>OX638312.1:142872728-144091621 GCA_951812415.1 Beris morrisii | reverse complement strand
TGCATTAATGCGACGAATCTCAATCTTCGACGAACCGAAAAAATTTACCTTCAAATGTCGTTTCTGTTCACGCGCAAAAGCCAAATGTTTTTCGCGTTCTTGCGTGAATTTCTCACGTTCCTCGTCAATTTGCTTGTGTTCCTTCAGCTTAACTTCGATCCGTTTCGCAGTCTTTTCTAGATTCTCAGCCTCTTTTTGTGTTACCGGTTCGCCTGTATCGCGCTCTCGTCGCTTATACTCTTCGACTTGTTCGCGTAACCGTTCATTTTCTAATTTCTAAAAATCGATCAAGGTTTTATTGAAAGATATAAAAAGAAAAGAAATGCTGCTTACATAGTCGCGTTCGTTACTCTCCAACTGCATTATGTTGTAGAGGAGCTCCTGTTCGCGTGTCATCAGCAGATTCTTCTGATCCTTCGCTTCCGTTTGATTCATCTGATTCGAAACATCGATCCAATCGCTTTCCGCTACCAATCGTTTCTTTTCATTGTCCAAGGCTTTTTCCAGTAGCGCCTCCCGCTCCTGTAGTAGGTCGAGCATCTTTTCCTTCTCATCGTACGTTTTCAGCGCAACGGCCTTACTCTTGCGATCGATACTCGGACGAAAGACATCACTCGTTTCTAACTTCAGTGACGAGTCGAATTTGTTCGCATCCTTCATTGTGATATCGTAGATCGAGGGGTACTCAATATCGTCGAGAACGTTCACATCGGCAATTAGAACCAGCGGCGGTCGAACGTTCGGGTTCGTACACTGCATCGGGTACATCAGGATGAAGTTCTCGTAGCCACCTTGAAGAATTTTGATGGGTGAGCGGTACGCCACGTCCGGATCCCACTAGAAATTTTTTTGAAAGAGTTTGCAAACGTACGAAGCGTAAATGTCTTACATTCTGTAGAATATCACGCAATCTCCATATGGGTGTGTGCAGGACGGGCTCCGGACCTTTGGTATTCCAATCGACAAGAATTATGTGCTCCTTTATGACGCGCGACGACCAGAGCGCCTTGGAGTTGGGTTCGAGTTGTTGCTGTATTTTTCCAGCCGACATTCTAATAAAGAACACGGTAAGTAAACGAATTGAAATTTGTTGGAGCTAGAGTTTCCTTACCCTGGTAGAATAATTTCCTCGGGAACATTCAGGCAGTACTGAAACAGCAGCCGCGACTGCTCAAAATCCTTCTTCGGCCTGCAATCCATGATCAGCATGCTGGTCTTAGGATCTTGGATCATTTTGAATAGATTCTCGCAAGATACACCCCTCATTGCGACTGCAACATCCTCGTCGCTCGACATCTCGACGTCTCTCGGTCCGCGCTTCATATCCATTATCCGACTGTCCTGCTGATAGTGCATTCGATTTCTATCAGCCAAAAGCATGTAGCGCTTCTCCAGCGACCTGGAGAGAGCCTCCGTTTTGTCCATAATCACGCCCGGCTTCGAATGCTGACCCAGACTTTTGGCCACTACATGCTTCTGTGCGCCGTATTCGGGCATTTTTCGGATGTGATCGATCAGATTGAAGTACTTCATGAAGTAGATGTAGCTGAGCTCTTCGTCGCCGTCCAGATTGCATTCCTCGGCTTTCCGGTAGACCTTCTGGGCGGTACTGAGCAGCCTGAAATGGGTCAATTACAAAAATATTCGCTCGAACGCTGTACGGGAGCGGTCTTACATGGGCAGCTTTGTCTTCTTGATGTCCGGCAACTGATAGTATTGCTCTAAATCGTCGAGACTGTGACCCTTGTAGAGTTCCTTCTGTTCAGCCATCGAAATGCCGGTTAGAAATGGTCCGATTTCCACTTCAGTGCAAGATTGCAAATTGGAATGTGCCGCACGTCACAGTTGAAGAGTTCGCCGCGTCAGAAATTCGTCGGACTTTCCGAAAGTACCGTTAACTGCAAGATTGCAACTGATTAGTAAAGGCCAAACTAAAGGATTATTGTTAAGCAAAGCGAGTAAACGTACCGCAAAACAAATGAACTTTAAGTCCTCACACAAGTCAATTGTTTGTCACATCACATCACATCACAGAGCTGTCAAAGTTGAGATTTTCGAATTCCACACTGGAGGCGGTAGTTACAATCGGCAATCGAATAAAGCCCCCAGTCAAGTTCAGTTGGAAGTGGACGTGGAACTCATAGAGCAACCGGAAATCATAACCTAAAGCTCCATTCAGAGAGGGGTGGTGTATCGATTTTCTAACTGAAAACGGGAAAAGGAAGCAGTTCTCTTGATTACGGGCTCGAAAAGAAAACCTTAACTAATTGAGTGATTCGAAACTGAGAGATAAAACGTAAATTAATCCTGCGAGACTTTTTAATTTATAAAAAATAAAAATATCGTATTATAAAGTTTACGGAAAGTCTGTTTGCGACATCTGCATTTATTTTGTATGTTTGTCCGCCAGTTGGGGAGAATTTTCAGCATGTACATATAAACACTTAAAATTTGATAAGAATCTTCTCGATTCAAAATAAAAAGAAAACCGTAATCTTAAAGGTCGAACTACACCTTTTCAACATGTATTTCAGACTATATCATATTAATTTCAGATTATGTAAATTGTATTTCAGAATAGTGAATTGTATTTCAGAATACGTAAAATGTATTTCAGAATAGTGAATTGTATTTCAGAATTGGTAAAATGCATTTCAGAATAGTGAATTGTATTTCAGAATCTGTAAGAATACGTAAGTTTAAATTCAGAAAACGTAAATTGTATTTCAGATACCATTGCATTCTTAATCAGAATGTTGACATTTAATTTAATTATTGTATTGAGATTCGATTAAGTAAGATGGAATTGAAGGATAACTGCGCTATTTGCTGCCTTAGCATGTTAAGGAAGGCAGTTAAGAGATTACAGCCTTGTGGCCATCTTCTGCATGGTACTTGTCTATTGGCATTGATGACTGAAGACAGCGTGATGTGTCCAATTTGCTGATCGGGCTTAGTTAGCAGTGAGCAAGTCATTCGACGAAAATACCACAAGCATAACCAACAGGAGAGAGAATTGTGAGCAGCGCTAACAAAGGAGAATATTGGTCGTCTTTGGCAGTATCTCTCGGGATAAATTACATAACGGCATTCCATTGGGTCACGTCAGGAAAGCCAAGACCATTACCCCGTGGAGGTAAGAAACCCAAAATTTTAAGTAATTCCAAAATCGAAATTGTTCTTAACTGGTTGGGGGAAGACAGTACCATGACGCTAATTCAAATCAAAGAAAAGATCGGACAAAATTTCAGGTAATTTAAGATTTTTTTTTTTGGAGCGGATACATAGATAATTGATTTATTTATGTATATAAAAATTTTCAGAAAACAACTAAGTACTACTACAACAATTAGCAATTATTTGGAAAATCGGCTGTTCAGTTTGAAGTCGGTACATTACGAGACCGTTTCAATGAACAACGAATAAAATAAAGCCAAACGTGCTGTTTATGTAGCAAAATTAAACGAATTTGTACAATCAGGAAAACAAATCATTTGGATTGATGAGACAAATTTTAATTTATTCTGCCGAAGAACTCGAGGACGTGCAAAGGCTGGTTGTAGAGCTGTACAACTTCTTCCTGCTTCAAGAGGACCAAATGTGCACCTAATTGCAGCAATCTCCGGGGCAGGTGTGGTGTCAATGGAGAGAAGAAGGGGTTCATTTACTTCGCAGCTGGCAAATGAATGGTTGAAAACCATTCTTCACCGGTGGCAAGGAATGGGGAATCAATTACAAGATTTGATTATTGTTTGCGACAATGCCCCATGCCATGCGAGACTGGAGGTGGCCATCAGAGAGGTGAATGAGCATGGTACTGCAAACTGGCTACGTCTTTCGCCCTCTTCCCCAATGCTTAATCCTGTTGAGCATAGTTGCTCGAAAATCAAGAGCTATGTGAAAGGACATTTGCAGCTACCGAATGTCACTGGCCCAGGCATTAGTAAACAACGTTTGGTGTACCTAGAGCAGATCATCGATCAAGCAAAAGAAACAATAGCTGGTGGTGACTGTGCTCCGGCGGCGCAGCATTCTACCACTTTTCATGCCAAAGCTTTGGCATTGGATGATATGCAAGTTGGAAATTAAGTCTTATTATTTCGATTATCAATTTAAATGTTACGTTATATGTGTTCTGAAATTCAATTCATGTACTCTGAAATACAATTTACGTTTTCTGAATTCAAACTTACGTATTCTGAAATACAATTCACTATTCTGATATACATCTTACTAAATCTGAAATACAATTCACTATTCTGAAATACATTTTATGTATTCTGAAATACAATTTACTATTCTGAAACACATTTTACCAAATCTGAAATACAATTCACTCTTTTGAAATACAATTTACACAATCTGAAATACAATTCACTATTCTGAAATACAATTTACATAATCTGAAATACATGTTGAAAAGGTGTAGTTCATAAACAGGCGATTTTTTGTAATTAAATTACAAATTCTAGTACAGAAACGACCGAATTAGACGTATCTGTCAAACCCTAGGTAGAGAGCGTTGTGTATCTAGTGACCCTAATCTAACCCATTGCTTTTTCCCTCATTCCCGAACCCCTCCACCCATATCATCCTTTTCTTACAAATGCCTCCACTATCATAGATCTATATAAGTTCCGACCCTTAGCCTTCTAACTTGAGCGGTTCCTGAGATATAAAAACCCACAC
The DNA here is from genome assembly GCA_951812415.1 of Beris morrisii. NCBI lineage: Eukaryota > Metazoa > Arthropoda > Insecta > Diptera > Stratiomyidae > Beris > Beris morrisii. The sequence goes on along the minus strand of OX638312.1, from coordinate 144,086,932 downwards.
AGCTCAAAAAGTTCCCAATTGAGGGTGTTTTCAATCTACCCCCGAAAAATTATAATTTAATAGCTCAAAAGGTTTGGGATATTCGAACTTTCACACGCATTTGCGTACGGTGAACAGAACTGTCATTTTTTTGCAGTTTTAACAATCATGGTAGCAAATTTTTTAACATTATGTCAATATAAATTTAATCCCGTTGACTAAATTGCTGAGGTCACATGAAAAAGCTCACACACATGGAGCTCATATTTCATACCTACGTCACAAAGCTCATGCATGGATATGAGTAATCAATACACACATTTTGCGTTAATGTTTGATTTTTGATGTTGCTTTCATACTAAGAAGGAGCTTTCAAAGCTTTTATATACTATTGAATTGGTAGAATTAAATAAGAAAAAAATTAATAGTACTGGCGCCTCGAGTATTTCTCAGTAGGAAATTCCTGAAGTGCCTCCAAAAGTACAGATTAATAACGGTGTAGGTACGAGTAATAGCATTATTTCTCATTGTTCTCATTTACGACTTTTCCATTCTTCTCTTCTATGGCGCTACTGCGCAAGTCCTCGATTATTTTCTTCTAACCATATTAATTAATGTGCCTTATCGTCAGCTCACTCGATCTGAGTTTTTTTCTCGAGTGATTGTGTGTTTATCTCTTATTTGCATCATTTTTCGATAAAGAAAAATATAAAGAAACAGCATCAAAATTAAAAACTTTCTGTAATTAATAAGTATCACCGAAAGACGCTATATTCTTAATTTTTGTTTCTACTCCTTCCTTTTCCCACTGGAAAAAATACATACGTGCAGAAAAGTAAGGGAGTTGGGGAGTGTGGGAGTGGAAAATAGTGAATTTCGTGGCTATAGAAATGAACCGAGCGAACAACGACACCGAAGTGCGAATGACTGGTTCTGTATCTGTTCTGTACTGCACATTTCCATCAGTTTACTCCACCGTTTAGACAAAGTAGAGAGTAGAGTTTAGTACTTAACTTCCTTAAGACTTGGTTATACGTTACGCCGGTCCACTAGATGCTAAATCTTCCCAGGAGTTCCCAGATCTACAACTTCTTACCACTTATTTGCCGGTCGATTGTAATCGTTTTGATTGTTGTTCGGTAAACGTTTAGATTCCCGGCAATCGAATTATCTCACAGTTTAGTGCCTTTTTGTAAAAAAGTTTTCATTAGTTGAAAGTTCATCAATGGACACATTAATCAAGGAATAATTCTGGAGTAAGTTCCTGTTTTGTAACGCTTCTTTCTGAGTAATTATCTTATATAGTATAACTTTTTTTGAACTATTTACAATATGTGAGATTTAACTATTGAGTCACAATTTTTCCATTTATTAGAAAGGACACTTTAGATCATAATTCATCCTGTTTTCCACTGTTCAAAGAGTGATAGGATTATTATAACAACCTAATCGTTATTACGATTCGAAACAAAGTGGCTTAATGTATCTTGCCCTTGTTGATAGTCGCCAAGCTAATACTAGGAACACTTGACTTGAACAGTTATTTGATCCGGCCGAACTTACAAAAATTCTTAATTGATTACATTTAAATGCCCTAAGAGTTCTTACGTTTTGAGAGTGCAATTTATATGGGAGACGATCGTATCCAGCCTATTTTGTTGTAAGTAAGCAAAATATAATATTGTTGAAAATATTCGTGCGCTCTATAATCTTTGACAAACACAGACCATATGGACCATAGTTTTATCTTGCCTCTTTTTCGATTCGTCTGCTACTAACGCTTTATCAAGCCCGATAAATATAGAAGCGCCCATTGTTGTTCAGACTTGTGAATTATCACTGTGCATATATATTTAACGTGCTATGTCAATATATAGCTCTTCAACAACGCCGATACGTTATACATGTATTATATTTTTTTATAGAACCATTTATATCATTACAATTTATCTATTCACAAATTTCTTGATTGCTGTTCTGATAAATTCAACCTACCTGTTATGAATTTTTACAAAAAAACCTGTAAACTTTTGGAGTAAACAAACATTTTCGAGAGCAAAAAAGAATAACTTAACGATTACACTATCTAATGAACATTTATTTGCAAAAATATAGAAATATGTACATATTTGAAAAAATTGTCATAAAGTCTGATCTAATACAAGCTTAAGGCAGATAAATATCCATTTGATACAAGTTTTTGATTTTTACAAAATAAAAACTGTGTAAACATACCTACTCATTACTCATTATATATGATAGTAATCCGAGCTCAAACACGAGTTGGAATTTGGATAGTTGATAAGAATACGCTAAGTAAGATGTACTTTATGAGCTTTATTTTATTAGTATGAAAAGGACAGAAGAAATGAGTGTTAAGAAGGGGTGGATACAGTGATGTCGCATGGGGTTTCAGCTAACCCAAAGGCATTTAGTTCTTCCTGAGTTCCTTCCACCAGTCCAGTGTTAGCACCCGTACCCTCGAAGCATATCTAGCATATTTTATGGCGGATATTGACCTATTATCAATCATAAAAGTGCTATGGCAATTTCGCTAGTTTATAATTCATGAAAAATGAATTTCGGTTCTATATGGAGAAATCCTCAGCAATACCGGCAGCTGTAAGAGTGTTCCGGCTAGTAGGTATGATACACCCTCTGATGAGTCAATGCCATCCGATGACGAAACAGCTCCTTCGGACCTAAGCCAACACAGTTTAAAATGGCTTCTCCAGTGAAGGTTTTTCAACTGCCATGTCACGCCAGAAACTCCTCTGACGACGAAAATATAATATACTAGCCGCGTATCGCTTCGCTCACGTTGTTCCATCGCTCCTGTTACTCCCGTTGATCCCGTTGCTCCCGTTGATCCATTGGTCCTGTTTCTCCCGATACTCCTGTTACTATCGTTGCTCCCGTTACTCCGGTTGCTCCCATTTCTTCCGTTGCTCCTGTTACTCCATCCACCGTCCTCCATCCACCATCCTCCATCCACTATCCACCATCCCCCATCCGCCATCCCCCATTTCTCCCGTCGCGCCGTTGCTCCCATTACTCCATCCTCTATCCACCATGCTCCATCCCCCATCCACCATCCTCCATCCTCTACCCACCATCCTCCATCCACCAACCTCCATCCTCCATTCACAATCCTCCATCCTCTATCCACCATCCTCTATCCACCGTCCTCCATCCACCATCCTCCATCTTCCATCCGCTATCCACCATCCCCCATCCTCCATCCTCCGTCCTTTATCCACCATCCTCCATCCATCATCCTCCATCTTCCATCCTCCATCCTCTATCCACCGTCATCCATCCACTATTCTCCATCCACCATTCCCTATCCACCATCCCCCATCCCCCATTTCTCCCGTCGCGCCGTTGCTCCCGTTACTCCATCCTCTATCCACCATACTCCATACTCCATCCCCCATCCACCATACTCCATCCACCATTCTCCATCCTCTACCCACCATCCTCTATCCACCATCCTCCATCTTCCATCCTCCATCCTATATCCACCATCCTCCATCCTCCATCCTCCATCCACCATCCCCAATCCCCCCATCCTCCATCCACCGTCCTCCTTCCACCATCCTCCATCTTCCATTCGCTATCCACCATCCCCCATCCACCATCATCCGTCCTCTATCCACCATCCTCCATCCACCATCCACCATCCTCCATCTTCCATCCTCTATCCACCATCCTCCACTATCCCCTATTTAACATCCATCGTCCAATCTTACCATTTAGTAATAGGAACGCATAGCTAATACATCGAAATCAAACGAACTGCCGCTAAACTATATGAAATACACTCAAATGTTGAAATAACTCGCGTACCACCAACTGTTAAATAATTTTATTAACGCAGAAACCATCGAGGGCGTACCCTCAACAAATCACCAAAGTTTCATCGCAATTGGATGAGTGGTTGAGGAGTCTATACAGGACAAACAGGCAGACAAACATTCATTTTTATATATAGAGATTATTTATGTACAGGGGCGCCATCTTTTGTATCGGTATGTAAACATTGAATAACTTTGAAAAAAAACCACTGATTTTTATATGTGAGGTATTTTTATTCAATTTGGTCCTTTAGAATTTATTTGGATTAGTTTTTGAATACAACATCAATCAAGTGGCTGCCTCTATTGGTCACAGCAAAATGTGCCCTTTTTACTGCGTTTTCCATTACTTTTTCGAGCATCTCGGGCGATATAGCGATGATTTCGGCACGAATGTTTGCTTTGAGCTCGTCAATGGTCTGAGGCTTGCTGGCGTACACTTTGCTTTTCAAATAACCCCATAAAAAGAAGTCCGGATGTGTCAAATCTGGAGATCTCGGTGGCTAGTCAATGTCGCCTCTTTTCGACATCAGACGTCCAGCGAATTTTCGTTGCAGAAACTGAATTGTTTCATTTGCAGTTTGGCATGGCGCACCGTTTTGTAGAAACCAGTAACCATCCATTTTTCACGCATTTGCGGGCAGACATAATGAGCTAACATCCACCGATACCGTTTTCCATCGACTGTATCGTTTTGTCGGGGAAAAAATTGCAATTTTGCTTATTAACGTCGCCAAAGAGTGTGAAATGGGCCTCGTTGGTCATCAAAATTTGCTTCCAAAAATCAAGTTCAGTGTCAACCATTCGAGCGACTGTTTGGCCGTATTCCAAGCAAAGTGGACGGTCTGTCGGCAATATTCTACTGAATTAACGTTTCCAAAATTTATCCAATCAAGTCAATCTGTTGAAAAATGTCAAAGTTATTCAATGTTTACATACCGATATAAAAGATGGCGCACCCTGTGTATGTCAGTATATATGTATAAATGTACTACTGATGAAAAACATGGCGCCTCTTTGTCGGCATCATAACTTCACCAAAAATAATTCAATTTGCAAAAGTAAAAAAGAATCTTGTAAAATAATGTAGTAGTTATAGTCTGACGGAGGGAGTTTTTTTTCAAAAATAAAAAGTTACAGTATTTCAAACTTTAGTAATCAGTTTTCTTAGAAAAATTTGCGTTTAATCTCTATATATAAATATGTATGTTTGTCTGTCTGTTTGTCTGTTTGTCCTATACAGATAGGCTCCTAAACCACTCATCCAATTGCGATGAAACTTTGGTGATTTGTTGAGGGTACGCCTTAGATGGTTTCTGCGTTAACAAAATTATTTAACAGTTGGTGGTTCGCGAGTTATTTCAACATTTGAGTGTTTTTCATCTGACTTAGCGGCAGTTCGTTTTTGGTGTATTAGTTATGCCTATTCCTATTACTAAATGGTATAAGAGGATAGTGGATGGAAGATGGAATATGGAGGATGGAAGATGGAGGATGGTGGATAGAGGATGGAGGATGGATGATGGAGTTATTTCAACATTTGAGTGTTTTTCATATGATTTAGCGGCAGTTCGTTTTCGGTGTATTAGTTATGCCTATTCCTATTACTAAATGGTATAAGAGGATAGAGGTTGGAAGATGGAATATGGAGGATGGAAGATGGAGGATGGTGGATAGAGAATGAAGGATGGATGATGGAGTTTGGGGGATGGTAGATGGAGGATGGTGGATAGAGGATGGTGGATGGAGGATGGGAGATGGTGGGTGAAGGATGGTGGATAGAGGATGGAGGATAGAAGATGGAGGATGGTGGATGGTTGGCGGAGAATGGTGGATGGAGGATGGAGGATAGAGAATGGGGGATGATAGATGGAGGATGGTGGATGGTGGATAGAAGATGGTGGATAGAAGATGGTGGATAGAGGATGGAGGATGGTGGATGGTGGATAGAGGATGGATGATGGAAGATGGAGGATGGTGGATGGAAGATGGAGGATGGTGGATGGAGGATGGTGGATGGGGATGGTAGATGGTGGATGGTGGATGGTGGATGAAAAATGGTGGATGGTGGATAGAGGATGGAGGATAGAGGATGGTGGATGGTAGATGGAGGATGGTGAATGGTGGATAGAGGATGGTGGATAAAGGATGGTGGATAGAGGATTGTGGATGGAGGATGGTGGATAGAGGATGGTGGATAGAGGATATAGGATAGAGGATGGTGGATTGAAGATGGGGGATGGTGGATAGAGAATGGAGTAAAGGGAGCAACGGGAGAAATGGGAGCAACGGGAGAAATGGGAGTAACGGGAGAAATGGTAGCAACGGGAGTAACAGGAGCATCGTGAGAAACAGGAGCAACGGATCAACGGGAGAAATGGGAGCAACGGAGAAATAGGAGCAATGGATCAACGGGAGAAACAGGAGCAATGGATCAACGGGATAAACGGGAGCAACGGGAGTAACAGGAGCAATGGAACAACGTTAGCGAAGCGAGCGTAGCCGCGGTACGCGGCTAGTAATTTATAAAAAATTGTCTAACCAAAAAATTAAAAAAACCTTTTGTCAGACTATAGAGAAAATAATTATAAAAATTAAAAAAAAAAAATTTAAAAATATTGAAAATTGACTGAGTTATCGTGCCGACACTGTCTAAAAACATAGTTTCGAGAAAAACGCGTTTAAAGTTTTTGGTATGTACAGCATGAACTTACGGCTAGTCTTCCATTCCAGCTTCGTACTGTACACCTTCTTCCTCTTGTATCTTTGCGTTTTTTCACAGATGGTCCTATAAATTACCTTGTTTTATATGAAATCCGGCTTTTGCGAGCAAAATAAATGCGAAATGCTGCTGTCGAAAGTGGCGCGGCATTTAGCCAGGAAGCCGCTCCAAACCAATGTCCGGTGACATTTATTGCTATAACTTTGTAATGGAGTGGAATTTTCTGAATTCTAGATTTTTTTTAATTCTTAAAAGTATAAAAAATAAAAATGTGAAAAAAAAATCAATTTTTTTGAAAATTTCAGGGGTATGTGAGCCCTTCAGGAAGTAAGGAACTCTTTTGAGATCTTCAATATTATTTTATCCTCACCTATATCAAACATATATTGCAGATAGTCTGCCCTGATTTCAAAATTTTTTGTTGTTTTGATTGTTTTTCTTAGTTATTAGTTTGATAATAAATTTTAAATAAATAAATATCTTATCATTTCTATATTTCAAATTGCTATACCATATGGTGACCTAAATATTTCATAATTTTCACACGGCGAAAAATTAACCCACTAAATTAGAACAAAAGTAAGAGGAAATCCCTACGCATTTTTGCAAAAAAGAGAGGCATTTCAAAATTAAGTAGTATTTCTCATTGAATTTTAAAATTACGTTCCTTTCATTTTGAACTGTTATCTAGTAAATATAAGATGTTATCATTTTGGTAATAAAAAGAAATCTTTTTAAAGCATAAGAAGATATCATCTTATTACTGAGGAGAATTCATTTCAAAATATAATAGGATTTCACGTTGTTAACACGTTGAGCGCCGCGTGCCCACGAGTGGCCATTTGTGTATTTACCTTGGGGACCGCATGGCCACCGGTGGTCATTATAATTTTTCATACTGTGACAGCGTGACCACCCGTGGGCATACTGTTCGTTACATTTTAGGACCGTGTGCACATCAGTGGGTCCTTCTTATATAGGTTTTGCATAGGCCAGAAAAATATTTGGTCCCAGGATTTAGATATTCTTCACTTGGACTTAGCAGTTTGAGGAGTTAGATCATTTAAATGGTTGGTTCTCTTAGAATGGGGAAAAAAATAAAAGTTTGACAGCAGATTAGAAATATATTTATATCATTAAGATTTCACAGTTAAGGTAACATAATAAATGAACAAATTAAAATAAGAGAACAAAATGAAATAACAAAATAAACTTCAAAGTATAAAACAAAAATATTTTTATGACATTCTTAACATGAACTAAATCTTCTTTAATAAAATTCTTCAAAACTTCATTACACTTAGCACTCTTATTTTGCTATGTGTTTTTGAAAACATATCACATTGGGACGTTGCAATGTTGACAAACAGTATTGACTTTTTTTGCGTTTTTTCGCGCATATGCAGGATCATGCAGTCTGGGCATGTATCTATAGCAAATACTGCACCTTTTTCTGGTCACCCTTTTCTGACCCTCAACTTCCTCTAAGATATGACGGCAGTGTCAGTGACGGCAGGATTCTCTTAAAGATGATGGAACAGGTATTGACATAAACCCAATAAATGAAGCATTAGAAAGTAAAAAACAAAGTATCCACGGGGGGGCACGTGGTCGCAAAGCGTAGAATTACATTGTGGGACCAAGTGACCACCGGTGGATCACAAAAAAAAAGGAATAAAATTATTTGAAAAACACAAAAATTGAAAAAGTAGGCCACCGGCTTACCAAATCATTAATCTTTCCACAGAAAAAGCGAATAACAACTGACGGTCCCAACAGCTAGCACAGAAATGACCACTGCTGGACACGTTGACACCAGCGTAAGAACGAAAATGGCCACCGGTGGGCACGTGGCGCTCAACGTGTTAATGAGAGGATAGCCAGTTAAAATTTAGTAGACAATCTCTTTCAAATTAATTGACTATTGTGTTAATTTTATGGTGTATATACATACATATATATTTTTTTATATAATATATAGTATATATATACTAGAACTTTTACTCGATAAAGCTGTCGCTTTAAATATATTTGTCAAGTAAATGAAAAAAAATTAGTATATGAAATTTTTTAATTTATAATACCTGAAAAAATATTTGAATAACAACTTCATTATGATACATGGTATCAGACCTGTCTTCCGGAATATAAAACGCCGCAAATAAAGGTACATAACAATTTATTTAATATAATAAAAACAAATAAATTTTTTTTTATTTCAACAAAATATATAGTTTTTTCGAAAATTGAAGCATTTCATATGCAAATATACATTATATATGTATTTAAGAATAGTCCAATATTCAAAAGAATGCAGTCAGGTGGCCTAAACAAGTCATGAACCTCAAGATTTTTCAATAATCTCAAGGGATATAATATCTTCATTTATTATGTCAATAAAAGTTTGTAATAAATTTATAAACGGAATTCTAATATACTTTGCGACAAGACCGGAAATATCTAACATTATTTCTTGAATTTCCCATTTTTCATGTAAATGCAATTGAAAAGACAGAAACGACTTTTTTAATACTTCTAAATTCGGAACAATATTGGAAAATGGTTTCGTATCAATGGACAAAATACATGAAAAACTTGAGAAATTATTATTATTCTTAACAGAAATTTTTTTAGTAGCTCTTTATTTATCTATTAATGAATTAAAATATGCTTTTTCATGCTTCAGTAAATGTTTTTTTTAAATGAACATATATTAGTAATTTCTTGTTCGCATGAATTTTGTTTGCATCGAAAAACAGATAAATTTGGAAATCCATATGAAATTCTTAAGTGCTCTATTAATTTTTGCGTTTGAACAAATGTTCCATCACACTCAAAGCAAATTAATTTGGACATTCCGCTTTATTTGGTTTTATTTTATTTATTAAGTTAATAACTTCCGAACATTTTTCGGTGGTAATATCGAAAAAAAAAAATATAAAAGAAATGCCCAAATCAATTTGCTTTTTTTCAATATTGGAGGTTATAAACGTAATGTATTTTAAGACATACGTCAAGGGCCTTAATGAATGTTGGAAGCTTATACCTTATATCGTCGCAGAATACGTAGAACTCAGTGAGCTGAATCTTGGATGGTCCCACGACTATAACTCTGGGTTGAGCGTAGCCTTGTTTTCTGTACAATCCTTTCGGATGCGTTCAATGGTGTTGTGCAAATTATTAACACAATAAATATGTGTTACAAAATCCGATTGACCATCGTCTAGGTCGCAAAATAGCAAACAGAATCTGAACATTTTAACAAAATTTCACTAACTAAGTGTTAGATCGTCTAAGAAATGTGCTATTACCGTTATTTATAGAAGATTCATTAAACAGCGCCAGGTACTCTCGTGATGTCTTATCCTTTATTTCTTGTCGAAAAAAGGGAATAATCTTTTCTACAAACGCATCGAATTTAAGAACTAATTCGTTCCCCTTTTTCGGGAATAGCGTTCCAAAATCAATGACAATCTGTAATTATGTAATAAATTGAACCATCAATTCTAACATTGCATAAAATAAATTTTACCAGTTGATATCCATCACTATCGTTAAATCGAGGCAATTCATTGTGTGTGCATTCCGTGTTTAAGCTTTTAAGCTCTGCAAAATGAACCGAAGGAATAATAACAGATTGAATATCTGTCAACTTGGAAGAACCCTCAAATGATGACGCCATTCCGACACTACCTATATTATATACACTCCACAATAAGAAAACTCCATAAAATTTAGCCGATTTCGTAATTCGCAGTGATAAATTATTGTAAACACACAATATAAAAAGTTAACACAAAACTTTAGGCGTTCCACGGCAAAGGTGACGTGGATTAATTTTATTAATTTTTTAAAAATCACTAAAAAATGTGGAAAAAAATCTAGGTATATAATATACGCATTCGTTGTACACTCCGAATTGCGAACTTCAGTCTGATATAATAAACATAATAACCGCATATTTATAAATCAGTACACAATAAACTAATCACTAATCAAAATCAAACACTGCCTTTCAATGAAAACTGGTAAGTTTTGAACAATTCCATTCGCGTTAATTTTTTTCTTACAATAATAGTTTCCCAGAAGAGAAATTAAGCAGTCTGCTTATTAATTTCAAAGGAAAACTTGTCAACAGTTGAATTTAATCTGTTCATCTACTTAATTATCTTATATTTAGGTGACAATCTTATTATTCACAAACGTTGACGGTTAAAAGGAAAATGCATATTAAATCGAAAGGAATATTAATAAAAATTAATTGGGATTTAATTTAATTTTCAAAAATTTAAAAAGAAATCTGTATAAAACGTTTAAGAGGCAGATCTTCTTAATATTTTACCAGATATTTTTCTCATATGATACTCAAATCCAAATATAAATAATTTCGCACTCATCATGTTAGTAACATAAAAATAGATTAAATACTGGTCTGAGTGTAGAAGACTGTATTCCAAATGCAGCTAAAAATTATAATTTTAATCTATGGATCACCTAGAAATACTTAATACCGAACTTCCATTTTTCTTTGGGCAAAACAATAAAATTATTTTCTACGGACTTACCCGTGTTCAACAATTTAAATCTCTACTCTTAAAAGGTTTATAAAAAAGAACAAATGGTAGTTCTCTGCTTTATTTGTAGAAACAATCACGTAGGAAAAGAGGTTTGTCTTTAATTTCGTTTTTTTATTTTTGCTGTATATAATATAATTAGATAAGTTTCAACTTCCTAAAGTGCGCCTCACAATTTAAGTCATGCCCAAACTACTGTAAGATTTTAAAGTCTTGTGCTTTGCTGATTGCTTTGATTAATAAAAAAACTTTACAATTTTTTAAGATAAACGCAATAAACACCAATGGAGTCGACTAAAGCACCTGATCTTCCTGAAAATCCACGAGAACGAGGGAATCCGATATTAAATTTATTTTTTTGGTAAGGAAAAAACTGAAAGAAAATTTTTTTTCCTGATATACATACATATGTAATTAATTTATTTCCAATTTTCTCTATTTTTAGTTATACCCTTCCAATATTTTTTAAAGGTAAAAAGAAAGACTTGGCAACATCTGACCTTTACAAGGCCTTAAAAGAACACAAATCAAGTAAGTTACTCCCATTTGAAACAGAATAAATGTAATAATATAGCGATACGTACAGTTAGAAGTTAATATATTAATAATAAATGCTATCAAGTTGATACAGAACATAAGATATCTATTTTTAAAGTGACGGCATTTTTCCTGCTCTAATCTCTGTATCTTCTCCCAGGTGACTTAGGTGATAAGCTTGACGCAGCGTGGAAAAAGGAAATAAAACTGAAAGCGGCAAAAGGACAGATACCCAGTTTACTGCGCGCCACTTTACGTGTTTTTGGAGGAAACATAATTATCTTGGGGATTGTCTTATTCTGCCTAGAATTTTCCTTAAAGTAAGTTCTAATTCAAATTTTTAATGTAGAGAAGACTAAATCTGTGTGTTATCGATAAGTTTTGAGGGAAAATGAAGTTAGAGTTCATTAGTCAGTAAAATTCCTTTACGCCTTCGAGTAGCAAACACGTGTCCAAGAATATTGGCCGATAACTTCAGAACGGTTTAAGCTACGACTTTGAAATATTTTACGTGTTGATTCTCCAATAGTTGGAGCTAAAAGCTAAATGTATGATTATGAAGAATATCCCATTAGTCCTTCGTGTAGCTGGCATACAATTATCCTGTCAAAATGTGTTCACTTAATTTACGGAACTCACTATAACTCAAGTAATCGTTTAGCCACGAATTAGGAATTTTGTACAAATTAGTTTTGAGTGAAAACGAAGTTCGAGTTCGAGCTAAATCCTTCTATTCCTTCTGGTAGCTTCCATACAAAAAATTCTTAAGACACGTGTTCAACAATATTTTCCAATAACTTTTGATCGCTTCAAGCTAGGAATTTGAAACTTTGTAAACATTAATTTTTAAATGGTTCCAGGTAAAAGGATAAATATGTAAGAAATCAAGTGAGTCCCTCCTGCACCTCCTATGTGAAAGTCCTTAAAAAACGAAATTTTGTTTTCGGTCCACCTAGTTCCAGACATGAAATTAAACACTGAATATTGTCTTTTAGTTTTGAGTAGCAATCTAATGGCAGTCGTTAATAAAGGACATACAACATGCACACACGTAATTCTACTTTATCCCCAACTACAATATAAATCGGAGTTCAGTATTTCATCTAAAGTATCATACGATTGGCTTGAAGCCGATCGTGGTTGCAGTATGTTTTATTCACTAATTCACTATTCCTTATTTCAGGAAAGAAGGGTTCATACGTGAGAGTCCAAACACCTGTAGTTAGCCCTTCTTAAGGCCGGGACACAATAAAAGCAGAAAGCAGCGGCAGAAGCAGATTTTTTTTAGAAAGCACAGTATCATATGGCGCCTGTTTAAATGAAAACAGCGGCAGAAGCAGAGACGAAAACAGTGCTGCTTTTTCGTTCCAAATTCTAAAATTCTGCTTCTGCTTCAGTACTGCCAACGTAAATCCCTTAAGAATTGGGAATGTTGTAAGCAATGGAAATGTTAAAGGTGTCAAAATTGTTTCCATATACTCGTATTTAATGATCATCTTAAGCGAAAAGCTCAGAAAAATCAACGGAAACAAAATATTTTCGTCCGCTCAAACAAGAGACTAAAATACTTGTGACTGTTGACAGTTAGCATGGACCAGTGGCGGCTCGTACCTTTCTTAGCAGGTGAGGCTGAATTGGAATATTAAAACAGGACTTTGTCGGACTAAAACTATATGAGTAAGGATGTTCATTTACTGCGGAAAGTCATTAAGTAACATTGTCAAAACACAAAATCGCTAATAACTTGATGACATTTCCTCTGTAAAATGGTGAGGCTCCGCCTCACTAGCCTCATGTGGCGAGCCGCCACTGGCATGGACACATTATTCCGTGCTTCTACCTTCGGTGGTAGTTAGCATGGATACATTCTTCTCTGCTTCTCTTCATAAAGCAGAGCAAAAAGCAGCACTGACGACGCTGCTGTTTCTGTCGCTGCTTTCTGCTTTTAATGTGTCTGGCGACATTTTTCCCCGCTTCTACTTTCGGTGGCAGTTAGCATGGACACATTCTTCTCTACTTCTGCTTTTATTTAAATTCATTGACGAATATACCATGTGCTCTGGTGGCAAATTTCGAATCCTTTAAGATAGACAGAAACTGGCAGTTGCATATGATTTTCATACAAAATTGAGATTGAGCTCGAATAAAAGTGTTTCACTCCAAAATATCGCTTAAAGTGAATTTAAATGAACCTCATAATTAAGTAAGAAGGACAAATGTATCATAACATATCAAAAACAAAATTTATTTTTTTCAGAAACCAATTTCAAGTACCAAAATGAAAGAAAAATGTAACGAAAAAACGGTTTATGTTCCTTTTAAATAACTTAAAAATTATTCCATATTTCCTTTTCTCGGAATATTCAACATTTGTGAAGTTATTTCGAAGTTTATACCGCGCGTTCATAAGGAAAAATTGTTCATTTTCTGACTTCGTTGTGCGGGTTTTCTAACATTTTCGGAATGTAGAACTGGAAATGAATACCTTACTATCAACCGCACCGATCGTCATCAATTTTTATTATGTCTTTCATAATGAAATTAAGAGAGAATCGAAAACTTCCCGAGCTCCAAATCACAAATTTACACACGAACCGCCATATACCAATCAGCTGACAAAAATTTGTCTATCTTAAAGGGTTGTTTTTTTTGCCACCAGGTGGAGATTTCCAACTTTACCATTCGTCAATTAAGCAGAGCAATAAGCAGCACTGTCGACGCTCCAGTCGCTGTCGCTGCCGCTGCTTTCTGTTTTTATTGTGTTACGGCCTTTCAGAACAATCGCTTGGTTGCCAGTCGAAGGAGATGTATAGTGTTTCCAATTTTTAATACCGTATCTGGAACTTTAAGTTTATCACCGAAAAAAAAAAGCTTTTACAAGGAGCCTGCAGGATGGACTCACTTGATTTTCATTCTATTTCTATCTATTTACCTGGAACTAAATTAACGTATACGAAATTTGAAATCTATATATATAAAAGAGGATGTATGTATGTATGTTCCCTATGGACTCCTAAACCGCTCAACCGATTTTAATCAAATTTTCAGGGAACACGTAGAATAGTTCCTGTGAAGTTTGGTACCGATCGAATCAAAAACAATTGTTTTTTCGACATTTTTCCAATTTTTTCGCGATTTTAGTACCCTGGTGCTCTAATTGTTTGTTTGTTTGTATAGTATGTCTTCCTAAACCATTCATCCGATTGCGATGAAACTTTGTTGATATGTTGAGCGCACGCTCGCGAAGGTTTCTGCGTTAACAAAATCATTTTACAATTGGTGGTACGCGAGTTATTTCAACATTTGAGTGTATTTCATATAGTTTAGCGGTAGTTCGTTCGTTTTCGGTGTATAAGTTATGCGTTCCTATTACTAAATGGTAAAGTTGGACGATGGATGTTGGATAGGGGATAGAGGATAGTGGATGGAGGATGGAAGATGGAAGATAGTCGATGGGGGATGGTGGGTGGATGATGGATGATGGATAGAAGATGGTGGATAGAGGATGGAGAATAGAGGATGGAGTAACGGAAGCAACGGAGCAACGGAAGCAACGGAGCAACGGAAGTAACGGGAGAAATGGAAGCAACGGGAGTAACGAGAGCAACGGAAGCAACGGGGGAAATGGTAGCAACGGGATCAACGTGATCAACGGAGCAACGGGAGCAATAGGAGCAACGAGAGAAATGGAAGCAACGGGAGAATTGGAAGCAACAGGAGTAACGATAATATAGCACCAAACAAACGTGAGCGTAGCCGCTGTACGCAGCTAATTCCTATCTAAAAACCGAAGGAGGAGAGGAATTTCGCTGGCTAATAAACCTGAACTTCATTTTAAAACAAATTTAATTCATTAACATACGATTTTTACTTCATGTTTTTTTGAGTAAAATGAGTTCCGTAAATTGCGGGAAGACAGTTTTACAGGATTTTTCTATGCCAGCTACACGAAGGACTCAAGGATTTTCTGCAATTATTAGAAAATGAAGTTTTACAAAATCCCAGTCGTATCTTTAAGCGTTCTGAAGTTATCGGCTAATATTCTGAAACGCATGTTTTAAGGACTTTTGTATGGACCCGAAGAAGTAGAACGAATGTGCCCGTTAATGAACATTCAGATTCCAAATGGAGTGGGGGTTATTGTATAAACATTTTGCCTTACTCCACATTATTTACCGCTTGATTAATTAATGGGTTAATAACAAACTTTAGTATCAATATATTGATCGAAAATAGTACAAATATCTTCTTCTATTTCAGAGTCACACAGCCGTTATTTTTGGGCAATTTGGTAGCGTACTATTCGAAACCGGGTGGGGATATCACGGAAGCCTACCTATATGCTGCAGCTGTAATTCTTTGCAGTGCCTTGAATGTTGCGTTTGTCCATCCGTATATGCTTAGTCAACTCCATTTCGGAATGAAACTTCGAGTGGCCATGATCAGCATGATCTATCGGAAGGCTTTGAGGTTGAGTAAGACGGCCTTGGGCGACACAACGGCTGGTCAAATCGTCAACCTCCTATCAAACGATGTCGGAAGATTTGATATGTCGATGGTCTTCGTGCATCAATTATGGTTAGGGCCCGTGGAGACTTTAGTCATTTTGTATCTTATGTACAATCAGGTAAATTTGCGATCGAGCCTTCAAAGGACAAACATTTATACTTAGATAAATCTTTCGTTTTAGATTGGTGTATCTGCGGTGGCCGGTGTAGCATTCATGTTACTCTTTATACCCATTCAAGGATATCTCGGTAAGAAAACATCTGTTTTACGATTGAAAACGGCGATCAGAACCGATGAGAGGGTTCGCCTTATGAACGAGATCATTCAAGGAATTCAAGTGATCAAGATGTACGCGTGGGAGATTCCGTTTGGAAAAATGGCCGCGTTCGCACGAAAACGTGAAATCAAAATGATTCGGTACAACTCGTATGTACGTGGAATCATTATCTCGTTTACAATGTTTCTGACTCGCGTGTCAATTTTTACGAGCCTTATAGTCTATGCTCTTTTAGGCCAGCATATTACTGCCGAAAAAGCGTTCGTTATAACCGCTTATTATAATATCCTTCGCTTAACGATGACTGTGTTTTTTCCAAAAGGTAAACGAATAATAGTATACTCAATTATATCAATATAAATCAATATCAATATTTGCATTTCACCGCAGGCATATCACAATTGGCCGAAACTCTTGTCTCCATTAAGAGAATACAAAAATACATGCTCTACCCGGAGACGCAAGTAAAACATCCTGAAGACAATCAAGTTACATTGAATGGAGACACTAGTTATCTTACCCTTACAGATAAAGACACACAAGCTGATGAGACGACAATTCTTAATGGCGATCAAAGGGATTTAAATGATATAACAATATCTGAGACATTATTAGAATTAACTAATGTCAAGGCTAAGTGGGACGAGCAAGTAGCCGATTACACGCTCGATGATATCAGCTTCAAAGCAAAACCAGGCGAGTTAGTAGCGATCATTGGGCCAGTCGGCGCCGGGAAGTCAAGGTAAATATTTCATCCAATAATTTAGGATATTTTGTGATTACACATTTCTATTACGTTTCAGTCTTATTCAAGCTATGTTGGGTGAATTACCGATCCAGTCGGGAACTATTAATATTAACGGAGTTGTATCTTATGCGTCGCAGGAACCCTGGCTATTCACCGGAACGGTTCGGCAGAACATCCTTTTCGGTCAGCCAATGGACAAACGACGTTATAAAACAATTATAAAACAATGTGCACTTCAGCGGGATTTCGAGTTGCTTCCATACGGCGATCGTACGGTTGTTGGAGAACGCGGTGCATCGTTGTCCGGCGGTCAAAGAGCCCGTATAAGCTTGGCTCGTGCAGTTTATCGGAAGGGTGCAATATATCTTTTGGACGATCCGCTCAGCGCGGTTGACACGCATGTCGGTCGGCATCTCTTCGATCAATGTATGCGCGATTACTTGCGCGAAAACATAGTCATTCTGATCACACATCAATTGCAGTTCTTACAACAAGCTGACAAGATTATTATCATCGAGCATGGAAAAATCAGGGCAAAAGGAACCTTTTTTGAGTTACGAGACTCCGGATTGGATTTCGCAAACTTCCTATCGAATCCAGAGAAAGATGATACAGCCGAAGACGCGGCAGCTTTAGCTGCGTTACGGTTACCTAGTCGACAGGATAGTGAGGCGTCTGCTAATTCCACTGAAGAACGCAAAGATGCTGATAATCAAGATAAGCAGATACAAGTTCAGGAGAAGCAAACTTACGGATCGATTGGGCTAGCTTTGTATAAAAAGTATTTCCAATCTGGCGGTGGAATTTTCCTGTTTTTTATCTTCTTCGTATTCTGTATTTCTGCACAATTTCTCGCATCTGGTGGAGATTATTTCTTATCCTATTGGTAAGTTACAATTTAAAGTATTTCTTCCGTTTGCTTTTATTATTCAAATAGTTATTTAATTCCATGATCTAAGACATCTAGACGCAGTCGTGAAGTCACTAGTTGTTTTTGTAATGTGCTTATCTGGCAGATCAGTCTAAAACGTTGGAATATATATACATATATATTCCACTGCGAACCTGGATGTTGCTGATTTTCATAATAAAGCGCTTCCCACCTTCAAAACTTTTTAAATATTTACTTTACTTTCAAACCTTTTTAGGGTCAATATGGAGACAGTACGAACTCCTTTGAACACAACGCTTGAAATAATTTTGGCCACTCCCGATCTAGTCGCGGAATCAACAAATACAACTGTTATGTCCACTGAACCTGAAGATCGCAATATGGTTGATATTTATATATTTTCTGGAATCATAATTGGGACTGTGATCATCACGCTGATTCGCACTTTATTGTTTTTCAATGTGGCTATGACTGCATCGCAGAACTTACACAACGCCATGTACAGGGGTGTCACTCGTGCTGCGATGTATTTCTTCAACACAAATCCTTCGGGACGTATCTTGAATCGGTTCTCCAAGGACATGGGTCAAGTTGATGAAATTTTACCAAGCGTAATGATGGATGTAATTCAGGTGTTTATGTCACTAGTCGGAATCGTCGTCGTGGTGGTTGTTGTGAATGTCTGGTTCTTGATTCCAACTTGTATTATGGCTGTGATATTCTTTAACCTACGTGGTTTCTATCTGAAGACATCACGAAATGTGAAGCGAATGGAAGCTATTAGTAAGTATTGTTTGAAAATTAAATTGAAAAATACCATTTAATTTTTTTTAACAGCACGATCACCAATATACTCGCATCTTTCGACTTCATTAATGGGGCTGTCGACAATTCGATCATTCGGAGCCGAAAAGGTTCTTATTCACGAGTTCGATACGCATCAGGACGCTCATAGTTCTGTATTTTTCACATTTATTTCGACAAGTCGTGCCTTTGGATTATGGCTCGATTGTTTTTGCGTTATTTACATTGCAACCATTACGTTAAGTTTCTTTGTGATGGGCGAGGAGAATGGCGGTAACGTAGGATTGGCTATAACACAAGCCGTGGGTATGACCGGTATGGTACAAATGGGTATGCGCCAATCTGCCGAACTAGAGAATACAATGACAGCAGTGGAACGAGTGGTCGAGTACGACGAGATAAAGGAGGAAGGCGCACTGGAATCAGTTCCTGAAAAGAAACCACCGAAGGAATGGCCCGACAAAGGTCATATAAAATTCGATCATTTATCGCTAAGCTACTTTCCCAGTTCCGATGCTGATCTTGTTCTGAAAGACTTGGAATTTGAAATTATGCCACAAGAGAAGGTGGGAATTGTGGGCCGAACCGGTGCGGGTAAGTCGTCACTGATCAATGCTCTGTTTCGACTCTCGTACAATGAAGGTGCAGTCTTGATCGATGGCAGAGATACACAGTTTCTGGGCTTGCACGATCTCCGAACGAAAGTCTCGATAATTCCCCAGGAGCCGGTTCTTTTTTCCGGTTCGATGCGCTACAATTTGGATCCGTTCGATGAATATTCCGACACTAAATTGTGGCAAGTCCTTGAAGAAGTTAAACTGAAGGACGTGGTAATTGATTTGCCATTCGGTCTGCAAAGTAAGATATTCGAGGGAGGAAGCAATTTTAGTGTCGGACAACGACAGCTTGTTTGTCTGGCTCGTGCAATTCTTCGGGAAAATAAAATTCTTGTAATGGATGAAGCAACAGCAAATGTTGATCCGCAAACAGATTCTCTCATTCAGGCGACAATACGAGATAAATTTAGTGACTGCACTGTTATGACAATAGCTCATCGTCTTCATACCATTATGGATTCGGATAAGGTTCTTGTTATGGATGCAGGACGTGCAGTTGAATTCGGACCGCCCTATATTCTTCTCACCGAGTCCGAAACGAAAGTATTCCACAATATGACTAAAGCCACGGGCAACGCTACATACAATAATTTGTTGAAGATAGCGAAAAGAGTAAGTAACATAAAGTACTATGAAGCAAATAAATTGAATTAAAACCATTTACTTTATTCAGGCATATGAGGGAAATGAAGCCAAGAAAAAACATGATTAGGATGAATTGTACGTTCTAAATTCCTACGGCAGTATCAGGTGTCATCAATTCTCGGCATAATGAGTTTCTTGCGTAACTCAATTGACTAACACACAAAACTGCGTTAAATTAGAACCTAGTAGACAATTATTTGAAGTAAATAATATTTATACGAATCTTAAACAAAAGACGGTAAGGGTTATTAGCCTTACTGAAGAGTTGGTATTTTGGTTAATACGAATTATCATTAGGATACTGTCGCAATGGGGGTGCGCACCAACATTTGGAACAATGAGAATACAATAATGAACTATATAATAGCGTTAACAATAAGTTGTCAATATAGAATTATGTAACTTAATATCTAATACCCCAATTACCCCTATAAACCAAAAACACGAAAAATTCATGGGTTCTTATGTACAAACTACTACGCTTGTGCGCTTGTGGCGAAAAACGAAAAGTAAATATTTCCCCATCTTCTCCTCAAGAATTTAAACATGCCGACCTGTTCCGCCTTTAGCGAGAGAAAAAGATTAAACGTCCTACACGACACGTAGTATCATCAAGTGCGTACCTGCAGGCAAATGCCATTTCAAATTTAGATGTTGAACTGCGCAGAGCGCTTTAGTATCTTACTTGCGAACATGCTGCCGGAACCCATAACTCTGACGACTAGTGCAATTCATCTTTCGATTGCACTAGTCGATTGAATGCTGTCTTTTGATTGCACTAGTCGTCCACCACTAGAATTCTATTTCAATATGACCGGACGCCGTCCATCGGTGCAGTGTCGACCGGTAAGGCATAATTCACCTATAAGTCAGGCCTACCTTTCATCGATGATTGGTCAGGTCTAATTCATACTCCCTTCATACATACTCTTCAGTGAGTGCACCTATTGCCATCTCGTTCTTGCTCATTTCAGTTTCAAATACAATGCGCGATAGGAGATCTCTCATGTCGACGAGTGCGGATGAGATGGTTGGATGCATTTTAGTATGAGCAAGAAAGAAATGCGAATACCTCACACGTATTCACAGACAGCAAGTACATAGCTGAACTTGTTCGCAACTGATAATCTTTTTTCAGCGACAAGTTTCGAAACTGTTCGCTGCCTCTTCATCGCCTCTTCATCGATGTTTGGTTTATAGGGACATGTTGGGCCAACGTAGGCCAGTGCGAAGTCGGACAAATGCAGGCCAGCGCCACCGACACAGCGGCGAAGTAGCCAATGCACACAAGTGGACTGTCTACATGTTGGCGCTTGTATGCATTTGCTCTGGTGGGCCCAACATGTAATCGATGTATAAAGTTTATTAATCGTTAAAAGCTTAAACAGTGTGATTTGATTTTAAAAAAAGCATTAAGCGTGTGTTTCGTCGCATTTAAACTCAAGCATTCTAAATCCATTTTGTCGCGCTGCATGCAGATACATGCACATGTATTTCTGGCTTAACTGTATTTTGAGAGGTACATACTACATAATATATATTTTGGTTAATAGTTGCTTTTATTAGTTCCCTTTTGTTCAACGGAACATAAATTGACAATAAATAAAAATTAAAAATAATACGTGTGTCGTAAAACTATTCAGGGATTTACACAATATTTTCAGAAAATTACTATTTAAGAAGATATGTATATATTTAAATAAAATAAAACTATGAACTCAATAATTACTTAAATGTATCAAAATTTGCAATTTCTTTTCGGTAAGGCAGTATTAAAAAAATATTTTGCACATAAACATGTTGCTGTTTTTTATGCCAAATTTTTTGTGGTACTAACCTTATACAAATTCTACTTATGCAACACAGAATTTAATATAAGAATTTTGTTCACCTTGCCTCAATTTAACAAAATGCAAAATTGTGCTGTGCCTTCATAAAATTTCTCCCATCTGTAATATTTTTACTGACATAAAGTACAATAAAGGATAGAAGGGACAGAAATTATACAGTGATTCTGAATTGTAAAAATAAATTGATTGGATAATCTGATGTCATAATAAAAAAAATTTTGATTTGATTGCATGTGAAAGCAAGTACTTCTGAGGACAGCTCTATGCTCTAGGGACAAGGAACTGAAATCTCGGTAGTCCACAAGTGAAACCAAAACGCCTTATAATACAATGTATGTATTTTTTTGTATACAGGGTGGGCCATCTAGTGGTTTCTTTTTAAATCATAGGTTATTTTGACACTGAAAGCTGTTTCCCGCTCGAAATCTTGACAGAAAGTCAGTATCATACCTCCGCAGAACGAAATGAGTCGCTTTACGCTTGAACAACGTTGGGAAATATTGAAAACTTATTTCCAAAGTGAGTGGGAGTGGGAACAACAACAACGTTTCGGTCAACTGTGAACGTTACAGAGCCATGTTATCTACTTTTTTTTTTTACTGAAATTGAAGACATGGATTTGGACGACCTCTGGTTCATGCAGGATGGCGCACCATGCCACAATCGATCTTTTACACACCAAATTTCCAAATCGTGTTATCAGCCGTCTTGGCGATGTCAATTGGCCGCCTCGGAGCTGCGATTTGACCCCTTTGGATTTTTTTTGTGGGGAACCGTGAAGGACCGATGTTATGCCAACAATCCAGAAACGATTCAAGCACTTAAGGCCAATATCATCCAAGCAATCCGTGAGCTATAGCCCGAAACCATCAACAAGGTCTTAGAAAATTGGAGAGACAGAATGCGCTACTGCGCAGCCAGCCGAGGCAGCCACTTGAACGAAGTTGTGTTCCATCATTAATGGGAATGTTTACTCTTACTAATAAAGCCATAATACATGGAAAAAAATTCAATTTTGTTTATTTTATTGCATTTTTAAAAAGAAACTTGTATTTGGCCCACCCTGTATAAGTAAGTTCAACTTTATAGTGACCATTTGAACTTATTTTTATTAATAATTGCGGCAATTATTTTAGATACCACCAACAACACTTAATTCAATATTCTTTGTTAAAGTACCTACTTATGTATATCCAATAAAGTGTCATCAAAATTTTCGATGTGTGCTGATAAAATTGATCGGCGAACAATAAATTAAGCTATTCATTTCCGATTTTTTATAACCATTAACCAATCACTGACTACGTGAAAAAAACCTTAGTCTTCCTAACATTTTCTGTAGGTCGTGCTTTTGGCTATAGCATATTATTTTCATTCTCTGCGGGATTACAAGCAATGCTATGACTTTCGGAAAAAAGTGAATTCAGTTGTCACACGAATATCGTGTGTTATAGACAGCCTACTATCGCAACGCCATACTGCAACATGTCATGAATACAACAATCATACCGTAGGACCCTTACACTATCGTTCTGTGCTCTTACTATCGTAAAAATTATAACCTTGGAAACAGGGTTTAAGTAACAACGGTAAAAACTGGTATAATTTCGATGATGTGGTCACTTAAAGTTTTCCCTAGAAACGTGCTTTTCATTTAAGATAATTCTTACGTATATTTGGAAATTGCCTATTATTTTACTGGCAATTCTTATCCTTATATTCTTTTTACTATTGTTAGAATACTTCCATAAGCCTTACTAGTAATGAGGGAGTAAGCAGTGAGAGTGAAAGCGTGCTTTATTCCATACCTTCCTAGCCTGAGACATGAATGCAAAAAAAAAGCGGGAACGGTCAATGGAAAGGTAATACACATCGAAATCTTCCGTAAAGCATTACATTTCCCGCTGGAAGCTTTTAAGTGTGCGCATGAATAATCTTATGATGTGATATGTGAAATGTGAACTCTGAATCTGAAGCGGAATCCGGAATGTCAGCAGAAAGAAATTTTTATTTCCCTTATCCTAACTTCGTTCATTAACTAGATCTAAGTTTATTTCATTTTGGAATATTAGTTTTAAATAACGTGAATCTAAGTATGTATGTACTATGTAGGTATATGGTATGTAGGATATTACGGCAATGTTAATTGCTACCTGCCTATATATTTTTAGCCTTTTATCATTTATCATTTTTTATTATTAAATTCATTTCATGCACATAATATTAATGAACAAGAGTTTTGTACTTTTATTCTGCTTAATGGTCATTCCATTCCAAGGTTCATGAGAAAGCTTTTGGTAACTTCTAGCTTTAGCTGAGCTTATTTACAAAGAGCAGAGAAGCCACGCTAGCCAGATCACTGATATCAGGTCAGTCAGAAGCTCATAACCAGTGTTGCCAAGTATTCTTGGCAGAGCACTAAAATATGAAACTTTGAGCGTTAATTCCAGTTTAAAGGCATTACAAATTTTTTCTCGTATTTATTGCTTCTACTAAATATTATAATTTTCAAGTAATATGTATTTGTTTAAACCTTACTTTGAACTTAAATTTAAGTAGAGCTGTTATTGGTAAGAAAAATAACTTTATGCATGTAGTAAGAATTTGCGTTTTGAAGTAAATTTCTCCAGATCAGGTACAATTGTAGTTGTACCTGACCGTTGCTTACATAATATGAAAGGTATTTTGATTTCCTAAAAAACAAGCTAGAAGGCTACAACATGTTGAATTGTGATTATTAGTTTTGAAGATATAACAATTTACATGTTAGAAAGACTTTTATTTACCACACTGTATCTTCGGGGATATGGAAACTTTATTTTCTCAAAATATAACAAACAATCAGTTCTTAAGAAGTTGCCAACAAAGTACTGGACAACCTGCATACTTGACTATATGTGCATAAAGTTATTTTTATTACCAATAACAAGCTCTACCTAAATTTAGGTTCAAAGTCAGGTTTGAACAAAATAGTAGAAGCGATAAATACGAAAAAAAATGTAATGCCTTTAAGCTGGAATTAACGCTAAAAGTTTCATTTGTGTGCTCGCCAAAAAAATACTTGGCAGCACTGGTTAGGGGATTGGGGCTAATTATTCTCTGAGTGCGAACTGTGTGTTTAGTACTTACTTGGCGCTTGATTTGGTTGTATCTTTTATTTTGTCGAAGAACAGCCAATCGAGATACACTTGATTCGGTTCGGTATGTGTTTCGATAGCAAGTAAACGTTTAAATTGAAGTACGGTAAATATTAAAGTTCTGAAAGAATATCGCGGGTCCTCACCCATTTTAGTGCCTTTGTGTAAATAAATTTTAATTAGTTAGTTGGAACTTCATCAATGGTCAATTAATCAAGGATTTCCAGGGTAAGTTTGTGCATTTAGTGGCTCCTTTATTAGTGTTCAAATAGTGACAGGCTTGGTGTATTGTCCCTTGTGATACCTATTTTTTTTATAAATATAATTTCATCGCTAATCGCTACTGTTATGACATAACAGCTAAGCACCACGCTAAGCCCGCTAAGCACAGAGTTCTTTGATCTGGTCAAACTTGTAATTTATTGTGTATGTAATTAAATTTGAGAGTTCCCAGATGAGCCCTTAGCGGTTAGATAAATCTTAAATTCACCGGACAAGTTAGGTCTTAGGTAGCTGCTACTTATCGACAGGTACTCATATGAGAGTGTGTTATTTTAGTGCAAATCACGAAGTATGTAATTATGCGAGATCGCACTTAGCACGGATTCCACAGTCCACACCATACGGTGCGCTATAAATAATACGATTTCAAATACACATGCAGTGGATTGCTCGTATTTTGAAGAATGATGTTTGATAGTGTACTTTTATAGTACGGTTATAGTTCGCTTCTAGATCTAATATATTAGCAAAACTCATAAAAGCAAGTAGCTACGGCAATTTAATATTGAAGTACAAGCGCCATCGTTTTTCACACGTTTAATATGTCGCCTAAGCACATAATAATATTAAAGTACATATGCACAACTTTTTGGTAAAGCCGTCATAATTATATTATGGTTTTTTGGCATTTGGTACGTTATTTGCGTATATTTTGTTTAGTACAATTTCATAAAATTGAATCGCTCCTTTGACTTTGAATTGAAATATCCATGATAAAATTATGCTTCCCATTACTAAAATTATTTGATAACAAATCGAGCTGGTATGGAACTGCTGAATCAGCTAAGATAATATACCTTTGCAACAACAGCAAATATGTACGTTGGGTGCGAAAATGCCGGCTGTAAACATGAAAGCTATAAACACGCGTTAATAAGGGGGTATAAAAATGCTGTACACACGAAAAAAATGTAACTTATAATCGTTGGCTTAGTTTTACGAATAGAGGACAAAACATAAATGTCTTAACGGGATATGTCGCTTCTAAGCTCGGGTGTTCTCATGAAGGGAGAGTTTTACTGGTAACACCAGAATTTAAGGATGCCGATTTGCACTTACACTGCACTACAGCTCTCAACTCTCACCGACGTAACGTTGGCTACCTCACCGAAATTTGTATTCCAATGGTTCTCCGGAACCCAGTTTAAAATTAAAAAATCTGTCAGCAGCCTGGGTGCAACTTATTTTTTTATTTTTTGGGTTGAAGTCCGGAACGCATTTAATGCTGAGAGGCGGTGTAGGTTACTATGCGACTGACCACCTAAGAAATAATATTTTCAAATAGCCTCCTGTTATTCTAGCAAATGAGTCCACTATCACAATTCTACATAAGTTCCAAGTTTCAGCCTCCTAGCATAAGCGGTTCCTGAGATCTAGAAACCAAAATTGTTCGTCTAAACGCTCTCTCCTCTCACACCCAATCACATAATCTATTCACCAAAAAAATTTCAACTTTGTGAGCTACGCGCCTTCAAACGGTTTTGCGTGCGGCGGACAGACGGACATTTTTAAAAGTGTACACTTTCCACACTCACTCGAGAGCAGGTGTAATTTCTTACACTTTAGTGTAGTTTACCATCTGTCACACTTGATGGCTGCATGCAGATAAAATTGACTTTTAATATTTAGGGAAATACTGTTTCCAATGAATACATGCAAGAATATTGTATAGCAATTAATTTGCATTGACAGAAGTGAAAGAATCAAGTAAATAGGTTAGGTTAGGTTAGGTGGGTAGCTATTGACAGAGATAGCTAACACATAGACTGCTAGATGGGTCCGTTGTGATCCCACTGCACCACGGTACGGCGCCTACGGCTGATGGCTGTTTTTGGCTAATTTTCAAGAACAATCTGAGCCCAATTGGCCGCGGTATTGTTCTATCAAATATTTTTCCATGTTTCTTGGTGCGAAGGAGAGGAGAGTTGGAAGGAATTGTGGAGAAGAAAGGGAATCCGAACTTAATCAGTTTTTAAGAATGGGAAGGAAGATCAGGAATCGGGCCGGGTATGGCAGTGTACTAGCACGTGTTAATGATCATAATTTTGCAGTACTATTGGCTGTGATACGATCTACCAAAATAGCAAAGTTGCCTATAGCAAATCAACTACTCTCTGGCAGCTCTAATGGTATTTGTGAATCTGATAAGAATGTAAACAGAACTCTTTTGCTCAGGTTTAAATCCTTTACAAGTGACCCTATGAAACATTCCGCACTGTTCACGATTTATATTAATATTCTGAAACCAATAGAAACTGAAAATTCATATAAATAAATTATGCATTGAGTGGGAATTGAACCCCGGTAGCAATGTTTTCAAGACCTAGTACACTACCACTGGACTACACCCGGCTTAATCAAGCAAATAAAAAAGTTCGAAATTTTATTTGTCATGTTTCTGCACTAACGCGTTCTTTTTGGATTTTCAAAATTAGTGTTATCCTACACTAAGTTTAATACATTTAGGCCGCGGTCCGTGCTTACGTTCGGTCCGAATTGTCGGTACGCTTATGTCGCTTTCAATTCGGACCGATTGTGTGTGCAGAATGTACTCACAGTGCCTACCCTCGAAACCGTGAGAAGCGCCAGAAAATTAACCCTCCATGCAGTGGCGTAGCTAGACATGATTTTCGGGGGGGGGGGGGGGGGACCAATTTGAATTTCAAATTGACTAGTGAAGTTCGATATTATCTACAAGTAGTTGGTAGTTGTAGTACTACATATTATATACTACAATAAAAGAAAAAAAAAAGATTCATATTAGAATAGGAAAAAATTTGTAATGTAATGGACTCTACAAGACCAATTTCTTATTTTGCAAAAATTAACACCACCCTCTCTGTACCATAATGCCACTTTTAAAAGTCTTATTTTTAGAACGTACCGCTACTATACCTGGTACCTAAATACCAAGTTTCAGCTAGTGGTTCTCGAGATATAAATGTCGGAATTTATCATTCTCCTCTATCCCCCACCCTACAATTTTTATGTAAATTCTAAGCTTCTATCTTAAACAGTTCTTGAGATATAAGACATGATTCTTTAGAAAAATCCTCCAACTTCCTAGCTTAATGTTGACATTAACCATTTACGAGATGGACTTTAGAATATCTCGATCTCAGCGTTCGAGCGTTTCGGAGGTACTGTTTTTTCGCCACTCCCACACCCTCCACAAAATTTTTTGCGACCTATCCACGTTTTATATAAATTTCAAGTTTCAGCTTTCTAGCATAAACGGTTGGTGATATCTAAAACAGAAAATTTTTCATCTAAAACGCTCTCCCAACATCTCCCCTTACAATTGACCACACAAGAAGAAGCCACTTAAAGAGGATCCACCCGGTCTACCCACTGAAATAAAATCAACTTTCGACCGGAATGTGGTTTAAAGTAGGGAGATGGTCTAGCTCCCATGCTTTTCAACTTGGCACTACAGTATGTCATCCGAAAAACTCCAGGGATGCGTTCGGAAATTAACGCGAGTAGAGTTAGAGTTACCTTCAGAGTTAACTAACACATTCAAATGAGAGTAAACTCTGTTTTGATATTTAGGAACGGATAGAGTTACCCGAGAGTCATATTCAGAGTTGACATGAGATTGAAGCTTGACAATTTAATTTGATGTATGATTTTATAGCTGCAACTAAAGAATTCCGACAAAACTTTACACTGACACGCAATGTATTCAAAAATACTGGCCACATGATGACGGGTCACATATGACGTTTCTAACTCCTTGTAACCCTGCTCATGACTAGAGTTAGTAGAGTTACCCCCTTTTACTCTACTCTGGCATTTTCGAACGCAACTCTATTACGTCATTATAGTAAAATTGACTCTACTCTACATTTTCGAACGAATTTTTTTACTCTACTCTTACTCGAGTAAATTTCCGAACGCGTCCCAGTCGACACCAATGGGACACGACTATTTAATTTCACACAACTATTAGCATATTTGTCACTCTTGACTCCGCCGCAAAAGAAGTCGGATTACGCATAAACGGAAGTAAAACAAAAGTAATGACGCAAACAAAAAGAGAACGGCAATCAGACAGAATATAGCAATTGCAAACAGAGTCAAGATGTCGTCGGATGGAGAGGACGTGTCTTTGACTGCGAAGTGCAAAAAGTGTAAAAAAGTTGTGAAAAATTGTGAAAGTGCTGTGAAGTGTGATGGTTTTTGCAAACAGTGGATGCATATTAAATGCGCAAAGTTATCGGAAGCAGAATATGGTAAAATTCAGCTGCTAAGCGATAAAGTACTGTGGATGTGCGAGGATGACAGACACTTTTTTGAAAAATTGACCAGTAGCAACTTGGGATCGCTAGCAAAGTCAATGGAGAACAACAACAAAAATTTTAGTCAACTTTTAAAGAATGTAGATCAAAACACGAAAAAATTGACAGAATTAAGTGAAAAGATTGAAAAACTCCCAAAACAGGTTGCTACCAAAAATAATCCGACATTTGCGGAGATCGTAAGCGGTGGTAACCAGCGTCAAACGAACAAAGCACCCCCGTTAGAGGTGGCTAAGTTCAATAAAGGAATTTTGATAAAACCGAAAGCCAACCAGAAATCCGAAGAAACAATGCGCGACATAAAAAATAAAATTGAACCACATAAGCTAAGGACACCGATTATTTTCACAAAGCAAATTCAAAACGGCGGTATGTTGTTAAAAACGGACTCAGAAGAAAATACCAAAAAGTTAATGGCCGATATAAAAAAAAAACTTGGAGAAACGTATTCGATTGATGAAACGAAACAACGAAAACCAAGACTGGTAATATATGGACTACACCAAAAATATGAAACGAATGATCTTCGCCGCGAAATAATCAATCTTAATCATTCGATACCGGAAAACTTCTCACTTGAAATTGTTCACACCAGACAGAACAAAAACAATAATAAATGGTCAGTATACATGGAAGTATCTGGTAATTTATTTACGAGGTTAGTAAACACATTTATTAATATTGGGTTCGCGAGCTATAACATTAAGGAGGACTTTAACATTCTTCGATGCTTCAAATGTCAAAAATATGGACATTCCTCCAAAACATGTAATAGCAAGAGTGAAGTTTGCGCTAAGTGCGCGGGATGTCATCGCACAGCTGACTGCTCCGAGAAGGTAATTGAATGTACGCACTGTAAAAGTGATTACCCGCAGCATTGCCAGCATAGAGCAGATAGCACTGAGTGTCCGGAGTTCTTAAAATCGGTTCGCATTGCGCAGAGAAGAACTGATTATCTTGCTATTTAATTTAATAATCTAATTATGGGTAAACAAGCAAAATTTTTATATGCAAATTTACGTAGCATACGGAATAAAATGGCTGCTATAGAAACACATCTAGTAGAAAATCCAGACATCCAGATTCTAATATTTGGAGAAACCTGGCTATACGAATCGGAAGCACAATACTTTAATTTGAAAGGATTCAATGCTGTTCACAATTGCCGTGATCATAGTCGTGGAGGAGGCACTGCAATTTTCATACAGAAATACATCGAATTTACTGTATTATTTAGCGACAAGTCTTACAATACAATTGTAATTGAAGTCATAATTGACAATGCACCAACGAAAATAGCTACATTTTATAGATCGCCGAATGAACCTGCTGATCAGTTTAATCAATACCTAGACACATTATTTTCGAAATATATGCGACTTATATCTTTTGCGGACACTAATATTGACATACTGACCGAAAATCGAATAACTCAAAACTATATCGAAACTCTAACAATAAATAATTTCACCATATTAAACAGGAGCTTACCAACTAGGAGCAATATTCACTCGTCGTCCTTAATAGATCACGTCTCGACTAACATTCAGAAATTCATACATTCTCATAATATCAAATTGGAGGAATGGCCAGATTTAGACCACAAAGTTACTACGCTAACTATCAACAGTACGAAATTTGAGAAGGTAAGGATGAAGAAAACTAATTTAACATTCATAAATAAGGATATCTTCAAAAGAGAAACAGAATTAAAGGTAAGGAAAATGAATAACATCACAACAGAGTCGATAATCCAGGCAATACTATCGTCAAAAACAACAGCGACCGCAACAAAGGCAAGAAGAACTAGAAATTCTACTTGGATAACACATGACATTTTATTACAACTAAGAAGAAAAAAGAAAGTATACAGAAAGCTGATACAAGATCCGACAAACCAAAATTATATCACTCAATACAGAACGGTCAGGAATGAAACAAATAAAATGGTAAAAGCAGCTAAGGAAAATTATTATAATGCGCAATTAGCAAAAACAGACGGGAATCCTAGGAAATTGTGGAGCACAATCAGGGAAGTTAGTGGTATTGACGGCAGTGCTCGTAAAAAAACTGAAGTAAGTGCATTAGATACGCCCAATGGACCAATTAAAGATCCCGCTTTAATTGGAAATACCTTTAACGAACACTTCAGCACGATTGGCGCAACTCTCGCAGAAAAACTTAAAACTCAAGGTAATGCGGAGAATTTTCAAAGGATCAGCTGTCCTATGGCATCGAATGCAATGTTTCTTTTTCCAACGGATGCTATTGAAGTGGAAAACATCATTGCTGAACTCAAATCCAACATAGCCGCGGGTATCGACGGTATAACAACAAATGATCTAAAAACACTAAGTTCAATCATATCGACCCCCCTTAGCATAGATATAAATAACCATATGAACAAAGGAACATTTCCAACTTGCTTGAAAACAGCACTGATCTCTCCCATCTATAAAGGTGGTTCAAACAAAGATCCGAATAACTATCGACCAATAGCATTAATCAGCACGATAAGCAAAATCTACGAAAAGGTTATCAACAGGAGGCTCCTAAAATTTATAAAAAAATATTCTGGTTTTGATAATAACCAATACGGGTTTCAAGAAGGCAGCAATACAACGTCAGCCTTGATTGACGCTATTCAGTTCATAAACGAAGGTCTCGACGAAGGTTCGTATGTTACTGCGATATTTGTGGATTTAAAAAAAGCCTTCGACACTGTAAACCATAAAATATTACTTGAAGTATTAAAGGAAATTGGAATTCGAGGAAAGGCTAATGACATATTAAAAAACTTTTTAGTTGGAAGACAGAACATTACCAAAAATCTTGACATACTGAGCTCAACTAAGACTGTCAATATAGGAGTTCCACAAGGCTCAATCCTTGGACCTACATTGTATCTTCTGTATATTCACAATCTACAGTTCACAGGACTTAAAGGCAAATATATAACTTATGCTGATGACACATTACTTCTTTACAAAGGTAAAAATCCAGAACAACTAGAGATGTTGATCAACTCTGACCTGAAAATTTTCAAAAACTGGCTCTTAGGCAATATGCTAACATTAAATACTTCGAAAACAAACTATATGCTCTTTAGACAAACTAACAAATTAGACATTGATTTAAAACTAGAAATAGAAGGAATGCAACTAACGAGAACACAGGAAACAAAATACTTAGGGTTGACATTTGACGACAAACTCACTTGGACTCCTCCCATAACTAAACTGAGAAATAAAATTGCCCCGATTATTGGAGTAATAAGACGGAACGAATACCTACAAGTCCCAATAAAGAATGTAATATATAATGCTTTCATCCTATCCAACATAAGTTACGGTCTAATTATATGGAGCCAGACATCGAAAAGAAACTTGGACAAAATTGCGAGACTGATGAATAGGGGCATTAAAGCCGTATATAATTTACCTCACCTGACACCATCGGAGGAACTTTACCCTACCTATGGGAAACTAACCATACACCAGCACATAAGCCTGGAACGAATAAAGCTAATTCACAATATAAAAAACAAGAAACTTAAATCCTCCATCAAATTGATCCACAACCACGAAATTCACAACTTTAACACAAGAAGTGCGAACTCTATTAAACAGCAACATGTTCCGAGGACAGATCGACTTAGAAAGGATCCTGTCTTTGAGGCAATACGAGAATATAATGCTTTGCCGACAAATATACAATTGGCAAAGAATGTGTTTCAGTTGAAACGACTTGCAAAAAAGCATCTTCTAGGTCGAAACTAGGAACGGTATTAAGAATTGTTGCATTTATAAACGACCTGAAATCAGATAATTATTCAGGCGGCTCTTGAGATTATCGAAGATTCTAAGGAATGGTTGTAGATTGTGTTGTTGCATGTATTAAGTGTTTATTTTTAAAACTTTTCACAATCCTCTCTTATCTTCACTTATATTTGTTTTAATTTATTAATAATTTTATTTTTATTTTTCTATTTTAAAATATTTGCAAACTATTTATCTCGGTACGACCCCTTATACCAGTGAGTTGCACTGACTGGGGAGTACCTTCGGGTTAAGGTAATTTAATTGGACATTGAGCCCAATGTCGGCATACATGCATGAGTATGTCGATACGGTGAAAAATTTTTCCAGTTCATTGAGCTGAGTGACAGCATTTTCACCAGTTCTCTAAGCTGAGAAAGTGTGCCCAAATGGGGAATTCTTCTCCAACTCTTGAGTTGGGAAGGAATCGCCCATTTTGCATGAAGGGGTTAAATCTATTATTATTATAATTTGGAGAGTATGGACAACTTCATATATCCTGGGGCTAATCTAGCAAAAGACGGCAACGAAACGGACGAAATCAATCGACGGATCATGCTAGCAAATAAAACGTATTATTCGGTACTTTCAATAATTAAATCCAAGAAAGTTTGCTTTGAGCTCGTCAATGGTCTGAGGCTTGCTGGCGTACACTTTGCTTTTCAAATAACTCCATAAAAAGAAGTCCGGAGGAGTCAAATCTGGAGATCTCGGTGGCCAGTCAATGTCGCCTCTTTTCGACATCAGGCGTCCAGGGAATTTTCGTTGCAGAAACTGAATGGTTTCATTTGCAGTGTGGCATGGCGCACCGTCTTGTTGAAACCAGTAACCATCCAGACCTTTTTTACGCATTTGCGGGAGACATAATGAGCTAACATCCACCGATATCGTTTTCCATCGACTGTTTCGTTTTGTCGGAAAAACATGGCCCAATGATGGTTTTGGCGCAAACGCCGGCCCAAACAGTCACTTTTGATCATGCAATGGCGTTTCATGGATCTCGTGCGGATTCTCCGTTCCCCAAATGCGGCAATTTTGCTTATTAACGCCGCCAAAGATCATCAAAATTTGCTTCCAAAAATCAGGTTCAGTGTCAACCATTCGAGCGACTGTTTGGCCGTATTCCAAGCGACGTGGACGGTCTGTCGGCAATATTCTTTGTGTTAATTGCACTTTATACGGAAACAAATGCAAATCATCCTTCAAAATGCGCCGCAAAGTGGTGACGCCAAAATGCTGAGCGTGGTGACGATACGAGATTTCTGGGTTCTCGGCAACGCTCTCTCTGACCGCTTCAACCAGTTCATTGGAACGTCTTGGTCGTCGATTAACGGCATGTGGACAATCTCCCACTGTCCCGTGCTCAAAAAAATTCGACACCAAACGACGAATAGTGTCAGACGGTTCCTGTTGGCCACGATATTTTCGACGATATACACGTTGAGTTAACACAACGGAACGAATATTCTCAATGTACAGCGTTACTATTTCGGCGCGTTGTTTCGGTGTGAAGCGATCCATGGTTAAAATTTTACTGAATTGACGTTTCCAAAACTTGTCCAATCAAGTCAATCTGTTGAAAAATGTAAAAGTTATTCAATGTTTACATAGCGATATAAAAGATGGCGCACCCTGTATAAAACTAATATACGACCTGTGCTCTGTTATGGCAGATGTGGACATTAACGTGAACTTCCGAAAACCAGTTAACGCATTCGAAAGAAAGGTCCTCCGAAGAATTTTGGGCCCTATGAAGAATGGAACGGAATGGCAAATAAGATACAACCATGAGTTGTATCAACTCTACGATGGGCCACAAGCTTCAACGTTCATCACACTGCGTAAACTGCATGTAGAGCGAATGGAAGATAGAAGAATCCCCAAACGTGCTCTTAAAGGCGAAGCGAGTGGTAACATGCCAGTACGCAAACCACGCAAGCGATGGGAAGACTCGGTTGATGAATATAGCAAAGCTATCTTAAAACTTAGCAGCTGGAGGACGCGGTCTTTGGACCGAGACGATTGGAGGCGACGACTTCAGGAGGCCAGGCCCTGATTTGGGTTGTCGCGCCATTGATGATGATGAGCGCAATGGGCTTGGAAGCTACGAGTCTTCAAACGATTTCGCGCAAGGCGCATACAGACGGATTTAATTTTTTTTGCGTTTTTGGTGTCTGCTTGTAATTTTTTTTTAAAATTGATCACTATACTTTATTATATTAACATAATAAAGAAAAGGATTGAATTCACAAGCTTCTGATAGTTAGAACCTACTTGTATCGTTCACATTCTTTGACGTGCCTTCGTTTCGAAATGAATCATTATTATTGTTCGTAGAGGGATTTAACTTTTTCATCGATCACTGATCCATAATTGATGGTGATCGGTCGATATTATCCTTTCTTTTGAAGTCATATTCACAAAATCACTAGACACCAATATTTTTTATACATTTACGCACGCTTTGGATTGTATAACTGGAAAACAAATGAAGTTGAAGATTGGAGACGAACACTAATCAAGCAGTATGGAAAGACCTTCACAGACTTTCGTTCAACGCTACTACACTCTAGCTTTTTGGTGCTGACGCGTTAAGATGAATTGAAAATTGACTTCCGACTGCAGTGACAGACTCAGACCAGTGAACAATGAAAACGTTAAGAGATTGCGATACTTTTCTAGAAATTTTTCGGTATTTGGATAGCTTTCTAATGCTTTTATAATACTTCGTCTTAAATAAAGAAAACATCCTATTATGTGAAATTATAACTTATTAGGTGAGCTAATCACTCCTCCCCCCCCCCCCCCCCCCCAACCCGTTGCTACGCCACTGCCTCCATGCAAATTGTATACGTTGTGAGCGCAATTCGGACCAAGTGTAAGCACGCTAAAAGTGCAGAAAGCGTAATTCGGACCGCGGCCTAAAAGTGTAGCGTACACTGAGTGTAGGCAAAAATAACAAACCTAGGCCGCGGTCCGATTACGCTTTCTGCGCTTTTAGCACGCTTATAACCGGTCCGAATTGCGCTCACGATGCATACAATTTGCATGGAGGGGTAATTTTCTAGCGTTTACATTGCTCACGGTTTCGAGGATAGGCACTGTGAGTACATTGTGTGCTCGCGATCGGTCCGAATTATAAGCGTTGCAAGCGTACCGACAATTCGGACCGGCTGTAAGCACTGTTAGTGATGTAAGCACCGTGAGCTTAATTCGGACCGCGGCCCTAATAATAGGTTTGTTCTTTGTGCATACACTTTATACACTTTTCTGCACTCGCTCTCGAGCGAGGGCAGAAAAGTGTAGAAAGTGTATGCAAAAAGAACAAACCTATTATCTGCAAAACATGTTACAGTTTACATTTCACGTGAATTTTTAACATGTGCCGTAAAGAAGAAGGCACACAAAATTCAATAGGAAAACTTTTAGGTGAATGTTACGTTTGTAGGCGAATTCCATACACATTCAAAAGATCTATAAATGATTCGTCTATGCAATCTAATTTTGTTGGCACATACACTACCGGTCAAAAGTTTAAGTTCACCTCGTAATTTTCATAAAATGTTAAAAAAAAACAAGATTTTCGTCAGTTAATATTATTTATTAGCATTTGTAGTCAAAGTAGGTCGACTTTTAGCAAAATTTAGCAGTATTTTTTCATATTTTAGATTCTTCAAAATATCCGCCTTTTGCTCGTATAACAGCAGCGCATACTCTGGGCATCCTTGCAATCAGTTTATGCAATGATTCCGTTGAAATTTGATCCCAACAGTTTGCAGAAATGTCCAAAGCTGTTTTTGATTGGTTGGCTGCATTGTCCTCACTTTTCTTTCCAACTCGTCCCACAGGAATTCGATCGAGTTAC
This sequence comes from Beris morrisii, assembly GCA_951812415.1. Taxonomy (NCBI): domain Eukaryota; kingdom Metazoa; phylum Arthropoda; class Insecta; order Diptera; family Stratiomyidae; genus Beris; species Beris morrisii. Next base: position 144,049,518 of record OX638312.1, on the reverse strand, counting down.
AGTCAGGCGATTGAGTAGGCCATTCCATATATTTCTTTTTGCTTCTCTTTAGCTGCGATATAATTTCGGCAAAACTTAGATGTGTGTTTAAGATCATTATCCTGTTGAAAAACGGATCCGCAACCCACAAGTCTTTTCCCACACGGAAAAGCGTGTCGTTGGAGAATGTTGTGGTACATTTTTTTGTCCATGATACCCTCGATTTTCACAAGGTTACCAACTTTGTCTCCAGCAAAGCATCCCCAGGCTAAGACAGATCCTCCACCATGCTTGACGGTTGGAATTATGTTTTGTTCACCCACCAAACGACGAACATATTGTCGACGTCGTCTCCCAAAAATTTCGAACTTCGATTCATCCGTGAACAAGACTTTGTACCATTGTTCAATGGTCCAATCTTTATGTTTTTTTGCCCAATTCAATCTTTAGACTTTATTTTGTTTTCGTAGTAGCGGTTTTTTGGCGGCAACACATCCTTTTAAACCGTAATTGCGCAGACGACGCTGTACTGTTGAAACAGATACTAGTGTTTCCCGCGTGGAATTCACTTGCTCGCAAATTTCGGGAGCTGTGCGCGTACGATTTCTCTTGCTTTGGACACAGATAAATTGGTCCTCTTGTTTTGATTTGTTTTGATTGCACCCAATTTCGCTCTTTCTGTGTAACGCTCCCATGACTGCACATTGAGAAACTTTGGTTTTTGAAGCAATTTTTCGCGTCGAATAACCTTCTTCGTGTAATGCCACAATGACTGCTCGTGTTTTTACACTCAGCTCTGCTTTTCGACCCATTTCTTTACGATCGAAACATAATTGCTTTCACATTTTAATAATAAGTTTTTATTCTTCGAATTATGTGAAATTAGATGACAATTTTTCTAGAACCGATACGATATTCAATACGAAAAATGTTTTACTTACTTTTTGTAAAGAAATCACAAAAAAACCCGCGGAAAATATAATTTTTTGCGTGAAATCTTCCAGCACATAGGATTGTACGCGCTATAAACTAAGCGCGTCGAGACACCGATGAGTTTAAGCTCGATCTGTGTATGGCCCTAGCACGCGAAACGCTCCGGACAGAAGTGTGTTTACACTTGTTTGTTTACAAGACGCACGTTCTCTATAGAATCCACTTAGTAGCCGACTAAATTGTGTAGATTTTCAAAATAAAGCAAGTGAACTTAAACTTTTGACCGGTAGTGTACACAGAATGTCTTAAACTCGTTTTAGGTATTCGTTGCAGGTTTTGTCTTTTTCTTTTTAAGGTGAAGAAATTTCGAAGATCAGAGAAGGAACCGCTTTACTACTCGCCGACGTACGGCAGACATTTGCCACGTGGTAAGCTAGATTTTGCTTCCTGCTGATTTCTTATATGTATTTACCTGTCTAGGTACTGCCTAACAAACATTTTTATTCAAAAGCAAATTCACTTGTAACTTGTAATAAGAGCTAGAGAGTCTACGTACTATTCACATCCACCTATGAATGCTTATTATTAGGATTAAAAATCTGCCAATGGTCTGGGCGAAACTTTATTATTTTTCGGGTCAAAGTTCGGGAGCGGTCAAAGTCGGAGTATATTATCATTTGTTTCGAGATTATGACGTTTCTTGGAAAGTTAATTTTGTTCTTAAAACAAAAATATTTAAAATAAAGATTTTTAGCCGATTAAACATTAAAAAGCCCGTGTAGACTATTCGAATTTCGGGATATTATGTACACTAAAAGCCCTTAGATACTAAAAACGAATTTGATGCCTTATCAGACTTAAGAGATATGACGAATTGTTAAAACGTATGCAAACCCATTGCTTCCACTTGGGGTTTGAATTTCGAAAAAATTGTGAAACAGGTTTTTAGACGATTTCATAAGAAGCAACTTGATATCTCATGCGACACGTGGGATTTTGAAAAATTTGTGAAAACGTAAGCAAACCCTTCACACCCCCTTGGTTCTAGAAATTCGAAAAATTGTGAATTGGTTGGCCGTAATAATCAATTTTATATCTCATCAGAACTAAGGGATGGCAAAAACTGTGAAAACATATACAAATCCTTGGGGGTTGAATATCGAAAAATTGAGAAATAGGCGATTATATAAAAAGTCTGTGGAAGTGAAAAGCGATCTAATATTTCATCAAACCTAAGAAATATGCTTTGAAAAGCATACAACCCCCTACACCCATTAGGATTGAATATCTAAACTACTGAAATTGACTTTTTGGCTTTTTTCTATAGGAAACCTTAGGAACAGGCGCGTACCGTGAAACTTCGTAGGTCTAGCGCAATAACACGATCATCAAATTCTATAACCATAAACACGTAATTTTCATTCAGAAATAAAATTTCGATTGCTAAATTCCAGGAAGTCATCACAAAATTCCGCGAAATTTAGCGATCGTATCGTTGCGCTACCCCAACGAAGATTCACGCTACGCGCCTGCTTAGGAAGTAAAAATGAACTAGATATATCATCAGATATGCAGCCTCCTTACACCCACTTGGGGGTTGAATATCCAAAAATCCTGAAAGGAGTTAATAAATAAATACGAAGACGGCACGAGGAAGTAGGAACCAATTCAATTTCTTATCACTTCTAAAAGATTTGATGGAATTCGTGGAAACAACCCTTTTATACCCTCTTAGGGGCTGAAAAAGGAAAAAACTTAAAAACAAGTTTCAGGCGATTATTACGCAAGCACGTGAAAGTGAAAAGATATTCGATATCTGACCAGACCTGGGGGATATAGCAGAATACGTAAACCCCCTTACCACCCCCTTAGGGGTCGAATTTCAAAAAATGCTGAAAACACTTTCTAGGTATTTATATGAAGAAGTCGTACAATAAAAATGAATTTAATATTTGGAAAGACCTAATAGATATGACGAAAACCGTGAAAATATATGCATTCCATTTTCACTGATAATTTTTTTCCCCCCCTCCAAACGCCAATGGATATTTGAATTTTTTTCTATCTAAATTACTTTTCAAGTTGATTTACATAAACATACCGAGTTTCAACTTTGTAGCATAAGCCGTTCTATAGATAGGAAAAACACCCCGTACCATACTACCCCTATAAAAATTTATATTTTTCCAACATGCTACTACTATAGCTCTATCTAAATACTAAGTTTCAGTTTTATATCACTATAGGTTCACGAGATATAAAAATCGGAACTTTTTCCTTTTCACCCTCCCCCACCCTCGCCCTCTTCACCCAAACTGCCAAAATTTTGTTTTCTGCTAGGGGTCTATTAGCCCTACATCTGGTAAAAATTTTAAGCATCTATCTTACACTGGTCTTGAGATATGAGACGTGATTTTTTAGAAAAATTCTTATCCCCTCCACTTTCATGATCCACCGCCCCCTTTAAAAATTTTACTTTCATCAAACTTCATTTGGCAACCTTTATACAGAAACCAAATTTTATTTTTCTAGTGCAATCGGTTCGTGAGATATCGTAATCTAAAGTTGTTTACCCCCCACCTCCGTACGCCACTGCCCCAACTCAAAAATTTGTTTCCGATCTATTGTCCTAGTATACCTACAGATACTCATTAAGTTTAAATTTTGTGACATTAACCGTTTAGGAGATATGGATTTTAGAATGTGTCGATCTCGCCTTTTTTGCGTTTCGTACGCATTATTTTTTCCCCCACTCCCACACCCCTTCACCTATATCGGCAATTTTTTTGCAAATGGGTCCACTATCAAAGCTCTCTATAAATTCAAAATTTCAGCTTCCTAGCATAAGCGGTTGCTGATATCTAGAAACCAAAATTTTTCGTCTAAAACGCTTCCCCTACTTCCCCCCTCACACCCCCACCCTTAAAAATTTAGTCACTTCAAGAGGCGTACCCACTCTATTCATAAATTTAATACATCAAAGGGTTTGGGAGCTACGAGCCTTCAAACGATTTTGCGTACAGCGGTCGGCTTACGGCGGACGGCGTACGGCGGACAGATTTGAGAGTAGCAAATTTTTTTTTTTATAAATCGATAACAATACTGTATTATTGAAATAATAAAGTAAAAATGATTCACCCAATCTGCACAAAAGCGAATGTATTGATTCTTTTAACTCTTGATTCTTAAGTTTTTATTGTCGCAATATTCAATTTTCCATCACCTTTAGTGAATTCGCACTAAAATGCTCTCGTCATTTTTTAACAAAATTAAATTTTTCACCCCCGGGTAACGTTTACCAAATTTATAGCTGGAAATATGGACTCATACGAACAAATTCATTCATTCATTTCAATAAAAATGTTGAAAATTTTCAATTTAACAATTTTTTATATTTTTCCCATGGGGTGGCAGGGGCCTTAGTGGTACTGTTTTTATTTTGTCGTTAAAACGGATCTACACGTCACAGCATAATCAATACCAATACCTGCCGATTAAAACCAATTTTCCTACTTACAGTACGACCTCTTATACCTACTCGTATTATTCATAACCGTTCTGATCTAAATTCTTATTATTAAAAGATATTAAAGTAAAACGATTATGTATTGTAAATTTTCCATCGAAATGAAAAATACAAAATGTATAAATCTGCTTCGATTATTGCCGTCATCGCACAATGGGATTGAGACTTTTGTGTTCAGCAGTACAACTGATTTCTCAACAGAAGGTGTACACATATAAATAATGAAAAGGTGTGATAAGAAACAACACAATTATTGCATATTCGAATTATGTATATTATAAGTCCAATGTAGATATAGATAAATACTTCTATAGCTATACGAAAAATATTTTATCATTTTTTATTGATAACCTTACGGTTATTTAAATTTTCACTGGAAGCTTAATGCGGTTTGAATCAATCTCACGTTAATAAATAAATAATAAACTTTTTTTTTACACGGCATTTTTATATTTGTGCAAAGTTCGAAAAAGTTGTTCTAAACATTATCAGCAAGATAGTGGATTATTGAAGATTACCTAATTGATCGTATGTTCAGCCTTTGAACTAGCCTCTAGACTAAGACCCACACTTTGGTAGGATAAGGTACGCAACTTTTTTCGGGATATATTGCAAATATAAGCTCTCTGCTTAATGATCAAAGCTTTAAATTTTACAACCTAATAAAATAATTGGAATTTATGTCAATAACGAGCTTACAATTGAAAACATTGTGATGGAACACAGAACTTTCCATTTTCTTTCTTGTTTTTGGAACTGGGTCATAATTTAAAAGGTAAAATTATTGTTTTAATAATGCGTGAATAGGTACATGTCCTTAATTTCACCAGGCCTAATTCAAGAAAATCGAGAGACAAGAAAGGTTCCTGACAATTGCTATAATAAAACGTTATAAAATGTTAAAACTTAAAGACAGAAAATACTACCAATAAAATAATATTTAATCTTTATACATATAATACATTGATAAAAACTGGGTTGATTTTAATCGCAAGAGGATATTGATATTCACAGAAGGCTTTTGCTCTAATTTATAACCCCACCTACTCTTGTCCCAAACTGTTTTCGGTATGCTCCATCCAGGTATCTTCGAAGAAAAAGGTCGTGCTGTTTCTATTTCAAGGATAGAATTGTAAAAATTAGTAAATTTTGATAAAAAAAATTATAATTTGGTTTGATGTACGGAAATATCGGCGAAAAGTGCAACTGTATCCTTCCAAATTTCACAATAAATAAGTCATTAGATTGAGGGGACTTGAGAGAGAAACTTAGAACATTCTAAAATTATCCGTTTTTGAAGAAGAGTAGAATGGGGTACGAGAAAGGAAGGTTTCAAACATATGAAATAATACCCTTTAATATACCTCAGTGATTGTTATTTTATTTATTTGTACATAACAGGTGGGCTGAAAAGTTCGTAGGCTAACATAGTAAAACAAATTTTTTTGATAAAATTCGATTTTATTATTCAACATAGTTGCCTTCGAGGGCGATACAACGATTATAGCGGTCAGGCAATTTTGCGATACCATGTTGATAGTACGATTTCTCTTTAGTCTCAAAATAGGCCTCAGTCTCAGCGATTACTTCTTCATTAGTCCTGAATTTCTTTCCAGCGAGCATTCTTTTGAGGTCTGCAAACAGGAAAAATTCGCTGGGGGCCAGATCTGGAGAATACGGTCGATGGGGAAGCAATTCGTACACAATTCGTATTCGATGGTCTGGACCTTTGCAAGGTAATCAATGAATATTATACCTTGCGCATCCCAGAATACTGATGCCATAACCTTGCCAGCCGACTGTTGCATCTTTCCACGCTTTGGATTCGGTTCATCGCTTGAGTCCACTCGGCTGACTGTCGATTGGACTCTGGAGTGTAGTGATGAAGCCAGGTTTCATCCATTGTCACATATCGACGGAAAAATTCGTTCTTATTACGGTTGAATATCGCTAAACATTGCTCCGAGTCAACGATACGTTGAAACTTTTGCTCGATTGTGAGCTCGCGCGGCAACCACTTTGCACACAGCTTTTGCATGTCCAAATATTCAGCCACGATATGTCCAACACGCTCTTTTGATATCTTCAGAGTCTTAGCTATCTCGATCAACTTCACTTTACGGTCATTCATAATTATTTTCTGCACTTTTTTATGTTTTCGACCGTTACAGCCTCTTTCGGGCGTCCACTGCGTGTACCGTCTTCGGTGCTCATTTCGCCCCGTTTAAATTTAGCAAACCACTTCTCAACGGTTGATTTTCCTGGTGCAGAGTCCGAATAATGTTTATCAAGCCAAGCTTTGGTTTCCACAGTATTTTTTTTCATAATAAAGCAATGCTTCATTAACACGCGAAATTCTTTTTTATCCATTTTTTTTACAACACCAAAAGTTGATTCACTCACAATGCTATATCTCACGAACCAATTGTCCGACAAATGTCAAATTTATACACGTGTCGTTTTAAGGTTAGTTCTAACTAAAAATAATATGAATTTAATTCTAGTCACGCTATCTATGTTTCGGCCTACGAACTTTTCAGCCCACTTGTTATCTACTAGGTATTCTCTAAAAAATAAGTTACCATCCATAATGGTAATTACACGTAATTTCTTTAAAAATCATTTTATATGGTTTAAAAAATGTGTTGACGAATTCTATTAATTAATTATTTGTAATTGTAAAACAACGGCATATAATTTGTATTTCTATGCTGTGTATGATGTAACATCACATAATAATTGCCTGTAAATTGTAAAACAACGGCATATAATTTGTATTTCTATGCTGTGTATGATGTAACATCACATAATAATTGCCTGCTATTAGTTTACTTCCAAATTTTTTGGAAGCTTAGTGTTCTCAACACCATTTAAGAAGAAGGAAATATATTCAAATTCAAATTTCTTTATTGCCAGGAATAATTTTTATGGATTACATGTATAACTTATTTTAGAGATTAGACAAATATCTGAACAACTACGTTAAATTTTTAGCGCCTGGCTGTAAGATAGTAATTTTAAAAAATTTAGTTTACTTAAACTATTTAATCTAATTCACTGCTAAAACAAATAAATCCACTGAAGTGCTTCAAGCAAATAAAATAATATAAAGTAATGCAAGTACGAGGGCAGATTGATAATGACGTGGGAAAATCAAGAAGGAGTGGGCAGGTAAGGAATTCGTTATTTTTTTTTACCTGGACCATCCTTAAATAGATTACCTGCAAAGTTTAAGCCTGATGCCTCGTTTAGTTTTCGAGAAGCAGCCGTCTAAGCAAGTCTGTGAATTTCGTGTGTTGATTAAACACAATTTTTTGAAAGGGAAAACAGCTAAAGTAACCAAAGAATAATTAGATAAGCAAATAATTTACAAATGGTTTTCTGAATTCAAGTGTGGTCGTACGAGCACATAAACCATACCAAGTCCAGGTCGTCCAAATGAGGTCACCACTCCAGAAATGATCGATAAAATCCATGATATCGTGATAGAAAATCGTCGAGTAAAAGTGCGTGAGATAGTTAACGTAGTAAGCATCTCATTTGAACGTGTTTGGAATATTTTGAAAAACCATTTGGACATGAGAAAGCTATCCGCAAGATGGCTGCCGCGTTTGCTCATAATCGACTAAAAACGCAATCGTGCGACAACTTCGCAGCACGGTTTGCAACTGTTTTAACGTAATACAAATGAATTTTTTCGTTGATTCGTAGCTGTTGATGAAGCATGGATTCACCACTACACTCCAGAAACCAAACAACAGTCAAAACAATGGAAGGATGTCGGTTCAAGCGCACCGAAGAAGGCAAAACCGTTCTATCGGCTGGAAAGGTTATGGCGACAGTTTTTTGGGATTCCAATGGAATGATATTCACCAACTACTTGGAGAAAGGAAAAACAATGACGGGAGCATATTATTCTGAGTTATTGGTTCCATTGGATGTTGAAATCAAGGCAAAACGGCTTCTTTTGGCGAAGAAAAAAGTGTTGTTTCACACGTCCGTTGTTGCAACGGCAAAACTGTTTGAATTACGGTACAAATTTCTCCCTCACCCACCGTATTCTCCAGATTTGGCACCCTGCGACTTTTTATTATTTCCAGACTTGAAAAAATAGCTTGCTGGAAAGAGATTTACCACGAATACTGAAGTCATAAGTGAAAACAACACCTATTTTGAAGGGTTGGACAAATCATATTATTTGGAAGGGATCAAAAAATTGGAAAAACGCTGGACTAAGTGTATCGAGCTAAAAGGAGACTACGTTGAAAAATAAAATAAATTTTTCCGGATAAAATTATGTTTTCTCAATTTTTCCACGTCTTTATCAATCCGCCCTCGTAAACATAGGTGTGTTTTTTTCAACTGGATCAAGATCAAAATAATTCGTTTTACATTGAAAAGAACAACAAAGGGATGATCCAAAATCATAATGGGATCAAAGTTGGATAAGTTTTTCGCTATTAAAGCTGCTTTCAATTCATCTAAGCTTCCACTATTTTAGCATTTTCACAGATGGCGCCCTGCGACTAATTCAATTTGTAGTAGGTATTTGCACCCAATAGTCTAGAATAGTCGTGGGAAATCATTACATTTTGTACGTAAATGTAAGTCTATGTGTAATATAGAGACAGCATGTTCAAAATTATCGAAAAAGCCTTTGTATTTCTGTGCCTTTTTTACAAGAGTTTCATCGCTAGATGCAATAAAGGGAAACTACACGTAGCCCTGTCCATACAGTTTATCCAAGGCATTTACCAACAGGATTGTTAACCCTGTTAAACTAGCTTTTAGATTGATCCACATAGTTTTTTTCAATTGTGATCTGATCCAGTTGAAAAAAATACACCTCATGTTGGCTACATTCGTTGACTCGAGAGTACGTCAGATTATAGGAAGGATGCTACAAGAGAGTTGTCGAGATGAATTGATTTCCTCAAGAAGGAGCTAAGTCTAATTTCAGCAAGAGCCGCGATTTCAAGCACATTAGCTGTTTTGTGTAACCGCTTAGTTGAAAAATAAAACGGTAGGTCAAGTATGATTTTTAAGCATTTATTTTGAACTATTTGTAGCGTTTTTTTGTGGATGGTTGAAGTCTGATTCCATACAGGAGCGGCATAGGAAATTATGGGCTGGATCACCTGTTTAAAAATAAGGAGCTTGTTGTCCGTTGAGAGCTTAGATTTCTTGTTTAAAAAGAAATATATAATATTTCCTTTATTTTTGGAGCCCTTCGTTGGCAGTAAAATAGCGGTAAATTTTTTGTTTACTTCCTATAAAACTGGTCTGTTTCAGAAGCAGCAGAAAAGTTAATGAAACGGAGACATAAAAACTTAACTTAACTTTAACCGTATCATCTGCAAGAAATTGCTTTGAAAATCCAACGCAAGTTGTATCATCTTCCAGCGCGTCACCGGTGGGTTATGCGAAGCGAATTTTAATTTGTTAGACAATCGTGTGGATAAAATGAAAAAAATGGATAAAATAGGACAAGAAGGCAGAATAGATAAAAAAAGGACAAAAAAGGCAATATGAACCAAAAAAGGCAAAAAAAGCTAAATCTACAAAATCCGTTCCCTAATTATTACACTTCTTAGTGTATGTATATTTACCAATCTGTTTTAGAGTATAATCTAAGACGGTTACATTCCAAAAAGAAATTTTTGAAGATGGTAGTGGCGTAAAAATCTGTTGCACCACGACTTTAACCACATACTCGTAAGTTCAACGTTAACTGAAAAACATACTGCAGTCACGATCGGCTGCAAGCCAATCGTATAATACTCTAGATGAATACTGAACTCTGATTTATATTGTAGTTGGGGATAAAGTAGAATTACGTGTGTGCATATTGTATATAATTTATTAAGGACCCCCATTTGATTGCTACTCAAAACTAAAAGACAATATGCAGTGTATAATTTCATATCTTGAACTGGGTGAGTCACCGAAGAAAAAATTTCCTTTTTGAAGGAATGTCACATGGCAGGTGCAGGAAGGACTCACTCGATTTCTTACATATTTATACTTTTCCTTGGAACCATTCAAAAATTAATGTGTACAAAATTTCAAATTCGTAGCTTGAAGCGTTCAAAAGTTATCGGAAAATATTGTTGAACACGTGTCTTAAGGATTTTTTGTATGAAAGGTACCAGAAGGAGTAAAAGGATTTCGCTGACTAGTAAGCTCGAACTTCGTTTTCACTCAAAACTAATTTGTACAAAATTCCGAATTCGTAGTAATTAAGTGAAGACATTTTAACAGGATATTTGTATGGCAGCTACACGAAGAACTACTAGGATTTTCTTCATAATCATACATTTAGCTCCAACTATTGAAAAATAAACGTATACAAAATTTCAAAGTCGTAGCTTTAGGCGTTCCGACGTTATTGGTCAATATTCTTGAACAAATGTTTTAAGGACATTTTGTATGGCAGCTACCCGAAGGAGTGGGACGATTTTGCCCGTTAACTAACTTAGCCTTACAAATTCAACCAAACATCCAGATTCAAAATTTCAAGATCCTAGGTGAAGGCGTTCTTGAGTTATCGTTCTAACGGACAGACAGACGGACGTCAAGCGGATTTGGAGTTTTTGGCCACAAATAAACAAAAAATAATACATAACTTTTTTTCCTCCGAGGCTTGGTTCTATGCGTTATAAACTTTTGGGCTGGATTAAACTTATAATATATATGATTTCATCTAGAGTATAAAAACTGTCATCAGTCTGGGTGCAACTTTATTATTTTTTGAGTAGAAGTTCGGAACGCGTTTTATGCTGAGACAGGGTGAAGGTTACTATGCGACTGACAACCTACTATTTTTTTTATTTGTTCGTGAAAACTTGAACAATCACCTTACATCCCCTTGGGATCAAAAAAATCTGGAAAAGAGTTTCTACTAGTCGCTTATACAGGATGTTTGGCACTCCGTGTGCCACCTTGTAAGGGATTATTCCTTGATATATTTGGAGAAAAAAATTGTTCTACAGGGTGGGTCAATTTTCAATATTAGTGGAGATACAGGGTGGTTAAGAAAAGTGTTTTTGACCGGTACCCTCACTCACTTAAAACGTTAAATCTTGAAAACGAATAATCACAAGGCAAAGTGTTATAACTCGTTTTTTAAGCAATCGAATTACCTTTCATTTGATGTAACAGTCTAATTTGTAACTGCACCCAATCTTGAGATATTTATTCGAAAACACAGATTTTTGCTACGTCAACTCTAAAAATTCAGTGATCAATGTAGTTTTTCTCAGAAAACCCCATTATAAAAATGTCATTTTAATTTTATTTTTTTATGAGCCGTATTATTACCTACAAAAGCTGCATACATACACTGAGAGAAAAAATACCTTTATAATAACAGAATCATATAGCAAATCAACAAATATTCCTGTCAATTTTGGTCCAATAGTTAGATTTGTTAATTTAATGGTCACACCACTGTTATTTATTATTTAACAGCTTAACCTATCAAAAAAACAGAAGCACTGTTCAATTCACCGGAAACAAATTTTTCGATGCAACGAATTGTGCTGTTAGCACAACAGTTAAAACTATTCTTAATTAGAACTTTTTACTGTTGATGTAACAGTTGAACTTTCCATTATTGAACAGTAAATTATAATTTTGTTTTTCTTTTAATTCTTAAATATATCCATAATAAATAAAACATTATATTCGTAATATAGATAAATAAAACAAACTTTGTGTAACAAACAAAAAAAAAGCGAATTCATAATATTTTGTTCCTTATATATGATGTACCATTTGCCATAGTATAAATGTGAATAGGTGGACTTGAAAAATGATCAATGTTTTTTAAAGATATTGTATTTTTGTTTACCCCAACACTATAAGATTGAAAATGGTCGTCAAAATCGGTTATATTTATTTCGGAAACGACTACATAAAAAAGTGTATTATTCACTATTAGTAAATCTAAAATTTTGTACAAATAAAGTTTATCCGTAAATGACGTCAAATAATAATGCTTTTTGTACATAGTTCCTTTATAATGAACTGTTTTAGCAATTAATAAATTCGTAAATATTGAAATTTTATCTTCATCTATTAGGGAAATGTAATGATCAGTATTTGTTAATTCCTTTGATTCTACGTCGTATTTTAAATTTGAAGGACATATCTTATTATTAGTAATAAATTCAGTGAAGCGTAGTGCACTTTTCATGGCTGTTGAAAGAGCAATATTTTTCCGAGATGTAATAACATTTGCATAACTTTTCAATTCTTTATGCTTTGCTTCAAACCGAAAACACCATAAGTATTTTAGAGGGCCAGATTTTTGAATTGCAGTTGCATAGTGCACTAAAAAGTGATGCTTAGGTTTGAGAGCCCCAAAAAGTTTTATGTATGAATTATGATGAACTTCAATACTAGATCTCAAAATATTCACGGTTTCTTGAGTGAACTCTCTATTTAAAATAATATCGATGATATTAAGCAATAAACAAAAAAGATTCCATGCTTTATTATTTCGCGGTATAGCATCACCAATTAAAAGTGGTAAAAAATGTACGAAAGTCCACATTTCACATGCACACATTTTTAAATTATTTGATTTGAGACGGTTTAGTTGAATAGGAACTGAAAAGTTACCAATTTCAGTCTCGCCATAGCAAAATGTCCGTTTTCTTAAATTCAAAAATCTAGAGAAATGATTTTATTCTCAATAAAATTTAATAAAATTTTGCATACTTCATATTGGCATATTCCTTCGAATATATCGTGCATAATGTCGACCGTAAAAATGTCGGTAACATGAAAAGATTGAATTTCATTAAAAATACTAAGCTCTTTAATACCGGTAGATTTAAAGTCATTCAGTTCGATATCAATATCGTATTGGACCTTTCTCCTAATATCTATGTCATGTTCCACAGTGTCCGTCTGCAGAGATCCTTTCACCCTTGAGCATATTCTACAGAATTTTTCGCAATTGAATGATTTCCCAAAACCTAGGACACTTTTTAAACCTAAATTATCTCCTAAGATTAGGCCTAGGATAAAATAAACACGAATAAATTTTCCATTAATATTTATATCTATACCGTCTTCTTCGAGAAATTTTAACTGTTGTACAAGACTGTAAAATGAAGAAGTATTTCCAAATTCCTTTATAAACTTCGACTTGATTAGTGCTGCAACAAAAATGTAATTTAAATTCGACAATAAATGCTGCTGAATGGTAGGAAAGCTGTAATAAACAGCACAAAGAGAATCTTCAGTGGCATAACTGCCAAGAGCATTATTCACTTCGAAGTCATCCATGTACAAAAAGTAAGGAATCGTAATTTTTCCACAGCCCAAAGCTTCTTTTTTTTTCTTATAAATACTTCCATTTATAAAATTGCAATAATGTTGATTTTGTTCTATACGCTTGATATTTTCAAGAGTTGAGTTGAGAACACCATCTAACTCAAAAAATTTTCTAAATTGAAATCTTAATGGTAAAATGTATGATTTTATACAAACTTCGTCAAATGTGACTTCACCGTTTCTAAAAATTTCTTTAATTTCATTGCTTATTGTATGAGCAAGTGGTGCCTTGAACAAATCATTTTTTTTCCATGACATTGAGATATCGATATTCGGTACTAACTTCTTTAAACGGGTCGGAGCATACATCAAAAATATTTTTTAATTCAACATGTCTATTTAAATCAATGTATGACGAAAATCCCTCTTTAATTACATTTGAAATATTTTTTGAAAAATCTGTTATTTTTTTTTTTGAATTGTTACAACATCTTTTCGACTCATATTCTTTTGAGCATACAAATCTGCAGTAAATTTAATGGCGAAATCTTTCACTTTTTCTTCTATTTTATTGGAAGTGCCTACAAAACTACTGCACAAATCACGATTGCTTCTTATCACCATGTTATTGTTACTTTCATGATTTTGTGTAATATTGCTCTCTCTTGTTTTTGGCATGACTAAAGGCTTCGTATTTATTGTTTTAAAATTATTATCGCTAAAATGTCTTAAGAGGTGTTTTCTAAAAGCTGATTTATTAGAAAATTTTTGTGAGCAATTTCGCTGTGCACATTTATATATGGCAATAGTTCCAAACTTATGAATTACTGAAAAGTGGCTTAGTATTTCTTTTATATTGGTAAATTTGTTTTTGCATATAAAACACACGTACATTTTTTATTTTCTTGTCGCTGTTAAGTTTGAAGTTGAACAATGTTTTAAATGAGATATTAAGCCACTTACTTTAGCCTGAGGTTTATCATATTTAGTATGAATTGCAAAAAAGTATTTTTGAATGAAAAGCCAAGGACCATAACATTCAATAGGATATTCCAAATCAAAAATTTGGAAAATCTTAAAGCAGGTATCTAACGCTGCTAAAAATGATACATGCTTATATTTAACTCCATCTAAATAGGTATAAAAATCCACTAAATTTGATAAATTTTCACCTACTGCAATTATGACAGGTTGTAATGTCATGTTCTCAGCTCTTAAACTATCCCTTCTGTTTTGGATAATTTCTTCCAAATGTTCGACTTTAGTCAAGTGAAGCACTAGAGTGTCCATTGCTCCCTGAATAGTGATTTTTCGGAACTTCTTAAGTGATGCTTCCTTAAACCGAGCTGATGGCGTAATAATAGCATTTAAGAGAAGAGTACAAATACAGTCTCGAGAACCTAGAAAATTATAATAATAATTATAACCAATATGATTTTTAGATATAGGTACTGCATTCTATTTACTGTTATTAATAGTTGATTTCTCAAGTTCTGAAAGTAATTGGCAGCACATTTTATCTTTAATGTTTTCTTTGAAGAAAACTATGATTTTTCTTATATAATTATCCCATTCAGTAAACAAAGACATATCCTTTTGAGGGTATAAAAGTTTAAAATCTTCATTTATCTGCAAATTATACCTGGTTGAAATTTTCGATTTTACTAAAGAAATGAAACAAACTACCATAACCTGCCCTAAATTGGCATCCTTGAAGAGTGGCCATTCTGATAGAAAGCACAAGATACTTTCCTGTGTTTTAGAAGACGGTGATTCGATCAATTCACTTCGACGAAAATGAAAAGTTCGAAGCCATTTTTCACGTACCTCTTCTATAGGAGAGTTATTATATCTTAGCCATAATTTTAAATCCTTGTTGACCAATACATCAATTTCTATTGAAGAACTGATAATCTCGTTTTCAATGTCATGTGAAGAACTTGGAGTTGATGGTCTTTTTCTTTTGCTTCTGGCATTAAAGTATCGATCGTACACTTTGCCGTAAGGCTTAAGATTTTTCCCACGACGCCGACGACAGAAGTATGTTTCCTTAAAAATTGCAAAATTATAGTTTTATATTAAGAGTTAAGAGTATTGGATACCGATAAAATAAATAGTTTGACTTAAAATTTTATAAAACAATCCACTTACAATATCTTCACCTGGAAAAAATTCAACAATTTTTTTGGCAATAGCTTGCAGATCATCATGTGAAACTTTTCTTTTAAAGCAGAAAGAAAGTCTACTAAAATATTTGACACATTTTGTTGATGGAGAGGTTTTAAAGTTTTGTGTTCCTGAAAATATTGTAAAGCATCTTTTCCTTTTGGCGACTGTTTTAAAATCTTCGCAATCTCAATGCTATCATAAAAAGAAGCAGGTGATGTAGAGGAAGACATCGACGAGATTCTTTCCATTTCATTCCATTCGGTACTGGAACCGTTCGATGGAGATGTAAGTTCATTGTCTTTGATCCATTTAATTACATTACAATTCATTGACAAAGTGTCTTCATCGCTGCTAAACTGAAAGCAATTTAAAAATGACTAAACAAATGATTTTCACAATTGTAAAAAAATGTATAGTACAGTTCCTACCATGTGTCAATTATGAGTATTGACATTTTTAAGTTTTATTCTGCAATTCATAATGAGAATTATAAGAGTTTTGCCCACATTAATATGCTTTGTGTTACTCTCGACTATTTTCTTTAAATTTTCTTTTACTTTTTAAGAAATTAGTACTTACCACCTCTTTTCTCCAAGCTCTCAATTTTTCTCGGAATTTTGCTTTCAAGCCAAACATTTCGAAATCAGGAAATAGTTTGTCTAAATCATGCAGATTTAAATATCTTAGTTCCTCCATTCCTACATTTGCTCCTAAGATTATACCAAGAAACAATAAAAGAGAGAAATTAATAATTTTTAACCCAAAATCACGATATAATTTCATCATATATTATCAAAATTTTTTAATATGGTACATTGGCAGACCGGCATATTTCTTTATCTTACCTTTTAAATGCATATAAAATGCTTCGAATCCCCAAGTTTTCAAGAGATCCATGAAATCCTGGTCATCTACACCATTTAAGAAGATCACTTTCTCATATGTAGCACTCACGTTTTCGCACGTATCAACAAAACAATAATTTGACTTTTAACTTAAAGACAATACTGTTGGGATTACAGTTTTACTGTTGAAGTTACAGTTTTACCGTAGAACAGTATAAAGTTTCGTGGAACGATTTAACTTTTGTTGGGACAGTTCAATCTACCATAGCTATTGTTTTATTAGTTGACCTGTTGATATCACGAAAAATGCTCGAAGAACTCTTAAATCAACAGAGTAACTGTCAAATGAACACAAATATATTAAAAGTTGCAACAAATTAGTACTGTTGACTCAACATTTATTTTTAAAAGTCGCGTTTGTCCAAACAATTGTCGATGGCAGTTCCTTTAATTGTAAAATCTGTTGTCCTGATTAAAAGTTTCTTGTCACAACAGTTTTTCTGTTAACCTGGCGAAAAAGCTGATTGACAGTCGTAAACTGTTTATATTACAGCCCCTTTTTCTTTCAGTGTATGTATGAGTTACGATTAACATTTTGGAAGTAACAGGTAAAAATACATATCGCATAAAAATTAAATATTTAAAAGTCAATGAAATAAAGTGGACCACGTTTAAAAACCTGTTTAATTTGTCGGTAGTGCTACAGTATTTTTAATGCACATTTATTACTATTTAAAGTATGAAGGAAAACAATGAAATGTAAGTGAGTTTCAACATAATTGACGCTTTTACCTGGACGTGGTAGGTACTACTGGATGCGGTACTATGCCTTTTTTAATAGGGTGTCTTACAAAATAAAAAGCCTATAAAAGCAAAACTACCTTCATATTTTTATCACTTTTAGTTACGTTGCTAAGAGAAGAAAAAAAATTTATTTCAAAATGCCTGAGTACTCCAATGAAGAATATGCTGACATGATGTTAATTTATGGAGAGTGTGACCAAAATGCACGAGCCGCGCGAAGGCTTTACCACCAGAGACATCCTTATCGACGGACACCTAGCAGGAGAGTATTTCAAGACGTTTACAGGAGAATTAGGGAAACTGGCAGCGTTAGAACAAGGAGAGTAAATGCAAATCCTGCGCCTATAATCGCTGTTCAGATTGATGAAAGAATACTGCAAGCAGTGCAAAATGATCCATCGATCAGTATCCGACGCTTGGCATTGCAGTTTAACACATCTACTTGAAAGGTTTGGTGTATTTTAAAAGTATAACGCTTTCATGCCTACCATCACACACCAGTACATTAGCTGCTATCCATTGATTTCCCCAAACGGATGGAGTTTGGCAATTGGCTCCTTGAACGACAAATAGATGACGACAATTTTTTCAACAATATTCTGTGGACGGATGAGTCCCAATTTACCAGAGACGGTATCACAAACTTCCACAACCTACATACGTGGGCTGAGAGCAATCCACACACAAGAAGAGCGGCATCATTTCAGCACAGATTCAGCGTCAATTTATGGGCAGGTGTGATTGGTGACGATTTACTTGGACCTATTAGGCTTCCGCGTACTCTAAATAGCTCCAATTACTTACAGTTTTTATCAAATGATCTACAGGACTTGTTGGATGATATTCCACTGGTTCGATTGGCTTCCATGTTTTACCAACATGATGGTGCTCCTGCTCATTACGGCCGACAGGTCACAGATTGATTAAATTCCAATTATAGCAATCGCTGGATCGGTAGAAATGGAACGATACACTGGCCTGCAAGATCTCCTGATCTTACTATTATGGATTTCTTTGTATGGGGACGGATGAAGGACCTTGTCTACGCAACGCCAGTAGAAACATTGGAAGATCTAAATATCTGGATCGATGCGGCAGCAATAGAAGTAAGGCAGCAGTTGAGGAATATGAATACCAAGAGAACACTCGCCAAACGAGCTTTAGCGTGCATTCAAAATGAAGGTGGCCATTTTGAACATTTATTATAATAAAAATATTTGAAATAAAAACCATTATTAAATTCTTTCAATTCAAGCAAGTAGCGTAGATCAACATGCACATGCACTGATTTTTTAAATATTTAATTTTTATGCGATATGTATTTTTACCTATTACTTCCATAATGTTAATCGTAACTCATACATATGTATGCAGCTTTTGTAGGTAATAATACGGCTCATAAAAAAATAAAATTAAAATGACATTTTTATAATGGGGTTTTCCTTAGATTATATACCTAAAAGGATTGGACATGCTACAATAAAAAAGAGCCAAGATGTTTTATGCGCATGTCAAAGTAAAAGCTGCATGGGCGTACCAAACTGCTTATTTTAGGGTCAAAAATTTTGGCGCGCATTTTAAAAGTTTTTTTTTGTATATATTAAATATATTGCATAAACATACTGCAGTCACGATCAGCTGCAAGCCAATCGTACGATACTCTAGATGAGGACGATTTTGCCCGTTAACGAACTTAGCCTTACAAATTCAACGAAACATCCAGATTCAAAATTTCAAGATCATAGGTCAAGGGGTTCTTGAATTATCATGCTAACGGATAGAAGGACGGGCGGATTTAGAGGCTTTGTCCCCAAATAAGCACGAAATAATATTTAACTTTTTTTGGTCTGAGGCTTCGTTCTAAGCGATACAAACTTTTGGGCTGGATTAAACTTATAATACTCTCAGATTTCATTTATAGTATAAAACTATCTATCTCTTTGTAATCTATGTATGTATGCTTTACATATGCATGTTATTTTATTATGTATGTACATATTCACTTATGATCTGGTACGATTCTGTAACTGAAATCTCGGCGAAATACCAGAAACGAGTAGCTTTTTCAAATGCGTACTTTTTTGATAAACACTAAATTACGATATTTCGTCAGATTTATTTTTAACAATAATGCAATAATTTTTCTATTACTAATTTAATAAGAAGACTATATTGTTGTGAACTCAAGTGAGACTAGTCATCGAAAAGATTTCTTTCGAAATGGATATTTCAATAAATATTTCTTTTCTAAGTACAGTTGCATGTTCGAAATGTTCACCTTTGTAACGCTTTTGGACGGCCCCAAATATAACGTTATTTTGCTGCGCCATTGGATCCAAGATTCAAGCCGTTCAGGTTACCATGACAACCAATAAAAACAAACAACAAAATATTCCTTCATAATTATTTTACGTGTGTTTTTGACAAGCAAGATCCCTTGGCATCCTTGGATCCCATGGTGCTGTCAAAATAGTTTTGGTCTCTATTTTTTTCGTGCTTTTACACCGGGGTGTCTTATCCTTTTAGGTATATAATCTAAGGGGTTTTCTGAGCAAAACTACATTGATCACTGAATTTTAAGGGTTCACGTAGCAAAAATTTGTGTTTTCGAGTAAATATCTCAAGATTGGGTGCAGTTACAATTTAGACTGTTACATCAAATGAAAGGTAATTCGATTGCCTAAAAAACGAGTTATAACACTTTGCCTTGTGATTATTCGTTTTTAAGATTTAACGTTTTAAGTGAGTGAGGGTACCGGTCACTTTTCTTGACCACCCTGTATCTCCACTAATATTGAAAATTGACCCACTCTGTAGAACAATTTTTTTCTCCAAATATATCAAGGAATAACCCCTTACAAGGTGGCACACGGAGTGCCAAACACCCTGTATAAAGAGCCCGCAGGAGTAAAACTAATTCGATACCTCGGCAAAACTTAAAGATATGACGAAATTCGTGAAAATGAAGAAAAAACCATTCTCACGAAAAAATTGTTTGCCCTACCTCCGTACGGCGATGCAAATCTGTTTTTACTTTATTATTTTAATAATAAAGTATTGTTATCGATTAATAAAAAAAAAATATGCTACCCTGAAAAATTTTTTTTCCACGTTTCATGACTAAGTCCGTCTATGCGCCGTCCGCCGTACGCAAAACGTTTGAAAGCCTATTGCTCTCAAACTCTTTGAGCTATTAAGTTAATTTTTTTTGTTGGTAGACTGAGCAGACTCCTTCAAGTGCCCACCTTTTGACTGATGAGGGGGAGGTGGGGGAAGCGTTTTAGACGAAAAATTTTGGTTTCTAGATCTCAGTAACCGTTTAAGCTAGGAGGCTGAAACTTGAAATTTATATAGAGCTTTGATAGTGGACCCATTTGCAAAAATATTGCTGATATGGGTGAAGGGAGTGGGGGGAATAATAATGCGTCTGAAACGCAAAAAAGCCGAGATCGAGACATTCTAAAATCCATATCTCCTAAACGGTTAATGTCACGAAATTAAAATTTGATGACCATCTGTGGGTATACTAGGAGAATAGATCAGAAACAAATTTTTGAGAGGGGGCAGTGGCGTACGGAGGTGGGGGTCGAAAAATTTTAAATTACGATATCTCACGAACCAATTGCACTAGACAAATAAAATTCGGTTTCTGTATTAAGGTTGACAAATAAAGTTTGCTGAAAGTAAACATTTTTAAGGGGGGCGGTGGAGTATGGAAGTGGAGGGGATAAGAATTTTTCTAAAAAATCACGTCTCATATCTCAAGAACAGTGTATGATAGATGCTTAAAATTTTTACCAGAAGTAAGCCTAATAGACCTGTAGCAGAAAAAAAAATTTTGAGGGTGGGGGTGTAGAGGGTGAGGGTGGGGAAGGGTGAAGAAGAAAAAGTTCCGATTTTTATATCTCGAGAACCTATAATGATATAAAGCTGAAACTTGATATTTGGATAGAACTATAGTAGTAGCATGTTGAAAAAGTATAATTTTTTATAGGGGTAGTATGGTACTAGGGTGGGGGGTGTTTTTCCTAACTATAGAACGGCTTACGCTAGAAAGTTGAAACTCGGTATGTATATGTAAGTCAACTAGAAAAGTAATTTAGTTAAAAAATATTTCAAATATCCATTGGCGTACGGAAGGAGAGCAAAACAAATTATAAGTAAAAATGGAAGGCATATATTTTCACGATTTCCGTCATATCTATTAGGTGTTTCCAAATATTGAATTCATTTGTATTGTACGGATTTTTCATATAAATACCTAAAAAGTGTTTTCAGGATTTTTTGAAATTCGACCCCCACGGTTGCGTATACATTTTCACGAATTCAGCCATATCTCTCCGGTCCGATTAGATATCGAATAACTTTTTACTTCCACGGGCTTGTTTAATAATCACCTAAAACTCGTTTTCAATTTTTTTCCTTTTTCAACGGGTTGAACACGTTTCCACGAATTCCGTCATATCTCTTAGGAGTGATAAAACATCGGATTGGTTTTCACTTCCTCGGGCTTTCTTTACATATATCTAAAAACCGATTTCAGGATTTTTTGATATTCAACCCCAAAGTGGGTGCAAGGGGGTTGCATAAGTTTTCACAACTTCCTACATATTTCTTAGTTCTAATGAGATATCAAATTCAGTTTAACTTCCTACAAAATCGTCAAAAGTTGATTTCAGTATTTTTAGATATTCAACTCCAATAGGACGTAAAGCTTTCGACATATTTCTTAGGATTGATGAGATATCAGATTGGTTTTCACTTCCACAGACTTTTTATATAATCGCCTACAAATGCATTTCCGATTTATGTAATGGCCAAAAACCTAATCACGAAAAACCTCCTAATCGCGTATTAACTGATATTATACTATGACTTAGACCTCTTCCCGGAGTATGTCCCAATTATGTAATTCATATGTTATATGTGACAGCGGCGTTTAAGTATTCTAGCGCGACCCCATTCCAACCGCTTCCCGAACCTTTTTTAGGTTTTCAGTCACATAGTAACCTACTACCTACGTCTCAGAATTAAACGCATTCCGGACTTCTGTCGAAAATAATAGAGTTGCGCCCAGACTGTTGGCAGATTTTTTTTACTTAAATTACCTCTATATACACCTAAGATATACATACTAAGTTTCAACCTTCCAGCATAACACTTTCCTAAAATGCATCAACCAGCATTACTCACGTATTGTGGCTCTAGCCATCAATTTTCAGTTTCAGGTCGAAAACAATACTTTATTATTAAAAAATAATAAAGTAATTATAAAGATACGCCTACACTTCAATCTCTGTCATGTACTTGAATGGAACAATCATAAAAACGAGGTGGTGCAAATAGCAATTCGAAAAGAAAACCTTAAGCAATGCTAGACGCTAGCAATAGACAAACCGGAGCCTCTGGTCTACCATAAATATTATGTAGGTACTCGTACATACCCATTTATCGTGTGTGGACTTGTGTATGTGGCATAATTCATTTTAATAATCGAGATAATTGTTCTTAGGAGAAATTTAAAATTATAGGAACTCCTCTAAACTTTTACAATATTATAAGGTACTCGTATATTCGAGTACCTACATATTTTTACTTTTATTATGAAACAAAGTAAAATAGATAGACAAATAGATACTATTGTCTTGAGTTTCGCATACATTTAATACGTGACAACGATTAATTTATGATAAGCGCTACGTGTGTTGCTTAATCTTGCATTTTTGTCAAGTATTTGCTATTTGCTATAGAGAAAATTAACAACGACAACAATAATATTTTATCTTATCTTTCGGCCTGTGTTGCTTCTGTTGCCCCTCAGTGGCGTAGCTCGCTTCAAAATTTTCGCAGTGTCGTCTCTCAAAAATTTAAGAGAATATAACCAAAAACATATAATATAAAATATAAAAAACAAGTACATTTTCACGCATTGCTGAAGTCCAACAGTAATTATAACATTAAAAGGGGGACCGACCGGATAGATACATATATTATGTATAAAATGAAGATTCAATGAAGATTTTTTGGTGCAGCTATCATACTATCCATCCACCCACTCATGAGGAATTAATAGACCGTTAAATACCTGGACAAAATTTTCTATTTTCAATTTTGATTGTTTTTGGCGAAAAATTAAGTTAGTAACTCGAGGAGTAGATAACATATACGATGCATTCATTGTTTCTCTAAATTTTTGACTATTTTGAAAAAATTGATGAATTTATGATGAATTTCATATAGGTAAGATTTTTATCTTTTAATACACGATTTGTATCTGCTCTGATAATCGAGTGGTTGATACCAAGGCTGCGGCATTCACATTATTTATTTCTGTCGATACACTCCCAGAAATCCAGTCGATATAGTGAAAACCATCCTTATCTGTAGAACGGCACTGTTAAACCGAATGTCCCACATCACAGAGGAAATATATAGTGTACCAGTTTGAAACCAAAAATCTGATTGGGTCCTGTGAGCGCCGCTCTACATTGTCCGACGATAACTACGCCACTGGAACTCCTGCTTTGTTCATAATGCTTAATCGGATAAATATAATCATATAGCCATACAGTGTGTGAGTAACGAAACTTTATTATGAAGTCGGATATTCAGAAATAGGTTTGTCTATGTTTATTTAAACAGCGCTTTTTGTGAGGTAAGAACAAAGAGCGAAAAACTTTCAGTATATTTTATTAAGATTGAGTGCCAATGAATTATATTAGTTGAGCGAAATGTATATAGCTCAAGTCCCAAGCCTAACACAACAGTATGCGAAGAAATTTTACTGCAGAAATTGAAAGGATTTAGCGGTTACTACCACGAACATGTAAAACATAAAATAATAATATTTTTTATTAAATACATCAGTGGAAAGGTTTAGATATATTTTCCCTAATTATTGTTATTGAGAAATTTTATTAGTAGTATAGACAGCGACTAATTATGTTTTTCGCGCCAAAAAAATTTGTTAAATAGATGAATCTTTTTTTAAATATTGTTACATGTAAACCTGGCAACCGCCCAACTCGATCGGTTTCGCATAATAGAAACAGCAACAACCGAAGACCTAGCTGCAAAGTAACCCAATCAAAAGCCTAGTTGAGTATATAAGGGGCGAAACAAATACGAAAGGGAACACCTTCTAATCGAATGTTCTCGTGTGCACCAGAACAGCGTAGAAGATCAAAATCGAAAGCTCTCAAGGCTTGTAGAACATTCCACACACACCACCGAATGAAGATTCAAGAACAGTCTCGACTGCAGCCAAGTAGTATAAAAGCAGGCGAAGCTTTCAGCGTGTGACATAGTAATTATTATTACGTGGACTGTGACAGTCAACTAGTACGCGAACGTATTGGTGGATAGCGATCGATTGCGTGTGATCGAGTCAAGTGCTAAAAGCGGGCGGTATTGCCATACAGTGCAAATAGAATTAAAGTGCGAAATAATAAATTATCACTTATTTTGATTTTAAACGAATTGTGTTTTACTTGTAATCCCAGCGAACCCCTAGCTCGCAATAATATATTATTTAATAAAGGAATTTAATTTGAAACCTGAGGTAAAATTAGTTGTTTATTCTGCTTAAAACAGTAATGATAACGATTAAATTTATAGCCCTTATTATTATATTTTTTATTTAATTTATAAATTAAGAAATTGGACATTTAATACCTAGAACGAGCCTAAACCTTTTTGGTGTAAACTGATGATATAAAATTTTAACTTCATAGCACGCATTTACGAGTTATCGAAAGTTCAGGTGAATGCAAGTACAAATTTTTTGAGGACATTTTTATAGTAGCTTATCGAAGGAGTAGCCCGATCTTACTTTTTATTCAAAACAAATTCATACAAAATTTCTTGAGTTAGATATACATGTCTTTCGGAAGGTGAATGCACTAATTTTTCAAGAACTTTAGTGTTACTACTGATTTAAATAAGTTGTGAGAACCTACGTGCTTTACCCCTTGCGACCTGAGATAATTTTTTTGTATATTTTTGAAACTTGATCAATTTTTTGTTCCGATTTCGTCCATTAATGTAACCATAAGTTTTAACTTTCTAGTTCAACGCATTCTTGAATTATTGTGCATTCAGATAAACGGACAGACGTACGGACACAATCGAAGTTGTGGTTTTTTGCTTTGTATTTTATCTAGAATAGATAGCTAATAAAAATCTTGAAAATGTATAATTCGGTCCGAACCTCCAGTTACTACATTTTCATTGCAATTACATAACTCAAACAATATTTGAAATTTGATATGTTCTACATACTGTAAAACGATAAGCAGTATTTGTTTCTGTAATTAGGAAATTCTTTTTAATCCTCCATACTTAATAATACGAAATTGTGCAATTATACAACATATGGGTACATATTCAAAAATTTTGATAATAAATTGCCTATTCATCTTTTATCGCCATTCATAATAATAGATGTCTAAATTTAACAACATACAGTAAAGAAAGGAAACAATTATATTAAAAAAAAACTTTAATGCTTATATTTCAACTTTTTGTAAATCTGTATAAGTTTTACCTCCATGAATCAAATCTACGGAATCTGATGACGAGATACTTAGGCATATTATTCTTAATGCTATATTTATTCACTGATACAACTGCAACTATGTACTCGTAATTTACAGCTTGAAGCATGCTCATCTTCGAAACTGAGTACGTATCTATGTATAATCGAAAGATAAAGTTGATATGATTCAATTGAGGATTTATTATATAATAAACAGTTTAGTGTTCACTGATTTCAGTATAGAGTTGGGATTGGGAGCTGTGAGACATACATAACATATCTCCTACCAGACAATAAAAATTAATTGAGTGCAATTTGAATGAACTCGTACTTTATTTACAGAGGCGACCAAAGAGATACGAGTACTACTCACTCATTCAAAGAATGCAGTTTGCTTGAAATTGTTTCACAACATTCCAAATACGAATCAATCATCGGATCATGGTCAGCTCAGCTGTAGCAGATGTGATTCATCCAAGCCGAAACTTTTTCCTGGTTTCGAAACATTGTTTTTTTTACAACCCGACGAAAACTAGAGAAGTGGACCTATGATCTGACAGCGGATTTGAGCCTAAACTGATATATTGAAGATCTCCCTTTAGTTCCTATGTCACCCTCATTGGAGCATAGGGCAGTAACAGTGCTCCATCTCTGAATTTAAACGCATATCTCAGTCTACCCAGTCGTAGGCCAACGCTCGTCGTTGAAGATAACGTCTGGCCAGAATATCACCAAAATGCGTCGAAGATATGGGTTAACCAAAGTCTGCAATTTTCTGGTAAGTTCTAAGCCAACTCTTAATCTTAGGCGCCTTAGTGCGGTATGGTGTAAAGCTTTGAGCGAGGTTTCCCGTTATGGTGATAATAACCCCCTTAACTTCACCATCGTTACGATTTCGTCCCAAATCCAGCCATATTCCTTCTAGTATATTAGTGAAACTTAAAATAATACTACATGATTTCATCTAGAACATAAACAAATGATGGATTTTTATTAGCTTGGTGAACAATATTGAATTTCTTATTAATAAAGATTTTATCAAACATGTTTTCAGCTTCACAATTCTCAACGTTGGTTGCTTTTACTGTAGTATATATAATTTTCATTCCTATAATAAATTAGGTTAGGTTAGGTTGAGAAGGGTGGACTAAAGCAATGTACCCCAGTCCATCACGAGAGATCACTGTGGATCCATTGTGGTCCCCTCGTATAAAAACCGGGTTCTAGACTACTGATTCCAAATATTGCTCTTCCTTATGAAGAGAGTAGTTCTCCATAAAGGAATCATCGCAAGTTCTGATAGATCGGTTAAGGAGAATTTCCCCAAGTACCGATGCCTGGTGCGCGCCAGACTATCACATTCACACACTAGATGCTCCAGTGTTTGGAAAAGGAAAAGATCAGATTCGTAAAAAAAATATCTCTTGCAGTACGTTACTAAAGAACGGCAATACGGTTAAAATTGTTGGTTACTTACTCATTTATAATAAATAAACAGTCTTTCGTTATCTGGGCGACATAACAATCAAAGAGGTATGACCCTCTCCTCTTGTATACTTCACAGATACAAAATAACCACATAAGTTAGAAGAAAGGTAAAAAGAAAGTCATATCGAAACCATAGCGGAAATCTTAATAAAATGTTGACTTCACATTGACATTTTATTCGATAACTACGTCGTGAGTATTAAAAAATCGGCCAGTGGTCTGGGCGAAACTTTATTATTTTTCGGGTCAATGTTCGGGAGCGGTCAAAGTCGGAGTATATCATCAGTTGTTTCGTGATTATGACGTTTCTTGGAAAGTTAGTTTTGTTCTTAAAATAAAAATATTTAAAATAGACTATTCGAATTTCGGTGTATCATGTACACTAAAACCCCATAGAAGTAAAAACGAATTTGTTGCCCTATCAGACTTAAGAGATATGACGAATTGTTAAAACGTATACAAACCCATTACTTCCACTTGGGGTTTGAATTTCGAAAAAATTGTGAAACAGGTTTTTATTCGATTTCATAAGAAGCAACTTGATATCTCATGAGACACGAGGGATTTTGAAAAATTTGTGAAAACGTAAGCAAACTCTTCACACCCGCTTGGTTCTTGAAATTCGAAAAATCGTGAAATTGGTTTTAAGATCATTACATCAAATGCCGTAATAACCAATTTTATATCTCATCAGAACTAAGGGATGGCAATATTTGTGAAAACATATGCAAACCCTTAATGGTTGAATAT
Organism: Beris morrisii; assembly: GCA_951812415.1. Taxonomy (NCBI): domain Eukaryota; kingdom Metazoa; phylum Arthropoda; class Insecta; order Diptera; family Stratiomyidae; genus Beris; species Beris morrisii. The sequence goes on along the minus strand of OX638312.1, from coordinate 144,021,203 downwards.
CCAAAAATTGAGAAATGGGTTTGTAGGCGATTATATAAAAAGTCTGTGGAAGTGAAAAGCGATATAATATCTCATCAAACCTAAGAAATATGTCGAAGCATACTACCCCCTTACACCCCTTAGGATTGAATATCTGAAAATACTGAAATTGACTTTTTGGCTCTTATATGGGAAACCTTGGGAACTAAAAATGAATTCGATATATCATCAGATCTAAACAATATGTAGAAATCTGTGTAAACATATGCAACCTCTTTACCTCCACTTGGGGGTTGAATATCCAAAAATCCTGAAAGGAGTTAATAGATAAATATGAAGACAGCATGAGAAAGTAAAAACCAGTTCAATTACTTATCACTTCTAAAGGATATGACGGAATTCGTGAAAACTTGTTCAACCCTTTTATACCCTCTTAGGGGCTGAAAAAGAAAAAAACTTAAAAACCGGTTTTAGGCGACTTTTACGCAAGCCCATCAAAGTGAAAAGATATTCGATATCTGATCAGACCTGAGGGATATGGCAGAATTCGTAAAAAAGTGTACAACCCATTTTCACCCCCTTAGGGGTCGAATTTCAAAAAATCCTGAAAATACTTTCTAGGTATTTATATGAAGAATCCGTGGAATAAAATGAATTTAATATTTGGAAAGCCCTAATAGGTATGACGAAAACCGTGAAAATATATGCATTCCATTTTCACTGATAATTTTTTTCGCCCCCCTTCCGAACGCCAATGGATATTTGAATATTTTTTTAATCTAAATTACTTTTATAGTTTTTTTATTTACATATACGTACCGAGTTTCAACTTTGTAGCATAAACCGTTCTATAAATAGGAAAAAAACCCCCCACCTCCATACCATACTACCCCTAAAAATTATATTTTTCCAACATGCTACTGCTATAGCTCTATCTAAATACTAAGTTTCAGCTTTATATCGTTATAGGTTCTCGAGATATAAAAATCGAAGCTTTTTCCTTTTCACCCTCTTCCACCCTCACCCTCTACACCTATTAGGTCTACCTCTGGTAAAAATTTGAAGCATCTACCTTACACGGTTCTTGAGATATGAGACGTGATTCTTTAGAATAATTCGTATCCCCTCCACTTTCATAATCCAACTCCCCCTTAAAAAATTTTCAGCAAAGTTTATTTATCAGCTTTTATACACAAACCGAATTTTATTTGTCTAGTGCAATTGGTTCGTGAGATATCGTAATCTAAAGTTTTTTACCCCTCACCCCCGTACCCCACTGCACACACTCAAAAATTTACTTCCGATCTATTCTCCTAGTATACTTACAGATATCCATTAAGTTTCAATTATGTGACGTTAATCGTTTAGGAGATATGGATTTTAGAATGTGTCGATCTCGGCTTTCGAGCGTCTCGGACGCATTATTTTTCGCCCACTCCTTCACCCTTCATCCATATCGGCAATTTTTTTGTTTCAGCCTCCTAGCATAAGCGGTTGCTGAGATCTAGAAACCAAAATTTTTCGTCTAAAACGCTCCCCCCACCTCCCCCCTTACACCCCCACCTCTCACAACTTGGTCACTTCAAGGGGCCTACTCAGTCTATCTACGAAAAAAAATTCAACTAAATAGCTCAAAGGGTTTGGGTGCTACGAGCCTTCAAACAATTTTGCGTACACCGGTCGACGTACGGCGTACGGCGGACAGACGGACTGAAATTTTTTTTTGCTTATTTCGTGTCTACTAGTCATGAAACGTGAAAAAAAAATTTTTCAGGGTAGCAAATTTTTTTTTTTTAAAATCGAAAACAATACTGTATTATTAAAATAATAAAGTAAAATAAATCTTATCGGCATATCGAAAGTTTTATTCATGAATCAATGTGATCTTATCGAAAAGTTAGCGAATATCTTCTTGATTTAATATTAAATCGTACTCTCTTCACATTGATGGGATGATCTTTATGAAATGAAGATTATCTTCTTGTGACAAATTTCTTGATTTTATAAGGAATCTTATCGAAAAATGTAACGCAAATATATATATATATAAAAAATTGAAATTGTTTATAATTCATTTCACTACAAATTATTTCAAAATAAATAAAATACAATCTTCAATATGTAAAGAAAGTAAATATAATTAAAAGAAAAACTCAAAAAAATAAATAGGTTTTTTTAAATGTAAAAGTTTTTCAAAAATTAAACATTTACTTCCAGTGATCATCTGACGAATTACGTTGTGTCCATTATTTATATTCAAAAGCGTACTGAAGTCGTTGTGTTGAAGAAGAGTTATCGAAAATTATACACGTATTGTATAAATAATTATTCCTGGCAATGAAATTTGAATTCGACTTTAGAAGATTGAAAACATCACTGCCATGACGATTCTGAAACAAGGGAAACAGTTGATCTTGAGGCTCTTGAAAAAGTGGCACTATTCAAATCGCTTGATATTTATTTTTAGCCATTATGTCTTGTGTCTTGGTCACACAATAAACGTTTATTCTTCTTTATTAACAATAATTTGATAAATTAAATTCAATAAGTTTTCTCTATGGAAATATTTACTATAGTAGAATAGCTATATATTATTTATTTTAGTCATTATTTTTTTGCTCTGTATATTTCACATAATTTAAATTATAACTGGTATTCAACAAAAAATTTAACACGTGACATTAATTATATATAACAACAAGCGACCATATTTTCTAGCCATGTCGTATTACTAAAAACAAATAAAACTATAAAAGCAAAGTATAAAAGTAATTTCTTTTATAAGAAAATTTTAAGATGTTGCGTTAGTTAGTTCACATACACGATAAATCGCAGTGACGATGTCATTAAAAGTCATTGTGTGATTCGAATATTTGTTGAAACTGCCAACTGAATAATTATTTTCCAACTTTAGTGCTCCAAAGATATACGAATTGACGGAGAAACAAACGACAATGGAGTCGACAAAGGCCACCGATCTTCCTGAAAATCCACGGGAAAGTGGGAATCCAATATCGAATTTATTTTTTTGGTAAGTAGAGATAAAAATAAAAAAAACAATTAATATACCTATACAATAATTTTTTTTTCTAATTTTCCCGCTTTTAGTTATACTATGCCAGTTTTCTTCAAAGGTAAAAAAAAAGACTTAACCACATCGGATCTCTACAAAGCATTGAAAGAGCACAAATCGAGTAAGTTGCATTCATTATAAATCCTTAAAAGCGTTAAGAATTAAGTAAAGTAGTTATATTATAGTAAGACACCTAAATACTGTAGAATTGAAGTTTTTGCAATACCCAGTTTTTTCTTTCTTTTCAACAATATCCATTTCATAAAAACCCTTATCCTTTCATACCCTCACCCAGGGTGTTGACTGACAATATATTAGCGAAAAAAGGTGCAACTATGTTGTGGAGTATCGATGAAAAATCTTTGATCGAACGAAGGGGCGACCGCAATGTCGCAGATTCGATTAGTGAAATATTATCGCAGAGGCTTTGATTTGAGCTGTCGCGCCATAGAAAAAAAGGATATAAAAAGAAAAACCTTCCAATTTATAAATTCCATGATTGACTTGAGTAAAAAAACTTGGTTCATTTTCTGTACCTAGCTGTTATAGATTTATACATTTAAATATTATAAGTGTTAAGCCAATGAGGGAGAAAGGACGTCATTATAGTAATTTTACATCATGGGAATTACTATGGCGTGACTAACAATAAATCCTATTGCTAGTCGATTTTAAAATTATTTGAAACTTTGCCGAAAATAATAAAGTCGCGTACAAACTGTTACATTTTTTTGTGGTTGAAAAGTTACAAAATATATCCTGGACAAATTCAGAGAATTTTTGAAATGTTTATTGAATTTATAATTCGTATATTTCCCAATAGATTTTACATATGAACTTGTTTTCTAAATTACTGATTAATTAACATGTATAAAACGGTTAAAACATATTTTATAAGTAGCTGAAGTATTTATTGAATACAAGAAAAAAAGGTGAAGGCGTATTATTTGTTGCAATATATTATTAAATTTGTGAAGATGATGGAATGAAAAATTTATGTACGTATCTACTTATTTTTTAAAATTTGCGCTGATAAGTTCGGTAGATCACAAATTGAAGCAGTTTCTATAATACAAATATTTTATGCAAACCGTTTTTTATGTGCATTACTCATTCTATCCATTATCATCGTCGCCAACCTCTTTTCTTACTGATAGTATTTTTCATTACATAATCACTTCCGCTCTTCTCTGAGAAATTACCAGATCCATTATCGAAATTCGAAAGATTCAGATAATGCGTCTGATTACCGATACGTAACTTTCATTTAAACACAGAAACATGCTGCGAAAATACAATAAGGTTGTTTCAGAAAAACCAATTACATGGCCGATAACTATTCACACAATTGTTTTATGTGTTTACTGATTGCGAATAAATTGGAATTTTCATTTACATTTTTCACAATGGTTCATGGAACTGAAAACTTAAATTTCATGTTTTCAATAAGAAAATTTTGTGATGCATGCACTCGTATCTGGAACTGGGATACCTGCTCAGGTATAACATTTGTTTCCGGGTTTCAGTGAGTAGGGATATAGTGTATTTTTATTTGTTGATCAAGTCCAATTGATTTCATCAAGAAGAGTACAAAGTACTGATAAATCTCGTAAAGATAGACAAAGCAAATATAATTTTTATTTTCTCTTTATCTTGTGTCGGTTTTTTTCAATATAATTTTTTTAAAATCACCCAGAGGCCTCAGTATCTTACTACACTAGTGAATCAAGAGATACAATGTTTCGCTTCCGAACTTCTGCGAGTTGTTGGCAGGGACGTCATTTGTGGGGGGCATATATATATAAATATATACAAACATAACATCTTGCCCCACCCTAGAAAAAACTGAAATGACGTCCCTGGTTGTTGGCTTATCGTCTTAGTGTAGGGATAGGTAGGTACGCGTGGCTGCCCGTGAGAACACGGACACACTTAGACCTAAAAGGTCCGTTGTGTTACCACAGGATCATCGAATCCGGTCCTACTCGTCGAACCATTTAGAGCTTGCAATGAAGCGTTGGATTCTCGCGACCTCCATTGAGGCAAGATCGTCTTAGTGTAAAAACAAACACAAACATCTAAATGCAATTTTACAAACTGCTTACATGACACTAAAGGTCCCTCCTACAGAAATTTTAATTGTTCCTTGTTTCGTTGTTCATTAATTTCTTTGGGTAGCGACCACCGACCATACAGACGTCCTCAAAAAACCAATCCAGTTTACCTCCAAAGATTGCGGAAGTAACGTGTAGAAGTAGATATCAATAAATTGTAAAAAAAACAAGTTCTGTGAATGAAGACACTGAACTGAACTTAGAGAGTCAACCTTAATATAGTTACGTACGGTTCAGTCAGTTTAAGAAGCGGAACAACATTAAAAATGAAAAATTTATGAGGAAAATAGGACAATTAATTTAAGTAGGAGAGCTCGCAAGAGAGTAGTCGACGAGCGTTATATTTGAAGGACTGTTCGTAACAGGTTACACTCGTTAGGAGACAAAAAGATCCCGCGTTCCGTATTCTAGTTGTTCGAAAGAGAATTACTCTGCACGTAACTCTAAACTAAGATACTCGTAGTGCAGTACGCGCCCACGGAAAGAGATGTCTTCAAACCTCCTTCCGCTCGTCAGCCGCATGGTAAGTATGTAGAATCCAATACCATCAGCGATGTTTCCGAACACTTATAGCCACCAGAAGCGAAATATTCATCGTTATTTTTCTCTCAACTTTCTAACTTCGAGATCCTAATCTCGTCTGCCCTTCATTGCCACATATAATAAATGTAATTAGTAATGAAGGATGCAAAAAAATAAAATAAAATAGGGGATATAAATTATTAACATGTAGAAGAGAAGAAATTATGTTCTAGATCCAACTCTGGATTAGTTTGGTGGTGCATACAAATGTAAATGGGAATTAAGAACTCCTAAAGCATTCTGTAACTGGGTTACTTTTATTACTTTAACTGCTTTTAAAATAAAGTATTTTTTTTTTGCTTTTTTCAGGTGATTTAGGAGATAAGCTCTGTGCAGCATGGGAAAAAGAAATAAAACTAAAAGCGGCAAAAGGGAAAACACCCAGTTTATTGCGAGCCACATTACGAGTTTTTGGTGGAAACATAATAGTTTTGGGAATTATCCTATGCTGTTTGGAATTCTTTTTAAAGTAAGTTTTAACTGAAATTTCATTTCCAATAAGCATTGTTTTAGAAAGAGCCACTGTAAGATACACAATTGGAAGACCGCGAAGGGCAGTTTTAACACTCCTTTCTGCTGTGCATCGCAATTGCGTACTTATTACTTTTGACTTTTTCCGAAAATAATTGAAAAAAAATCTAATCAATTTCAATTTAATAAATTTTTTTATATTTTTTAACAAAACAGGATACACCAACCCGTCTTTATCGGATGTTTCATTCAATCTTTTTCGAATTTAACGTAACAGGGTTTGATTAGTTTATATTTATGTTTGGAATTATTCATTTTCTGCCTGTTTTTCTTTATAACAAAACAGAATTGGCTTCGTATGAATGCAAAAATTGAATTATAATTCGTTATTAATCATTTTCTGTGTTCAGTGAAATAATACCTTGGAACAGTCTCTTTTTAAATTATCAAACAAAAATTTAAAGTTCTAAAGATACTGAAGATCTTTTTGAGAATTCTTAAGTGTTGAGATAACATTAGAGTAAATGTTATACAATCAGCTGCTATTGCACTATGTTCCAATATGGCTTAAGAATAGCCTAGAGTTGTTCTAAAAGTATTACAAATCGGAATAGGTTTTAGCCTTGCTCAAGTTCTCCATTGCAATAAAGAAAAAAGAAAATTAATTCAATTAATTGTGCAGTAAGGAGGTAACTACAGCCCAGACTATTGTCTAAATGGTTGTAACCTACTACTTTATATTTCAAGCAAATAAATTATAGAACCAACCAAAAGATACGAGTAGCAAAGGTCACCAAATGATTGGTGTATATTGACGGATATTAAAATATTTATACGAGAAATTATTTAAGTTTGAATTTCGCTAAAAGATCCATAAACCTCAATACTAAATTTTGTATGCTCTATTTTAATTTTTACTTCTCTGAATTATGTGCTCGTTTATCCTTCGCTAAAGATCGACCTAAATCAGGTTGGATCCAAAATACAAATAAAACATGTCGCCTTGAGTTTATTCCTGATGGTAGAACCCTCGCATGTAGTACCAAAAAATCTATAGAATTCCTGAAATTAAACACCACTTGTTTCTAATCGTTTTCATGTTCATCACTTCGCACGAAGAAAGTATTAACAAATTTAATTACCTTCATGATTTCTTAACGGACAGTTCATTGTAAGTTAACGAAGTGATAGATAGTTACTGAAACTGCAGTTAAGAATTTATGATTCCACTAAACCTCTACTCCAATCCAAAAGTAAAAGATTTCTTCTTCTATTTCAGAGTCACGCAGCCGTTATTTTTGGGCAGTTTGGTTGCGTACTATTCGAAACCGGGTGGGAATATCACGGAAGCCTATCTTTATGCCGCAGCTGTGATTCTCTGTAGTGCCTTGAACGTTGCGTTTGTCCATCCGTACATGCTTAGTCAAATCCATGTGGGAATGAAACTTCGAGTGGCCATGATCAGCATGATCTATCGGAAAGCCTTGCGATTGAGTAAGACGGCCCTTGGGAATACAACGGCTGGTCAAATCGTCAATCTCCTGTCGAACGATGTTGGAAGATTAGACTTGTCAATGATCTTCCTGCATCACTTATGGGTTGGACCACTTGAGACGATGGTTATTTTGTATCTCATGTACGTACAGGTATGTCTACGATCGAACAGCGATCATTTTATAGGAACCGGATTTTGACTATACCTTTCCATTTAGATTGGAGTATCTGCGGTGGCCGGTGTAGCATTCATGTTACTCTTTATACCCATTCAAGGATATCTGGGGAAGAAAACATCTGTTTTACGATTGAAAACGGCGATCAGGACAGATGAGAGGGTTCGCCTTATGAACGAGATCATTCAAGGAATTCAAGTGATCAAGATGTACGCGTGGGAGATTCCGTTTGGAAAAATGGCCGCATTCGCGCGAAAACGTGAAATCAAAATGATTCGGTACACCTCTTATATTCGGGGAATCATTCTCTCGTTTATAATGTTTGTTACACGCGTGTCAATTTTTATGAGCCTTATAGTCTATGCTCTTTTAGGCCAGCATATTACTGCCGAAAAAGCGTTCGTAATAACCGCTTATTATAATATTCTTCGTCAAACGATGACGGTGTTCTTTCCACAAGGTAAAATAGTAACTGAATATAGATACGACTATAAGTGGGTTTAAGACAATTATTTAAAAATTTTTTACTATAGGAATCTCACAATTGGCCGAAACTCTTGTCTCGGTTAAAAGAATCCAAAAATATATGCTCTACACGGAGACGCAAGTAAAACATCCTGACGACAATCAAGTTACATTGAATGGGGATACTAGTTATCTTACCCTTACAGATAAAGACGTGCAAGTCGATGAGAAGATAATTTCTAATGGCGATAAAAAGGATTTAAATGATATACCATTATCTGAGGCTTTGTTAGAATTAGCTAACGTTAAAGCTAAGTGGGACGAGGAAATGGCCGATTACACGCTCGATGATATCAGCTTCAAAGCGAAACCGGGCGAGTTAGTAGCGATCATTGGGCCAGTCGGCGCCGGGAAATCAAGGTAATTGGTTGTATATTTCAGCTAATATTTTAGGACATTTTATGATGATATATTTCTATTACGTTTCAGTCTTATTCAAGCAATTCTGGGTGAATTGCCGATCCAGTCGGGAACTATTAAGATTAACGGCGTTGTATCTTATGCGTCGCAGGAGCCTTGGCTATTCACTGGAACGGTTCGACAGAATATCCTTTTCGGCCAGCCAATGGACAAACGACGCTATAGAACAGTAGCGAAACAATGTGCACTCGAGCGGGATTTCGAGTTGCTTCCGTTCAGTGATCGCACGATTGTTGGAGAGCGCGGCGCATCTCTATCCGGCGGACAAAGAGCCCGTATAAGCTTGGCTCGTGCAGTTTACCGGAAGGGTGCAATATATCTTTTGGACGATCCACTCAGTGCGGTTGACACGCATGTCGGTCGGCATCTCTTCGATCAATGTATGCGCGATTACTTGCGCGAAAACATAGTCATTCTGATCACACATCAATTGCAGTTTTTACAACAAGCTGACAAGATTATTATCATCGAGCATGGGAAAATCAGCGCAGAAGGGACATTTTCTGAGTTGCGAGATTCTGGATTGGATTTCGCAAACTTGTTATCTGATCCAGAGAAAGAAGAAACGATCGATGAAGCGGCTGCTTCAGCTGCAATACGTGTACATAACCGACAAAATAGTGAAACGTCCGTTAATTCAACTGAGGATGTAAAGGATGCAGATAATCAGATGCAAGTTCACGAGACACAAACTTACGGGTCGATAGGGCTGACCTTGTATAAGAGATATTTTCAGTCTGGCGGTGGAATGTGTCTGTTCGCCCTTATGTTTTTATTCTGCATTTGTGCACAACTACTTGCGTCTGGTGGTGATTATTTCTTGTCATATTGGTAAGTTATAGAATTTAAATACCTCTCTTCCGTTTGCTTCTATTATTCAAAAGCTTGTTTTGGTAATTAATCAAGATATCTACAGTAAAATCAGTAGTAAATTTCGATTATTTTTGTGACGTAGCTTTAGCGAAACCTTAAGATAGATCAGATATATTGAACTTGACCTCCTTAACTATTGTGCCTTTTATAGATTTCTCCTACTGCGGAACTGTATCTTCCTAAATTGAATAATAAGGTGCTATCTACATTTAAATATTTTTTAATCATATATCAAAACTTTTCAGGGTTAATAAAGAAACGGCAAGAACCCACTTGAACGAAACACGTGAAATAAATTTGGAAGTTTCAAATCTTATAGCGGAATCGGCAAATGGAACTGCCAGAGCTACTGAATCTGATGAGCGTGATATGTTGGATGTTTATATATTTTCTGCAATCATAATCGGTACTGTGATCGTCACGCTGGCCCGGAGCTTTCTCTTTTTTAATGTGGCGATGACTGCATCGAAGAACTTACACAACGTCATGTACAGGGGAGTGACTCGTGCTGCGATGTATTTCTTCAATACGAATCCTTCGGGACGTATCTTAAATCGGTTCTCGAAGGATATGGGTCAAGTTGACGAAATTTTACCAGCCGTTATGATGGACGTGATTCAGATCTTCATGTCATTAATTGGAATCGTAGTTGTGGTTGCTGTTGTGAATGTCTGGTTTTTGATACCAACTTGTATTATGGCTGTGATATTCTTTAACCTACGTGGTTTCTATCTGAAGACATCACGAAATGTGAAGCGAATGGAAGCTATTAGTAAGTATTGGATGAATATTAATGAGACTAAAAATAACATACTTTTTTTTAAAAAAAAATAGCACGATCACCAATTTACTCGCATCTTTCGGCTTCGCTTATGGGACTGTCGACAATACGGGCATTCGGAGCCGAAAAGGTTCTTATTCACGAATTCGATACGCATCAGGACGCGCATAGTTCTGTATTTTTTACATTTATTTCGACAAGTCGAGCTTTTGGTTTTTGGCTCGATTGTATTTGCGTCATTTATATTGCAACCGTAACGCTAAGTTTCTTTGTAATGGGCGAAGAAAATGGCGGTAACGTCGGATTGGCTATAACGCAAGCATTGGGCATGACCGGTATGGTACAATGGGGTATGCGCCAATCAGCTGAACTAGAGAATACAATGACTGCAGTTGAACGAGTGGTCGAGTACGATGCGATAGAGGAGGAAGGAGCACTGGAATCAGTCTCAGATAAGAAACCACCGAAAGAATGGCCCGATAAAGGTCATATAAAATTCAATCATTTATCGCTACGTTACTTTCCCAGTCCCGATGCGGATCTTGTTCTAAAGGACTTGGAATTTGAAATTATGCCACAAGAGAAGGTGGGAATTGTGGGCCGAACCGGTGCGGGTAAGTCGTCACTGATCAATGCTCTGTTTCGACTCTCGTACAATGAAGGTGCAATCTTGATCGATGGCAGAGATACACAGTTTCTGGGCTTGCACGATCTCCGAACGAAAGTCTCTATAATTCCCCAGGAGCCGGTTCTCTTTTCCGGTTCGATGCGCTACAACTTGGATCCATTCGATGAATATTCGGACGGTAAATTATGGCAAGTTCTCGAAGAAGTTAAACTGAAGGACGTCGTAGTTGATTTGCCATTCGGTCTGCAAAGTAAGATTTCCGAAGGAGGAAGCAATTTTAGTGTCGGACAACGACAGCTTGTTTGTTTAGCTCGTGCCATTCTTCGGGAAAATAAAATCCTTGTAATGGATGAAGCAACAGCAAATGTTGATCCACAAACCGATGCTCTCATTCAAACAACTATTCGAGATAAATTCAGGGATTGTACTGTTATGACAATAGCCCATCGACTGCACACCGTGATGGATTCAGATAAGGTTCTTGTTATGGATGCAGGGCGTGCAGTTGAATTCGGACCGCCCTACATTCTTCTGACCGAATCCGAACCGAAAGTATTTCACAATATGTCTAAAGAAACGGGTAAAGCTACATACAATAATTTGTTGAAGATAGCTAAAAGAGTAAGTAACATAAAGTGAAGTAAATAAAGTAAATTAATGTCATTTCATTTATTCAGGCATACGAGGCGAACGATGCAAAGAAAAAAAACGAATAGGATGAATTAAACATTCCAACAAATTTGCTTAAAAAATATATATCTGTAAGCGCATAGCAGACGTATGTCTAGATGGTGCGTCACAAGTACGAGTGGCACAAACAGAATAAAATCATGTTAATTTAAGAATAATGTTACTTAATGTCTAAACTAATTTAATTGTCATTGAAATGTATATATGTACAAAATATAAGAAAAAAATTGCATGTTTTTATGTTTATAAAAAAATAATAAAATATGTTTGATTCCTCTCGACTTGATATTATTTTATCAAAAATAATCGTCAATTAATTTACTTATGTGCTGATAAAAAACATTTAAATTTTGGAAGAAAGCTTTCCTCCGTAATTTTAAATTTAATTTAATTCGTTGCTATATCTTGAAAAATAAAAACCTTGTACAAAAAGTCATATAAATGATCGATCAATAAATAAAACAAATAATACTCGTATGAGAATCACGAAATTATTCAGGGATTTACACAGTATTTTCTACAAATTACTATTTAAAAAGAAATCTAAATAAAATTAAAATATGAACTGTGAACCGTTGCATGCAAAACTTTGTAATTTTGATAAAGCAGTGTTAAGAATATATTTTGCATATAAAACTCTGAAATATTAAATTCTTTTCATTGGAAAGCAAAAGTTTACAGAACGTTTTTTTTGTTTCGATAATAAGCCCGTTTTTTAAGAGCGTTTCGCAATAAGAACGAGTATATTTAGCAGATTTGTGAGAAAACTCCAATCGGACGAAGGAACGAATGAAAAATGGAAAATATCAAATCAACCGTTTTTAAAGCTAACATCACTTCATTTTATGGTCGAGTATTCAAATTACTAGCGTAAGATGTTCCTGGTCTGAGAATTGTAAAAATAGGAAGAGTAGATAAGAAAATATTGTAGAGATATAAAGTATAGTTCACGCAATACAGTAGTTTTATAACCCCCGCCCGTATCCTATTCTTCTACTTTGTTCCACATCAATTTTATTAACAATATTGCGCAAACGAATGATGGAAGATTGTTGAAAACATGACGAGCAAACCGTTAAATTAGTTCTACTAGTATTATTTCCCAGTGGGCTTATCAGATATTCCTACGTCGAATAAAACAATCCGGGATGGCCCTTGCTGACCCATCTCTGATTAAATACGCAAATAACACGTGTCTGATTAAATATTTGTTCTAATAACTTTACGTGATTATGAAAAATCGATTGAGTTTTCATTTAGAACATAACAGCCGGAGTCGTATCTCTCAATATGAAGTAAAGTAAATTTATTCAATTTAATTATCAGATTAAAATTTATAAATTAACCTTCAGTAATCGATATGAAGAAGACCATTTACGAATATATCAACATATCAGCAGAAAAGCAGTAGAGGTACTCGTAGTATTATTATTACTGTTTAGTCGCAAACAATTGCTGTGTGTAACAACACTGCTAGTATCAGTAAAGTAAGTTCTACTTTTAGCAATTGGTAAGTTGCTGTGATCGCGAAAAAACCGCAAAGATCGTGATCTCGGAATGATTTCAAGGTGGTTTTTTCTGTTGTGTATCGCGTTTTGCAGTTTTGTTTTTGGACAATTGTCGGGTATGTACACGGAAAAAAGATAAATTATTAAAAAAATTAAAATCCGTAAATGGATTTAAGATTTAAGATTGGTGCTAGTCTGTTTTTAGTATTAAATCGATTTTTTCATTTTTATATACGCTATTTAAAAAACTATATACATATATCAACTTAAGGCTCACCTGCTATTTATTGATTAAGAGAAATAAGTGGAAAAATAATAAAATTTTAGTTTTAAATATTTTGAATTTCGAAGCTTCTCTCCATGTATTTCGAAAGCAGACTAATGCCAAAGGCAATGCAATCTGTTTTCTGGAGTGATTTCACTGTTTACCCAGTGGCGGTGCTGATAGTATTGGCGCCCGGCGCCCTTTCTACGTTTTGGTGCCCCAAATTTTATATTTTGTTTTCGAAAAATCAGAGTCGATTTTCAAGATTTTGCATGATATAAATAGAGGAGAAGGTGGTAAAGTGACCCCTGTTGTTAATTTGGCCCCCTTATTATTTGTAATGATTCATAATACCATTTATGGTTTGTGTTACATATCGGAATTTCTGATATGTAACAGATAAACACCATAGAACAAAACCGAAGTGCATTGCTTAAGAGCCGTACAGAATGAACGCAATCGCAGTCGGATTGCAATGTCAAAATGTCGCAACGAGATGCAATGAAACGCTGTAAACCGCAAGTAAACGCTGCATGAACACAATGACCGGATTGAGTTCACAGTTGTATCTGTGTCAATAATCAAAGCGAAATTGATATGGACGCGAAAATCAGTGAATTATTTTTAATGCTCATCGAAATCTCTTTCATTTTCCATTTTATTATTTTCTTCTTTAAATAATATAGTGCGTTTTATGTTATGATATTGTCATATTTGACATTTCGATGCGTTCACTTGCGATCATTTTAAATATTACGAACTAAAGAGCCGTACAGAATGAACGCAATCGCAGTCGGATTGGAATGTCAAAATGTCGCAACGAGATGCAATGAAACGCTGTAAACCGCGAGTAAACGCTGCATGAACACAATGACCGGATTGAGTTCGCAGTTGTATCAGTGTCAATAATCAAAGCGAAATTGATATGGACGCGAAAATCAGTGAATTATTTTTAATGCTCATCGAAATCTCTTTCAATTTCCATTTTATTATTTTCTTCTTTAAATAATATAGTGCGTTTTAGGTTATGATATTGTCATATTTGACATTTCAATGCGTTCACATGCGATCATTTTAAATATTACGAATTTACTTGCGACTATCTGCGACCCATAGCGTTCATTCTGTTTAGCTACATACAATCACATGCATTTTAAACTCGTTTTTCCCCTCCGTTATTTTGACACTCCAATCCGACTGCGATTGCGTTCATTCTGTACGGCTCTTAAAACTCAATAAATTCGCACATGTATGATCGAACAATACGGTGTAGACGTATCTGATCAGTGTAGGAAAATGTTGTTGGTCATACAAAATTGTGTAAACTAATTGGAAGAGGGTGATATGAACATGTATATTTATATGATAAGATCAAACCACAACCGTATATTTAGGGGAATGAAACAAGTGTTTGGGTGTTCAACGTGTTGCTAAATTGTATTTGGATGGATAGCTATATGTAGGTAGTATGCCGTGTTTTAGAATTGCAAAATTTACAATCAGTGAATTTAGTGATAATTGCATTATTGTACATGACTGAACAATTGTGTAGGTAGGTAGAACAGTAGAAGTGGCGCCGTAAAAATTTTGCGCCCGACGCAGTTGCTCCACTTGCTCCAATGGAAGCTCCGCCCTAGAATATACCTTACAGTAAGGTTTTAAAAGCTTGGTGTTGCAGAGGCTAAGCGCGTACAAGCATTGAAATCCATCCCGAGTTAGTAATTCGCTTAATTAATAGTGTCATGAAAGAGCACTATTATTGTCATATGCTCCAAGACATGTCATAGGACATTAAGATTTCAAATTTCGATCGTAGTCGGGGCTCTCAAATTACTGAACTTCCCGACGATAGCTACGCCACGGACGAACTCCATGACAAAATAAAGTATGTTCTCTCAACGGAACAAAATCATATTTATTTACGAGTAGTACGTAAATAATATAAGAAAATTATTCGTCTTCTTTAGGTTACTTATTTCTTCTAGCACATCATGCGCAAAAATTTTGATTAAAGGGAACGCCATTAAAAATGCACAATAGTTTAAATATTGTTTTTTTAGGCAAAGGATGTACGGTAGAAAGAACTTCATCACCCGGAATTTGTAAAATACTCGAAAGCTGTCCTGTCGTGATGACAGCAATACAAAGACATCGGCGTTATACTCGGTGTGGATATGAAGGAGAAAATCAAATCGTATGTTGTCCGGAACCAATAATAAGAACAACGACAACTCCAGCTCCAGAAATCAATGAAAATTCACCCATAAGTCAGCGAAGTAAGTTCAAATAAGCAATCCTAGTTGTGATCTACAAGAATAAATTTTAAGTTCTACTTTACAGAATGCAGGGAATATTCTGAAGCCGTATTGGAGGAAGTTCCTATTTTGGGCCGTCGATTGGATCAAGATCCTGACAAGATAAAAATCGACCAATGTGGAAATAAAGTCGGCCCGCTTATAGTTGGTGGCACTCGAGCTGATCCAAAAGAGTTTCCTCATATGGCTGCAATCGGTTTCGAAATCAGTGAAAGTGTTTTTATGTGGGCGTGTGGTGGAACATTGATAAGCGATCAGTTTGTTCTAACGGCTGCTCATTGTTTGCACTCCGATACTCTGTAAGTAGAGAGTTTAGCCAAATTTAAATTGCGTTACTGAAATGCAAACGTAACATGAATGCACGGAAAATTAAAGGCTACTTATTGTTTCTGATTTGTAAACATGTCTCGTATGCGTTTTAGTAATGGCGTTGAAATTTTATTATTCTGTTCCTAGCTGAACTTCACGATTTCAGTGGCGAACCAAAATTCATTCGACTCGGTGATTTGAACCTTTGGAGCGACCGTGAATTCTCTCGACCCGAAACATTCAACATCTCAGCAATTATTCGCCATCCGGACTTTATAAACGGTTCGAAGTACAACGACATCGGACTGCTGAAACTGTATCGAAAAGTTCAATTCAATCCATACATTCGGCCTGCATGTCTTCCAAGTGCCTTTAATATTTCAAATCAGGATACTATCGCTACCGGTTGGGGTCATACAGAATGGGCCGGAAAAGGTTCAAATCATCTATTGAAAGTTACATTGCAACATTTTGATCATGCGGAATGTAATGCATCAATTTCAACTCAACGACAAGGTGTCGAAATTCGTGACGATATTCAGTTGTGTGCCGGATCAAGCACCAAACGTAAGGATTCATGTCAAGGAGATTCCGGTGGACCATTACAAATTTATCATCCCCACGAGTATTGTATGTATATGGTAGTGGGTATTACGTCGTTTGGAGTTACGTGTGCTATTGTTAATGTACCCGGCATATATACTCGCGTGTTTCCGTATGTCGGATGGATCGAACAGGTGGTTTGGGGATAGAAACGCGACTTTGAGTCAATACCTGAGAATGTTGCGACATTTCTTGATACGGTTCCACAACAAAACGCGATTAAATATGTATAAAGTGTAACAACAAATTAAAGAACATATTAAATATTTTTTTAAATAATTATACTTATCATTTCATTCGTGCTTACTATTATAAAAGTGATAGACAACTTTACTAATTGACGGTCCAATTGGCCGTTTCAAAACTCCACAAGGAATCCTACTTAAAAATTGCTCACCTTCTTGTACGGTCGAACAGTTGCGATAAGCCGAAATCAATGCCCGGGGTGTCGAATAAACTTGTGTTATTGCCAGCGCTTTATCAACCGACATCGACTTCAATTGTAGCAACTGCTTTATAAAAATTTCGCGAACTGTAAAGCGCCGACTTTTTGATGATTGTTCGTTGAACTCCTTGAACTTCATTAGTCCTACGAAATTATCGCGAATGTCACATGGTTTCATTTCGTCCTTTAGCGCGCCTATTAAAACCTTTTCCTTTGAATAAACATAAAAATTCAGTTTTAGATAATCTAAAAATTTTAAACATCTTTAAGGCATGGTTTACCTTAAATTGTTCGATTAAAATCTTCGTTAGCGTTACAATGTATAGCAGCGATGCGAGATGACTATCGGTGAATTTAATTTGAAATCTATTATGAATTTGAGTATTAGTGGCGGCCTGTAGTAGTGACGTCATTGGAAGTCCAACATGCTGATTTTTTCCGTAGCTTTCGATTAGATAAATTAGATATTGCACTTTGCTATCGCACAATCGGAACTTTTGCTCGTGGAAGCGTCCATCACGAATGCTACTAGCAAAATCGTCCATACGCTTTCGTTCGATTATGTACGGCAGTAGGAGTTCATTTTTCAACTCATCAACGCAAATCCAACAAAAATCGCCAGCACCTAGTCTACGAACTTCATAAGCGATATTCTGCGAGTCCAAGAAAATTAGAGTTTCATCAAGTGTTTTCTTAGACTTACTGTGAAAGAACAAAACACTAAATTTGAAAAACGCGGATCGTAGAGTTTTTTTTCGATTTTAAAAGGATACATATTAATTCGTTTTAGGGAAGTATATGTGCGCAGTATACCGTGCTCCATCACAAAGATTTGTAGCTGTAAGAAACTGGGGCACGATAGTCCGATCGTTCAATTAAACCTGACATATAAATCGTTGACGCCTGCGAGATTTGCGTATACAGACGGCAGTTCGATCTGACATTTTTTAAGGCCGTCGAAATAGCTAAGGAGTCGGTCATCCTTTAATGCGGTTGGACAGTTAAGACGACTTGATAAAAAATGGTGAGATGGGCGAGAATCGTCTAAAGCAGAGCTGTCGTTTTGGTTTTTTGGATTGCAGTAAAATCCAAAGCGTCATGATTCATCCAAAATTTAGTCGTAGAATTTAATTCCCCAGAAAGTCTCCAGTTTTACAGTTTTGTTTCGGTACTGAAAAGCAGAATTCGTTCAGACATAGTTGGTAAATACTGATGCAATTATGATACAGTATTGATAATACAAATGCCTCATAGAAAAAGCAGGTAAATTTCTGATGGTTTCAAAGAGTTAAATTTATTTTAGTAATATTTATTCTAGCGTTTTTTAAAATGTAATCCATATTATAATTTAAAGTTTTCAGTATTTCGTGGCTAGTACCTAAACATGTAATGCGGGTAATTTAGATTGAAGGAAACCAGAATCACAAAAATTCATACTCTTAACCACAGTCGTTCTAACATCATCGATGGCACTAGGCAAGGAAATAATTTGCCTGAAAAAAAAAATCGGATCGTAACGACAAATTAAAAGCGAGTTGGTTTTCTATATCCTAAGCGATTTTCTGATACACAGCGCAAAGAAGTAACCAAGCCAATTTTAGCGATAAGCCAAACAACACGAGTCTACGCTCTTGAAGTGTACTCAATTTTCTAAATTAATTAGAATATGCAGAGCGATATTCTTTTAGGTGAGCGTAACTCGAGGTTTTGTGCATAATCACCGCAGGGATGGTGATTATTCAGTTTTATTGTGTAAATCTCAACCAGAACTCACAGGATCTGAGGAAAGCAATATAAAGCATAGTTCTTGGGAGGTAAACTAACTTTAAAAGTCAATTTTTTGCGGGACTATTGACCATGAAACCCCACCTACAAAACTACCAATAGCAGGAATACACAGGAACCTCTCTGTAACTCGAGACTTGATTGCAATTCGAAAAAACGAAATTTATAGAAAAGAATAAACAAAGTTGGATATTTAATGCTTTGGGGGTGCCTAGAATTAAAGGCGGTGCTCGTCTAATGTGTAGCGCCGGTTCTTGACTTAAATTATTGAGCATTAAACTAATCGAGACACACGAAAGATGCCAATCCATTCCATAATCAGGTTGTTCGAAGGACTTTCTATAGTTTACCGTACGTGAAAGCATAAGCTGAACTATGTGTATAACCGAAACTGCACGAACAAGATTACCGGTGGCTAGGTAGATTTGTCGACTTTGGCGAAATCGTAAAACTCGCCAAAAATTGACAGCGTACGATGTACCGTCGCAACTACGCTTAGAAGGATTTATGACCGGAAGACGACTCCAGAGGCAAGCTATTGATAAAAATTGACATCCGATACAGCAGAAATAATAACAATATTCTCACCCAATTGTCTCCTGCGTGTCGACCAACAGCACGACTTTAAACGATCCCGGGCTCATCACAACCTGCTCGTCATCTTCTTCATCGTTGCCAGCTTTTCCTTTGCATCGCACCGTCCGTCCTGCATTTTTCTTTGGCCGCTTCTTTGCGATTTTTTTCCCAATTTCCTTAATATCTTCGGCGTAGCTCAATCTTTGATTATTCTCAGCAGCATGATTACTTTTGAAGTCGTCTAATTTCTGATCGAGATTGTTGCAAAGTTTTAAACCGAATCCTTTCAGGATGCCGCATTCGGTTCCACGCTCCAAAGGAAGCGGGTACAGTTTGAGCGATTGTAAAGCTTGTCGAAGCGCGTACTGCGATTTTAAATTTTTCCTTTCGGCCTCGCTTAGCCATTCATTAAGCCATCGAGTGAATAAAGGATTTGGGTCCCTTAAAATCACTTCGTTTCGAGATCTGAACATTTCTTGCCGCCCAAACACTACTCGACAGTCGGCACGACTGGCTGACAACTCCATTTGTAGGTTGAGGTTATGTGATGTGTTTATGGTTTGTGTCCGGAGCAGTGTGACCGGCCTTCTCAAAAGTAGCGCCTTGCAGTCCTATTAAACAGTCGGGCCACGAAATAGAAAAAGTGCCACTTATCTCGTATCTCAGATTTTTATTTTATTAGCAGTAGGTGGAAAACATTACAAAAAGGCGAATATTAGGTTTCCATTTTCTGCTTCTCCACATGCGCTCGCAACTGCTGATTGAAGTCATCCTCGACGTTGTCATCGTCCCAGTTGTCCTCCCAAACGTTCACATCATCGTCCTCCTCCTCCTCGGCCTCCAGGATCCAATCTGTAAAGTAACGAAATGTTCCAGTTAGAGACAGGTTCTGAGCACTCGAAGACGACAGCGGACAAACCTTCGCAGGGGAAATCTTCAAATTCGTCATCTTCTTCCAGGAGACCCAAATCAATTTTCGACTTATCTTTATCTGCCATATTTAATGAGTGTTCGGGACAAAGTTTTCGGCAGAAGATTTGTACACGAATCTTTAAAAATTAGCAAATAAAGGATTCTACTACGAAAGACAACAAACTTCAATATTCAATTGTAATGACAGCGCAAAATATTGCATAGTTCGTGAGTAAGTCACTTGAGGGCATCGCTGATTGGTGATTGCGACTGGATTCTTCGTTTGGCTCATTTCCGGTAGGTAAGACACGTACGACTCAGGGAAAAATTTGCGATCGTTTTATTTAAAATTATTCGTAACAAACAATGTTCAAATATTCTTATACCCTAGGCAGACGACACATTCGAATGATCATTCGGGGAATGATCATTCCCATTCAATGATCAACATTGACACACGTCTATCGGAATTACATTCAATCTGTCAAAATATTATTGTTGTTGGAATGGTCAATAAAAGTTGCCATTTTTGCATTGGCATGCGGCTACGTTTTATATGTTGAAATAAAGTGATAGAAAAGTGCTAATATGTCAGCAATTGTAAATGAAACGTTAAAAAGATTGATCGTAATTAATGCACACATTATATAAATAGAAAAATTAGGACGATGGAACACCTGATTTTCCACTTGTTCCACTAGTTTCATAGGGATTGACGCTAGATGGCGTTGCCAGCGCTTGAACGAATTACGAATTTATCTCGGAATGACCATTTCGCAATTGTAATTCGAATGATCGAATGAATGACCAATTCGACAATTTCATTAGGTTTGTTCTTTTTGCCAGGTTAAGTTCATATTTTAGTGTAACTTACACTGAAAATGAGATACAACTTACACTGACAGTGTAGGGTGTAGATCGCGCAAAAAGAACGGGTTAGTGTAGAAAAATGACAGCTAAAATTCCGAACTTTTTTATTTGTTTTATTCTTTCACTTCTATCAATGCAAATTTATTGCCATTCAATATTCTTGCATATATTCATTCAAAACAGTATTTTCATAAATGCACAAAGTCAATTTTATCTGTATAGAGCCATCAATTTTGACAGATGGTAAAGAAGAAGAACTTACACCGGCTCCCGACTCAGTGTAAGATATTAGGTCTGTTCTTTTTGTCGGTGTAGTGTACTCAGTGTACACTTTCTGCCCTAATGCTGTTCTTTTTGTCGGTGTGACGTCAGAGGTTGCTGTTCTTTTTGCTAGTGTAGTGTACTCAGTGTACACTATCTTACACTGGATCGGGAGCCGGTGTAAGATCTTCTTCTTTGCCATCTGTCAGAATTGATGGCTCTATGCAGATAAAATTGACTTTGTGCATTTATGAAAATACTGTTTTGAATGAATAAATGCAAGAATATTGAATGGCAATAAATTTGCATTGATAGAAGTGAAAGAATAAAACAAATAAAAAAGTTCGGAATTTTAGCTGTCATTTTTCTACACTAACCCGTTCTTTTTGCGCGATCTAAACCCTACACTTTCAGTGTAAGTTGTATCCCATTTTCAGTGTAAGTTACACTAAAATGTGAACTTCACCTGGCAAAAAGAACAAACCTAGTGTACACTGAGTACACTACACTAGCAAAAAGAACAGCCACCTCTGACGTCACACCGACAAAAAGAACAGCATAAGGGCAGAAAGTGTACACTGAGTACACTACACTGGACAAAAAGAACAGACCTATTGTGACAGACGTGATGCGGAATGTTCATTCGACTAGAAATGATCATTCGATTGTGTCGCCTGCCTAGGGTATTAGAAAGTCGTGAAGCTATTGTACATCGAAATTTCGTAGTAATGATTCGCACAATCAAACGAGCTTGTAAATCGTGTAAGGAAGCCAATTCAGCTGCCTTCCGGAACTCTCAATGATTCTGTTAAGGCGCGAAAAGGCTCCGACCGTAAATCATCCATAAATGCCAGTCGAAGTCGCTCTCCATTGCATCACAAAAATTGTTATTAATTTGTAGGCCATTAAAGAAAAAGCCCGCGGAAGAAAAAACTAATTTCATATCTCAGCAGATTTTGTTTGCCTTAAGGCTGGTTTTCATTACTGAGACATAGTTTTCATTACTCAGTCATTACAGATCTGTAGCAGAAAACTAAAAAGAGACAGCAAATCGGTTTTAAGAAGGAAGAAAGGGACAAAATTTTCGACTTTATAGCAAAATTATGGCAATAGTTTTTGACAGACAAAAATTTCTAAGTAATGAAAACTATGTCTCAGTAATGAAAACCAGCCTTTACTCTGTACGCCAATGGAAATCGTAAAAATTTTTTATTGAAATTTATTTTCGACCAAAAGTTCCAACTTCCAGCACAAGATACTGAGATAGAAATACATATTTTAGCGGATGCTTCCTCACAGCCAACTCTACTCCCCCCCAAAGTTTTATTTTCAAGGTACTGGTATCAAGTCAACTAATTGTCAACACAGAGCGGATAGTGTAGAATGCCCGGAATATAAAAAATCAGTAAGGGCTGTCCAAAGTAAAACCGACTACATTACAAACACATCATGAATAACACAAAAAATTTAAAAATTATGTATGCCAATTTAAGAAGCATGAGAAATAAGTTAGACGTAATTGAAGCCCATCTACAAAGAAACCAAGATATTCAAATACTAATTTTCAATGAAACTTGGTTGTATGCTAATGAAAATCAGTATTTCAATCTGAAAGGGTTCTGTGCCACTCATTGTTGTCGGGATTCTGGTCGTGGGGGTGGAACGGCTATCTTTATAAAAAATAATATAAAATTCAACACTTTGCTAGTCGCTAGATCCTATAATACCATATTAGTTGAAATTCTTATCTATAATGCTCCAATTAAAATTATTACTTTCTATAGGGCCCCTAACGAACAAGCGGATATTTTCATTGACTATCTAGACTCGTTGTTCTCTAAGTACCCCAAGCTTCTTTCTGTAGGGGACACAAATATTAACAAATATTAACCTGACATCTCAAAACTATACCGAAATGTTAGCCCTTAATAATATCGAGATCCTCAACAACTTACCAACAAGATGCAATGCAAGTACTTCCACTCTGTTGGACCATGTTTCGACTAATTGCTGCCAGATTGTGAACTCTATCGATCTTACTCTGGACGATTGGCCAGATCTAGACCACAGGGTGATCACATTAACAATTAAGAACGTCCATATTACCAAGGCAAAAATGGCAAAAAACAGCATAAAGGTTATCAATAAGGAGGTTTTCTTCAATCAAACAGCTATAAACCTGCGGAGCTCTGAAGACAATACAATCGAAAGCATTATAAACGCCATAAAATCAGCAAAGTCTACAGCTACAACTATAAAATCTAGACGAACAAGAAATAGTACATGGATCACAAATGACATACTAAAGCAGATAAAGGAAAAAAACAAATTGTATAAAAAAATGATCAAGGATCCAAATGACGTGAACATAAAATATGAATACCACAAAAGCAAAAATGAGACAACCAAAAAAATTAGACTAGCCAAAGTAAAATATTATAGCCTACAATTTGCAGAGACAGACGGCAACCCGAGAAAACTTTGGAATATTATCAGGGAAACTACTTCCAAAGGTAACAGTACCGATATCAAAAAGGGAATAAATGAATTGGACACGCCTTCTGGAACCTCTAGAGATCACACAATCATTGCAAATCTTCTGAACGATCACTTTGCTACGATTGGAACCACTCTAGCGGAAAATCTAAAAAATAATGCCAGCGCTGAAGTTTTCCTTAGGCAGACTTGCCCTCGTAACCAGAAAACATTGTTCCTCTTCCCAACAGATATGGAAGAAATCGAAAATATCATTTGGAGTCTCAAAAACAACATAGCTCTAGGAATCGATGATATAACAACAAATGACATAAAAACTGTGAAATCATTAATATCAGGCCCTCTATCAGAGGCTATAAATGTTCATCTTACTGATGGAACTTTCCCCTCGTTCTTAAAACTATCGCTGATCCAACCAATTTTCAAAAGCGACTCAACCAAAGACCCGAATAACTATCGTCCAATCGCATTGATCAGCTCGATAAGCAAAATCTTCGAAAAAGTTATAAACGGCAGAATATTAAAATTTGTGAAGGAAAACTTTGGATTTGACGAGCACCAATATGGTTTCCAGGAAAAAAGCAATACTACTGCAGCACTTATTGATGCTATGCAATACATAAATGAAGGGCTAGATAAAGGAACATATGTTGCATCTGTATTTATTGACTTAAAAAAGGCATTTGATACAGTGGACCACAATATCTTACTTCAAGTCTTAGAAGAAGTAGGCATCCGCGGAAAAGTAAACTCAGTTATACAAGACTATCTTCTTGATCGGCAATATATTACGAGAAATATGGATAAACTTAGCAGTCAAAGATCTATCAATATAGGGATACCTCAAGGCTCAATACTAGGTCCGACTTTATACCTGCTTTACATTCATAACCTTCAATATATAGGGCTAAAGGCAAGGTACATTACATATGCAGAAGATACCCTACTACTATATAGAGGAAATAAGGATGAACTAGAGGCAACGATCAATGACGACCTTGCCCTTTTCAATAGATGGATTTTCAGAAATAAGCTAACCTTAAATATTCAAAAGACCAACTATATGCTGTTCAAACAGCCCAATAAGCTTAACATTGACCTCAAGCCGCAAATCGATGGAATTCTTCTAACACGAGTCAATCTCACTAAATATTTAGGACTAACTATCGATGATAAATTAAGCTGGACATCAACAGCATAAGGAAAAAAATTGCTCCGATCATAGGAGTTATAAGAAGGAGTAATTACCTACGTACCCACATAAAGGAGACCCTCTACAACTCATTTATCTTATCTAACATAACTTACGGTCTAATAATTTGGAGTCAAACTTCAAAAAATAACCTGGATAAAATTTATAGGATAATGAACAAGGCCATTAAAGCAGTTTATAATCTACCCAAGCTTACGCCATCGGAGGAACTTTACATTACCTATAAGAAACTGAGCATCCATCAACTTGTAAGGTCAGAGAGAATAAAGATAATCTACAGTGTAAAAAACGGTCTTATTAAAACCTCGATCAAAATTATATATGGCCAAGATGTACACAACTTCAATACACGAAGTGCAAATTCAATTAGACAGCAATATTGTCCGAGAACATCTAGAATAAGGAATGATCCAATTTTTGAAGCTATCTTAGAATTTAATACGTTGCCTAGCAATATTCAGCTTGCAAAAAATATCGGGCATCTGAAAAAACTAGTGAAGCTACATATCAACAATATGCCGTGAAAAAATAGAGCATAAAAAAAATAGAAAGAAAGAATGGTGAAGGTTTGTTTTGTCATGGTGCGTGATTCTTGGCTAACTAATACTGTTGTTTCCTTTTTTTTTCTTTTTCTTTAACCCCGTTAATCTCTAGTGTTACATGTTAGATTTTTATTTTTTGTTTTTTGCTTTTTTTTTTTTTTCTCTTTACATTATGTTTTTCCAAATTTCTTTTTTTTTATTTTTATCCTTGGATTATTCCGTTAATTCTTTTTTTTTCTTTTTTGTCTTTGTTATTATAATTATTATTATTAGTTTTTTTTTTTCCCCACCTTTCTTATTATATTAATTTTTTGAATTCTTTAATTTAGGTGGGTGTGTCATTTTGTGTTACCTCTAATACCAGTTCACTGTACTGACTGAGGAGCACTTATGCCACATCAAGTTGAGCCCAATGTCAGCATACAGCATGAGTATGTTGATATGGTGAAATTTTTCCAGTTCGATGAGCTGTGAAACTGTACTGCCTCCAGCTCTTCGGACTGAGAAAGTGTGCCCTAGACATGGGATTAATTCAGCCATTAAAAAAAAAAAAAAAAGTCTAAACTTGAACTGTTCAGGGGATATGAACTTTTACATTGTCTCAATTCCAGGATTAGTCTAACATTGCCATCACCCTTGTCATCAATTTTTCTGATTCCACATTTTTCGTCTGAAAAATTTAATATGAAAATTTAAATTTCTGATACAACCACTAGATGCTCACATTTGAAGTTGACTCGAGCTTAAGTTGGTATTATGAGAGTCGACACGTAGAAAGTCACTTCAATTGTACCAGTTGACTGATTTTCACATTTCATTAGAGCAATAATTCACTTGATCGACATCTCTCTTGATTCAAAGTCACTTGGTCGAGTCTCGTTATTCAAAATGAATCATTTGGCCGAGTCGAGGATAGGTTGTTTGTCAATCTCTCTGTACTCAATTTTCGGAATCTCATACAATTTTTATTTCTTTAAGGGCCTTGTGGCATCCGATCGAGATGAAACTTAAAACATATTTTTTACACCAATTGAAATTAATTAAATTAAAACTAGTAATTTTTAACTTTTTCACATTTTATAAAAAAACATCCCATGGAAATTACTTAAATATCTAAATATAAATTAAATGATAAACTCGCTCCGTCTAACCCCCAAGTCACAACGGCTACGCAAGCCGTCGCAGCCTAGCTGTCAAAAAGTTGAGCACAGGGTATTACTTTATTATTTTAATAATAAAGTATTGTTATCGATTTTTAAAAAAAAAAATTTGCTACCCTGAAAAATTTTTTTTCCACGTTTCATGACTAATAGACACCAAAAAAGCAAAAAATAATTTTCAGTCCGTCTGCGCCGTCCGCCGTACGCAAAACGTTTGAAAGCTTATAGCTCTCAAACTCTTTGAGCTATAAAGTTGAATTTTTTTTTGTTGGTAGACTGAGCAGACCCTTTCAAGGTACCACCTTTTTAGTGGAGGTGGTGTGAGGGGGGAGGTCGGGGAAGCGTTTTAGACGTTGAAGCCAGAAATACATGTGCAGAATATATGCACGCAGCGATGCATGTATCTCTGCATGTGAAACAGACGTGCAGAGTTTTTGACTGATCTCTTAGTTGTTTTTGTCATAAATCACCGCATTTTCTGATAGTCAGTTTGAGTTTCAGTTTCAGTTTATTTTAATAGACAAAAAATGATCTTAGTTTTGATCCCGCAAAAATATGTTTTTGTAATTTCGACTGGTTTTATCGAATACAATTTGATTTTTTTTCTAAGTTCTATGAAACGCTCCTCCATTGCTACTCCATTCCACAACTACAACTAAAAAATAACCTGTCAAACCACTTTTTTCTTTGTCTGTGTTGGTAAATTTCAATCTCAAGTTGTGGCAATCATGGAAGTGTATGGAATGGCTAGGAACGAGAATTTTCGTAATGAAATCTGATTGTGTTAGTTCATGAAAGTATGAATATTAGTAAGCTTTAGCCAATCAGCAACATGAAATTTGACATTCTAACCCCAACATGGAAGTTGCATCATGCTTGCATCTCACTTCCACTACAAACTGTTGTTCTTCAGTCTCTTTCTTTTGACACTGGAGACCCCAGAGTACATCTCACTTCCACTCCAATCCAATTTCAATCTTTCTCTTTCTCATGAAAAATTACGCCCATGTACACGGATTTTACGCGTATCACCACCGCTTGGTGGCAATACTGCCGCTGCGCAGCAAAAGTAGAAGTAGAGACATGTTGCAGCGCTCCGCTGCATGCAGAATAAGCGTGTTTCGTCGCATTTAAACTCAAGCGTTCTAAATCCGTTTTGCCGCG
The DNA here is from genome assembly GCA_951812415.1 of Beris morrisii. Lineage (NCBI taxonomy): Eukaryota > Metazoa > Arthropoda > Insecta > Diptera > Stratiomyidae > Beris > Beris morrisii. The sequence goes on along the minus strand of OX638312.1, from coordinate 143,992,973 downwards.
CTGCATGCAGAAATATGCACATGTATTTCTGGCTTTAGACGTTTTGGTTTCTAGATCTCAGTAACCGCTTAGGCTAGGAGGCTGAAATTGGAATTTATATAGAGCATCGATAGTGGACCCATTTGGAAAAATATTGCTGATATGGGTGAATAATCACCTAAAACTCGTTTTCAAGCTTTTTCTTTTTTCAACCCCAAAGAGTTTAAACGGGTTGAACAAATTTTCACGAATTTCGTCATATCTCTTAGAAGTGATAAGACATCGGATTGGTTTTCACTTCCTCGGGATTTCTTTATATATATCTAAAAACTGATTTTAGGATTTTTGGGTATTCAACCCCAAGTGGGTGCAAGGGGGTTGCATATGCTTTCACAAATTCCTATACATTTCTAGGTTCTAATGAAATATCAAATTCATTTTTACTTCCTAAGGTTTCTTACATAATCGTCAAAAAGTTGATTTCAATATTTTTAGATACTCATCTCCAATAGGACGTAAGGCTTTCGACATATTTCTTAGGATTGATGAGATATTAGATTGGTTTTCACTTCCACAGACTTTTTATATAATCGCCTATAAACGCGTTTCCGATTTCATGTAGTGGCCCAGAATCAAATCACGAAAACCCCCTAATCCCTTAACAACTAATATTATACTACGACTTAGACCTCGTCCCGGAGTATGACCCAATTATGAAATTGTTACATGTGGCAGCGGCATAAGTATTCTAGCGCGACACCATTCTAACCGCTTCCCGAACTTTTTTTTAGGTTTTCAGTCACATAGTAACCTATACCGCATTAGAATTAAACACGTTCCGGACTTCTACCCAAAAATAATAAAGTTGCGCCCAGACTGTTGGCAGATTTTTTCTGTTGTGATAGTCACAACGAAAGCAGCTTAACGCTGTCATCAAGAAATCTATGGTAAAAAGTGATAACAGCTTAAGTCGAGAAAATAATTAGCCAGTTACGTGTATCAAAATTGATAAATAAAGTAATAAAAAATATATTAAGAGATCTTATTTTATTGAATTTAATAATACAACACAATAATAATATATTAGGTATATGAGATAAAAATTTATCAAATAATGGCAATTTTTTTTAAAAAAATGCAATTGAAAACTTAAAAAATGATTTTTTCTTATCTCGACATAAGCTGTTATCGCTTTTTACCACAGAAATGTTCGCCAACTCTTAACTGTTCCGTAGCCCGTAGTTAACCTCAAAATCAATGAGTGACATTATTATGTTTAACACATTGAATCTGTACTTTATATGCTCCGAACTGAATTAAAATTAGCTCAAAAATCGTTTTTAGTTAGTTCGCTGCTTCGTATGTACGAATACGACCACTTTTGTGAAAATTTCAAATTAATTTAAAATTAGAACTGACGTAGACAGTGAATTGTTATCTGACTTGATGCTTTATTGGCGGCGTCAAGCTGCGCCGTGCTGCCTCGTTCTACTTTGTATCTGACTTACAACGGCAATGCAGTCCGAGGCAGACTAGCTGTCAAAAAGTTGAGCGCGGTGTATTTCCATTGTGGTAGTCACAACGAACGTAGACGAAGGCAGCCTTACGCAGCCATCAAAAAATGTTCGTCAACTCTGAACTTTTCCGTAGCCTGTAGTTAACCTCGAAATCGACAAGTAACTTTTTTATCTTTAAAACATTAAATTGTTACTTGATATGACCGGACTGAATTAAAATTAGCATAAAAATCGTTTTTAATTGTTCGCTGCCTCGTATGCACGAATACGAACGCTTTTTGGAAAATTTGAAATTTATTCAAAACTCAAACTGACGCAGACAGTGAATAGTTATCTGACTTGCTTATTTATTGGCGGCGTCAAGCTGCGTCGCGCTGCCTCATTCTACTTTGTATGTGACTCAAGCATAATGCTTTTGGCTTTTTCGAAATATTTCAACTGAAATCAATAAGCAAAACATTAGGAAAATATGTTGAAAAAAAATTATAGACACTGTTTTAATCACATACATTTTGATTTAAGCGCATTCTGCTTTTTCTTCAACTCACCGAGTATTTTTTGGAGTACGTACTCTTTCCGTCTCATTGAACTAATGCATTTGAGTGATTTTTTTAATACGCTAGCTAGACTTTCCTTTAAAATTCAATGATATGGGCACTCAGCAGTTAGGTACATTTAACAAATTACATCGAACACTTACTGCTTTATTGTTCTGTGAGGACGGGACTACTTTACGTAGAGATATCAAATTATCTTGTATAGCATCTCGTCGTCTCCTTTCACAGGCATTATTTCGCACTCGTCTATCAGCCTGTGAATAAAGGAGAGCAAAATTTTTATATGCGAGAAACAGGAGAAATCAATGATAAACGAATAAACCCCGTTGGTCTGTGTATCAACTATCGCTTTCGTGACATCTTGGGGATGTTTGCATGTCCAGTCGAACATATATCTTTAAAAGCCTTGTGACGCAAAATCTTCCGATTTAATTCGAAAGTTAATGAAGACTTATTACAGAAATTATCCTATGAAGTGGAGTTCTTAAAATTGCAAAGAAAAAGATTGACTATGAAGACCTGGACTTCTTAAGGCAGACTTTGGGTTGGCTTATTACTCGTGATAGTGTCAGTACCTCAGAAGAGAAGAGTTTCTGCGCTATGTACAAGATGGGGTCAAATACGAACTGAACTGAAAGAAAAGAAGGTGAAGGAAAAGGGAAGATACGAAATCTACGTTTCTCTCAATTTCAACGTCCGATTATCCGCATTAATAACTTATTGAGCACCTTTTTTACTTTTTAGCTCACTATGGACTTTTAGGAATATCCTAATCTGAACTTTACTGCTTCGTAATCAACAAATAGATCCTATTAAAATACTTTCTTGGATAGGTTGTTAGAGTAGTAGGATCTAGGATAAACTAGAACTGCATTTATGTTTTTAACTGCTCACGTTTTAGTATATCCCGTATACTAAAATTAATAAAATTCTTGTTTAATAACTAAAAAAGCAACAATAACTTGTGATTACGGTAGGTTTTTTGGAGTGACGTCGTTATTCTGCCATCACTTCAAAAAATACTTCAGGCTCAAATAGTTCCACCAGCATATTTTCATTCCCTTTTTTTCAATATTCAGTGAATTCTGCCGACAATTGGGGCAGAAAAAGTAAACGTATAATATTACTTACCTTGCTATTGGAAAGAGTCTGTGCACGTTTAACGCGATTTACTGGAAATAATAATTCATTTTTAATAACTGCAAACGAAAATTCGATTTGTGACGAATTACCGGTGATTTTCGGGAGCGACGATAGATTTGACGTTGCACTGCTTTCCCTTTCGTTATCTTCAAAAAATATAACAGACTCAAATGTCTCCCTTATCATATCTTCATCCTTGTCGCTAATGGATAGAGAGTCGTTTGGGGTTAATCTTTCTTTGCGATATTGTGAATAGTCCCTACAATTGCGGAACAGAAAGGAAACGTATGAGTGATGTGCTTTTTTTAAATTGTAAACAAATTATGGTTTTTTCCATTGTTGTATTGCCTAGCCTAGCCTTTAATGTTAACAAATTTAATTGATTTTTTTTTAATTTTACGGAAGAATAATAAATAAGGAATATCCCCACTATAAAATTTATAAGAATCCAATCGATTCATAAAAAACCGAGTTTCTCCAATTCCATACACTTTGAAGTCATAATATAAGGGAATCATTTATCTGGCCGCTAATAAAGAACAGATTTCACATCCGTTTTGTCTTGAATTTATTACTAATTTGAAAATATTGAAAGAGAGCCTAACTATATGGTCGAAATAGGGTCGAACATCTACACATCAAGGGCGATGGTGTAAGCGAAATCAAATAATTTTTATAAATTTTAAATGGTTTCATGATTGAAGAGTTAAAAAATTGATATTTTTTCATGAAAAAAACATGTTTGATATATCTTCCGCACTAGCTGTTTAGAGAGATGAAAAAACATTCTCCATGCACACAAGAGCAAGGAATAAGCTTAACACCTATCATTAATTAAATTTATAACAAATCGCTAAATTTGAATTAATTACCAGAATTTGCAAGTTGCCACAGTAGGATGCTAAGGAATCTTTAGAAAAAGACGTATCGTGGGATAAACGAGGCTTAAATTGAAAAGAAAAATCTTTCCGGGCACTTCGAAAGCACCAGCTTTATTCATTCAAACTATTTTACGAAGAATTCTTTCAATTTAAACAGTTGGAAATTTTCAAATGAAACATTGAAATTTATTAAAAAAGTTATTAATATTTGTAATAATAGTAAGAGTACAGAGTACAATAATTGTAATCTTTTAGAATTATAATGTGAAGAAGCTCACCAGGATCGTTTATTGCAGTGAAGCATACTTAAATAGAAACAGATGCGTACCTATCCGAATCACTTTCCAAGTAGTCGGACGTCGGCTGCTGCTCCAAATCAAGAAGAACGTCAGATGTTTTTTTTAGCCAATTCAAAAAGTAGTTAGAATCTAGACATGAAGCACAAAAAGCGGTTTGTAAGGTCTGCGAATGAATGAAAATACAAAAAAATAAATTAATATCAAACGATTGAGACATCTATTAAAACCTACCTCAAACTGTATGCTCATTGATTGTACAGTCGATAAATTGGTTCTGTCGACCGATAAAAATTTCATCTTATCAGTTATCAAATCACACAAATCGTCAATTTCGATATTAAGTTTACTGTTTGATTCCTGAGATTTGGATTGTGATAGGGTCTTCTGAACGTACGTATGGTCACCTTCAAATGGTTCGATGTTGCTCTTTTGAAAGCAATTAAATTTGTATTTTTCAATATTTTTTAATGGCGATATACTGAGTGGAGTCGCGGGGCTATTGATGGTTGTTGGTTTTTTACCAGCCGGTTCCATTAATATAGTTTCAACTATCGCACCACTTTTATTTTTCTTGAAGCCAATAACCCGACATTGATTTTTACTATCTTTTGCGTTAACTGGTTGCCTCTGTTGCGCTTTAATTACCTGCTAAAAATTACGTTTTTTTATTTTTTAGGACAATTTCAACTTCATTTGAAATTAATTCTATTCTCAAGTTATATATCAAATGCACTTAGTGCGTACCTTGTATAGGGTGTTTTTTTAGGTGCATGAGAACTTAAAATTATAATACAAGACAGAAATATTGTTGGAATGAAATTTTTTTATTATATTCTGGTAGATAATTTCATGGCATTTTTAAATATGATTTCCGTCATATGTCCGCCGCGGCTATGAGTTACATGGTCCATTCGATCAGTCCAATTTTTGACCACTTTTTCCAATAAATCGGGCCGTATGGCGTCAATAGTGACTTGAATATTGGCTTCCAATTCTTCAAGAGTTGGTGGTTTGTCGGTATAAACGCATGACTTAATATAGCCCTATAAAAAGTAATCCAGAGGCGTTAAATCGCACGAAGGAGGGTGCCAGTTAACATAACCACTTCTGCAAATCAAGTTGTCACCAAATTCATTTTACAATAAATCGATTGCTAAGCGCGCTGTATGGCAAGTTGCGCCGTCTTGTTGGAACCAAATGTCGGCGATGTTTAGTTGATTAATTTTTGGAAACAAAAATTCAGTCAGCATGGCTCGATAGCGCTGGCCATTCACCGTAACGGCAGCTCCTTCCTCATTTCGAAAGAAATAAGGACCGATGATGCCGCCAGCGTGTAAACCGCACATTTCTTTGTCTTGTTGATGGTTTTGAATCGAGAAGAGTAAAATTAGTGCGAAAACGATCAATAACTGCACGAATTGCTTGCTCAGTCCTATGGGGTCCTAGGCCGATTATGTTGACCGTAAAATGGACGAAGTGCTCTATGAACTTCGCGAACAGATTTATTTTTTTCAAAGTAAATTGCCACAATTTGGAAGCGTTGTTCTGGCGTTAAACGATTCATGATGACTTGCCAACCCTTAAGAGCCGTACAGAATGAACGCAATCGCAGTCGGATTGCAATGTCAAAATGTCGCAACGAGATGCAATGAAACGCTGTAAACCGCAAGTAAACGCTGCATGAACACAATGACCGGATTGAGTTCGCAGTTCTATTAGTGTCAATAATCAAAGCAAAATTGATATGGACGCAAAAATCAGTGAATTATTTTTAATGCTCATCGAAATCTCTTTTATTTTCCATTTTATTATTTTCTTCTTAAAATTATGCAGTACGTTTTAGGTTATGATAATGTCATATTTGACATTTCAATGCGTCCACTTGCGATCATTTTATATATTACGAACTTACTTGCGACTCTCTACGACCCATTGCATTCATGCTGTGCAGCTTCATGGTGCGTTTACACTCATGGTGCGGTTACACTCTCGCTTGAGGATCGCCTCGAGGCGAGCCTCTACCCCCATCAGGCCATTGCAAACCGGTTTTCCCGCTTTAAAGCCGCAAAAATAGCCAGTGTCATAACAGCATTACCCATAGTTTTGCTGTTCGGACTGTCTCTCTCACACCAATGTATAAATTGTATGTTAAGGTCTCTATCCCTCTCCATTTGGATTGTCTAGCCGCTTTAAAGCCGCAAAAATAGCCAGTGTCATAACAGCATTATGGATTGTTTTTTGGCAGTTACTCATAGTTTTGCTTGTCGGACTGTCTCTCTCACACCAATGTCTAAATTGTATGTTAAAGTCTCTATCCCTTTCCATTTGGATTTTAAAGCCGCAAAAATAGCCAGTGTCATAACAGCATCATAGTTTTGCTGTTCGGACTGTCTCTCTCACACCAATGTCCAAATTGTATGTAAAAGTCTCTATCCCTCTCCATTTGGATTTTCTAGCCGCAAAAATAGCCAGTGTCATAACAGCATTATGGATTGTTTTTTGGCAGTTACTCATAGTTTTGCTTGTCGGACTGTCTCTCTCACACCAATGTCTAAATTGTATGTTAAAGTCTCTATCCCTTTCCATTTGGATTTTAAAGCCGCAAAAATAGCCAGTGTCATAACAGCATCATAGTTTTGCTGTTCGGACTGTCTCTCTCACACCAATGTCCAAATTGTATGTAAAAGTCTCTATCCCTCTCCATTTGGATTTTCTAGCCGCTTTAAAGCCGCAAAAATAGCCAGTGTCATAACAGCATTATGCTTCGACAGTTAGTATAAATTAAATAGCACACTAGAAACGTTGCATTATTTGGGCTTCCGTTCATTAAAGCGTTTTCAACCATTACACGCGAGTGTACCCCAGCAAAAAGTTAAATCATAACAAACCGGGCTGTTTTTCGATCCTCTCTCTTCAGTATCGGAAGAAAGATCCACAGACTCCTGGTCTTCCGAAAGTAATCGAATTTCTCTATAAGAAAGAGATAGTTAATTACATCACGACACACTTAACAATATTATTTACTCGTCATAATCACAGTTGCTTCCTAAATATGTTGGATGAGTTCTCTTTACACGTTTCTTCCGCGGTACGTTTATTTCCAATCTTTTCAATTTTGCCGGCTTCTCCCACGACACAAACCTGGTAATTTCATTCAAATAGTATGGCGTTTTCCCATCATCATTATAACCAATACGCCATTTATCTTCTGGCTGTACGGTGTTCGTCGCTTTCACGTAATTCAAATATTCGACATATTCGTCAGGTTTGTCCCAGGTAACTTCCTTTGTTTCGGTGTTCCAATAGTATGGAAGATCAGTAATTTTATCCAAGCATTCGGTCCAATCTACGTGGTAAAAAGTATTCTATTTAAGTTTTTATTAAGATTCGAACTGTTACTTGTGTTCGGTTTCGGTTGTAGTTTGCGTTGCTTTCGAGTGGCCGATGCAAACTCATCTTGGAATGAGATACGCGATTTTACTGTTTCCGGTAAGGAGTCTGTAGAAAGAAGACAAAATATGGAAATTAGTCTGTAGTTTGATTAGCGGACCTTTAGCAAAAAGTAAGAGCGATCAAGTTTTCATAAGATTACTATTTACAAACATTTTGGCATAGATTAAACTAGGTTTCTATACGGATTTTAAATATTTCTCTTACGATCGAAGGGGCCTTGAAAATAATTTTGTGCTCCAATTCAGGACTTAGTTAAATGTATTGATCCGAAAGGAGGCCCCGAATAAAACCCGATCGCATTTGTTAAACTGAAGATAGAAGCGCTGTTTGTTGATTTATGCTGTGATTAATGATACTTCTTGAATTATTAGTTCTACCCTTAACAAAACTACGCTGGTAGTTACATTTTTGTCCCATGATATTAAAATACAATTTATCTTTAACTATGCTCTTGAAAATTTTACGAATGGAAGAGGTCTTGGATAAAGTTTTTATAGAGGTCTAGCCGATAGTTTTCCACTAAGTTCCTGCGGCCCTATACATCAGTAAACTTAGAAGATTAAATGTGTACAATGGATGTACGATTAGATTAGATTGTGTATAATATTATAAGAATGTGCCTATGTGACTCTAGAGACGTAGACGGAACTCACTATTGGAACTGATCAGATTAACGAAATATTCAACTTCATTGGAGTAGAGCCCATACGCTGTGATCAGACTAAATACGCAACTCCTGAGGTGATTAGCCTTTAATACAGTACCGTACAGTTTAGTCAGTTTTACGGATGGGAAGATTGAGTTGAGGAATCGGACCGTGCTTGTTTTGAAATTTCAGCGGATAGCTAGCCATAAAGTTCTGGCAAAAGAATAGCAAGGTTTTGTATAGAAATAAGGAAATTTATTTCATTGTCCGACATACTCTTATATCAGCAGTAAGATAAAAGCCAGCTGAGGTCCGTACACATCTGAGACCTACTCCTGGGAGAATCTTATCGAAGTGCTCGAGGCTGAGGTTGCATGAATGATGCGTTGTAGTTTCTCCAGAAGTTTGAAAATGAATCAAACCAGGTTTGTTTCTCGCGCTGCTTTAACATAAAGATTACTCGGCTGTTTCTGTATTTCAAAAAATACTTAAGGTGAAGAAGACGTAATTGGCGGAAATAATTTTCAATGCGATTCAGTGAAACTTCGACAAAATAGTTCAAGTGATTTGTACTCACTCATTATGACTGTTTGTCTAGTATCTTCGTTCCATAAGTAATTATAGTTAGAACCGAAGGAAAGTAAATAAATTTTACATATTCTATCCGAAACCTGAGATTCGACCGTAGAACCAAATCAAAACAGTTCAAAAATTTTTGACTCAGACCACTGACATTGCATGAAGGGATTAAATCTATTATTATTATGACAGCTTGGATCTAAGCGCGGCGAAGTTGGGAAATATGGGCGAAAAATGCGATAGCGAACGTAAAGCCACCTTGTGGAATAATATTAAAGTAATTGACGATAATATACCATGTGCTCTGGTGGAAAATTTCGGAACCTTATAAGATAGACAGAAACTGGCTGTTGCATGTGATTTTCATACAAAATTGAAATTGAGCTCAAATAAAAGTGTTTTACTTCAAAATATCGCTTAAAGTGAATTTAAATGAACCTCAGAATTAAAACAAAATTCGTTTTTTTTTCAGAAACCGATTTCAAGCACCAAAATGAAAGTAAAATGTAACGAAAAAACGGTTTATGTTCCTTTTAAATAATTTAAAAATTATTCCATATTCCTTTTTTCCGGAATATTAAACATTTGTGAAATTATTTCTAAGGTTATACCGCCCGTTTATAAAGAAAAATTGTTCATTTTCTGACTTCGTTGTGCGGGTTTGAGTCTAACATTTTCGGAATATAGAACCAGAAATGAATACCTTATTATCAACCGCACCGATCGTCATCAATTTTTATTATGTCTTTCATAATGAAATTAAGAAAGAATCGAAAACTTCCCGAGCTCCAAATCACAAAATTACACACGAACCGCCATATAACAGTCAGCTGACAAAAATTTGTCTATCTTAAAGCGTTGTTTTTTTTTGCCACCAGGTGGAGATTTCCAACTTTACCATTCGTCAATGGTGATGTGATGTTTTGCCAAGATACCGTTATTAAAACAGGCTAAAGCCTCAGTTATAATGGTTCCGATCCGATCCGGCAACGTCGGAGAGGAAAAATTTCTAGGCACAATAGGTTTGTTCTTTTTGCCAGGTTAAGTTCACATTTTAGTGTAACTTACACTGAAAATGCGATACAACTTACACTAAAAGTGTAGGGTGTAGACCGGGTTAGTGTAGAAAAATGACAGCTAAAATTCCGAACTTTTTTATTTGTTTTATTCTTTCACTTCTATCAATGCAAATTTATTACCAATCAATATTCTTGCATATATTCATTCAAAACAGTATTTTCATAAATGCACAAAGTCAATTTTATCTGCATACAGCCATCAATTTTGACAGATGGTAAAGAAGAAGAACTTACACCGGCTCCCGACCCAGTGTAAGAAAGTGTACACTGAGTACACTACACTAGCAAAAAGAACAGCCACCTCTGACGTCACACCGACAAAAAGAACAGCATTAGGGCAGAAAGTGTACACTGAGTACACTACACCGACAAAAAGAACAGACCCAATGATTCCGTTCCGATATCCATCAAAATGGCACTAACGAGGTGTAACTGGCTATTTCCTCGCTAGTTTCAAGTGCAATAAAAGTCAATCGTGCGACAAGGCGACCAATATAGAGAGAAAGAGATTACCGCTAAAAAATACCCTTGCTGATGCTACCGGCATCTAGTAGACGAAATTAACAACTGATTTGTTATAGCAAATACTAATCTTAGCGCGTTTCATAACATAACATGACACTTTCCATAATTTATACATAACGAACTGTCAAAAACAAGTCGGTAGCGGCTGGAAAATCTAGCCGCCAGCGGATTTTTCTTGGATTAACTGCTAGAATGTTGCGAAACACTGCTCGAATGCGCTTTGTTGCAGCTTTTTTTTTTGACAGTTATGGATTGTTTTTTGACAGTTACCCATAGTTTGCTGTTCGGACTGTCTCTCTCACACCAATGTCTAAATTGTATGTTAAAGTCTCTATCCCTCTCCATTTGGACTGTCTAGCCGCTTTAAAGCCGCAAAAATAGCCAGTAGGTTTGTTCTTTTTGCCAGGTGAAGTTCACATTTTAGTGTAACTTACACTGAAAATGGGATACAACTTACACTGAAAGTGTAGGGTTTAGTTCGCGCAAAAAGAACGGGTTAGTGTAGAAAAATGACAGCTAACATTCCGAACTTTTTTATTTGTTTTATTCTTTCACTTCTATCAATGCAAATTTATTGCCATTCAATATTCTTGCATTTATTTATTCAAAACAGTATTTTCATAAATGCGCAAAGTCAATTTTATCTGCATAGAGCCATCAATTCTGACAGATGGCAAAGAAGAAGATCTTACACCGGCTCCCGATCCAGTGTAAGATAGTGTACACTGAGTACACTACACTAGCAAAAAGAACAGCAACCTCTGACGTCACACCGACAAAAAGAACAGCATTAGGGCAGAAAGTGTACACTGAGTACACTACACCGACAAAAAGAACAGACCTAGTGTCATAACAGCATCACACCAATGTCTAAATTGTATGTTAAAGTCTCTATCCCTCTCCATTTGGATTGTCTAGCCGCTTTAAAGCCGCAAAAATAGCCAGTGTCATAACAGCATCAATAATGGATAGTGCCATGTTATGTTATGAAACGGGGCAGAACCGGTATTTTTCTTAACAAACCAGTTGTTAATTTCGTTTACTAGATGCCGCTAGCATCGGAAAGAGCGGTATCTCTTTCTTTTAATGTTTTTCGCCTTGTCGCACAATTGGCTATTTTTGTACTTTTTTCTAGCGAGGAAAATAGCCAGTATCATAACAGCATTAAACTGGGATCTTAAATTTCCCTGTTTCGTATTGTCACTGTCAAAGGTTTTATGGAGCGAGCGCGAAGTGATTGTCATCCGTTATCGTCGGACATTTGTTTACGCTTCATCTTCAATTGATGAGTTGGTGAAAAATATTTCCTCCAGTTCTAATTTTAATTTCTTATGGAACAGATTCACTAAAATAACAGCCGTAATGAGTGAGTAAAAATCTTTCTTGCGATTGTTAAAAGTTTGTTTTGGAGAGTGTCTAAACTTTTTTTGCTGCCTTCAGAATTTTATGCCCGAGGATTGATTTGCCGCTGGTTCTGTTGTAATATTATTGATATTAATCGAAGCTCATTAAACCCATGTTACGTACAACAAATCGGGTTCTAGGCTTCAAGTTTTATTTTTTAACGCAGCTTGGAATTGTTTGATGCGTAGTTGCCTACGGAAATTAAAGGCAGTCTTGGGTGCAATATGTTTGCCAAATGGATCGCGTCCTCGGTAAATAACACCCTTGAGATACTTTGAAATGCTCTCGGGTACTAGGTGTATTACAACAATAATTCTGATAGTTGAAATTGCCAAATTTTAGATAATAAAATAGTGAAAATTTTAAGAAGGCTCATGGACAGGCTGTCAGAAAATCAGCAAAGGATCTCTACACGACAAGAAAAAATAAATTTTAAAAGTAAAAACGAAATTAATGAGTTGCATTCGTTAGTCGGACCAATTAGAAATCATGATTTAATCAGAAATGGTTTAAGTAAACACATCACGATTGGCGTTTAGTGGAGGATAAATTTATAGCAATGCCGAGAAATTTTGTATCGAAAGCAATGTTTCTTTTTCTAACAGAATCCAATAAAAGACAAAACATGCAACTCAAATCCAGCAAGGCCCTTGGTATCGATGGTGTAACAGCAAATGATCTAAAAACAATAAAGACATCTCAGCTCCTCTTAGTGCTGTCATAAATATCCCTTGGTTGAAACAGCACTGATATCTCCCATTTATCAATGTGGTTCAAAAAAATATCCCAATAACTACCGATCGCAAAAAAAATTATCAACAGGCGGCTATTGAAATTTATAAAAAAAAACATTCTGGTTTTGATAAACAACAGTATAGATTTCAAGAAGGTAACAATATGACGTCGGCCTATAAATGAAAGGTACCTATATTGCTGCAATATTTGTAAAGTTAAAAATTCCTTCGATACAGTAAACCAATAAAATATTGCTTGAAGGAAATTGGAATTTAAAGAAAGACTAATGACCCTAATAAAAAATGTTTAGTTGGACGACAATATATTATTAAAAATCCCGGGGACTAAGGTTGATTTGAAGCTAGAAATAGATGGAAGTCAACTGGCAAGGACACCCGAAACAACATATTATAGCTGGCAATTGACGATAAACTGACTTGGACACATAACTAAACATAGAAACAAAATTGAACCAATTTTTGGAGTATTGAGAAGTAGAATGTTTTTGAATTAAAGAATCTTGCAAAGAAGCATATTCTACGTCGAAACTAGGCATGGTATTAGAAAATTTTCGCAATTAAAAACTGGAAACATAATTATTCAGGCTCATTGGATAAGAAATAGAGACGCGTAACATTTTCTAATGAAATGAAATGAAATTTAAGATGGATCCACTTCTTATTACCGTGATATAAATAAATGAGTTGACTGCTGCGTGGTAAAGGTACTGGTAATGTTATGAACTGCAAAAGGGTATAACGCCAGATCGGAAATAAGATTCATGTCGGGTAAAATGAATAGCGATAGGTATCTGGAAATGTTGAAACAGGGAGTACTCCAGTGGTCTAATATCCATTTATTTCAATAGGATAATGAAGCCGGCCGTATCGCGAAGATGATGAAAACATATCTTAGACCGGTCCGCAAGATCCACTGATTTGCTCCATTAAAATCTGCGATAATATATAAAAAACGAATATTCCTTCCAAAAATGTAGAATGAAAGTATTTCGGATGAACGTAATAAAATTGCAGCGTCGTTTTCACTGAAAGAAGTATTTAAATATTAGTTTAAGGTTAAGCAAAAACGCTTTGCAGAAAACTTTACAATTTAGAGAGATTAGTTGTTTTTATACAATAAAATTACAATGATAATCCATTTAGAGATTAGACAATTTATCTTAACATCTAAAGTTTATAATTTTTTGCTATTGTTGCAGAATCTTATTTTTGGAAAATTTCGCGTTCAAGAAAAAATTAACTAATTTAAGATTAATTGTAACGAACTATAGTTCTAGTGGTTAATGACACTTCAGAGGTTTTGTGAACCTTATCGTAGCCAGCTCCTGAATACTAAGCACACCACTGTTATAGTGAAAGGAATAGTAAAAGGGGTTGCAATTTCTTTTTGTGTGCGGCAGCATCGTGGAACCAGACGGGAGCGCCAAATGTAAGAGTGGGCTAGATTGTCAACTTAAAAATAATAATTTTATATGCCAGTGATAGACCGGATTTCCTGTTTATAAGGGTAGATAGAGTGCATGAATGTATTTTGAAAGTTTAAAATATGCATCGTATGTATGGTTGGCGAAAAATAGCTTCTTATCAAGCGTAATACCGAGGTCGGTTACCATGTCCGACCCAGAAACGGTTTGTCCGCGAAGTTGATTTCGCGATTTGAGAGATGAGTCTGTTTCGGAGATTTGTGTACTCACATCGTTATACTTGTCATACGAACTAATTTTGATGAAATTCCAAATGTATTGCATAAAGGACGTAAGATTAAAATTGTATGTAATGTTCTTGTTAGGACTGCATTTCATCTAGATGATCTTCCGCTCTAAACACAGTTCTGCGTATACAGCTTGAGTACAACAACTGAAACACAGCCGCTGCAAATGATTTTTTTTATTGTTTTATTTTCTCAGACAACATGCCGAAAACAGCAAACAGTCTTTCAACGCTACTAGGCCAATATATGTCAGACAGTGACAATGACGATGAAGATCAATCGAAAACATCAGCCGCAACAATTAATTGTACAATTTCATTCGAAAGTAAATCGGCTACTCAAAATCCGAGCAAACGACTACCTACAACATGTAACCGCCGAAAAAATAAATTTTTCCAATACTGTAAAATAATCTGTTTTCTTTATTTCCACGTAGATTGGACCGAATGCTTAGATAAAACTACCGGGCATCCGTACTATTGGAATACCGATACAAAGGAAGTTACCTGGGATAAACCTGCCGAATATGTCGAATATTTGAAGTACATGAAAACGGCGTACACGGTATTGCCAGAAGATAGCTGGAGTATTGGCTATAGTGACGATGCGCAGACGCCGTACTATGTAAATGAAATTACCAGGTTCGTGTCGTGGGAGAAGCCGGCGAATTTTAAAGAAAAGAAACAGGATTCCGCTGAATTACCTATTTCTACTAAAGCATCCACCTTAACGTCGGCAAAGAAAAGATTGGAAAAGAAATTCCCGACAAAGAAACCTGTAAAGAAAACTCTTCCAAAGCATTTACATAGCAACAGTGACGATGATGAGTATGCAATGGTATTTTAGCGCGTTTCGTGCTTTTATATTTTTGTTTTGTTTTTCTTTTAGAAAAATTGAGCTTATCTCGACATATGGTTCTAGTTCGGACGATGAAGAAGGAGAAGAGAAGACCGTTCAGGTTTGCTGTGGCTGATTTCTTTTACTTTATTCGAATTAAGAATTGTAACGATCAATGATGAGAATCTCGTACTGATTTCACGGAATACTAGAGAGAGAAGAGGAACGAACAGAAACGTGTTGTCACCTCATGGGGGTGGCAACTCCTCTAATCTAATAGTTGAGTGAACATGATGGCGTAGTTTTCAAGCTGAGATCAAAGCTTATTTATGATGAAATTCGTTTGCTAGAGTTGCAATTTTCTCCATTTAGTATTTTAACTGTTTATGTTAAGTACAGATTAAGTGTAGCATTTAATTCGTGCGATTCGCGAACGTCTGAATTATTAGTTGACACAAATTTAAATCATATAAAGTACGGTGGTAAAGGTTAAGGATTGGAATTTATTTAGCAGGTTAATTTGGTAGCAGCCTACGCAACAGACGATTCGGATGGCGGTAATGCTGAAAGCAGTCAACGACAAATAATTGGCTTGAAGAAAAACAAAAGTGGGGCGATAATTGAAACGATAACAATCGAAGCGGATATTAAGCGGCAAATTGTTTGTGCCGACAGTCCGCCCAAAGTTCCAGCATTAAATATAAATGCTAATTCGTTTGCGAGTATCATAACCGGTGGAAAGACTAATGATAGCGCAATGGATGAAGAATTGAACAAATTCAAAGAAGAATTAGAAAAGGAACTGGCGGAAGCTGACGGTGCTTTTACGGCACAGACAGCCGAAGTTACAGAGCATAATTTCGATGAGAAAACATTCCAACGAAAGCGTCGCATTGAGTTTAAGCCGAAATCGGCTGAGGGACAGAGAAACCCGGAACAGCAACGAGCAGGATTAGGATATACGGATTCCGAGCCGGATGGCGCAACTGCTAGTACGAGTTCAAAACAGAAATATATTGGCTTTAAGAAAAGCCATGTCGAATTTGAACACGTACTATCCTCCAGTGAAGAACGTACGTACGGTCTGAAGGACCTATCACCAGGATCTGAATCTTTCGAATTGAGTAGCAGTGACAAGAAAGAAGATACTCGGCCCGAATGTAAAACAGAAATCGATGATTTATGTGATGTGATAAGTGGTAAGGTAAAATTTTTATCAGTCGGCAAACCCGATGTATCGGCCGTACAAATTATGAGCATACAATTGGAGGTAAGTTTTATTAGAAAGTGGTACTCATAGTGCAATCGATTGTTCTTATATCGGTCTTGTGGGGTTTTTTTGCTTTCCATTCGCAGACCTTACAAGCAGCTTTTCGAGCTTCATGTCTAGACTCTGACTACTTTTTTAAATGGCTTAAAACAACCTCTGACGATCTTCTTACATTGGAGCAGCATGCGGCACCCGACGGCTGGGAATGCAAATGGGATAGGTACGCATCTGTTTCTATTTATTTATGCTTCAAAGTAGTTAAGAGTGCTCGCGATACCTTCAGCGAGCTTCTTTTCATTCTAATTTTAAGCCATTACAATTACTATTGTGCTCTGTACTATAAAAACAAATTACTATTATTACAAACATTAATAACTTTTTTAATAAATTTCAATGTTTCACTTGAAAACTTGTAAACGTTTAAATTAATTTAAATTCAAATTACTGAAAGAGTTCGTTGCAAAAAAATTTTAGCACATAAAACTGCCAGGAATCGACCGACTACTGAACACGAAATTATTTTGCTCGAATGTTTTTCTTTTTCGAATTTTAGTTGTGGTTCAGTCCACGATTAGTTACTTTACAGATTTCTTAAAATATTTAAGTAGAAATGAACGAAGACGAAATGGAGGGTATTTATTCTATAAAAAGTAGTCCGGCTGACCTTGGTAAGTAGCATTATATCTTAAACATTTTTTTTTTCTTCTTGTAATTAAAAGAAAATTTAGTCTGAGAATTTCCTACACTTTGATTTTATGTCTGTTAAAGGTTATGAGAAGTGATGCGGCTGACTCTCCAGTTGGTATAAACCAACTGACGACAATAAGAAACAATTGAACAAAATTACAACCATTCCCAATTTTCAATTTAAAACAAAAAAATTTTTTGTTCATAGACTGTACGGTTTTATTTCTTTTCCGTAATTGTAGAGAGAATTCTCAATATTGCTACAAAAATTTAACGACAAACACAATGCAATGGAATTTTCCGTACGATAACGTGCAGGAAGAGGAAAATCTGAATTTGACGACGTCAACATTTGAGCCTGAAGTAATTCGTGAAGATGATGAAATGGATATCAGTACAACGCCACCTCCACCGTCGCCTCCAATAATCAGCGGTAAGTTTTCACAAATTATTTCAATTATGTTATCAGTTTTCTAAGCTGATTTCATTTTTTATTTGCAGGACACGCGATAACATGGGATCAGGATGTTTCCACTACCAAGGTAATTCTTAGCACGATATTAAAGAAGTAGTATTTAGTCCCGAACCCGTTTTTGTTGGCTTTAGGAATGAGGCAAAGTGCAAAACATAGTGTGTCCCTTAAAACGGTTGTTTCGGTGTCGGGTTCAAAAGTATAATTTGATGGCGTATATATTTGCCCTTCAGTTGACTTGTCGTTACTCCGCGTAAAAATTAAAAACCATCCATCGCTATTAATCCTTCGCGTGTTTCTTCTCACATGCAGTTCACTTGTTATAGTTTTACAGTTTCTCTGAAATTGATTCCATTGATTCGTTTCGTTATTTGTGATAAAAACAATAAAATTCCGATTGTATGATCTTTCATACTCCTTCAAACAGTTCCAGCACGAGATTGTATCTATTTTAATGTTTTTTTTCTATCTCCTCTCACAGCCCGATCAGCTGGAGGCTACAACAGATCTTTCTAGTCGACCGAATGATATCACTGATGAATTGGTTTCATTTTACTCGGATCTGGCTACTTTAGAGCCGGGTGTATCTACACCAACACCAGCCGAAGTGGACTCTCAGGATAAATCAAATGATGGAACAAAACGAACTGGCGAAGAAGTAGTGCCAAAGAAGCTGAAAAAACGGAAAAAGGTCAAAGTGCCCGGGTTGGGTTCGAAAATGCAGGAAGTTTCATCGATGGTGGCGAATTGGCAAAAAGCCCAAAAGGAATTGGGTAGCTAATTTCAACAATCAAATACAGTTATTGTTAAATTCTATAATTTTTGTTTAATTCTATTGTAAATATATTTCTAAAGAAGAAGTCGCTGCAACTTTCTACACTTAAATCTGATGGACTAATTGCCCCAAACGACCTTTTCAATCCAGTTGACGTAGGGGAACACACGCGTATAAACACCGGGCTGATTAATGTTGCCGCACGTGATTCCGAACGACGTAACACCAATAATCGTGTACATGCAATGTATGAATGGATGAAAAACTTGCAATGGACCGCCCGAATCTCCCTGACAAGTATCGAGATGTTCGGTTCTCGATCCGGCACAAATTTGTGTTTCGTCTCGAATTCCATTCGTCAGATGTGTATTGATAGTATGCGCATACGACTGATTACACTCGCTATGATTGTATTTCGTAAGAGTAACTTTCAGTAAATGATCGGAACCTTTACCGGCATGTTCTGTATGTCCCCAGCCAGAAGCAATTGCTTCTTTTTCAGAACCATCAAACGATGTCGGTAGGCATGCTGGCCTGATGTACGGATGCAGTTTAACTTTCCGATCCATTTTCAATAGACCAATGTCGTTGTATTTCGAACTGCGTTTATATTCGGGATGTTTGATGATTTTCGTTACGTAAAAGTTTTCCGGACGAGCATCGTCATCTGTTCTAGCGACATTCAATTCGCCGAGACGAATGAACTTCGGACCGCCACTGAAAAAGGAGTGAAATAGAAACAAATTGAATTGGTTGAGAGCGGGAGTGTGTACTTACACGTTTCGAGTATGTAAACAGTGACCGGCAGTTAAAACATACTGGTCGCTTACAAGCGTTCCGGCGCAAGACCACGTTGCCGTATTGTTACCGAAATCGAAGCCGACCAGAGCCATATGTGGAAATTCTTTCGGTTTTGCTTCTTTGCCGCCGACAACTAATGGAACGACTTTGTGTCCACATTGGTCGATTTTTACTTTTATGGGTTTCTCATTTCCAACTCGAGCTGAATCTACGTAATCATAGACTGCATCACTGTATTCCTTACACTCTGTAAATTTAGTAACCAAATTAGCGAGAGAAAGGGAGGGTCGATCAGTTTTGAACAAATACTTTGCTGGCTTATTGGAGAGTTTTTATTGATTTCAGGGGTTGGAGTGACTGGAACTTGCATAATTGCTTCCGGACAGCAAACTATTTCATTTTGTCCTTCGAAGCCGCATCTAGTATATTTACGACGTCGCCTTATAGCATTCATTATGGCAGGACATTCATAAATATTTGTACAAACGCCTCGTAATGATGTTCGGTCGACCGTACATCCTTCACCTGAAAGACAATACTCATTTACTAAAAAAAATTACATGTATCATAATAATTACATTTACAGATAAGATTGAACTCTCTTTGCTTAATCACAGTCATGACCGTGGAATTCTCATACTGGTAAACCTTCATTCATTTATGTTTTTATTAAATAAAAAACCAGAGACGATAAGAACGTTTCGTCTTCTGAATGCTAATTCTAGCGTGTTGTGAACTCGTCAAACCGGCTTTAATCACAACTTTTTTTGGAATGGAATTTACCAGCGCACTTATAAATAATAACCGATATGACCTTTAATTTTTTTTAAATATGCGACTAATATTTACGTTATGTAAGTTACTCTGAACAACAAGACGGTTATGCACGATAAAAAAAATAATAATTTTTGAAAAGTTTAGCACTACTTACCGGAATGTTGGCCAAAAACCGAACAACTTAAAACTGCACCGAATAGAATGAATCTGAGGATCATTTTAAGATCTGGTCGAGTAAAGACGTCTGCTAGTTACTTCAACAGAGAGATGATCTACTCTAGTCCCAAGACGACTATTCCAACCGTGTTGAATCGCGCAATTGTTATTTGAGGCGCGACTGGTATGGTAAGTGTTGAACAGGTTACGATGCTAATAAGATAAGATTCGAACTGCACAAACTCTTTTAAAATATACCAAATATTACTAAACACGACAATAAGAAAATCAGATCGAATCATACGTTTGATCCAGACAAATGGTTTGAAATTTCGGAACCTTACAAGATGGACAGAAAGTGGCAGTTGAACGTTGTTTTCATACTTATAACACGAAAAAGCGGCAACGACACTATTTCTATTGTTTGAATAAAATATGTAAAGAATTTTCATATTTAATCTTCGTAGATTTTAAACACGCATATGACAGTATCGACAGGAGGGTACTGTACCAAATCATGTTCGTTTTGGAATTCCACCAAAATTAGTCCGATTAACGAGACTCACAATGACGAACACTGAATCCCAAGTAAGAATACAAACCGATTCCACAGCCAGCTTTCGAACGGAATTTTAAAGCAGGGAGACCACCCACCTTAAAAATTAGCAGCTGGAGGACGCGGTCTTTGGATCGAGACGATTGGACGCGACGACTTCAGGAGGCCAGGGCCCGACTTGGGCTGTCGCGCCATTGATGATGAAAGAATTTTCAGATTTGATAATTTATGGAACAAATAGCGTGTCCTATTCTTTTCCGGTTTGTTAAATCGAACCAAAGTGTATGACAATCTTTCAAGTTCCTTCCGTACGTGTTTAAACAACTGATAAGGACTTCCAAGAAGATCATCAGAAACGCCACTTACATTGCAGAAACTGAATCCCTCTACTGCCGAAGTGTGCAAACGATGCAAATACAAGAGAAAACTGCATCATGTTGTGCCTAGATAGATAGATTTATTGAAATTCATTAAATTGTATAGTAACAAGTTAAAATTAGTTCAGTGATTAGATCTTAATCTTTATAGGTGCAATTGATAAATTTGCATTCTATTTGTAAAAACTTACGGTAATCTGTTACAGTAATATTATATATATATATAAAAAAAACATTTTAAAAATGTAAAAAGAAGGTGTCGGGTTCAACAAAAAGGGATGATATTCACATTAATATTTCCACTTACACTTGTATACAAATTTGTGATATTCATTTTTCCAAGAAACTCGACAATCGCTCGTGGCAAAAGATGATGTGCAAAGTTTACTTTTTGGTTGCTTTTAATCTAGAAAATTTTGGGGGGGGGGATATTTTTCCGAGCGATTGTCGGGTTTCTTGGAAAAATGAATATCACAAATTTGTATACAAGTGTAAGTGGAAATATTAATAAAAAGAAAGCCGACTCTGTCAATATCATCCCTTTTTGTTGAACCCGACAACTTCTTTTTACATTTTTAAAATGTTTTTTTTATATATATGTGTGATAGGAGAACTGAGCGGGCAACACTAGATCATCGTGGGACGACGTGAATTAAGGAGAAGAAGAAGAGCACGAGAGAAGACTTGAAGTTGATAAAAAGATCGCAACGCATATGGACGAACATAGAACCAATTAATTCTTTTATACATATATTTTTATATTGAAATAAATAAATCCGGTTTACATATATATCATTTCTTTTTGTTGCTATAGATTTAGGAAAAAGTATTACTGGACATTAAAACTCCAAAATGAAAATTTACATTTTTCATTTGTGGTATTTCCACTTTTAAGCCAATATCAATTTGTTTCATTCCCCGCTCGATCTGAAATTAATAGATATCGTCATCTAAAATTTGCAGGGTTAAAGGGATTAAAACTCCCTTTCGCGTTCATATTTGGCTGACGCGCGCTACGCTCCAACTACCTTTTGCGCCGCACTGCTGGGCTAATTTTTAATCTTTAATTTTTAATCTTTAATCTTTAATGTTTAATCTTTTATTCTTTATCTTTTATCTTTAATCTTTTATCTTTGATATTTTATCTTTTAGTTTTTATCTTTTATGTATTATCTTTAATCATCTTTAATCTTTAACCTTTAATCTTTAATCTAAATCCATCATTCTACACCCTCTATCTTATATCCTCTATTCTTCATCCTCCATCCTTTATCCTCCATACTTCTTTCTGCATCTTCCTTCCTTTATCCTCCATACTTCGTTCTTCATCCTCCATCTTCCATCCTCCATCCTCTATCCTCCATAGTCCATCATCCATCCTCTATCCTCCATCTTCTATCCTCTATCCTCTATCCTCCATCCTTTATCCTCTATCCTCCATCCTTCATCCTCCATCCTCCATCGTCCATCGACCATCCTCCATCATCCACCCTCCATCCTCTATCCTCCATCATCCATCCTCCATCCTCTATCCTCCATCCTCCATCCTCTATCCTCCATCCTCCACCACCCTCCATCCTTCGTCCATCTTCCATCGACCATCGACCATCCTCCATCATCCATCATTCACCCTCCATCCTCCATCATCCATCCTCCATCCTCCACCATCCTCCATCCTCTATCCTCTATCCTCCATCCCCCATCATCCATCCTCCATCCTTATCCTCTATCCTCCATCCTCCATCCTTCATCGTCCATCAATCACCCTCCATCCACCATCGTCCATTGTCCATCTTCCATTGTCCATCCTACATCGTCTATCATCCATCGTCCATCCTCCATCATGCATCATCCATCGTCCATCCTCCATTATCCATCGTCCATCCTCAATCCTGAATCTTCCATCGTGAATCCTTTATCCTGAATCCTCCATCTTCCATTTTTCATCTTCTATCCTCCATCCTGAATCTTCCATCCTCCACCATCCATTTTCCATCTTCTATCTACATCATCTCAAAAATTCGCAAATCTTGATCCACGAGCCGTGATGATCCGCGAACCGCAAGATCTGCCGTGAAGGTCTGCAAACCACACCTAATAAGAAATTAAATTCATCTGAGCTTTAAAGCTCAGCTTTACTGGCAATTGCCAGTTTTCACGCATGCGCGTGTACTACCATCTAGCGGTGTAATTTCCAACGGAGATTTTAGTTCTCAAAGTGACGTAATCAGCGTCTGACTTGAAAATTTTATAAAAATTCATCTGAGCTTTTGCTAGTTTTCACGCATACACATGCGTGAAATGTATAACGAGCTTTTAGAAAACTCTCATGTACACAGCATACAGATAGAGCAGCCGTGTCCATGTGAGTTGGCTGCAGTAAAGATACGTAGTCGGTGCTTGGGGTTTTATTAAACCCGACAATCACATTCGACTGAACGTTCTGATGTTCAAGGAACAATTTTATTAACAAAAAACCTTGCTTGAATGAACCTTAATGACTGACTTAAACAATACTTAAACCTAAACAAAAGTTAAAAATAGATTAAAATAATGAGATATACAACGCTAGTTGTAACAATAACTACTAGCCAACAAAGAGACTAGAGGATTGTCTATCGTTTGGGACATAGTCATGTTGTGCCTAAATATTAGTCTAGTTTATTGATGATAGAGGGAATTTAGAAATCGGCACGGAAACATCACCGATTAGTCGAAATTGAAACTCATACGATACGAATGGTTAATAACAAATAAATTTTATTAATCTTTCATTAATCTCTATCAAAAACAAACAACGTACTTTAAACACGTATACGAAAAATAATCAAATAGAATTTGAATATTTTAAGGACGAATAAATTGTAGCTTATATAAAAATCGATTAATCAACTAGCACTTAAATTAAACTTCTGAATAGGATTTTTTCTTTATTACTAGCTCGTATAACGGCAAATTTTCATGCACGTTAATTTTAGGGACTTTTTATTCATTCTCAATTTTTCAGAGTTAGCTTCGGAATGAAATGTACGCACAACTTACTCCGATGTAGGCCAAGCCTAGGGTTACTGTATACGCACTCACACCAAAACAGCCTCTAAGAGAGAGAGAGTAGAGAGTGTTGTGTGTGTATCTAGTGACCCTAGCCAAGCCGAACTAAATTTTATATACTTTTCTAAAGTGTTATTGTAAATATATATCTATAATGAAGTCGCTGTATGTTTCTATACTAAAATATGTAATTAATTGCCCCAAACGACCTTCTCAATCCAGTCGACGTAGGGGAACACACGCGTATAAACACCGGGCTGATTAATGTTGCCGCACAAGATTCCGAACGACGTAACACCAATAATCGTGTACATGCAATGTATGAATGGATGAAAAACTTGCAATGGACCGCCCGAATCTCCCTGACAAGTATCGCGATGTTCAGTTCTCGATCCGGCACAAATTTGTGTTTCGTCTCGAATTCCATTCGTCAGTTGTCGATTGATAGTATGCGCATACGACTGATTACACTCGCTATGCGTGTATTTCGTAAGAGTAACTTTCAGTAAATGATCGGAACCTGTACCGGCATGTTCGGTATGCCCCCAACCAGTAGCAATTGCTTCTTTTTCAGGACCATCAAATAAAGTCGGTAGGCATGCTGGCCTGATGTACGGATGTAGTTTGACTTTCCTATCCATTTTCAATAGACCAATGTCGTTGTATTTCGAACTGCGTTTATATTCGGGATGTTTGATGATTTCCGTTATATTAAAGTCTTCCGGACGAGCATCGTCATCTGTTCTAGCGATATTCAATTCGCCTAGACGAATGAATTTCGGATCGCCACTGAAAATTAAGTGAACTAGAACCAAAGTGAATTGATTGAGAGCGGACTTGTATACTTACAGAGTTCGAGCATGTAAACAGTGACCGGCAGTTAAAACATACTGGTCGCTTACTAGCGTTCCGGCACAAGACCACGATGCCACATTGTTACCGAGATCGAACCCGACCAGAGCCATATGTGGAAATTCTCTCGGTTTTGCTTCTTCGCCGCCGACAACTAATGGAACGACTTTGTGTCCACATTTGTCGACTTTAATCTTGATAGGTTCCTGATCCGTTGTTAAGGTAATCGAGTAAATATAATCGTAGACCGCATCACTGTATTCCTTACACTCTGCAAAGAGACGGAGTTAGCCAAAGACAACCGGATTGAATGAACTTACTTTGTTGGCTTATTGGTGAGTTTTCATTGATATCAGGGGGTGGAGTGACTGGAGCTTTCATAATTGCTTCCGGACAGCAAACAATTTCATTTCTTCCTTCGAAACCGCATCGAGTATATCTACGACGTTGCCTTATAGCCTGTATTATGGCAGGGCACTCGTAAATAGTTTTACAAACGCCTGGTAGTGATGTTCGTTCGACCGTACATCCTTCACCTGAAAGACAATACTCATTTACTAAAAAATCATATTTATCATAATACAGTGCAACCCTCTTGTAAAGTGCACTTTTATAACGTACTTTCGGTTATAAAGTACTTTTTTTCAATCCCCATGCACAAATGTGAATAGTTCTTATGTGGGTTATAACGTTCTATCGGTTATAACGTTATACTTGTTGTGGTCCCCTCGAGGTACTTTATAACCGGGTTACACTGTAATTACACATCTACTTTACAGATTGCATTGAACACTCTTCGCTTAATCACAGCTATAACCGTGGGTTTCTCATACAGGTAAACCTTCATTCATTTATGTTTTTATTAAATAAACAAACAAGAGACGACAAGAACGTTGCTTCATTTGAATGCTAATGTAGTGAACTCGTCAAACCGGCTTCAATCGCTACTTTCTTCAGTATGTAATGTACAAGCGCACTTATAAATAATTACTACCGATACCACCTTACATTTTTTTGAATATGCAATTAATATTTACGTTAAATAAGTTACTTTCAATATCAAAACTGTTGCGCACGATATAATAAAAAATTTGAGAAATTTTAACACTACTTACCGGAATATTGGCCAAAAACCGAACAACTTAGAACTGCACCAAATAGAATGAATCTGAGAATCATCTTAAGATCTGGTCGAGCAAAGACGTCTGGTAGTGGTAGTTACTTCAACGGAGAGATGAAACACTCTAGTCACAAGACGACTATTCCAACCGTGTTGAATCGCGCGATGTATTAGCAAGGCGACTGGCGAATTTTTAACATTTTACTGCGTTAATAAGAGCTACAGCTAAGCTGACATTGAGCTGCTATGTGAGCTTGGGGCTCGGGTTATGGGTCATCATAATTTCTTGAAATTGGCGACTAATTAGCTTCATTTCCCATCCCCCCACCCCTCCAATTGTTGGTTTGTTATCATCAGCACTGTTTTGATTCGATTGAGATGAGTTTTGGCCCTTAGGCAGGCGTCGCCGAGCGTTAATATTTTCACGTTTCACTGTTTTCAGAAAAATATTATCGCTATGCTTTCATATTTTGAAACAAAAAATAATCTGTTATTAATAAAAACAGAGAGTCTTTTTTAGAGACCGGGTTTTCTGGTGAAATTTTAATGATTAAATTACAGATGCGTTATGGTATGTGTTGAACAGGTTCCCAGTCGGAACGGTAATGTGTACGGAATCGAATCCGTACAATATACTAGCAGCTCGTACACATTACTCTTTCGATGACAGAACTAATTACTTTAACCCGCATAGGTCCTAGGGCGTAATCGCTTACAAAGCACACTACAAGAAAAGCCTTATTTCGTTGAAGAGTAGTAAATAGTTACAAAGCATATTACATGTAAGGCCTTGTTTCATTAGAGAGTGATAGCAACATACAAATTGCATGAAAAGTAAGGCATTCTATCAATAGTGAGTGGTAAATACTTTAAATGTATGAAAAGTAAGGTCTTGTAATAGTCAGATAAGTAATGTGTACTGAATTGATTCCGTACTAGCAACTTGTACACATTTAACATATATAAAAAAAAAAAAAAAAAAAAAAAAAAAAAAAAAAAAAAAAAAAAAAAAAACCCCGCATAGGCCCTAAAAGCTTAAAAGCACAGGACAAGAAAATACTTATACCGTTGTAAATACTTATAAAGTATTGTGTTCGTCTCCAATTTAAACTATCCTTTACTTTGTTGAGTTGCAAATAACAACAATATGAAAAATCGAAATTGTTTCAACAGTAAAAACCATTTATTCAATATAAAATAAATTAAAACACGTAAAAATTACATAAGAATTCATTCAATAAACGAAATAAAAAATTAACAAAAATAAGATTCATAAATATAAGAAAAAACTCTATCTAAACTAATTGTTTACTTCGTTTTGTATAAATAACACTTATTGGAATTTATTACAAATGAACAGCACTTCACAACATTTGAAACACTCGGAACGAACTGAATTTAATTATGGGCCCTTTGATATAAAATTAAAACGAAACGTTAATGGTTGCATCATCCCTTTACTTATCCGCTTCTAAGAATTACTTTCGTAAATTGTTACTAAAGCCAAGAGCATTTGGCAAAACTATAAGGTTTCAGATTGTACCATCTCATAACTTACTCGCTTCTAAACCATTACTTTCGTAAGTAGATACTAAAGCCTATACCGTTGGACAAAACTGCAACGTCTCGGATTTTTTCCTCTTATTACTTACTAGCTTCTAAACCCTTAGTTCCGTAAATAGTAACTGAAGTAAATGACGTTGGCCATAAATGTATAAAGAGAGTATTCGAAAATATTTTACAGCAATTACACTCTGCATTACTTTGGTAAGGCCTTACAAACTCATTCCTTACTCATTGATTACAAATTCATCTCTTACGAAAAGTCCGACTGGGTTACGATGCTAATAAGATAAGGGTCTAGCAAATATTATTATTATTATTATTCGAAAAATGTTTGGACCCGTAAAGGAAGGAACGAACTGGCGAATAAGATACAACCATGAGCTGTATCAACTCTTCAAGCAGCCAGAAGCTTCAACGTTCATCAAACTACGTAAACTGCAGTGGGCTGGTCATGTAGAGCGGATGGAAAACGGAAGAATCCCCAAGCGTGCTCTTAAAGGCAAGGCGAGTGGTAACAGGCCAGTAGGCAAACCACGCAAGCGATGGGAAGACTCGGTTGATGAAGACAGCAAACCCATCTTAAAAATTAGCAGCTGGAGGACGCGGTCTTTGGATCGAGAGGAGGTCAGGAGGCCAGGGCCCGACTTGGGCTGTCGCGCGATTGATGATGAAATATTATTAAACACGACAATGAGAAAATCAGGTCATACGTTTGATTCGGGCAATTCAAAACGAAGTGTGTGGTCTTGCATGTACTAAGGACCTGCATTTACAGCAGTATAGCAAGCAAGGGGACATATAAACATTTTTTCCCAGATATTGTATTACCTATATAATTACATCGCTTAATCCATTCAATGTATGCGATCACTAGATATTCGTATCCGCTGGCAGTGTATTAATCCAAAAAATCATGTACCCAGCAGCAAAGCAAGGCGATGCGACAGTTGGTAACGAAAAGCGCTATTTGAAAGCGCAAATCAGATCGAAAAGTGTAAAGGATGCAGCTGCAATATCTGCGCCTAACAACCTAACATGATGCGATTTGCCGTTACAATTACACCGTGTGCTCTGGTGGCAAATTTCGGAACTCTTCAAGATAGACAGAAACTGGCAGTTGAACGTTGTTTCTATACAAAAATCAAATAAAAACTGTAATTTAAATTAATTTTATAATTAAATAAGAAGGACAAACGTATCAAAACATATCAAAAACATAATTTTTTAAAGTCACCACTTTCAAGTACCAAAATAAAAGAAGAATATAACGAAAAAATGGTTAATGTTCTTCTAAAATAATTTTATAATTTTGCCATATTTATTATCCTCGCGTTAACGCGTTATCTCCCGTTAGCCATGAACGCAGATGTGGCCCAAAATTATTGAAAAGCGTGAACAATAACGCGTTACCGAAAAACGTGAAGAAGAACGCGTTATCGAATAGCGCTTACGAAAACGCTTTTGGGAAACACTTTTTATTAAGAAGACAGAAGGGTATAACGTAAAAAAACGGCAACGACACCGCTCTATTTGTTTGAACAAAATAGTAAAGAATTTTTAGATTTGATAGTTTACGAAACATATAGCTTGTACTATTCTTTTCTGGTTTGTTAAATCAAACAAAAGTTAAAGTGATGTGAGCTTCAGTGATCAGCGTTTAAATAACGAAATAAAAAATCTCAGACATTCTTTCAAGTTCCTTCCGTACGTGTTTGAACAACTGATAAGGCCTTCCAAGAAGATCGTCAGAAACGCCACTTTACGTTGCAGAAACTGAATCCCTCTATTCTCAAATACAAGAGAAAACTGCATCATGTTGTGCCTAAATGTTAGTCTAGTTTATTGTTGATAGAGAGAATATTGAAATCGGCACGGAAACGGAATAGTCGGAATTGAAACTCATACGATACGAACGGTAAATAACAAAAAAATTTTATTAATCTTTCATCAATCGTTATCACAAACAAACAACGTACTCTAAATACGTACTAAAGCAAATTGCGAAAAATAATCAAAAAGAATTTGAATATTTTAAGGACGAATAAATTGTAGCTTATATAAAAATCGATTAATCAACTAGCACTTAAATTATATTTCTGAATAGGATTTTTTCTTTATTACTAGCTCGTAACGGCAAATTTTCATGCACGTTAATTTTAGGGACTTCTTATTTATTCTCAATCTTTCAGAGTTAGCTTCGGAATGAAATGTACGCACAACTTACTCCAAGCCAAGTAGTTGAACACTGCAATGAACGAAATCATCTTGATGTTGCAATCGAGCAATGAATTTTACTTGTTACTTCGACTGAGACTTGATCTTTTCTCTTTGCAAGATGATTCTTCCAAAAACGCTAAATTTTGGCAGAAATCATAAAAGGAATAGTGTTTTCAACAATCAAATGCAGCTATTGTTAAATTTTATATATTTTTTTAGTGTTATTGTAAATATATATCTAATGAAGTCGCTGTATGTTTCTATACTAAAATTTGTAATTAATTGCCCCAAACGACCTTTTCAATCCAGTCGACGTAGGGGAACACACGCGTGTAAACACCGGGCTGATTAATGTTGCCGCACATGATTCCGAACGACGTAAGGCCAATAATCGTGTACATGCAATGTATGAATGGATGAAAAACTTGCAATGGACCGCCCGAATCTCCCTGACAAGTATCGCGATGTTCGGTTCTCGATCCGGCACAAATTTGTGTTTCGTCTCGAATTCCATTCGTCAGTTGTCGATTCATAGTATGCGCATACGACTGATTACACTCGCTATGAGTGTATTTCGTAAGAGTAACTTTCAGTAAATGATCGGAACCTCTACCGGCATGTTCGGTATGCCCCCAACCAGTAGCAATTGCTTCTTTTTCAGGACCATCAAATAAAGTCGGTAGGCATGCTGGCCTGATGTACGGATGTAGTTTGACTTTCCTATCCAATTTCAATAGACCGATGTCGTTGTATTTCGAACTGCGTTTATATTCGGGATGTTTGATGATTTCCGTTATATTAAAGTCTTCCGGACGAGCATCGTCATCTGTTCTAGCGATATTCAATTCGCCTAGACGAATGAATTTCGGATCGCCACTGAAAATTAATTAAAATAGAACTAAAGTGAATTGATTGAGAGCGGACTTGTATACTTACAGAGTTTGAGTATGTAAACAGTGACCGGCAGTTAAAACATACTGGTCGCTTACTAGCGTTCCGGCGCAAGACCACGATGCCACATTGTTACCGAGATCGAACCCGACCAGAGCCATATGTGGAAATTCTCTCGGTTTTGCTTCTTCGCCGCCGACAACTAATGGAACGACTTTGTGTCCACATTTGTCGACTTTAATCTTGATAGGTTCCTGATCTGTTGTTAAGGTAATCGCGTAAAAATAATCGTAGACCGCATCACTGTATTCCTTACACTCTGCAAAGAGACGGAGTTAGCAGAAGCCAACCGGATTGAATGAACTTACTTTGTTGGCTTATTGGTGAGTTTTCATTGATATCAGGGGGTGGAGTGACTGGAGCTTTCACAATTGCTTCCGGACAGCAAACAATTTCATTTCTTCCTTCGAAACCGCATCGAGTATATTTACGATGTTGCCTTATACCCTGCATTATGGCAGCGCACTCGTAAATATTTTTACAAACGCCTGGTAGTGATGTTCGTTCGACCGTACATCCTTCACCTGAAAGACAATACTTATTTACTAAAAAAAATCATATTTATCATAATAATTACACATCTACATTGCAGTTTACATTGAACACTCTTCCCTTAATCATTATTACCGTGGGTTTCTCATACAGGTAAACCTTCATTCATTTATGTTTTTATTAAATAAACAAACAAGAGACGACAAGAACGTTGCTTCATTTGAATGCTAATGTAGTGAACTTGTCAAACCGGCTTCAATCGCTACTTTCTTCAGTATGTAATGTACAAGCGCACTTATAAATAATTACTACCGATACCACTTTACATTTTTATGCAATTAATATTTACGTTATGTAAGTTACTTTCAACATCAAAACTGTTGTGCGCGATATAAAATAAATTTTTGAGAAATTTTATTATAACACTTACCGGAATATTGGCCAAAAACCGAACAACTTAGAACTGCACCAAATAGAATGAATCTGAGAATCATCTTGAGATCTGGTCGAGTAAAGACGTCTGGAAGTTATTTCATGGAAAGAGATGAGCACAAGTGCCAAGACATTCCAAGCGTATTGAATTGCGCGATGTATTCGCGACGCGACTGGCGAATTTTGAACAGGATACGATGTTAATAAGAGCAAGAGATACAGCTAAGCTGACATTGAGCTGCTATGTGAGCTTGGGGCACCGGTTATGGGGTCATCATAATTTTTTGAAATAGGCGACTAATTAGCTTCATTTTCCATTCCCCCACTATTGTTCGTTTGTTTTCATCAGCACTGTTTTGATTCGATTGAGACGAGTTTTGGCACTTGGACAGGCGTCGCCGAGCGTTAACATTTTTACGTTTCACTCCAGAAAAATATTATCGCTATGCTTTCACATTTTGAATAAAAAAAATCTGTTTTTAATAAAAACAGAGTCTTTTTTTAGAGACCGGGTTTTTTTGGTGAAATCTTAATGAAATATAATTACGGATGGGTTTTTCGGGGAATTTAGACTCTTATGAATTCGGAAAATTGATGCTTAATTTAGAAATTGAGATCATCGCTTTTGTTACTTTAATTACAGCAATGCACACAAGCTTATAGTTGATTTAATTGTATATTTGTTTTTCATTATCTAGTCTGACTTATTTAAAAAAAAACGTAAAAGAAAACGGGTTATGCTGGTAAGTTTAAAATTTTAAAAATTGTTTTGTTGGTTTTCGGCGTCAGAGGAGTTTCTGGTACGAGCCAGGACATCGATTGATCCTAGTCGGGCTTTCATGTTGGTGTTTCGCACCAGAAACTCCTTTGACGCAGAAAAAGAACTAAACAATTGAAAAACACATTGAAAAATTTCACTATAAGATTTTTATCTTTTCTGTTTTTTTTAGTTTTATATTCTAATCATACTAACTCGTTTTATGACAAATCTATATATAAATATAAAAGAGGATGTATGTATGTATGTACACTATGCACCATTCGTATTCGTACAGGGCAATTTTTTCTAGAAAACATGAAATTTGATAAATATTTCACAATTTAAACGAAAATTTACCGTACTGTTCTCTTTAAGCATTCCTAGCGTTGCATTTTATGAAGAAAAAAATGCTAGCGAAGTGCGTGAAAGAGACAAACAAGCAAAAATATTCCTTTCCTTTGTTTTCACATGCGTCATTCGTATTCGTACACCCTTAAGGTACAATCTGGCTGGTACTGCCGACCATCGCGGTCAGCAGTAACTGCCGGCAGTAGACTACTGCTTCAGGCAAAAACAAGCTGTCATGTCTGTTTGCGACTGCTCGGCAGTTGACGGTTGTGAGTGCAAAGCAGCCGCCGTGAGTAGTTGAGGTTGGCAGTTACTGCTGACCGCGACGGTCGGCAGTACCAGCCAGATTGTACCTTTAGGAGGTAGACCTAATTGCCCGATTCAAAGCGTTACTTAAGCTTTGTTTTACTTGTTGCACATAAGAGTAAGTAATATTGTACAATTTATATGAAAAAAATATTGTAGATTTCAATTTTAGCTATTATTTTATAAATGGGAAGGAAAGGCAACGAAACGACTTTGGACGTCCGAAAATTAGTTAAGGATTTGCACAATAAAGGCAAATCTTTAAAAGAGATAAGCGATATTGTTGGTAGGCCACGATCTACAGTGCAAGACATCATTAGGAGACATCGCATAAGTGGTTGCTTAGAAAATAGACCGAGGAATACTAATCGAAGCAAGTTAACCGAACGTGATAAACGGTTTTTTATAGCTTTAATTCGTCGAAATCCAAAGGAAAGTGCTCCTAAAATCGCGAGTAGCCTTCAACATCACTTGAAGAAATCAGTTTCGGCAAGTACAATTCGTCGAATCATTAAAAACTATGGTTACATTAACTGTGTTGCGAGAAAAAAGCCATATATCAATAAAGTGAATCGAATGAAACGACTAAAATTCGCGAAACAATACGCAGACCAGGACCATGACTATTGGAAACGCGTAATTTTCACCGATGAGAGCAAATTTAATGTTGTAATGTGGGACGGAGTCACGAAGATCTGGCGAAAACCGAATTCAAGTTTGATGCCGAAAAATATTGTGCCCACGGTAAAACACGGTGGATTATCGGTGATGGTGTGGGGGTGTTTTTCAGCTGCTGGAACTGGAAAATTACACTTTATTGATGGCATCATGAATGATGATAAATATATTAGTATTCTAAAAACAAATTTACATTTTAGCGCTGAACAGTTAGGAATAAGGAATAACTTCGTTTTCTACCAGGACAATGATCCGAAGCACACGGCTATAAATTCCAGACGCTGGCTACTATATAACTGCCCAAAAGTTTTGAAAACACATCCACAATCACCAGATATTAATCCTATAGAAAACTTATGGGCAAAAGTTAAGCGGGAGTTGAAGGCACATCAGATCAGAAACATTACAGATCTTAAAACTGCACTTCAGGAGGAATGGCAAAAAATTCCTAGTTCTTATACAGAAAACCTAGTGACATCCATGCCAAATCGTTTAAAAGAGATTATTAAGCAGAAGGGGTATCCAACAAAATACTAGCTTCAAACTTTTTTTTATATTTTTATACAAAATGCTTCATATGTCTAGTGTACGAGTACGAATGGCACATTTAATTTCAGCCCATTTTAATTTTTTTATTTTTTTGTGATTTCAAATTGTGATAAATCGATTTGTTTAAGTTTTTATAATATTCATATATACAAGAAATGTTATTATATTTTTATTTTAAGAAAATATTATGAAAATTAAGGTATTCTTTAATGTCTTATCAAGAACATGCAGGTGTACGAATACGAATGGCGCATACTGTATGTGCGTATGTTCCCTAGGAACTCCTAACCCGCTCAACCGATTTTGATCAAATTTTCAGGGAACTTGTAGAATAGTCCCGCGATGGTGCTGTGAAGTTTGGTACCGTTCAAATCAAAAATAATTTTTTTTTTACATTTTTTCAAATTTTTTCGCGATTTTAGCTCTAATTGTTTGTTTGTCCCGTATGTCTTCCTAAACCATTCATCCGATTGCGATGACACTTTCTTGATATGTTGAGCGCACGCCCGAGAAGGTTTCAAAAGGTTAACAAAATCATTTTACAATTGGTGGTACGATACAACGCGAGTTATTTCAACATTTGAGTGTATTTCATATAGTTAAGCGGCAGTTCGTTCGTGAGTTTTCGGTGTATGTATTAGTTATGCTTTCCTATTACTAAATGGTAAAGTTGGACGATGGATGTTGGATAGGGATAGAGGATAGTGGATGGAGGATGGAGGGTGGAGGATGGAGGATGGTGAATGGAGGATGGTGGATGATGGATAGAAGATGGAGGATGGTGGATAGAGGACCCAGCCGGCAAAATCTGCCGTAAAAGCAAACTTGTGCAGGCGTTTGGTGTCAAAATGCAGTATAGCTGCTCTATAATGACTTTTTATCCAGAAATAGGATTTTCACGTCGTTTTTCTGTATAAATGCCTGTGTAACTATTTACACGGCAGTATTGTGTAGGCTTTACATGTTTTTTGTTTATACGGCAAAGATGCCGTATAGTTTACTTTGCAACTATTTATACGGCTGAATTTTGCAGCTAATATACATTCTTCGCTTATATGGCAAATATGCAGTATAAATTGCTCTACAAGTATTAAGAAGGCTGAACTATGCAGCCTTTATAAACTTTAACTTTATTAGATAGGTAGATGTCATATAATTAGCTTTTACCCAGCTCATTTATTAATTTATTATTATGATGATGTATAATTTGGCTAGAGCGGTGTCAAAATCGCACAAGACTTAAACTAAAACAAGAATTTGGATAATATAAATATAAAAAAAGTGTTATCTCAATGAAAAAAAAAATTAAAATAACGTCGTGCAGATCGTTCTTCTATGGGTGGCTTAGTGGCTAGAGGACTTGCCTTCGGCGCACCTGCACCAGGTTCGAATCTGCTTGGCGACAAGTAATTTTCGAGAATGGGATTGGGTGCCGGACTACCAGCTCACTCAACTGTAAATGAGTACCTGAGTTAAAATCGGGGTAATAATCACGGACGAGCGTGTGGCTGACCACTTCACCTCCTAGTGTTCCGTTGGTCTAGTAATAAAGTAACTCTAGCATTACTTCAAGGCCTAGGCCCAATTTGGGCTGTTGTGCCATTTATTATTAGATCGTTCTTCCGCGCTGCAAAAAAAGAATATTCAAAAATGGTGAACATTCGAGTAGTGCAAATTGTAAAAGCAATTCCATCGAGATCGTGTATTCCACCACCGCCACCACTAAAAGAAATGCTTATTCCAAAGAAGAGTTCTGTTGTTTCTCAACATTATTTCCTTAACAAGTACCAGAAGGAATCACAGTCAATCTCAGAATACGTTGCCGAATTGCAACCCGATATCGCAGAATGCGAATTCACTGTCAAATGTTAATGTGGAAAAGCAGTTTCAATTACGGAATGTTTTCTTCGAGCACAGTTTGTTCGTGGCCTGCGTGACGACTGGTTACGTGAACAAATTTTACAATCAGGCGCTACTGAATTTCAAGACATTTTAACTAAAGCAACTGCCCTAGAAGCATCAAAAATCGAAAGTAAAGAACTAGGACAGCATTCTTATTCGAACCGTAAAAATTTCAATGTCTCAGATACAAATAAAATTTCAAATTCTCCAAGACATCGTTCAAAAATTCAAGCCAGTTTTAAATCATCCAGTCCAGACTTCAGAAACCCTCAAGTCAACTTCAGGCGTAGACCTAATTACAAGGCGCTTGGAATCGGAAATATTTGTACATATATGTTAAGATGCGGAAAAGCTAATCATAAAATAAATCAGTGTCGCACTGATAAAAATAAACTCAAATGCAACTCTTGTAAAAAAGCCGGACATGTTTCAAAAGTACGTATTTCGAGTCTTATAAAAGCAATACACAGTAGATCAAGTAATTCAAATGACACATCATCAGTAAATAACACATCTGACACATACTCCAGTAATTCGAATCTCATTCATGGAATTAACAAAATAGAAATTGTAGATTTATTCGAAATGGCTCCTGATTCTGACAAGTATATCATTTCGGTAAAGATTAACGGAAAATATCAGAAGTTTGAAGTCGATTCTGGTGCGAAATTTTCCTTATTGCCAGAAGATGTTTTCAATCGTATGAATTTAAATATTCCTGTCTCAAGGTCAAATATTGCATTCAGATCGTATTCAGGAAACATAATTGAGCAGAAAGGAAAAATTTCTGTTAAAGTTGCATATCACGGAAAGGAAATTATTGGCGAATTACACATCGTACCAGCCGGATATCATGCACTCCTAGGTCGACAATGAATACGAGGCTTAGGTATCGAACTTCAACAAGTGGACGCCGAAATGTTCAATTCATCTCAAGTATGTCAGACGTCTCAAACACATTCTATCGATTCAATTGAAGATATTCTCAAAAATTACGCATCAATCTTCGAAGAACGAATAGGTTGCGTTCCAGAATTCAAAGTTGCGTTTCAACTGCGGGAAGGCGCAAAACCTAGTTTTACGAGGGAACGTGACGTACCATTTGCACTACGAGAAAGTGTGGAAAAGGAACTCGATTCTCTAGAAGAGCAGGGAATCATTTCTCCAGTTTCAAATACCGATTGGGGCCACCATCAGTTGCAATTCCGAAACCGGACGGTGGCGTTCGATTTTGCTTCGACTACAAGTGCGGAGTAAACGAAAGATTGCTCCAGGCATATCATCCAATACGGCGTATCGAGATACTCAACAGCCTTAGAAATTCGCAATACTTCTGTAAGCTTGATCTATATAAGGCTTACTTACATCTCAGAGTGGATGACGATAGCAGCATGATCCAGACAATTTCAACACACCGGGGCACATACTGTATGATCCGACTGAGTTTTGGAATCAAAACAGCTCCATTCGAATTCAATAAATTCCTTACTCAGATTCTAAGAGACATTCCAAAAACCGAAGCATATTTGGATATTATAGTTCACGGAACTACAGCAAAAGAATGCATTCAAAATCTACAAATGTGTTTACCAAAGCTATCCAGTTATGACCTTCACATCAATAAAAATAAATGCTCATTTTTGAAACAAAGAATTGAGTATTTGGGTCACATAGTAGAACACAACAAGATCAGCAAGTCGACATTAAAAGTTCGCGCTATTCAAGACATGCCACGTCCATCAAATTGTGACGAGATTAGAAGATTTCTGGGACTAATAACGTACTACTCTCGATTTGTTCCAAATTTTTCAACAATGTCATATCCTCTTCGATGTT
Source organism: Beris morrisii (assembly GCA_951812415.1). Lineage (NCBI taxonomy): Eukaryota > Metazoa > Arthropoda > Insecta > Diptera > Stratiomyidae > Beris > Beris morrisii. The sequence continues at coordinate 143,954,677 of OX638312.1, read as the reverse complement.
TACTAAGGAAAGGTGAACGTTGGGTATGGACATCGAGCTGCGAATCAGCATTCCAGAAATTAAAAGCCGAGATTTGCAGTGAAAGAGTACTTATACCATTCGATCCCAGCTTACCACTTGTATTAACAACCGATGCAAGTCCGACAGGTATAGCCGCGATATTGAGTCATAACATAAACGGAATTGAAGGGCCAATATCATTCGCTTCGCGATCACTCACTGTTTCAGAAAGAAATTACAGTCAACTAGATAGAGAGGCACTTGCCATTATATTCAGCGTAACTCATTTCTATAATTATTTGTTCGGGAAACATTTTCTACTAATCACCGACAATGAGCCATTATCACGTATATTGCACTGCCACAAATGACATCCGCCCGCCTACTTCGATACGCGTCTTTTCTATCAGGTTTTAATTACTCTGTACAATTCAAAAAAGGGAAAGAAAATCAGAACGTGGATTGTTTATCTCGAGCACCTTTACCGAAATCCAGAACTTCAGCAGACGAAGCCATCGGTGAAGAAGTAAACCAGATATATTCACAAGTAATTTTTCAAATTTCAAACGGAAAAATTACATCGATGACTATAAAGGACGAAACTAAAAAAGATCCAGAACTTAGCAAAATCGTCAATAATCTTATAAATCAACCAGAAAATTCTGAATTTATATTACTGGACGGCATACTATTCCGGAAAGACAGGGTTTTAATTCCAGGTTGTCTACGCTCCAGAATACTTGATGAACTTCATGAGACACACCTGGGTATTGCCAAAATGAAGCAGCTTGCACGCCGCTATGTATACTGGCCTAGCATTGACCGTGACATCGAAAGATTAGTTAAGGGATGCGAAAGCTGCGCTCTAAGTCAATCAAATCCAGCCAAAGTTTCTGTTCACCCGTGGGGCCCTCCTAAAAATAATTGGGAAAGGATTCACATAGATTATGCCGGACCGTTCGAAAATTTATACCTCTTGGTGTGTATAGATGCAAAATCTAAATGGGCTGAAATTAAAATTATCAAAGAAGCATCAACCAGCTTAGTACAATTTCTCTGCTAGAAGTATATTTGCAGTACACGGATATCCACAAGTCATTGTATCAGACAACGCATCAATTTTCCAGAGCGAGGAATGTCGCACATATTGTACAAGTGGAGTTTTTCAAAAACTCATTGCACCGGGACATCCAGCTACAAATGGTCTCGCAGAACCCAACGTACAAACACTAAAACATAAGTTAAAAGCTAAAGCAAATGAATCTACTCCAATACACGAGAAATTACAAAACATTTTATTCTGTTATCGGGCAACGTCACTTGCATGTGGTCAATCTCCAACCGAGTTATATTTATTCGATTCGATTAAACGCCATTTTTCCGTACAAACCTCAAGCATCCCAGATTGTTGTCAATCCAGCACGAGTTTTTCAAGTGGGGGAGAGGATCCAAGTTCGTCTCTTCATTAACAACAAAAATGTTTTGGCAATTTGGGAAGATCCAGAAGAAATATGGAAATCGTCATTACCAGGTCATCCTAGATACAGAAAGATCAATTAAAAGACACACAACTCAATTAATTTGGTTCCCAAATGCAACAAGAATGTGACGTTCGGACCGAACCAATCATTCAACATACCAATGATTCCAGAAATTCCAACATCACCTCAAATCCAGAAGCTCCAAATTATCAAGAACACCAGCCAGTTATTGATACAACACCGAAAGCTCCTCAGGGACGACCACACAGAGAGAAACGTCCACCGAGGAAATTCAACGAATATAAAATGTATTAAAATTAGTATTTTCAAAAATCGAATTTAAAATTATTGTTTTCAAAAATTGAAGTTAAAATTGTTGTTGTCAAGAATTGAATTTTAAATCATTAGTAAAAATATTGAAATTATCATTTATCATGTAATTACCAAATTGTTAAAATAAGTGGGGAATACTGTGGTAACCCTAAGTAATAAACATACTGCAGTCACGATCGGCTGCAAGCCAATCGTATAATACTCTAGATGAATGCTGAACTCCGATTTATATTGTAGTTGGGGATAAAGTAGAATTACGTGTGTGCATGTTGTATGTCCTTTATTAAGGACTGCCATTAGATTGCTACTCAAAACTAAAAGACAATATTCAGTGCTTAATTTCATATCTTGAACTGGGTAAGTCATCGACAATATTCAGTGCTTAATTTCATATCTTGAACTGGGTAAGTTATCGAAAAAAAATGTCCTTTTTGAAGGACTTTCACATGGGAGGTGCAGGAAGAACTCACTCAATTTCTTACATATTTATCCTTTTCCTTGGAACCATTTAAAAATGAACGTGTACAAAATTTGAAATTCGTAGCTTGAAGCGTTCAAAAGTTATCGAAAAATATTGTTGAACACGTGTCTTAAGGATTTTTTGTATGGAAGGTACCAGAAGGTGTAAAAGGATTTTGCTGACAGGTAAACTCGAACTTCGTTTTCACTCAAAACCAATTTGTACAAAATTCCGAATTCGTAGCTAAAAGATTACTTGAGTTGAAGACGTTTTGACAGGATATTTGTATGGCAGCTACACGAAGGACTAATAGGATTTTTTTCATAATCATATATTTAGCTCCAACTATTGGAAAATTAACTCATACAAAATTTCAAAGTCGTAGCTTAAACCCTTCTTAAGCTATCGACCAATATTCATGAACACGTGTTTTAAGGACATTTTGTATGGCAGCTACCCGAAGGAGTAGGACGATTTTGCCCGTTAACGAACTTAGCCTTACAAATTCAACCAAACATCCAGATTCAAAATTTCAAGATCCTAGGTGAAGGCGTTCATGAGTTATCGTGTTCACGGACAGACGGACGGACGGACAGACGTACGTCAAGCGGATTTGAGGTTTTTGGCCACAAATAAACAAAAAAATATATATAACTTTTTTTCGTCCGAGGCTTGGTTCTAACTTTTGGGCTGGATTAAACTTATAGTACTCTATATGATTTCATCTAGAGTATAAAAATATTGATACAACCGGTCTCGGTTTATGTCAAGAGCGAGTCGCACGTGTTTCTATTTCAATAAGCCCGGGTATTTCAATATAAAGTTAACTTGAGTGGTTTTGATTAACTGATAGTTAAAATAATTTTCCGCATTTCAATATCAGATAACTTACAAGTGTAAAAGTTAACTCATAATTCAGGCATCAGTTAACTTCTGCTTATATTTTACTGGCAGTTGCCAGTTGATAACGTTAAAAATTTTTAAGTAATTTCTAAATTGACTGTAATTGTTTCTGTTTGTTGAATTTATTTATTACCGATAAACTGTTAAGTATACTTACTTACTTAAACTGTTAAGTATATTCACTTACTTATAATTTACAAACTTGAAACCAAACGTTTTTGAAATACGCTTAACAAGTTAACTGTCAGTTAACTTATTGGCATTAGTTACGAAACTGAGAAGTTAACTTTACATTGAAATACCGGGCCTAAGAAGATTAATCCAGAATCCAGATCATATTGGTACAAATTCCAGATCATAATAACAGCTAAATCGAAATTTTTGCTAGCAGTGTAGGGACTTTTACAGCGGATATACAGCTGAGTTTGCCGGCTGGGGATGGAGAATAGAGGATGGTGTAACGGTAGCAACGGGAGCAATGGAAGCAACGGAGCAACGGACGTAACGGGAGAAATGGAAGCAACGGGAGTAATGGAAGCAACGGGAGAAATGTAAGCAACGGGATCAACGGAAGCAACGGAACAACGGGAGAAATGGAAGCACCGGGCAAAATGGAAGCAACGGGACTAACGGGAGCAACGGGAGAAATGGGAGCAACAGCATCAACGGGAGCAACGGGAGAAATGGCAGCAACGGGGCAACGGAAGTAAGAAATGGGAGAAATGGAAGCAACGGGAGTAACGGGAGCAACGGAAGCAACGAGAGAAATGGGAGCAACGGGATCAACGGAAGAAATGGAAGCAACGGGAGTAACGATAGTATAGCACCAAACAAACGTGAGCGTAGCCGCGGTACGCGGCTAGTTATCAATAAAATCATTAAAAAAAATTTGTTCATAAATTGCAAAGTAAAGTGCGAATTTTTAACTGTCCAAATATGAAGTAGACACCGTACTACACATTTTTTAAATTCATTTGTTTTTCTCATGACGATAATGCTCTCTTGTAACTTCTACTACGTTTACATGCTCTAAAATCTCATGTAAACGCAGATCGGATTAGAATGAGATCGACTCGATCCGAACGAACTTCTCAACCTGGATCGAGTCGAAATCGGATCGAACTTCTCATGTAAACGCTGATTGAAAGTTCGATCGTCACAAAATTTATTAACAATAAAAATTGATTTTCTATAATTTTCATAGTATTAGCATACAAAACTGCTAAATTTGACATTTTTATGCACTGCACTTCGAACTTACGATTAAGGAAAGATTTCAGGTTATGTTACTTGTCATTTCGATCTCATTTAGATCTTCCCATGTTTCGTTTTTTCAATCCTGTGTAGTCATATACGCGATTCAAATTTGGATCTTTCGATCCTCCATGTAAACGTAGTATTATATAGCTATAAATATATGTATGTATACAAAAGTAATTTGAATTGTTGCAAGATTAGATTGGGAAGTGCATAATTGCTGTTATATCTTTTCAGCATTCTTAGTATATAAAAAATTGGCTATTTCTTGTTAAATTTGAATGTATTGTAGATTTCCTGCTACAATAGAAATCAAAGTAACGAATATCTGATTATTGATTGCCCCAGACGACCTTCTCAATCCAGCCAACATATGAGAATACACGAGTGTATACAGCAGGCTGGTTTTTGTTGCCGCACAGTTTACCAAACGACGTTATACCAACAATCGTATACATACAGTATAAGGATGGATGATAAACTTGCAATGGACCGCCCGAATCGCCCTGACAAGTATCGCCAGTTCCGTTTCTCGATCCGGCACACATTTGTATTTCGTTTCGAATTCCATGCATCAGCTTAGCTCGATTAAAAATCAAGGCATCTGACTTGTTGCACTCGTTATGACTGAATTTAGTTAGAACAACTTTAAGCAAATGATCGGAACTTTTACGGGCATACGCGGTATTACCCCATCCTGTAGCAATTAGTCCACTTTCGGGAGAATCGAACGATGTCGGTAGGCATGCTGGCCTGATGTACGGATTCAGTTTGACCTTCCGGTCCATTTTCAGAATACCGATGTCATTGTATTTGGACTCTGATGAATATTCTGGATGCTTAATGATTTCTATTACGTTGAAGTCTTCTGGACGAGCATCATCCTTGTCGGTGGAGATATTCAACTCGCCGAGGCGGATATATTTCGCGTCGTCGTGGCTGAAATTGATATGGAATCGAAATTAAGAGAATCGACTAATAATGAACACTTAAACTTACAGCGATTCATCATATAAACAGTGCCCGGCTGTTAGGACGAACTGCTCGCTCACAAGCGTTCCGCCACAACCCCACACTATGGCTCCGTCGATATCACCGACGCCAAAACCAACTAAAGCCATATGTGGAAATTCTTTCGGTTTAGCCTGTACGCCATCGACAATCAGCGGAATGAATTTGTGTTCACATTTGTCGATTTTAGTTGTGATTGGTTCTGGATTCAGAACCAATGGAATTGCGTAGGCAGTTTCGAAGACCGTTTCACTATATTCCTTACACTCTGCAAATCAACGGACTTAGCAAAAGACTCAAGCGGATTGTCTGTACTTACTTTGCTGACTTATTGGTGAGTTTTCATTAATCTCAGGAGCTGATTTGGTTACCGTTTTCATTGTCGCTTTCGGACAACATACGATTTTATTTAATCCTTCGAAACCACATTCAGTAATTCGACGATTCCGGTTTAAATCCTTAATTACGTCAGGACAGTCGTCGATAATTTTACATATACCCAATAGTGAGGTCTGTTCTATCGTACATCCTTCACCTGAAAGATAATTCACAAATATTTCAACAAAACCATCTCATACTCTTCCATTGAGAAAATATAAATAATAACGTTTTTCATAGAATTTAATATTGTAAACTCATGGAGACCGGTCATAAAATGACCGTGTGACTCTTATTCAGCGTACGAGTATTATGCAAGCTAATTGAATCGCGCAATGGTCAAACCTGTTTTGGAATAATTACTACGACGTTAACCTTAAGTTTCATATTACGTTCCAGTTTGAATGCAAAACCGTAAAGAATTTACTTTCCGGTCTGCTAAATCGAACAAAAGCGTATCACTTGATGCGAGTTTCAATTAAAATGATCAGTGTTCAAATCCCAATATTAACAATTTCAGGAGCCTTCAAGTTCTTCGGATTCCGTACGTTCCGAAAAATAATCAAAAAGAATTTGAATATCTTAAGGTCGAATAAATTGTAGATGATATTAATATCGATTAATCAACGAGCAACTATTTTTAACATATGTTAGATTATTCTTAAGGGCATTTCTTACACACTTTTTATTTATTCTCAATCATTCAGAACTAGTTTCGGAATAAAATGTACGCACAACTTACCCCGACGTAGGCCAAAAACCGAGCAGTTGAACAGTGTAGACAAAATCAATATTAGGATCATCTTGATATTGCTATCGAACAATGATTTTACTTGTTACATCGACTGAGACTTGATATTGTCTGTTTGCAAGTTGATTATTCCAAGAACGCTAAATTATTCATTCATAACTAATGCATAACTAATATGACTAACACTCGTAGCTAAAGAACTTGTATATGCACTAACCCACTATCTTTTTTTTTATTTAAGAGGCTCAGATGCTGTAGCCATATTGAAGCCGTAAGGATGTTTATGTATTTATTTTTTCATGGTAAGCTACCATAGAAGCAAATTTTATTTAAATGTTGGTTGTTTTCCGGCGTCATCTCCTTTAGTATTGGATTGCGATGACGGAAATTATACTAAGTTTATAATTCGTTATCGTAAATTTGATTTCGATTGCGCTATATAGAAGTTATGCTCAGCAGTTCCACCAGCTGTAAGGGTGTTTCGGATAGTAGGCATGATAACCCTCTGACGAGTCTATGTCCTCCGATGACGAAACAGCTCCTTCGGACCTTGTCCAACACAATCTTATAAAGACTGGCGTATTCCAGTGAAGTGTCTTCCAACAGTCATGTCCTCTAGGACAACGATTAATCAGCAGTCGAGGATTTCGTGTTGGGGTTTCACACCAGAAAACCTACTGACGCCGGAAAACAACCAACATTTAAATCAAATTTGCTTCTATGGTAGCTTACCATGAAAAAATTCCATTCTTAATAGCAAGAATTTAAATTTTAGCGTTTGCCGAATATTTAATACTGTAAATGCGGAACCGACAAAATTCTGCTTAAATCATAAATATTTTTCTCTGAAAATAAGGCTCGTTTCACACTGCACGGTTTTCACCGTACGGCGAAACTCAAAATGGGCAGTCGTTCACACTGTACGGTTTATGCACGGTTTTGTTCCCATCACCAGCTTCTTACGTTCAGTACAGTGCTGTCGTTTTGTAATTTTCTACAGTAGTGCATTTAAGTGTAGTCCCAAGTAGCACAAATAGTCGTGTAGGAGTAGTACGTATATCATTTCACTATATAGTCATGCTTACTTTCGCGAATAGTTGTGATAACGGTGATATGATAGTTGTCATAACCAATTGCCAGTGCGGGATTAGTAGTACGTACCACCTCGCTACCTGCAGCGTTACGAATAGTTGTGGGCTACGACTAACCAGAATGACCATTTTTTTTTTGTGAGTGTGATTGCAGTGTTAGATCACACTCATACGAGTCGAGAGCGCGCAGAGAATATGAGAATGTGTGTTTTGTTATGGTTTTACATACAAATAAGAATACACAAATAAGATGTGAACTTGTGAACTTCAATAGAAATATGAGTTGATGAGAATTCTTTTTCAATTAAAAAACTAAATCTTGAACTTATTTTATGGCAAACATAAGTTTTACTGTAAACATATGCGATGTTTATATGCTTAAAACTTACGCCCCTCCATAAAAAGCTATATTGTAATATTTTATAACTTTTTAAGTCAGATTGATTTTTCAAACGGAAGTACTTTTTGACAAAAATGGAATAAAAAATATTGAAACCAATATTTTAAAGTAGGAATATAAGAATTTTGATTCAAAATATGTGTATCTTTTGAATAAATTTTTGTTCAAAATATTTCAGTTATATTGGAAGCCATGACACATCTATAAAATATGGAGTCATATTCAGTAGAAATACATTACTATTAAGTAGCAATACACTACTATTTAGTAGCAAAATACACAAATATTTAGTAGCAATACACTACCATGTTGTTGCAGCAGGCTGGAACGCAGGTTGAAGTTAGCAGGTGGTTCTGCAAACCACATACGAACTTATAAGTGAGGAGTATTCTTATGGTTGTCCGCATTAGTTCGCAAAACCATTGCACAACTTCTTAAACAAACTAAATGGTACGACTATATATTACTGATAATAAGTTGTTAGAGAGTTTTCGCAACTAAAAATAGTTGTAAGTGCCAACAAAATTAAATACACACAAGCCAAAACTAAAAATTAGTTGTGACAACGTTTACCGGACTACAGGTAGTGACCAAGAACTATCCGTGCTACTTGGGTTACATGAAATAAAACAATAGTAGTACAAATACTACTATACTAGAACAAACGACAGCACTGGTTCAGTATCTAGTTCAAATTTGGTCCCGTCACGCATAGAGAAAGATCTAATAGAGAAACAAACCCATAGCCGTTCTCTTCTGATTTGTTTTTCATACATTCGATTTGAAATTTCTAGCCTTAAAAGCTCTTCCATCCCAAAAAGCTTTACTAACCACTAGTTCAAAAAGCTTGAGTTAAGCCGAAAAGGGGAACAATTTTAAATGATGTTAAGTTCATTCATCGTTGTTTCAGTTTAATTCTGGTGAAATTTTATTTTATAGGATAACAAGAGGGTAAGAAATATTGAAGTTAATTTTACTTTATTATTTTCTAATAATACAGTATTGTGATCGATTTTTTTAAAAAAAAATTTAATTTATTTAAAATAGACCCCTAGCAGAAAAAAAATTTTTTGTGTTGAGGGTGAAAAGGAAAAGGTTCCGATTTTTATATCTCGATAACCTATAATGATATAAAGCTGAAACTTGGTATTTAGATAGAGCTATATTAGTAGCATGTTGGAATAATATAATTTTTTATAGGGGTAGTACGGTACGGGTGTGGGGGGTGTTTTTGTTATCTATAGAACGGCTTATACTACAAAGTTGAAACTCGGTATGTATATATGTAAATCAACTAGAAAAGTAAAAAAATTCAAATATTTATTGGCGTTCGGAAGGGGGCGAAAAAAATGATCAGTGAAAATGGAATGCATATATTTTCACGGTTTTCGTCATATCTACTAGGTCTTTAAAAATATTGAATTGATTTTTATTGTACGACTTCTTCATATAAATACCTAGAAAGCGTTTTCAGGATTTTTTGAAATTCGACCCCTAAGAGGGTGGAAAGGGGGTTGTATATTTTTTCACGAATTCTCCCATATCCCTCAGGTATGATCAGATATCGAATATCTTTTCAGCCCCTAAGAGGGTATAAAAGGGTTGAACCAGTTTTCACGAATTTCGTCATATCTTTTAGAAGTGATAAGAAATTGAATTGGTTTTTACTTTCTCGTGTTGTCTTCATATTTATCTATTAACTCCTTTCAGGATTTTTGGATATTCAACCCCCAAGTGTGTGTAAGGAGGTTGCATATCTGATAATATATCGAATTCATTCTTACTTCCTAAGGTTTCCTATATAAGCGCCAAAAAGTCAATTTCAGTATTTTTAGGTATTCAATCCTAGGGGGTGTAAAGGGGTTGTATGCTTTTCAAAGCTTCGACATATTGCTTAGCTTTCATGAGATATTAGATCGCTTTTCACTTCCACAGACTTTTTATATAATCGCCTACAAACCCATTTCTCAATTTTTGGATATTCAACCCTCAAAGGGTTTGTATATGTTTTCACAATTTTTCCATCCCTTAGTTCTGATGAGATATAAAATTGGTTATTACGGCATTTGATGTAATGACATAAAAACCAATTTCAAAAACCAAGGGTGTGTGAAGGGTTTGCTTACGTTTTCACAAATTTTTCAAAATCCCTCGTGTCTCATGAGATATGAAGTTGCTTCTTATGAAATTGTCTAAAAACCTGTTTCGCAATTTTTTCGAAATTCAAACCCCAAGTGATTAATGGCTTTCTATACGTTTTAACAATTCGTCATATATCTCAATTCTGATAGGGCAGCAAATTCGTTTTTACTTCTATGGGGTTTTAGTGTACATAATATACCGAAATTCGAATAGTCTACACTGGCGTTTCCAATGTTTAATTGGCTAAAAATCTATATTTTAAATATTTTTTTTTTAAGAACAAAACTAACTTTCCAAGAAACCTCATAATTTCGAACAACTGATGATATTCTCCGACTTTGACCGCTCTCGAACTTTGACCAGAATATAATAAAGTTTCGCCCAGACCATTGGCAATTTTTTTTTAAATGGTTGATATTACGTGGTGCAGTAATCTCATTAGAATTGGAGTAAATGTTTACTGATTTCCGTTTAATAGACTTTTATGTCATTTTGTAATTGTTTTTTATTTCTATATATATTGTTGTATCCGCGGTTTTTGTGCGTTAATAATGTTCATATGGCATATTTCACGTTACGTACTCCCGAAAATACATATAAGATTAATAAGTTCTCTCACCAGATATAATAAGAAATATTTATATCGGTTTTTATTTAAATCTGGTCCAATTCCTGCGAGTTTATTTCATGGACGGAATAGTGTGGTAGTATCCGGTGTGAACACGAATAAGATTTAAGCCCCATCCAATATTTTACTAATATTCATAAATTTCAATCATGCTCGTACATGCAAACAGAAATTTTATTTTTTTATGCATATGAGTATTAAAACGGGGTATAAAAAACAGCACGTTTTTTTTGATTTTTGTGAAGTTGTTCTTTTAAAGTTACACGTATTTTTACCAATATATCCAACTACCTATATTAGTTCATTTTACTTTATTATTTTTTAATAATAAAGTATTGGGATCGACCTAAAATTTCAAAAAAATTTGCTACCCTGAAATTTTGTATTCTCACGTTTTAGGACTAGTAGACCCCAAAAAGGCAAAAAAAATGTCCGTCTGTCCGCCGTACGCAAAACCGTTTGATGGCGCATAGCTCACAAAGCCGTTGAGATATTAAATTTAAATTTTTATGGTGCGTAGATTGGGTGAACCCCTACGATTGAAATCTTTTTGAGGGGTGGGGGTGTAAGGGGGGAGGAGGGGGCGCGTTTTAGACTAAAAATTTTGGTTTCTAGATGTGAGGAACTACTTATGGTAGGAGACTGAAATTTGGATCTTATGTAGTACTATGATCGTGGACCTATTTGCAAAAAATTTTTGATAAGGGTTGAGGGGTGTGGGAGTGGGGGGAAAAACAATGTGTCCGATACGTTTGAAAGCTGGGATTGAAGCATTCTAAAATCCATATCTACTGAACCGTTGATCTCAGAAGTGTGAAACTTTGTAGTTATCTTAAGGGATATGAGAGTAGAAAAGGGCTACAATTTTTAAGAGGGGAAGTGGAGTGTAGGGGGGGGTGAAAAACTTTAGCTTACGATATCTTCCGAACCAATTATACCAGGAAGATAAAATTTGGTTTTCGTATATAAGATCATAAGTGCATTCTACTGAATGTAAAAATTTTGAGAGGGGAGGTGAAGTTCGAAAGTGGGGGGATAACCATTTTTGAAAAAATTTAATTTTTAAATCTCAAAAACCGTACCAGATATGATCTTAGAAGTTTCACAGGAGTTAGGTTCAGTAGACTTCTAGCAGGAAAAGAAATGTTTTTGGTGGTGAATTCTGATTTTTATTTCTCGAAAAAGAAAGAAAGCTAAAAATTGACGACTATATAGAGTCACTGTAGAAGTATCCTAGAAAAATAAAATTTTTAATAGGGGTAGCAAGGTACGAGGTGGGGGGTGGTTTTTCATATCTCAGGAGCAACGTATGCTAGAAAGTTGAAACTTAGTATGTATATGTAGAATTACTACAGGAGTAATTAAAGCAAAAAAAAAGTTCAAAATTTTATTGATGTACAGAGCTGGAGTAACGCGTTGCAGATCACTATGCGACTGATAACCTAAAGATTAAACAGGAGGCTATTTGGAACGTCATTTTTTAGGTTATCAGTAGCATAGTGACCTACACCGCATCTCATCATTAAACACGTTTCGGACTTCTACCCAAAAAATAATAAAGTTGCGCCAGTTGGCAGATTTTTATACTCTAGATGAAATCATATAGAGTATTATAAGTTTAATCCAGCCCGAAAAGTTTGTAACGCATAGAACCGAGCCTCGGACGAAAAAAGTTATATATTATTTTGTGTTTAGTTGTGGCCAAAAACCCCAAATCCGTTTGCTGTCCGTCCGTCCGACCGTCCGTTTGCACGATAACTCAAGAATCCGTTGGCCTAGGAAGTTGAAATTTTGTCAGCACCTGTAAAATGGAAAAAAGTAAGGCTAAGTTCGTTAATGGGCGATATCCTTGCACTTCTTCGGGTACCTCTCATACAAGAGTCCTTAAAACACGTATTCACAATTATTGCTCGAATGCTTCAAGCTAGGAGCTTGAAATTTTGAATACTTAAAGTTTACAATGTTTGAAACGAAAGTTCCGAATATGATGCAAATCGAATGAGTCCATCGTGTAGCAGCCTACAAAAGTCCTTCAAAAATGTATACAAGTTACAGAATCCACTATACACATTACAGGAATTAATTCAAATTCAAATAAATTTATTTCCACAACATAGGTAATTAAAACTAGACATTGGTAATTGGTTGATTAGGTGGTCAGTTAGCAAACTTTACATCCATAGTTACAAATGTTGCTACAAGCTGTTATTAATAATGATTGAAATAATTAGAACAGTTTATAAGGAAAGGGGAAACAAAAACCTTATTTTTATGTGTTAAAACTTAGAACTAAACTTAAACTAAGGTACAACTAAATAAGTAATGAAAGGATTATCTGTAGAGTACAGAGAGAATCAACGGGTTGCTTGACTTTTCGCAATTGATTATAAAATTTTCTTCTTGTTTACAAGTTACTTCAGTTACTGTTGGTAGTTGCGCAATAAAATGTATTTCGCGAGTTGAGAAGTGCCATGGCTTATTTAGAATGATCTTTAGGCATTTGTTCTGGATTATTTGCATGCGTTTTTTGTGAGATGAGGCACAGCAGTTCCAAGTAGGAGCACCGTACAAAAGTATTGGTCTCATGACAGACTTGTAAATTAGCAGTTTGTTCGGTACTGATAGTTTGGAGTTTCGATTAATTAGTGGGTATAGTATTGCGATGCTTTTCAATACTTTCGAGCAGGCTTCCGAAATGTGCTTGTGGAACGTAAGTTTAGCGTCGAAATAAACTCCGAGATATTTGATTGAGTTCTCCCAAGGGATTGTTGCTCCGAGAATATTGATCGAGGGATTTGGTAGGTACTTATGGGCTCGTCTTTTCGTGAAGTAAATGACCTGGGTTTTTTCAGTATTGACTTTAATTTTCCATGTTTTGAAATATTGTGGCAATTTATTCAATTGCCTAGTGAGTACATCTATAATTTTGCACGGATCTGCAGAACTAGTGAATACAGCGGTATCGTCAGCATATGTAGCGAGTTCACATGTGGAGTCCTTAGGCATGTCAGAAGTAAAAGCGTTAAATAAAAAGGGGCAGAGACAAGATCCTTGAGGAACGCCAGCTGGGATGGAACGCACTTTGGAGAATGATGAAGAGACTTTTGAAGAAAAAGATCTATTTGAAATAAAGGACTGAATTAATTTAATGAGATAAAGGGGAAAAGAATTTTTTAAAAGTTTGAATAGGAGTCCGTCGTGCCACACGGAGTCCAATGCCTTTTCAATATCTAGCGTAATCATTCCGACAGACTGTTTAGCATGGAGTGCCTCTTTGATGTAGGATCTTACTCTTACAAGTTGGTGATTCGTAGAGTATGAAGGTCGGAATCCAAACTGGTGATCCGAAATAATTTTGTTTTGTTCAGCATGATTGCGGAGTCGACCGAGAGCTACTTTTTCAAAGATTTTTGAGATTCCGCAGAGCAAGCTTATTGGTCTATAGTTCTTCGGATTGGATGAGTCTTTTCCGACTTTGGGAAGAGGGATTACTATGGCACTTTTCCATTTGTTCGGGAAATAACCAGTTGAAAGGCAGCTATTAAATATTGCATTAAGGTATGTCAGTCCTTTTTTGGGAAGATTTTTTAAAAGTATGTTAGGGATAAGATCTGATCCTGGACATTTTCCATTTTTCAGACTCCCGAGAATTTGCTTGATTTCTTTTGGCTTGCACAGATCGTTTGCTCCGAGTTTAATTTGATGAGAGTTAAAGCTTTGTATTTTATTCTTAACTAATTCTGAGGTGGAATGATCACCGAGGTTTTCGGAAATTCGGTGCGCGAGATGAAACTTATCCGCTAGTATTTCTGCTTTATCCTCATCAGTTGAAAAGGTATGGTATATTTTGCCTGCCTCTCCTGAATACTCTGTTAAGTTTCCAGAGTTTTCTAGAACCTTTGTCGATTTCGGATAACATTTTGTTCCAGCTTAAGTTTATGTCCTTGAATTTCTCGAAGTTTATTACTTTTTGAAGGCGGTTGACCTCGGTTTTGAATACTGGGTCCCGAGTTCTTTGCCATTGGCGTCGTTTGATATTTCGCTTTATAATAAGTTCCTTTATATACGGAGGCAGTAAATTTTCTTTGCGGAGGGTCTTAACTTTAGGTGCACATCGTTTTGCAACTTCCAGTATTGTGTTAGAAAATATATCAACCATTTGGTCAATCGTTTGTATTTTACCCAATTGGTTTTAAAGAAATTGGGGAAATTAAGAGTATCGTCGGGAGATTTAGGTTGGTTAATAATAAAAAAAACTCAACCGGAAGGTGAGGAGAAGAGAGGTCATTAATTGTAGTTGGTTGAGTTATGTTAACTCCAGAGTTAATGATTAGGTCCAGAGTGGAGCTCCTACCCAAATTGGAGAAGAATGTATGACTGCTAGGTGGATGCACAACACATTGGCTGTTTCCTAAAAAGTTAAAGAGTTCCTTGCCTGCTGAATTCGCTCTTAGGCAGTTCCAGTTGCGGTGTTTCGCGTTAAAATCACCACAGAGGAGAATATTGTTTTTATTTCGAGTAAGTGCTTTTAAGTCATTCCGGAAGTACCTTAACTTTTCCGCGTTAACCTTAGTCCCAGGGAAATAAGCTGCTGTGATTAGTAGGAAGTCATTTAATTTGATTGTAATATTTTCAATTACCTTGGTGTTAGTGATTGGAAGCGCAACGTGTTTTAGTTTCCTATTGATCAAGATCATTACGCCGCCACCTGTTTGGTTCTCTCTGTCGTTTCTGTACACTTTATACTTAGAGCTAAAGAACTTATCACTAGGTTTGAGCCACGACTCGGTTATTATTACTATGTCTATAGAATTAGTTTCTAAATAGTCTAAAATTTCTGTTCTTTTGTTACGGATGCTTTGGGCATTCCAGAGTAGACACTTAATATCGAGATTATCCATTATAGAGGAATTTGCAAGCCAGTTCGATTAGCGCCATGCACTGTTGTTGTCTACTTTTGCAACCGGCTAGTTTGGAAATTAGCTCTGTTGAAATTTGGAGTAACTCGTCAGGAGGAAAGGAATAGTAAACGGTGCAGGTGCGTGTGCGCCTGTGAGTGTTGAACGATTTTGCAAGTTTTGACTTGGTAATTGTGGAAAGTCGCGTGAACTTGACATATTGACTTGTGCTTTCGAAGTGATGTTAATAGTTTTTGGTGATTGATGCTGACGTTGGGAGATGTTACTTTTGTTTGCAACATATTGCTTTAGTTTTGGGCATGATTTGTCTGATGCAAAGTGTCCGCCAGAGCAGTTTCCGCATTTGATGTCTTCATCGTTCGTTGCTGTGCATATAGAGTGCGGATGGGCTGCACTGCATATAATGCACTTAACCTCCATATGGCAATGGGATGATCCGTGGCCAAACATTTGGCAATTGCGGCACTGAGTAGGTCCTATGCTCCTGTTTTTGTAGTACTTCCAACGTACAATAGTGTGCATGATCGCTTTTATTTTCCTTAGGTTTGCGATTTTGACAGTGCCAGGAGAAAAATGGAGAATGTAAAAGCTTTCCTCGGCATATTTTTTGTTTTGAGTGTGAAATTGTTTCACATCGATGCATGGAATGTCGATTTCCAGAAGATGCTTTTTTTAAAATGACAGGATCCATTGAGTGCAGACCTGATAGCAGAATTTTTACTGGACGTATATCTCTACGGCTGAAGGTAAAGAAGTGTACTTTTTTCGAAGTAAGGTGTTCGACGATCTTCTCGAATGATTCAATTGAGGTTAAGAGCAGTTTCTTACCTGTTGACATTAAACTTATTGAGTGATCATTGATGCCGAGTGACTCCATTATTATGTCGATGGTTTTTCGGTCCAGAGACGGAAATACAAGTGCTGGAGGCTTAATTTGCTTAGAAGGAGATGTCTTTGCTCTGGTATTATTCTCGTTTTCCTCTAGATCAGATAGAGGCTGGAATCTGTTCGAAGAACTGGCCATATCGGCCGTAGGTGTAGCCTTAAAGGACGGTTTCGCCATTTTTATTTTGTCCCTTAGCATAATATTTTCGGGTACATCTCGTACCCGTTTAATTCCACTTGGTGACAATATGTCTTTAATTTAAGGCCCGCGCAAACAGAAATATTTATAGTTAATAATAAAAATCAGTTTCGCGCGAAATTAATAAATAACTCAAATTCGCTTTGCTATGTTACGATGCGAACTCTCTGAGAGCACTTTCGAGACTGATTTACAGGAATTAGTTTCATATCAAAAGCAAGACTGATTTCATTAATTAGCGCAATCCATCAACTCCTTCGGGTAGCTGTCATACAAAAGTTCTTAACACACGTGTTCACCAATATTGAACGATAACTTTAGAACGCTTTAAGTTACGACTTTGAAATTTTGTATACGTTGATTTTATAATAGTCGCAGCTTAAAAATATCCCGTAAGTCCTTCATGTAGTTGCCATACAAAAATTCTGTAAAAATGTCCCAACTTAATTTATGGAACTCACTATTACTCAAGAAATCGTTTAACCATCCATCGAGTAGCCACTATACAATAGTTTCTACCTGTAAATAAAAGATTGCATGACCTGTAGGTTTTATTATTGTATTATGTAAGATATTATAATAGTACAAACAAATATAATAGATATGTATCGATATCTCATTATTTTTGCTCTTCACTAACCTTTAATTATTATAAATTCATACATTCATATAATAAGGCATTCGCCATTAGTAACAGTAATTTTTCGTTCGATTTGCCTGATATTTTGTTTTTAAGTGCAAATATTGAAACATTAATGTGTGCATAATATTAAGCTCCTAACTTGAAGAATCGTTAATACGTGTTTTAAGGACTTTGGTATAATAGGTACTGGAAGAAGTGAAATGATATCGCCCCTTAACGAACTTAGTCTTAAAAAACGTATTTGATCGTGAAAAAATGTGACCGTCATACGCTCCTGAGCTATCCTGCCAACAAACGAACGGACAAGCGTTTTTGGAGTTTTGGTCATAGCTGAACGAAAAATAATAATTACCTTTTTTTTATCTGTGGCTCCATGATTTGCGTTATATACTCATAGTTCTCGAGTTCTGTGGTCCAAATCTGACGAGCAAAAGCTGATAGAGGCCTGGAGGGACAGTTTGCCGGATGTTTACGCGGCAATGGCGGTACAGTTAAGTGGTGAAACATTAAAAATTTCTGGAGAAGAAGTAAAAACGAAAATTAACAATTTGTCGCTAAAGTTTCGGTAAGTATGGACAATGAATTTAAAGCTAGCAGTGCATGTTCGATAATATAAGTATTATCTATACTTAGTGCTGAAAAACGAGCTGTTGGAGTTTCTGGAGGGTCACCGTCAGACTGGCCGTTATATGATGCGATTCATGAAATTATTGGTTCGCATAAGTGCAATGATGCGTCCATTGTTGATGAGAGAATAAGTACAGAATGTAAGTAATAAAATATACTTTTTACTAGGAATTTAATTTAATTTTGTTATTTTGATTTTAGATATAAATGCTATAACATCAACTGTTACTAATGATGAGAGTCATTCCATGGTAGTTTCGCAGGAAGCTGGTACAGTCTTGCTAACCGTGGAAGATTCAGCTTCACGTCAACATCACTTCTTTCATCAGTGGCAAGAGATTCTACTTCAATGCCGAATACATCAGGATCCTCTACATCACGAGTTCCATGTAGGAAAAGAAAACGAGATGTTACGGAAACAAGTATGACAAGAATGATTGACGTATTGGAAACAGGAATGGCTACATTCTCCGAGCACGTATCAAACTACGACCAACAATTTATTGCAAAATACAGGAGATTAAATGATATTCCTGAAAAAAGATTCAATGCAGATTAATTTTAACAGTTGAAATTTTTTGCTAGAATATTATTAAATGTTTTAATTTTTTAAATAAATAGATTGATAGAATGTAGACAATCTTTAATTTTTTGATAAATAGGATTTATGCTTACAGAAGAAATCAGTAATTGCATTTCGAATGGTCGTTCCAGCGGTATCATTCTGTCCTGCAACTGAAACACTACTTGGCTGCTCTCGCTGTGCAGATCTTTCTAGTTCTTCAATCCAAGTCCAAGGAACATTGTCGCTATTATTTGCAATCATGGGTGCCCACAGGGGGGGCAAGACGGGGCACTTGTCCCCCCCCCCCTGCATTTGACTATCGCTAAAAGTTGAGAAAAATGTTGAAGATCAAATGTTGTTGCATCTATTTTTACCATTCACTGTAAAATCATTGTTCACATCTTTCATGCTTCGACTGTAGTTCTTAGTAATGACACTAAAATGAAAATCAAACGAATCTATAGAAATCAGGGACCTGGTAATATAAATGGACTACCCATATCAGATTTTCCCATACAATATCCGAGACAACGATGGGACAAAAAACATTGCCCTCTCTTTCCCGCTCAATTACACGGTGTTGTTGTTGTGCGGATTTTGAATTTTCGAAAAGTTTCGAAACTTCAAAGTGACAAAAGCAAATTCATAGTTGAGAACTGTCACAACAAATCAGGTAAGTAAATGTTTTTAGTTTTTAATTTAATATTTATGTGATAAACTTTATATTAAAGTAAAATTTTTCTATAGCAAATGGTGCGGCGTTACGAAAGGAAGTACACGCGCAGTAGCCATCGAGTTTTAACGATTTGCGGGCCGCCGGGCAGCGAAGAATTATGAACAAGAACGATCGCTGAAGCAAAAATCGCTTTTGGAAAAAAGGGTATATTGATAAATTTTTAATTTTAGTCGTATATTAGTTTTTTATATTCGCAGCTTATTGTCCCTGTGCGCTTTCTTGGATTCCGTTATTGGAAGTACCGGATAATATGTTTTATTTGATAGCATGACGCACTGTCCAAAGGACTTAACTCAGCTGTAGTACAAAAATTGCCACCAGAAAACTTATTGGAAGTTTTGACCTTGTTCTATCTCTGTGAGGTGAGTGTAGAAGTAGAAATGGCAAACTTACAATAAATTAATCGATTTAAACAAAATTTAATTTTTGTAGCTAAAACAAATAACAGTAAAAGAAGCCGATTGTATCCTATTGTCCTGCAGAACCGTTACCGACTATCTATATAATTTTGTATTGGATAATAGTGGTGACGAGAGCCTAAATGAATCAGAATCGAATAATAGTATCGACGACTCTCCACAAATATTAGTATCGGATTATATTGTTACCAGAATCTCTGGACGAGATGCTCGAATCGCCTTTTTATTTCCATCAGTCTGGACTTATGTTAAGCGAGTATTTCGAGCCGTGGGAATAGGTAATCACGTTGTTAGTTGGGAACTCTCCTTCGACGGATTGCGTTTCCACCACTTGCGTAAAACATGGGATACTAAAAGCGTTGATAGCCGGAAAAATCTTCTAAAAGACTGCGAGAAGTTAAGAAGGTTGTACGCAGATCAATTTGAATAATTATCAAATCTAATTGTGTTCTTATTTTTATTATAATATTGAAATATTTTTTGTTAATCACCTTTTTTTTATTTGAATAAAGAAAGTTTATGGATAAGCTACCGTTGTACCGAAATTTTAATTGAGTTTTCTGCAGCTGTATTCTACATGTGTATTTGATTCGGTTTCAAAATCAAAATTTTATACAGTTTCGAACTGTAGGTATGAATCCTGGAGCCGTATGATGTAAAGAACGTCGCAACGTTCGCATCAACATCGTCGATGAACGTCCGGTTTGGCAATCCGTAACTATGTCGTTCGCGCGTACATTGTGCGTCGTTAAAATACCAAAAACGAAGACACTTCTGTTTATATCACATCAAAATAGCGGCAACGTCAGTGTCGTTGGCAGCGGACGACGAGCGACGGAATACATCATATGGCCCCTGATTTGAAGTGGAATCCGTCAACTTAGCGGATTTGTAGAGATTTACGAATTGCTAAACGGATATTCCTTACAATTGCGCGCTTCTTTTGGAAAGGAGCCCCTTAACTGAGTGAAATGGACAAGATTTGCTGCATTGCGGGAACACTTTCTCAGCTCCTGGAGACAATACTCAATTCCATGAGCTGGAAAACTTTCATCATATCAATATACACATGCATATATGTATAATGACATTGGCAAATTATCTACCTGAACCCCTAGTACTCCTCAGTCTGTGAATTCTTGCAGTTCTTTGTATGTAAACAAATTTGCCGCGAAAACTATGTAGCACGGTTGAACCGTTTTCAATTCTTAATAGATTTCAATAATTTTGTTTTCAACCCATGATGCAAGATTACGATAACATAATAATAATACGACACCTAATAAAAATGCATTGTTCTTTATTATTTTTTAAAATTTGATCGAACTAAAATTTCCAAAAGGAAACTTAAATCCATTGCGGTTCGTGTTCAATTTATTAATATCATTAAGAGACTTTACCTACAAAAATACACGCAATTTTTCTCAATACTCTTTTTGGAAATTCGTATATTTTACAGAAACTATCTTACAAAAAAAACAGTACTTGTACAACATTTTTTTTATTTAACTGTATCAATAACAATTTATTTATTTGATGTTGCAAAACACAATTCTACCATCTGCCAATTTCAATTAGAAAATAGAAAATTTAATATTATAAATATTTATAACGGTTTTGATTTGCGAATGCAACGGTCAAATCACAGCTGACAGCAAAATTTCACTTCCCAAGTTCGAAAACAGCACACCCCATCTTCTTCTAATTCCCACGATCTGAATGTATTTATCTCTGTCCCGCTCAATAAGGAAATTAAATTACCCAAATTATGTCCCTTAGCATTCGAAGTTCCATAAACGACCTAAAATCAAGTAAAAAATGGTATTTCTGAATGAAACTACAATAAAAGTTATTATCAGAAATTATTTTATGTTCATTTACAATTTTAGAACGATATCTTGCTTATATATATAAAAAAAAAGTTCAAGAAGTGCAAAACACGACTAATCACGTACAACTTTTTCGAAACTTCAAAACAGAAAACTTGTCCCACATGAGATAGCGAAATAGGTAGTCCATCTATATTACCAGGTCCCTGATAGAAATAGATAATTAGCCCTTTTCCGGAATTGACCAAGGCCGCGAACTGAAGAAGAATCAGATCAGGCACATAACAGCAGACTGCAGTGTATGGTATTTCCAAATCGAGTAATAGTTCAAAGTGTTTTTTTTGCATAAATTGTTACTACAGTGGATGCCGCTTATTGTAATCACTTTGGGACCGGCCATAATCAATAACATTAACCGGATGATAACAATAGCCGAAGGGGAAAATTTTTCTCATTTCCTACGCTTGAATATAGATTGCTCGAAGCATTTAATATTACCATATTTTTTTTATTCATTAAGTGTTATTTACAACTCTAGCTTCAATGTTTCACAAAGTTACAGAGAATATGAAATACTGTTTCCTCTTCCTCCTCATTCAGGCAGTTTCTACAGAAAGTCGTTTGAAAAGAATCACCGTCTTTTAGCATGCCGGATTATAAGACAGTGTCTGGTCAGGACACTTACTGTGGTACTGATTCTCTCCCTTTTTAGCAAATTCAGCCTTGTACAGCGTTTTAGATCCAGTTTCGGTCATGTCTGCCAGCTCAGCGCGCCACTTCTATTAAACTGTCTCGAAAACTTACTCGAAGTTGAGCTCATTCTGTTGATCAACATCAACAGTTTTCAGAAGCTACGAAAAGACTGAAATTTCTCATAGTACCTAATCTATGATATGGATCGCCTTGTGTTTACATAAATGTTTAATCAAGAGCAATCATCTTTAATTTTGAGATTGTTTTTATTTTGTCTTTTTGATCACATCCACATGAAGAAAAAAGAGGAGCGATTAAGAATACAGTCACAAAACTTGTTATGTTGTATGGAAATCTGGCCCGAATGATAACATAAAGCGAATTTTTATTCCAATAAGCGATGAATTTCGTTTGTGGAAAATGGGACTAACTTGTTTTGATAACAAAATGCGGCTTATAACATTATCCGCGATTACTATAAGCGGCATCTACTGTATTTGTGATTAGTATTTAAATTGCTAGGTTTTCATTTCTCGGCTGGATTGCAAGTAACAAGCATATATATCCATGTAAGTGAAGAGTTTTTTAAATTTTAACTTTCAAGAATGATATGTATTTTACAATTTTGAATGTATTTTACAATTTTGTTATTATCAATAATATTTTTTGTATCTTTGATGTAATTTTCTTGAATTTTGTTGTGTTTAAGGGCTCACATACCCCTCCCTGCGCGCTGAATTAACTATAAAATTTTATTTTTTTAATATTAACATTATTTTTTACGGGTATGAAAACCATGGCGTCTTCTTGTCGACATCATAACTTCACCAAAAATAATCTAATTTGCAAAAATAAAACATAATCTTGTAAAATAATGTAGTGGTAATAGTGTGATAGAGGGAATTATTTTTTTTTCAAAAATAAAGATGTTACAGTATTTCAAACTTTAGTTTGCAGTTTAAAAAAAAAATTGTGTATCAATTTAAAAAAAATTGTCCAACAAAAAAATTAAAAAAACCTCTCGTCACACTATAGAGAAAATAATAAATTATCAAAATTAAAAAAAAAGTTCAAAAATATTGAAAATTGACTGAGTTAGCATGCCGACAATATCTAAAAACATAGTTTCGAGAAAAACGCGTTTATACTCGTAGCTTCTGGTATAGGTACAACGTGAACTTACGGCTAGTCTTCCATTCCAGCTTCGTACTGTACCCCTTTTTCCCCTTGTATCTTCCTATAAACTTGGTCCTTTAAACGACTTTCTTTTCTAAGCAACCCAGGTTTTGCGAACAAAAGAAATACGAAACGTCGAGAGAGGCGCGGCAGTTAGCCGTAGCCGTAACGTAGTGGAATTTTCTTCAAATTTTTTTTTCTAAATTCTAAATTTTGTTTTTTAATTCTTGAAAGTATAACAAATGAAAATCTGTAAAAAAAATCAATTTTTTGAAAATTTCAGAGGTATGAGAGCCCTTAAAATTGAATACAACCAGTTAGCTTTTCATATAAAGCTATATGCCATGATAGTATCAAATAAAAATACGTCCCTGAAGTTAGTGGACACTTTTTGACGGAATCGATGAAATTCTTCATTATAATTTATTGCCCATTTATTGCGAAAAGCTCAAATTTATTGCTCCAGGATTGTGATTTTTACGAGGTTTTTCGCTAAAATAAGATGAAGTTAGCGGAATTTTTTTCGAAAAATTACTTATTCGCGAGTTGACTTGCTTTAGGGGTTAACCCGAATTTATTGAATTTCAACCGATTCCGCCAAAAAGTGTCCGTTATCTTCAGGGATGTAATAAAAATTGAAACGGACCAATGCCTTTCAATCCTCTTTCTTGACAACCAAGACAAACAAGTTTATTATTTTCAGTTTGTGAAGCTTAAGACTGCGTTTGCTTCTTCGCCGTTTTGTGTCGCCAAAACTGGTGTCTCTTCACATTATTGCCATCGTCGTTTTTATCTGCCACGAAACTGTCGATAAGACGCTAAAACGTATAATTTTGCCGGTATAATTTTGACTTACAAGAACAAAAAGCACTCTAAAACTGAATCATTCAAAATTTTGTTATTTATTCCACAGTTCAAAGTATTTAATACAAACTTCATTTTAATCATGGATATACGAAAATATTTAAAAAAATCAGCAGATCCAATGACTAAAGATAGTCCATTATCAAAAAGAATACGCATGGAAGAAGATAGCGGTGACAGTTTCACTGTTAGTAGTAGTGCAATAACTACTGCTAAGAGTGCAACAAAATCGATAGCGACAGTCACTTCAGAAATTTTAAAAGGTGGCTCAGAAATTGAAGAAAGTGTCAAAAATAGTTCTGGTTGTCGTAGTGCAACTGTACAAAAATGTCAAACAGAGGAAGTATTTTTGGAAAGTAGCGCGGCAGATATAGATATTGGTTGTTTTCTTGATTTGAAAAAATTACTTGCGTTGAATGATTCTCAGAAATTTAATCTAATTTCAAATCCGCCAAATCCTGGGAAAAAATTATGACTATAAAAAAGATGTCACCGTAGAAAGTAAGAGACATTTTCGTATTGAATGGTCTCATCAGTATCCGTGGATAGTATATTCAAAAAAACTGAAGGGTGTTCTTTGTATACACTGTGTGTTATTTAGGTCTGCGGTAAAAAGAGGATATCAAGGTTCATTTATTTGTACCGCATTTAGGAAATATAAAGATTTTCATGAATCAGCAAAAAAACACGAGAAATGTGAATTGCATGCAGAAAGTGTTATGAAATTCAAAAACTTTGTTAATATTATTTCTAAAAAAAGGCACAGTATTGATTTGCAACTCAATTCAGCAGAAAATGACTTAATTAAAAGAAATAGAGCAAAATTATATCCCATTTTGTCAACCATAATTTACTGTGGTACGCACGACCTGCCACTTCGTAGAAAAAAATCAAATGAGGGTAACTTTCGCGATCTGTTAGAGTTTAGGGTTGATGCCGGGGATACAATCATGCACGAACATTTAACTACAGGTTCAGGAAACGCTAAATACACTTCCCACCGCGTTCAAAATGAACTTATAAATATTTGTGGGTCCTTAATTCAAAATAAAATTGTTGACGATATCAATAATGATCAATGCACTGCATTTTCACTAATTGCGGATGAAACGGCCGATATTTCTGGTATTGAACAACTATCAATTGGAGTTCGTTTCCTAGCCAAGGGTATGGACGGAAAGCTATGTACTTGTGAAGAATTTTTGGGTTTTTCTGCATTAAAAAATATGAATGCAAAGAGTATATCTGACGAAATTCTTTTCTTCTGTGAAAAATTACGTTTAGATACAACCAAACTGGTTGGACTAGGTTTTGACGGATGCTCTGCAATGTCCGGACAGGAAACTGGTATCCAAAAACGCATAAGAGAAAAGCATCCAAAGGCATTATACTTTCATTGCGCGTCTCATAAATTCAACCTCGTTGTAAACGATTTAAATGCAGTGCAAGAAATTAGAAATACCGTAGGAACAATAAAAGAGGTCATAAAATTTTTTCGAGAGAGCACTCTTCGACGATAGCTTGTTCCGAAGTTACCTCTTTTGTGTGAAACTCGTTGGTCAGAGAAGTACAAAAGTATTAGATTATTTGGATTTCATTTTTTGGCTATTGAAAATGCTTTAGATTCTTTGCCGACCGATTCAAATTTCAACACTGCAACGCGAATAAAGGCTCAACAACTATCAAGCGCAACTTCAGAGTCCACTTTTATTATAGCTCTTTATATAATAGCAAAATATTCAGCGCTATTAGAACCAGTTGCAAATATCTTGCAATCAAAATCTATTGATATGTTAAGTGTAAAAAAACATATTACAACTTTATTAGAGATGTTTCGAAAACACAGAGAAGAATCTGATGAAATATTTCATCAAATTTTCTCTGATGCTGCTAAAACTCTCGATATTGAAATAAGAATCCCAAGATTAGTGAAACATCAGTTATATCGTTCAAATTATTCGGCCAACTCTGTAGAGAAGTATCATAAAATATCAATATTTTTGAAATATTTAGATTCTCTTATAAGCTCAATTAGCATCAGATTTTCAGACGACAATAATCCAGCCTTTTCGCTATATAATTTGCATCCTCATAACATAACTAATATAACGTATGAGAATTACTTAGAATCAATTGATACCATTCATAGTCATTATAAAATAGATAATTTTAAGGAACAGGCTCTAACTTGGTTTTATTTTTGGAACAGAGAAAATATTAATACTTTTAATATAAATGAAAATACGCTGATGATAGAACTAATAGGCCATTGTCAATTTTACCCGGCCGTTGGAAAAGCCATTGAAATATCTGTTTGCTTGCCGCCAACCACATGTACTATAGAACGATCATTCAGTACTCTTCGTAGAGTGAAAACGTGGGTTCGCTCTACTACTAGCGAAGATCGTTTAAATGGACTCTGTTTATTGAGTGTCCATCGGGACTTTATAAAGAAAAATAAAACATTTATTGAAAATGTTATTAATGAATTTGGAAAAGATTCCAGAAAATTAAAATTCATTTTTTCGCAATCCCAGGATTTGGTGTAAACCATTAGATAAGTTATTTAATATTTCTTACATCGTATAAACGCAATAATGTAGCGTTAAAAAATCATTTTTATTTTTTTTAAAGAACCCAGATAGAGTCAGAGTCAGCATTGTTTTCATCAGACAATTTTTGAAAATTTTTGTTTCTTCTAAAAATATACATTTGTTGAAGTACATAATGTAAAGATCTCATTAAAAATCATTGTATTGAATTTTTTTTACTTTATTTTTATTACAATAAATCGCATCATTAAGACTAATAAACATTTTTATTTCAGCAATTAAGGTAATGAAACTACGAAGTGCATAGAATCGCCAAAGTTGTGACCTTACCATCTTCGATTCTTTTGAAAATTTTTGTACTTGAAGAAATAGTGACAACCCTCCCCTTTAAAATAAGCCCTATTTTATTGTTCTAGGATAAAAATTACCAAAGATATGCATTTTCAAAGAGGACTCGGACACCATTTTTGCGAAAACTTTAACATAGGGGAGAAGCACCAAATATTGAATAGGTGCGCAATACTGGATACCATGCTAAAATGGGATCTAAATACCGCCATCTAAATTTAATGACGGGAACTGAAATATCAAAAGAAGTTAGTCACTTATGTGATGCTAGCAATCCCATATTTATTGTCAGTTGTTCTTGCACGCAACAACTTTTTAAATTGGTTCCCTTCAAACTACTACATACGGTATGTATTGATATTCATTATTTTGGCTTTACGTGTTTCTTTACGACTTATTCCAGAACATGTTTTTAACATTTCTTATCAGTTACACTCAATAGCGAAATTTGTGTTAAAGTGTTAGTGTAAACTTTCTATATGCCCTAATACTGGATACCGAACTGTTCCCAATACTGGATATCCAGTATTAGGGTTGTATCCAATATTAGGATACATCGTATACTAAATATGAGTTACGCGTAAGTATTATAATAAAATGGATTTAATGAAAGATTTATTTATTGTAAACACACCCCATAAGGGAATTGTCAAGTGGTCTAATAATGGTAGCGCTCTGGCGGAAATATAAAGGGCTTGGGATATTTTTAGAAAGAGGATATAGGCCCTATACCAAACTTAAAACGAAACGAATCGAGGCGTACATATAAAGGAGGAAAAGCCACACTAATCTCTGGGTCTCCATATAGGAAAAACTTAAAGAGTCAGTTGAAGAAAAAAAAACAGGCAACTACTCATAAAACCAAAGGATCATCTATGACTCGTAAACGATGTGCCAAGAAGAGCCAGAATCAAAAAGGGACATTTTTGCAGTTAAGTTCTTCATCCTCCAGCGACGATGATGATTTTCAGCTTGATAGTGAGGATAGCGGCGCAAACGATGAAGATACTGAATGCTTCTACTGCAACAATGCTTATTCGAATGATAATTCCGGTGAAAGGTGGATAAGATGCATTAGATGCTATCGCTGGGGACATGAAGTTTGTGCTGGAGCAGACGCAGACAAAATAGACTTTGTTTGTGAACAGTGTTTATCTGTATAATAAATGTTTCCCAATACTAGGTTTCCAGTATAAAAAGTTGTATAGATACGTGACCCAAATATTGGATATCCAGTATTGGGGTACATAATTTCATATTAAAAAATACGTAAATAAAAAAAAAAATCTGCCAACAGTCTGGGCGCAACTTTATTATTTTATGGGTAGAAGTCCGAAACGTGTTTAATGATGAGATACGGTGTTGGGTACTATGCGACTGACAACCTAAAAAATAACGTTCCAAATAGCCTAATGGTTATTTTTTTCGGTTGTCAGTCGCATAGTACCCAACACCGTATCTCATCATTAAACACGTTTCGGACTTCTACCCATAAAATAATAAAGTTGCGCCCAGACTGTTGGCAGATTTTTTTTTTTATTTACGTATTTTTTTTATCAATAGAATAATTCATAGTAGTAAAAGTGAATTCGATCACATTAAACCTAAGAGATTTTCGGAATCAGTGAAATCTTAAACAATACCCCCAGGGGGTTTAATTGAGAAAAATACTTAAATCGGTTTTTTCCCGACTACGTTTAAAGCTTATAGAAGTACAAGTGAACTCCAAATCTCAATATACCTTAGGAATATATCAGAATTCGTGAATATGTACACAACCAATTTACTCCACCTTAGGGGTTGGATATCGAAAAATTCCGTTACCGTTACCGTTACTAGGCGCTTATATAAATAGCCCGCAGAAGTAAAATTGCTTTGATAGCTCGACATGTCTAAAAGTTTTAACGAAATTCGTGAAAATGTGGATTCACGGACATTTTTTTTACTCAACCTCTGAACGCCAATAAAAATCTGAACTTTTTTTTGCTTTAATTACTCTAATAGCACATCTACATATACGTACTAAGTTTCAATTTTCTAGCATAAGCCGTTTCTGAGATATAAAAAACCACTCCTCTCCCCCGTACCTTGATACCCCTATCAAAAATTTTATTTTTCTAGGATGTCTCCATAGTGGTTCTATATAATCCTAAATTTTTAGCTTTCTATTCATTATGGTTTTTAAGAAATAAAAATCAGAATGGTTTCCTTTCTACCCCCTTTCACCACCACCCCCTACACCCACACCACCAAAATTTTTTTCCCTACTAGAAGTTTATCGACCCCAACTCCTGTCAAATTTTCAAGATCATATCTGATACGGTTTTTGAGATATAAAAATTAAATTTTTTGAGAAATTGCTATCCCCCCACTTTCGTGCTCCACCTCCCCCCTCAAAAAATTTAGTTTTGGTAGACTCCTCTTGTGAGTCCATATACAGAAACTAAATTTTATCTTCCTGGTGTAATTAGTTCGGAAGATATTGTAATCCAAAATTTTTCACCCCCCACCCCCACACCCCACCACCCCTCTTAAAAATTTTAGCTCTTGTCTAATCTGGAAGTATCCCTAAGAACAACAACAAAGTTCCAATCTTCTGACATCAATTGTTCAGGAGATATCGATTTTAGAATGTTTCAATCCCGACTTTCATGCGTTAAAGACTCATTGTTTTCCCCCCCACTTCCACACCCCTTAACCAATATCGACAATTTTTTTGCAATTGAGTCCATTATCATAGTACTACATAAGTTCCAAGTTTCAGCCTCCTAGCATAAGTGGTTCCTGAGATCTAGAAACCAAAATTTTTCGTCTAAAACGCTCCCCTCTCCTCTCCCCTTGTACCCCCACCCCTCAAAAATATACCAGTTGTAGGGGTTCACCCAATCTATCCACCATAAAAATTTCAATTTAATATCTCAACGGGTTTGGGAGCTACGCGCCTTCAAACAATTTTGCGTACGGCGTACGGCGTACGGCGTACGGCGTCTACGGCGGACAGACGGACATTTTTTTTTTTTTTGCTTTTTTGGGGTTTACTAGTCCTAAAACGTGTAAATACAAAATTTCAGGGTAGCAAACTTTTTTGAAATTTCAGGTCGATAACAATACTTTATTATTAAAAAATAATAAAGTAAAAATTGATGTCATTTAAAAAAAAAATTATTATGAGGAATTGAAGAAAATATATCATTTATTTTTGTTTTTATTTCAAAGTTTATTGAATTGTTGATTTTTATTGATGTGTTGAATAAAAGATTTTGAATATAATTCCATTGTTTTTTAAAATTTTCAAAAAGTATCCGGTATTTGGTGCCCCTCCCCTACTATTACTAACAAAAAAATGAGATAGAAACAAAAAAATTGAATTTCAATTATTTTTTTCACTAGCTCTTCAAGTACACAAATTTTCAAAAGAATCGGAGATGGTAAGGTCATAAATTTCTTCATTTTTGGCGACTCTTGATGGAATGACCCATACTAGACGAGAGCAGGCTTCACCAAAGGGTTAATTCAAAACGATAGGCAGCAAATAGTATGATACCTACTCTAGATGAAGTACTGAACTCCGACTTATATTGCAGTTGAAGGTAAGCAGAATAAGCTTGTTGTTCAGACTTCTATCACTTGAAGAAAGTCTGAACATGGCTATATTTCAGACGCAAAATGAAATGATTGTAAATGAAAGCATTCACATGGGCTTAAATTCACAATTTACATCTGATACATACATATCGATATGGCAATGCTAATGAGTCGCGTCGATACGATTACACATTGGTTACACAATCGGTTTTTTCGTTCGACATGAAATTCACAATACAGTCAAATATGTAAGCTGTGACTGATCATGGCTCGCTTTGCTTACACAAAACTCTATTGAACCAAAAGTTACAGAAAATAGTCGTTAACATCGTTAACAAACTAAGGAATAAAAATTCAACCAAACATTCAGATTCCAAATGGAGTGGGGGGTTTTTTTTATAAACATTTTGCCTTGCCCCCCCCCCCCCCCTGGAAGAAGTTGTGTGGGCGCCCTTGTTTGCAATAAAGTTATGCAAAATACAACATGCTTTTATAATTTTTATTGCATTTTCAACTTTTATTTCGAGCCCTTTGCCAATTCTTCGAAACCTTGCCTTTAAATGCCCAAATAGGCCAGTCAATGAAGACATTGAACATACCAGAACTCCGATCTTTTTGAAATTGTGGGAAATGATTAAGTTTGTTGTTAAAGTAATATATCTCAGTTTGCACCCCTCTCCGAGGTCCGCAACATGCTCAAAATGGTTAAAAACGTAGTTTCGTTATGTAGACTACAAAAAAATTACAAACGTTTTGCAAACTTGGAATAATGTTGAACAGGGTATTTTCGATATTGTATTAGATTTGCAACCCATTTTTAGGGCCGCAAAATATGATATTATTAACAATTAATATTTTAAACAAAAATGACCCCAAGGAAATTGCAATAGTTATGCAAATTATGATCATACTTTTTACTGGTATCAGGATCATCAGTGTAGATTTGCATTAATCCTGTTAAAAGTATGTTGCGTGCAAAAAAAAAGATTTATTGAAAGAAAGACCATGAAAAAAATTATCACAGTTTTTAAAATGGGTTGCGAATGTTGCAATTAATATACTGAAACTCGTGTTTAGTTTGCACCCTCGTAGGCGACATGCATCCTGGCAAATTTGGTAACAATAGCAATTCCGTTTTTTGTTGACCATCAGAGATACGCAACATGTTTTTTTTAATTAGCAATAATAGCATTTAATAACAAGTTTGCAACCTCATACTCTACCCGCAACCTTACAATTCCAACCCCACCGATGGAATATGAAGACTCAAATATATGCGAGTCATTATTTCGACCAGTGTTACCAACATTGATATACATACATAAATCTTGATCTGTAAATAATTGATGAAATATAATAGTGATGCAGTTATTTCATTGAACATTTGTTACGAGTATATTACCTATAATCAACGGAAGCAAATAATATTACAGAATTCCACCCTTTGAAGTTATGGTAGTCGATGGCTTCTTCTGTAGTGACATTGACTTCTATGTGACAGCCATCTACCGGTTTTTTTTATACGTATTAGTATTGCAGTTATAATTTTAAAATCTTACCTATGGCTCCATAGCATTGCGGAAATCCGAGGTTGTTGAATCCACTTATGGTTTCGATTAATTTGTCGTCTGTAGGTGGGTATCCGTCAATGCAACTAGACATATTAGCTCAAATGGCTTTACAGAAGTCTACAATCATTTTACCAACTGTAGTTCGCCCAATACCAAAGAGATTGGCAATGGTGCGATACCGCATTACTGTTTCGCTCCTTTCTAGTTCCCTTATTCGATCTAATAATATCGAAAAGGTTTCTCTGCGAAATTGCTGCTTAAAGTGTTCGTCGCTGTACAAAGGAACTTTTCGGTTTTAAGACAAGATATTTTTAACGCATTTTGACATTATAATTACCATCGCCCATACCAATCTCCAGATTGTCCGATTGATTATTCGTTTTTTTAGGTATTCCTGATATAATACTACCAGAGCTGCTGCATTTTTTAAGAAAATCGCGTATTTTACATTTAATCTCTTTCTTCGTTTTGCAATCAAAACAATGTTTTTCACTATCGTCATAACTTCCATTTTTACACAAAATAGCACTATTTTTATTCACAACAATGAATTGTCAAACTGTTTAAATGATCAAGAACTTTTTTCTTGATTTAATATACATTAAAATAAACGTACGTGTGTCACCCTTCAATTTCTATTTGAAGCTTTTGAGGTAATATATATTAAATTTTGACGTGTGTCTAGGGCATTAGAGAGTTGTCTCTCTATTAGTACTTACTCTATGCGTCACGGCGCGACGTAACACCGTCCAATGTGAAAGCATACATTTGGTCACGTGGGCAACTATAGGTACTCGGTCGCCGTCCGTGGGTTGCAATTGCAATGGCGCGGACGGCTGCCAGACGGCAGTGGCTGTGCAATGTGAAAGGAACCATAGTCTTCTTCGCGCCACTAAAAAATTTCCACCGTACGGCGAGAAACCGCACGGCGCAAACAGTGCAGTGTGAAACGAGTCTAAGAACTCCAGACATATTTTAATTAATAAATAAATTTTTTTATGGTATATAAAGTGTATCAATTTGAAGATAAGACAATCATGAGCTTTCATTAAATTTATATTTTTAAGATACCAGTAGCAAACATGGTGAACTTACTATTGTGAACATGCGATTTGAAATTCCCATACTCAATATCACTGTTAAGTTCGCCATATTTTCTAATTCAGCGAAACAGCTAAATATAATTAAAACCTGACCAGAATATATATTTTTCCGGTTGCCGCCACAGTTCACTGCTGCGGAGTAAAATGCAAAAAAATCTCAAATCTAGCCTTTCATCTTTGTGAAAATATTATAAAAACAGTGTTGTTGTTATCAATGTGAATGTTTACTCCTACCCTGTAAATGTCTACTAGATCTTAGGGTCACTAGATACACACACAACACTCTCTACCTAGGGTTTGGCAGATACGTCTAATTCGGTCGTTTCTGTACTAGAAATTGTAATTTAACCTCACAAAAATCGCCTGTTTATGTACTAGTTCGCCTGTTTTTGTACTAATGAACATTGCTATCAAATTGCGTTTTTGAAGTGTGTTAGTGCGAATATGTGAAGAGTCGGAAAAAAAGCTGTCGGTTCCCTTCCACAATTCTAGTACTTCTTTTTCTTTGGTATGGAAGTGTGTGTGCGCGAAATTGTGGTTTTCAATGGAAAATTTCTGTATTTCTTTCATTTCTTTTATGGAAATTTTCAATTTTGCAGCGAAAAGTCAATCATTTCGAATGTTTAGAAAGCGAAATCCCATAAACATGAAAAAAAATTAAATTTACTGGTTTTTCACCTTGGTACGCATCTGCCAAACCCAGGGTTTGGCAGATACGTCTAATTCGGTCGTTTCTGTACTAGAAATTGTAATTTAACCTCACAAAAATCGCCTGTTTATGTACTAGTTCGCCTGTTTTTGTACTAATGAACATTGCTATCAAATTGCGTTTTTGAAGTGTGTTAGTGCGAATATGTGAAGAGTCGGAAAAAAAGCTGTCGGTTCCCTTCCACAATTCTAGTACTTCTTTTTCTTTGGTATGGAAGTGTGTGTGCGCGAAATTGTGGTTTTCAATGGAAAATTTCTGTATTTCTTTCATTTCTTTTATGGAAATTTTCAATTTTGCAGCGAAAAGTCAATCATTTCGAATGTTTAGAAAGCGAAATCCCATAAACATGAAAAAAAATTAAATTTACTGGTTTTTCACCTTGGTACGCATCTGCCAAACCCCTCTTAGAGGCTGTTTTGGTGTGAGTGCGTATACAGTAACCCTACTAGATCTATAATTCACTTACTATCGTTTTCGTACTTCGTATATGAAGATTGATATTTGGATGCGACAGTAATACGAAATGCCATACATGACGAATCACAAAAATTAAGAGTCGGCATTGCCAAGTCAATTGAGGCTACACAATTTTCCCTATTCAAACAGGATTATGGCTTTCCTTTCAAAGATACAAACTCACTTAAAGCTCTTGAAACCAAAATCAAATGCGATTTTGCAAGACCGAATTTATTTATCAATTTGCAGATATCATACGTAAAGCAATTTAGGGGACGCACTGTTAAAGACAACTCAAGGTGGGATGGGTTGGCTATAGACTCTCTAGGATCATTTGGACCAAGGAGAGGGTGTAATGTGTTAATAGGTACATTACCACCTATCGACAATAAGTACTAATATGAAAACATGCATACCTTATAATATCTTATGTAAATCATATTGCACTTGCCTAAAAGTACACAACAAAACAAGTAGCAACATGATAACAATACGTATAGGTACATCTAGCACGTATCTAGCATAACAATACATTGCCCCGTGCTAAATGAATTGCGATTCACCTAATAATAATAATTGTGCATGATATAAACAGGTCAGGTTACCGGCATGCGAACTCTTTTATAAAGAGTAGAATTTAAAGAACAAAAAAGGGGAAACGATTTACATTTTATTAGAATAATAAAATTAATGCATTTTTTGTTTGGTAAGCATTATTTTAGTATTTAAGTTTGTTCAATAAGGTAAATAAATTCAATTGTGTTCTGACCATCAAAAGTGACTTTTAAACTTAAACTCTCGGCTCCTCTTTAGCCTCCTAATATTTTCCAAGAGCGGCTCTATCTAGCCTTTACAAGTGGCATGGTCGCGCCGATAACTTGACCAAAGTGTTGTGTAAATTTTATAAACATTCCGATCTACGAAACCTTTACAAGGGTGGGGGCGGACGGAAGTCTAGGGAAATATTAACATGGAATATGAAAAGATTGGGTTTACTCGTCGAAATACTGACGGGACACTGCATACTGGAGAAGCACGCTATGCGTATGCCACGACCTGTATTCTGAGGAGGGCATCATCCACATTTTGTGTTAATGTCAGGGGTTACTAGGAGGCGAATGAAATGGTTTACCAGTCTTTTCTTTGATAAATTAGAGGTTCTGAGGTTGATAAGCTGTTCTAAGTCATATAGGGATATAGGATGTTTTGGTAGTGATTAACAACGCACGAGGTTCTCACGGGATCGATATAGCCCCCTTTTGATGTGTTGCGACTCAGCACTGCGCTCCTTCCTAAAACTAAAACGATACTTCTCATAACGATAATGCTTTTTTGTTGTAACTTACACAAATGTAATTTGAATTGTTGCAAAATTATATTGGGAAATGGTGTACTTAAATGCTAATACATTTTTTCGGTATTCTTAGTTTCTATAAAATTTACTACACGAATATATAATTAGTGATTGCCCCAGACGACCTTCTCAATCCAGCCAACATATGAGAATACACGAGTGTATACAGCAGGCTGGTTTTTGTTGCCGCACAGTTTACCAAACGACGTTATACCAACAATCGTATACATACAGTATAAGGATGGATGATAAACTTGCAATGGACCGCCCGAATCGCCCTGACAAGTATCGCCAGTTCCGTTTCTCGATCCGGCACACATTTGTATTTCGTTTCGAATTCCATGCATCAGCTTAGCTCGATTAAAAATCAAGGCATCTGACTTGTTGCACTCGTTATGACTGAATTTAGTTAGAACCACTTTAAGCAAATGATCGGAACTTTTACGGGCATACGCGGTATTACCCCATCCTGTAGCAATTAGTCCACTTTCGGGAGAATCGAACGATGTCGGTAGGCATGCTGGCCTGATGTACGGATTCAGTTTTACCTTCCGGTCCATTTTCAGAATACCGATGTCATTGTATTTGGACTCCGATGAATATTCTGGATGCTTAATGATTTCTATTACGTTGAAGTCTTCTGGACGAGCATCATCCTTGTCGGTGGAGATATTCAACTCGCCGAGGCGGATATATTTCGCGTCGTCGTGGCTGAAATTGATATGGAATCGAAATTAAGAGAATCGACTAATAATGAACACTTAAACTTACAGCGATTCATCATATAAACAGTGCCCGGCTGTTAGGACGAACTGCTCGCTCACAAGCGTTCCGCCACAACCCCACACTATGGCTCCGTCGATATCACCGACGCCAAAACCAACTAAAGCCATATGTGGAAATTCTTTCGGTTTAGCCTGTACGCCATCGACAATCAGCGGAATGACTTTGTGTCCACATTCGTCGACTTCAGTTGTGATTGGTTCTGGATCTACAACCAATCGAACTGCGGTGATTGTTTCGTAGACTGCTTCACTGTATTCTTTACACTCTGCAAAACAACGGATTTAGCAAAAGACTCAATCGGATTGTCTGAGCTTACTTTGTTGACTCATTGGTGAGTTTTCATTGATTTCAGGAGCTGGTGTGGTTGTCTTTTTCATTGTCGCATTCGGACAACACACGATTTTATTTTGACCTTCGAAACCACATTCAGTAATTCGACGATTCCGGTTTAAATCCTTAATTACGGCAGGACAGTCGTCGATAATTTTACATACTCCCGGTAGTGATGTTCGTTCTACCGTACATCCTTCACCTGAAAGACAATGCACAATTATTACAACATTGAGCAACATCAACAACAACATATTTCATAGTAATTGCAATGACCGTGTGACTTTTATTCAGCTAAGTGGATCGCGCAATGATCTATTCAAACCGGCTTTGGCATAATTACTACGAAGCTGAACTTTAATTTATATGTATATTTTACGTTCTACATAGTTTGAGTGCAAAAATGTAAAAAACAAAACCGAAACATTTGATACGAGTCTCAATTTCAGTGATCAGGATTCAAATCAAACAAACAATTTCAGGACATTCTTTCAGTTTCCTCGAATTCCGTACCATGTTTAAACTGACAAAACAGTCCAACAAGATCGACAGAAAAGACACACATAGCAGAAGCTGAATCAGTCTATTGCCGAAGTACGTAATTTCATCAAACGCAATTACAAACAACGTACTCTAAACACGTACTAAAATAAGTTGCGAAATTCTTTTCTTTTTGAATATTTTAAGGACGAATAAATTGTAACTCATATATCGATAAATCAACGAGCTCTTAAATTGTATTTTTCAATAATTTTTTTTCTTTATTACTTATTATTAATGACAAATGCTAGTGGACGATTGTTTCAGGCACT
Organism: Beris morrisii; assembly: GCA_951812415.1. Taxonomy (NCBI): domain Eukaryota; kingdom Metazoa; phylum Arthropoda; class Insecta; order Diptera; family Stratiomyidae; genus Beris; species Beris morrisii. Next base: position 143,916,681 of record OX638312.1, on the reverse strand, counting down.
TCTCACACACTTTTTATTTATTCTCAATCATTTAGAGTTAGTTTCGGAATGAAACGTACGCACTACTTACCCTGACGTAGGCCGAAAACCGAGCAGTTGAACACTGCAATAAACAAAATCAATCTTATGATCATCTTGATATTGCTATCGATCAATGATCTTTACTTGTTACTTCGACTGAGACTTGATCTTGTCTGTTGCTGAAAGGCGGATGTAATACCGTATATGTACACATGAAATTTAGGAAGTAATTCTACCACAGAAGAAACCAAATTTATTGAGAGAGCAAAACCGGTTTAACCGGTTTCCCCTGTCTTCTTAGCTTCAGCTTTGCCGTAGCAACTACCAAAAAACACGCATACATTGAAAATTTTTCAGTATATATCCCGACCTTGTAAAACCCAAAGTGTCAAAGATCATGTACATAACTCTGTAAATAACTCACCGACCGCCATTACCGTGAAGATCGCCGTCGAAAAATAATTCGTGTCGCGTGTAATAATTTGATAAAAACTGAATGAAAAAGTGCTCAAAAAGTTTTTGAAAGTTACGTGTGACGTGTAAAATTTCATATATTATAGAAAAACCGCGAGTTTCGATTAGTGTTCTTGAGAAATACGGACAAAAACGATTAAAATGAAGTGCATTGTGTGCGGCCTAAAAAGTCAAGTAAAACTGAAATCTGCGGGAGTTTCTTTTTCCGGTAAGTGTAATAGAATAACGTAGAGTAATCCTGGCAAATGCAATGAGTGTTTCATTCAGAAAAGGTGCAAAATTACCGAGATTCGAAATAAAACCCAAAGTGCCAAACATCCGCCATGATTACTTGTGCTTTGCCAAAGGCGTAGTTAATTTCAAAGATCGGGGGTTCACAATATTTTTCTTTCAGTTTTCCTAGCAGTGAACGCTTAAAGGCTGGTTTTCATTACGCCGACATTTTGCAGATGTCTGCCAGAACAAGATGAAAATATAAACTGTACATGCGTGCGAAAGAGAGGAAATATCATCTGCAACAGATCTGTAAAAAAAGTGTCTCGTCTGCAACTTCAGATCTGTGATCTGTAACCATAAAGTAAGGACGTACATTATAGCAAAAAGACTTGCATGCACATCTTTTTCCTATAATTTGCTTCCGACAAACCTACACAATAGACATCCGCATGCACACTACTGTGCCAAATTATGGCAATTATGATTTTAAAATTTGTCGAGCCGGTAATTGTTTTCTTAACAATTTTGTAATGTGAGATGAATATCAAAAAAGGAGATAAATATGCTTAGAATTTTATTAGAAGTGCATGCATAGATCGTTCTGCTGTCTATTCGCTCGACATGAGAGATACGTTGCAATTGACAAGCTGCAGATCGGTTTTACCTTACAATAGTTGTCGAGAAAATTCACATAGTGTACTTTTTCTCAACTGAAAGCGTACAAACAGCAAAAAACACAAGAAATTTCAGTTTGTCAAAAACTATTGCTATAATTTTGCTATAAAGTCCCTTTCTTCCTTCTTAAAACCGATTTGCTGTCTCTTTTTAGTTTTCTGCTATAGATCTGTAATGTCGGAGTAATGAAAACTATGTCTCAGTAATGAAAACCAGCCTTAAGATTGAAATAGTGTAAAGCTATTGGTTTTTATGTGAGTCATCCAGGGCCTGGCTGCTTCGAAAGAGTGTGTTCTTTTCATTTTAATGATAAAGACATAATTATTCGGGGTGAACGTAAGTACCTTCTCGGTAATGCAGTTTCAAAGACGGACAACGAGAAATCATGTGACGAAATTGCATCCGGGAGTGTGGTAAGTTTGAAATTTTTAAATATCTTAATACGTTTTTACTTTATTTTATTATGAGGAGCCTTTACCTCCTCATTGAGTCGATCTCATTGAGTCGTTTGCAAACCTATTTTATATGAATGTAATTATAAATTTTAGAGCGAATATGTGCCAAACGTGGAAAAGACGGACACTGCTTTGGAATCATATGTGCCTTTGTCTATGGAAGGTGCGTCCAATGTTGTACTTAAGGTAAATTCACATGAAATATCCGAGTACATATACAGTATTTACTAAGTACAAACAATTTCTTAACAGACTCCTGAGCGCAAAATTTTGTTATCGACTGATGTGCAAATGTTGTCGCCACAAAGTTCCATGTCAGTAATCATACCATCCCAGGAGCCTTTGAAGAAGAAGACTTTGCTGTGAAGCCGGTCAGTAGAGTTGACAATTTTATAAAAATACTTTATTATTAAAAAATAATAAAATAAAATGAATCTAATTTGTATAAACTTTTAGAAGCAGTTTGCAGAAATATCGGACACCACTTCAGAGTCAATTATTTTATCCACCCTGGATGAGACATCCAACGTTGCGCTGAAGCTAAAACAACTTTTTATATACAGATAAAAGGAAAATAAAAAAAAATAATAAACCAATTTGCAGACTCCTGAGCGGCGAATCCTTCAATTCTCATCGCCACAAAGTTCGATGTCGTCCATCATACCCCTGCAGAATACGACAGACTATCTTGTTGAAAAACCGGTAATAAATTTCGTCAAAGTGTTGTTATATTCTAGCTCAATAAATATTATGTATTTTACAGATTTCAAGAATTACTCTTCAAGAAGCGATGGTATCAACACATGCAACGGAATCATCAATCGCTTCACCTAGAAAAAGGCGATTGAAGTTGAAAGTGAAAAATTTAAGAAAGTTTGTTAAGAAGAGGGATAGTAAATCCATTATCTTCAGTATACAATAAAATCGTACTTAAGATGAAAGCCCGTTTTTACTCGAATCTTTTCAGTCAATTTTCAGGTAATCAGAATCGAACATCTTATGGATAGAATAGCTTAGCCACGGCCGCAGAATAATGAGTGCGCATATAGTTTGCCATTTTTGAGGACTATTGTTCGGTCACTATTCGAAGAGGATGTACAATATCTCCTGTTTTCAATTTCGTATCTGGAACTTTGAATAAATCGCGTATGATCCCATTTTCAAGGACTATACTTGGAGATTTTACTCTGAACCATTAATGTGTTCAAAATACCAAATTCCTATAGCTTCAAGCGTTATGAAGTTAGAGACCAATATTATCTGCACCTGAAGAAGTAAACACATTTTATTGACTAACCTATTAACCTATGCCTATGTTGTTATGAACATAAATAAATATCGAAATGACGAAATTTCTGGACAATATTTAAATTTTTACATTCATCGGATAGAATTTCTTAATTTGAAATGATTCTATTCTTTTGTACAGGCATTTACCCCTTTCCTTATGTGCGATACTTAATACGAGACGCCATACAATTATATAATTACGCTGTAATTAAAATTCACACCGTTTTGAATTATATTATAAAATGTGTATTCTCTAATAGAACCGCTCGTAAAAGAATTTATATTTGACTACGCCACTACACAATAACAAACCCTATTATACGTTACAATAGTATGCGTGCGGCATTTCCATTTCCGCTTCATTTCTCTCGACTTATTTCATTTCCTTATATCTTTCTTCATACGTCCTTCGCCTTGTCGGTGTTCGTAGGCAAATTCTTTAATTTTTAACCTGGATTATTTAATTGTTTTATATGGGTCCTTTACTTGTTTTAACTGGGTTTTTTTATTGTTTTTTATGGGTTCTTTAATTGTTTGAACTGGGGTTTTTAATTGTTTTAACGTTTAATAGGTCATTTTATGACTACTGAGTCGCACTATGGGCATTAGTAACCATATCACTTTCGTCACTTTTATTGTTTTCGCGAACTCGGGTTTCCTTTCTAATCTCGCTCGAGTTTCCCGGTGACCAACTCCTCCTTCAGGATCACTCCGCTTCTCCTTTTCTTTCCTCTTCATCGTTTTTTCACAGCCAAAGAAAAACGGTTTTTTTCGTTGATTTTAGAGTTGTTTTGGCGCAAATTTTTATTTCGAAAATAATTTTGGCGGGAACGATATCCCCACTAGATGTCGTTCTTTTTTCTTTTATTTATGATTAATATTACTTTACAGCGGTAGTATCATTTAGGATTTCACATGGAACAAATTTTAAATACAAATAATAGAAATATGATAACAAATATTTAAAGAACTAATTCCAATGCAGAATGGCAATTCTTACTAAACAGACAAAACATAAGGAAAACTGGAAAGAAAACAGCTAAAAATTAGAACGCGTAATTACGATATCAGTTGGTTCCGTGACAGACCTATACCAGATTATTTTATTTATACTGATTTTGTCACACTCCTAAAAAAATAACTCACCAAACTAAGTAAAAGGAAAAAGACACTGAGAATTCCTTCCACGCTACAAACCTCCTTAAAGCTTGCATTGCGAAACAACAGCACACAATCCCACCCGCCATAGGCGCTTCCGCCCTCTGTCATATATTACGGCCTAGCAAACTACTCCAAATCTACCACTCCCAGCTCCACATTCAAGCAATTATTCGAAGATCTTCGCGACAAATTAAAAAAGGAAAATTGGAAATTGCAATATACAGATGGTTCAAAATCCTTGGAAGGAGTCGGATATGCAGTAGTTGATGAATTAAAGAAAATCGTCTCGACCAAAGCAATGTTCAAATACGCCTCCATTTTTACCACAGAAGCCAAGAAAAGGGAAAATTTTGTATATTCACAGACAGCTTATCTGTTATAAACGCGATCAATAATGTAAATAGCAAAACTAAATTAATAAGTGATATACGACACAAACTCATCATGGAAAGATCAAACTGTGCTGGGTACCAGGACACGTCGGTATTGCCGGAAATGAAGAAGCGGACCAAGTAACATCGTATGCAGTTAAAGGTCCTGTAATCATTAGCAACATATCTTCCCTACCAGACGTAAAGAAGGAAATAAAGAAATATTTGACCGTATTGTGAATGTCACGTCACGTCACTTCGATGCCGATTCGACATCAACGCCTGAAAAAGCGATTGTGAATGTCGATTCTCATCGACAGTTGTCGCTTTGATCGTCATTTTCCGTCGATGAGATTCTAGTCCGTGACGCTTGAAAAAAATTAACGTCGATGCAAAAATGAAATGATTGTAAATGAAAGCATTCACATGAGCTTAAATTCACAATTTACAGCTGACACATACATATCAATATGGAAATGCTAATGAGTTACGTCGATGCGGTTACACAATCGGTTTTTTTCGATCGACGTGACACGTTGAATCGGCATCGAAGTGACGTGACGTGACATTCACAATACGGTCAATTATCTACAAAAAAGTAAATCTTTATGGCCCGAAAGAAGCAACTTCTACTCAATTACTATTAATCCCACGAAAGAACCTTTCACACTTCCAAATGCTTTCGCACGGAAAGATGCTATAGTAATTACAAGATTAAGACTGGGTCACACGAGTCTCACTCACAGACATCTACTTAACAAGGAACCGCCACCAATATGCGATCACTGCAAAGTCTTATTAGATTTTAATCACCTACTAGCCTGTTCACTGGTAAATATACAAAATATGTTATATAATTAGAATAAGAATGAAATTGAAACAAAATGTAATGAAATCATAAAATCACCTAAGAACTCTAACTTACTACATTGAATATAAATACATTATAATTTTTAACATAGTAACCTAAGCTCTTTAATTATAACAATAAGCACCATGTATATTTAAACCGATGGTCATAGTCACTAGTGTTTAAGAAATAATACTGCATATTTATATGCTTATTATTGTAATATAATAATAATAATAATAATTTTTATTCAAACCCGATAGGGACTGAAATTGTAATAAACTGACACAGTATAAATTCCGCAATCATGCATTGCTGCGAGACCCAAACGCAGTACGTCTAGGGTATTGCAGGATTGCAAAAGTATTGGTACTTTCTCTCTTATAGAATTGTGATTTCATCGTAGCAAACGAATGCAACTATGCAAGGATTTCGACTAAGCAACACCAGTTAGCAACGAATCGTGAAAACTCCTATTGAAATGTTATTGTAGATATTTGTATGTATCGAATAAATCTACACAAAAATGTGTTCAAAATTATTGTTGCCCCAAACGATCTGTTCAATCCATCCAACGTATGGAAATACGCGCGTGTATACAGCAGGCAGGTTTACGTGGCCGCAAATGATTCCAAACGATGTTATACCAATAATTGTATACATGCAGTGTATAAATGGATGATAAACTTGTAAAGGACCACCCGAATCTCCCTGGCAAGCATCGCGATGTTCGGTTCTCGATCCGGCACATATTTGTGTTTCGTCGCGAATTCCATCGATCAGATGTCGATCAATAGTATGCGCAAGTGACTGATTACACTCGCTTTGGCTGTATTTTGTTAGAACCACTTTGAGCAAATGATCGGACCTTTTGCCGGCATATTCGGTATGTCCCCATCCAGAAGCAATTGCTTCTTTTTCTGGACCATCGAACGATGTCGGTAGGCATGCAGGCCTGATGTACGGGTTCAGTTTAACTTTCCGGTCCATTTTCAGTAGACCGATATCGTTGTATTTCGAATTGCGTTTATATTCGGGATGTTTGATGATTTCCGTTATGTTGAAGTCTTCTGGACGAGCATCGTCATCTGTTCTAGCGAGATTTAATTCGCCGAGACGAATGTTTTTCGGATCGCCACTGGAAATGAAGTGAAATAGAACCATTAGGAATTGATTGAGATAGAACGTGATACTTACAGAATACGATCATGTAAACAGTGACCGGCTGTTAAAACATACTGGTCACTCAGAAGTGTACCGCCACAAGACCATGATACCGTATTGTCGTCGAGCACGAAACCGATTAGAGCCATATGTGGAAATTCTTTCGGTTTTGCCTCTTCGCCGCCGACAATCAACGGAATAACTTTGTGTCCACATTGGTCGATTTTTACTTTTATGGGTTTCTTATTTCCAACTGAAACTGAATCTACGTAATCATAGACTGCTTCACTGTATTCCTTGCACTCTGTAAAGTAAGTAACGAAATTAGCGATTAGGGTTGACTGGTTTTGAACACATACTTTGCAGGCTTATTGGCGAGTTTTCATTGATTTCTGGAGCAGTTGTGGTAGCAGTTCGCACAATTTCATCCGGACAACATACGATTTCATTTTGTCCCTCGAAACCACATCGAGTATATCGACGACGACGTCTTATTTCCTTTATTACGAGAGGACAGTCATCGATAATTTTACATACACCCGGTAGTGTGGTACGTTCGACCGTACAAACTTCACCTGAAAAACAATAAACAATTACCTAGTTAAGAAATTATTTCAGACTATCAATTAACTACTTGAACAACGACATTTTTCATAATTTTTTCCTATCCACTTTTAAATCACCGTCACGTAATTACCGTGCGATTCTTATGTAGCGTATTCTCGATTAACCGGCTTAAGTCTTGTCTTGAAAGTTCTTCGTAACGCTCTACTGCAAAGCTGACCTTAATTATATTCATACTAATAAAAACATTGTAAAAAATATTTTTTTGCATTTTTCTTACGTAGACTGAAAATAATCAACTTTCTTCCTGTCTGGAAGCCTCACGAAAGGGCCTGCAGCGTCCGTTTCATCCAACTTAAATCGATAGATTCAGCGTTCAAGTGATCGCTGTGAAAACGGGGAAAATCGCAAAGAATCGGGGAGTTTGAAGATGACAAGGTTCTGTGATGTTAATTACTTTGTTGCCAGAAAGCGGAATAAAAATAGAATAATTATCAGTTGGCTGACAAATTCCTCCGTTAATATGAGCAACATTAACATGATATGTGTAACATCGTCTAAAGAAACTTAAATTAAACTACAAGACCGTCTCGAGGACTCAAGAATCGATTCATAAAGGAGGTATCGTAACACTATGAATACCTCAAAAACTACATCCAATTCCAGTTAACTAGGACAAGCTCATTAGTTATAATGTGATTCTTGGTCCTTGATGAGATATACGATAGCGAAGCATTACTGCTTCCCAAAAGAATGTATAAATAAAATTATTACGATTGGGAAAATCTGAAATTCGAGCACAGATAACGGTTTCGAAATTCATCCACTAGAGAATATATCGATATTTTGAATATTCGAATATTTTGATCAAACGTCGCGATCAAGATACCGCGAAATTAGAGATTTGAATATTTCGGTAAAGTAATCAAACGTCCCGATTAAGATACCACGCTTTTGACGAGAAGAAAAACGAAACCAGAAATTTGAACAGATTTCATTCACAACGTCTCAATTATTGCACGAATCAGTAAAAAAGTAAACTTGAAAAACTCAGAGATTCATCTAAACACAAAAAAAAAAACAAATTCCACTTCTCGAAGGAAAATTAAATTTTCAAACTGGAACTTCGATTGCATTTTCGGTAGTCAGCGATCACACATTCCAAAGGATCATTATAATTATATAAAAACAGAAAAGTAATGTGAACCTTTTTAGTACAAATCATTTTTTCTGTACGACATACTTTTGATTAATCAATGAGTAAGTTGTATCTAAAAAAAATATTTGCTAATTTATTTATTCTCAACCACAAATCGATCGTACACAATACATAATTAGTTTCGGAATGAAATGTAAGCACTACTTACCCCGATATAGGCCCAAAACCACGCAGTTGAACACTGCAATGAACAAAACCAATCTTATGATCATCTTGGTATTGCGATCGCGCAATAATGTTCACTTGTTACTTCGACGAAGACTTGATCGTGTCTGCTCTCTAGACGAGTTTTTCAAGCATGAAAAAAACCGATCCGCATGCAGATATAACTTTGGTGCGTAAAACTGATGAAGTCCCAACTTTGATGTTTTAAAGATCATGTTCATCGAAATTAAGTAACAACATGCTGGTAAGAGAAACAGCGCTAAATATCATAGCAAACGGATAAAACGGTAACGATGAATCTTGCAGTGATACTTAAAACCCTACAAGAAGAAAAAGCAGCATCAACGAATATGTAACGATTTGCATAGTTTCAGTTATTTATACAAATATTAAGATTGCGATTTTAAAGAAACAATATGTAAAAAAAGTTTTACTTCCCATTTCTAATGATTCTGTGACGTAAATTATTTATAAGCAATGAGGTTCACAGTGGAAACTGTGTGGGGGCTCAAACATTAGCAAATTTTAACATTTTATAAATTTGTTCAGCAGTTGAATATTTGTTACATAAACATGTTAATTTATTCATTGGCGTAGGTAAGGCAAAAAATGTCAGTGAAAATGTGATGCTTACATTTTCATGAATTTCGTAATATCTCTTAGGTCTTTTGAAATATTGAATTCATTTTTCTTCTACGGGTTTCTTAGATAAATGGGTACAAAATATTTTCATTTTTTTTGTAGGAGTGTATAGGGGCTGTACACATTGTTATGAATTCAAACATATCCCTCATCAACCCCCAAGAGAGAGGGAGAGAGAGAGAAGAGGAGCAGAGAGAAGAGGAGCAGAGAGAAGAGGAGCAAAGAGAAGAGGAGCAAAAGGAAGAGGAGCAAAAGGAAATGGGTTGCTACCTCAAGGGAACTAAGTGCAAGTGCAAGGATTAGTCGATTAATCGCTGTCCTAGCGATCGATCCCAGTCGGGCATTCGTTTTGGTTTTTCGCACCAGAAACTCCTCATGAACATCTATAAAAGCTGGTGAGATCTAATAAAATAGAAACTTCTTCGATTTGTACACAAGTTTGTTTTTTATTAATTTTTTTACGATATAATTTTAATTACCAAATTCAAGATTTACCAAAGCCACCCATTAAATTACTTAGACCTCCGGCAGCGCCTTGTTGCAATTGTCGCATCATACTTTGCAGTCCAGACATGCCCCCCATCTGTAATAAAAAGTTATTTAAACCAAGCATCAGTTATATCCAGTTGAATTTTGAACTGAACTTCATACAACTAGGAACAAATTGTATTCTTAGAAGTGGACACCAATGAAACCTAAACGTTATCTCGTAAAAAGAAAGAAGTAGCTACAACATCGTTTTAAAAACTTATAGCAAAAAAAATTTTAATTGCACATTTGAGGCATATTTTAAGAAGGTTGAACAGGCAAGTCCAGAAATAAATCAATTTATTTATTTATTAAAGGCGTTTTCTCATGCTCAGAATATTATCTATGATAATTTAGTATTAAAATTAGCATTGATCTAGTCGGTGCCGTTTCTTTCGAAAGCAGTATCTTTATTTATTTGTAATTTTAATTTTAAATAGACTAAGCTTAAGTCAAGCAAAAAAACTTTTGTATAATGAATTCAGACGATTCATAATTATATTCAATGGTTATTTTGAAATGTAATTAAAATGCAGAGTGTGCAAACCGAAACTAAACAAGTTGGAAATTTGATCGAACATGATCGATAAATTTTTTTCCTGCTGGTCGATATGAGATTCAAATACATAAGACACGCGATGAACTAGTGCGAGACCATCACCGAAAATAAATTGTTTGTCTATTCAACTTACATTATCCAGTAATACAACTGAATGTCTACCGTGACTGATCGATCTGTGCTAGCATTCTTCGATCACACCTTGTTATGATTTTTTGGAGCAAAGTTCATGAATTGAGTTTGACGATATTCAGTCTGACATTTTTCAAAACTTAATTCGTATGGTATTATAATTTTCATTTTTATTTAAATGTTTGTGGGTTGGGATAAACACTTGAACCTGAATAGTTCATAAGTTGGAATAAGGACATCGCATAATAAATACTAAATTGTCATAAGAAACCAGTGGACTTTTAAATACACAGCTACGATAAAACATTTATTTACATCTCCATTACTCCGCATTCCCGTTTCCTAAGTTCTCTACGGAAGTTTTGACTTACATTGTAAATGGATGGACCATCGAGATTTTTTGATAACAGCAAGTCACCAAAGAGCGACTCCGACGCGTACAAAAATGTCTGGTATTTTAGCTAAAGGAGGTTATGTACGTAAGCAAAGATGTGCAAAAAGTTACTGGAAATCTTGCAAATGGGTGGGCTCAACAAAACATAATTTTCGACGCGAAACTAATACAAGCCAAGATGAAGAAACGGAGGTTTCAGTTGGTTTGGTCAATTCTAGAATTTAAAAATTTACTAACCTGTTGCAGCATTCTCGGATCAATCATTTTCGCCATTTGTTGATTCAATTTTGCCATTTGCGTCGGGTTTACATTCTTCGCCATATCGCCAGCCTTAAACAGACCTTTTACGCCCCCCATCTTTTTAACAACAGCCGCAAATTTCGTATAGTGCGAAATTAATTCCTTGACCTCACGTTCGGTTACACCGGAACCTTGTGCTACTCGTATCGCACGCGACGGCTGTTTGCTAAACAATTTCGCTCCGTCCCGATTATCGAGCTCGCCGTCCGACATACTGTCCATCATTGTCATCAATCGTTTAATGCGGGCCATCGATTCCTGTTCGCCGCCCTTGGTCATGAAGTCTTGCGAGAAGCCCGGTATCATTCCCTGCGGAGCAAAAATTATTGATATACCCCACGTAATTCACTATCGGGTCTTTTACTTACCATAATTTGGGAGAACGGTCCCATTTTCATAATATTTTGAAATTGTTCGTACATGTCACGAATAGTGAATTGGCCGTGTTTAATTTTCTCGAGCAGATCTTCGTTGTCGTCCAGTTTCAGTTCGTTCACTTTATCGATGAGTCCTTCAATGTCGCCCATACCCAGCAGCTTACTAACGAACGGTTTTGTTTTGAACGGTTCCAGGTCGTCGATATGTTCACCGGTACCGATGAATATAATTGGCGAATTTGTGGCGGCAACACTGAAAGTTCATTACGTTTGATTTTTGCCAGTAGCTATTTAGAATTTTGTTGCACTTACGCAGAAAGAGCACCGCCGCCTTTAGCGTGACCGTCCAATTTGGTTATGATGACCGAACCGATGTCGACTTTCTCTTTGAAAGCGCGAGCTTGGGCTTCGCAAGCCTGTCCTATGGTGGCATCCATGACGAATATAATATTATCGGGTTTCTGGGCAAATGGGGGAGAAAACAGAAATTAATTCTTGTGAACGTATAGCCGATTTGATTCTTATCTTTAGCGAGACATAGGAGTCGACATAAAATGTCGTCGGGAAATAATAAAAAAAAAAAATTCTGAGAGTAATATCGAGGGAAACGCAAAGCAGTGATAAAAATAAATATTTTCCACTCTTTGCTTTAAAGCTCCAGAGACATTCGCACAGTGCTCCAATCAACCTCGAGCCATGTCTACTCCCAACAATCGCTAAAATATACACTCACCACAGCATTTGCGACCGCCAACATCTCCTCGAACAACGATTCCTCCTGCTTGTGGCGACCGCTCGTATCGACGATAATCATTTCGAAGCCCTCTTTCTTGAACATTTCAACGCCGTCCTGTGCGATCACAACGGGATCGACTTCCGTGTAACTACCGTAGAACGGAATTCTGGCTTTCGTTGCGTTCTGTTTGATTTGATCGTAGGCACCGGCACGGAAGGTATCGGCACACACCAGGCACGATTTCCAGTTCTTCTTCTGGTAGTGGTAGGCCAATTTCGTGCAAGTCGTTGTCTTTCCCGACCCTTGAAGGCCGACGAACATGATTATATTGTGTCGTCCTTTGATTGGTTGGTACGGCTTTACGCCCGGATCGACAAGCTAAGAAAAAAACTAACAGTTAGCTATGGAGTTCCCGGATGATAGGATACTGCACTAAACCTTAATTAGCTCCTTGTAAACGGCAGACTGAATCATGCGACGCTTGTTCAGGCCGCCAGCCATCTCCTCGAAGTCAATAACTGCTCGGACATTTTCACGCAATTTTTTAACTAGACGAATATTTACATCGGCTTCGAGCAATGCTGCGCATATCTCCTTCAGCATGGAATTTAAAACCTGAACGGAAGAATCAAAAGTGAAACGAACGAGGAAAACATGAGGGGCGAAAGGAAGTTTTTTACCTCTTCATTTATGACGGTCGCTTTACTCAACGACTGGAGGGCCGTCGTTATTTTACGGCCTAAATCTGCTAAAACCATTTCGGCTACGGTGGGACAACTTTTTTCACCGTGGAAATTTCAATTTTTATTTCAATACGTTCTCGGTGGCAATCGAAAAGCTGCACACGTCGATTGTGGAAGATGTCAACTTTCGTAGTAATTTTGACGTTTGTTGTCAGTGACATGGTCAGATTTTCAAGTGTTTGTCACGACATCTGGTAGAAATTTGTGATGAGGTGAAAATTTGTTATGTGGTGAGTATTTTTGTAACGAACATGTAAGTAGCCGTTATAAAAATATTTTTTTTAATTTAATTTAGTCGAGTGGATATAAAAATATCTCCAACTTATCCAGATATAGGAGAGTATCGCAATTTTTCAGCAACTCGGCTGGCACTTGCAAACATTCTATTTCAAGTCCAGTGTAAACCACAATTGGGGTACGTCTACTAGTTTTGTGGCTGATGGACCAATCGTTTTGGTCTTGTGAATTGCGGTTCTAAGGTTGTCGCTAAAAATAACATCTAGAATTTGGTGGTCAATTTTCCTACAGCCCGTACCGCTGGTATAAAGATTCAATTATTATTAAGAATTTCTTTGCGAAAGTTGATCCTCAAATAAAAAAAAAATTCTGGAACTTTTGCAACCACTGGTCGGAAGTTTTATTATACTTTTTGGATCGACCACGCTACTTTTTAATTAAAATAATAAAGTGTTATGATTTCGAAGGAATCCCAGAATCGATAGTTTGATTGCGCATTAATTTCTTAATTGATTTTTGATAACATCAGTAGATAAAAAACAAATTTATTGTAATTCAATGGGACAATGGAGGTACTTGAATTATTTTTGAAACAATTACGTTTGAAGATTATCATGGGCGATGATTAAAGCCTAACGCAAGTTTTGAGGACTTAAGAAACGCGTTAAAGAGCAGTTTAGTCGGGAGGTTTATTCTGAATAGGCTGAGAATGTTTCCGAAAATAATTTTACTGGCAATCTGGCTTGTTCTTGTCGCTGGTGAACCGTTAAGGTACATATTTATATAATTAATATAAATTATTTTATTTCATTATTTTTTATTATTTCCTATTGTTGAATTGTGGCTGAAATTCTGCTGAATTTTCAAATATGAACGGAAAATCTGAATTCATTATCTATTTCTTCAGTGATGCGACAGCTCGCATCTGGCGTTGGCTTCTACCACACTATCCCTGTGATCGATTTTGGTACATTTCAGTCGTCCCTTTGTTCGTCTAAGTTTTCTCCCGAATCTTTGGAGCTTATATCCTTTGATGGAGATATGTTGGTAGCCTAATGCTCACTCTCAGAAAGGGATTTAGTACAAGCTCAGTTAACTGTTGAAAAGTCGAAAACTACTTTCTGTCTGGTGGTAGTCAAAATCCTCAAATTTGGTTGATTTGTCCGTCCCAAATGTACGATCATTTGCGAAGCGTTCATCTCAAAATGCTGAAATTCAGTAAATATCTATAGTTTTGTTTCTTCTTTGTACTTACTTCTTCTCTTACTCCATGTCACTTATTAAAATGCATATCGACCACATTTTTTTATTATGCCAACTGCACTTTGAATATGAATTCAGTATTTCGTTTAAAAGTATGAACTGATTGATTGCATCCGATTTTGGCTAAGATATGTACCATTACTCCCTTACCCGATGTTTTTATTAGAAAACTCCTGGCACAAATAATTGATAATTCCACTTACTCAGAAAGTCGCACGTTTATCATAATATTACAGCAAAATTAAACGTTTAAAAAATTAAAATTCCACCAACAGAATCAAACTAAAAAAAGTGAAACATGAACGTGGACCTATCCAGGCGTACAGCAATGCAGCATCGGAACCTTTATTAAACGCATTTAATGTAAGTTTTTAACCGCTCTTAAATAAAATACTAATTTATTAAATCTCAGCTCCTGAAATTAGCTGTAAACAGCAATTAAAGTTTTCTAAAGGTAGAATTATAATGTACGCGACGCGCGCTCGTTAAGCGATGCGACGCGATGACAGCTGATTAGAATGCATGTTACTGTGTGCAACCAATTAAATCGCTCTAATCGCGTTGCTGTTATTGTCTATTTTATAATTTCGTCACGCGTGTTAATCGATTTAGATTTTTTTAGAACAATAGACGGGAAACTGCTAATAAATACCGGAAAATAAATGCCTATACAATAAAAAAAAAATATTTTAGTATTTGATAAAATTACTTTCAGGGCACTCACTGTAACTGGTTTCGTGATATGGCAGGCGCGATGCGATTGTGTCATCGCCTACGCCGCGCGCATTGCTTTGATAGAATTTCCACCTTTAATCTTTTTTCACAAGAAAATATCTTTTTATACCTTTTTTCAGAATCAATATTACGGCGATATTTCTATTGGAACACCACCCCAAAACTTCACTGTTCTATTCGATACCGGCTCATCAAGTCTTTGGATTCCTTCTATCGGTTGCTTTTCGGCAGGATGTTGTAAGTATAATGTAAAGTTCGCTAATAGTTAGATCAAAGTCATATGTTAACTTAATTCTTCTGAGCGTCCAATAAGATTGGCGATACCTCGAGCCTCGTAAGGCTAGTGGCATAGTAGGTTAGTCTTTCAAATCAAAGGTTTTGGTTCGAATATTTCTATAAAAATATATTTGAGATTTTGAAGTATAATAGCATTTTGTACCACTCTATAAATGCGGGCGTAGCCGCGAGACGCGACTAATTATTATGAACTAAATGTCCATTTTAGTGAACCACAGACAGTACAACCACAGTGCATCGTCAACGTATCAAGTAAACAATCAAAGTTTCGCCATCTATTATGGAACTGGAAGTCTTAGTGGATACTTATCTACCGATACAATAAGTGTAAGTACAACTACATTAAAAATGATGAAAGTCATTCATCAAATATATTTTGCATTATTCTCATTTTAGATTGCTGGTCTGAAAATTGTCCGTCAAACTTTTGCCGAAGCATTAGTTCAACCGGGTACATTTTACAGCTTCATGCAATATGACGGAATTTTTGGCTTGGGCTACAGCTCAATGGCAGTCAACAATGTTATCCCGCCGTTCTACAATCTTTACAATCAAGGACTTATCCCGGAACCGGTTTTCTCGTTCTACATGAATCGCGATCAGAATGATCTTGATGGCGGCGAATTGATGTTGGGCGGTTCAGATTCACGTTATTATACCGGTCCGATAACATACTTACCGGTTGACAATCAAGGATATTGGCAATTCCATATGGATGGTGGCGTTGTTGGAAATTATAAATTCTGTTCGGGCGGATGTGAGGCGATCGCTGATACTGGATGTAGCCTCTTGGCTGGACCAGTCGATCAAGTTAAAGCTATCAATCAAGCGATCGGAGCACAGGAGAGCTATGCTTGGGGCTATGTTGTTCCATGCGATCGAGTTCCTTATTTACCAGTAGTTACATTCAATTTTAGCGGAAAAGCATTCCCCTTGGAAGGAAAGGACTATATTATTTCGGTGAGATTTGAGCATTATAGATTCAGACTAGACAGAAAAAAATAATAAATTTGATCTTCTTTGTATAGAGAACCGATAATGGAGCTATCGTGTGCCAATCAGGATTTACGTTGAACCTATCAAGTGGAGGACCAGCCTGGACACTTGGAGATGTTTTCACTGGTGCCTATTATACTATTTTCGATTTGGGACATAATCGTGTTGGATTTGCGAAGGCAGCCTAAGTCCTTGATCAAATGGTGAAATACATGGAAATATGATCTAACATTGTTTCTGCTTTTACTTAATATTTCTTCAAAATTTCAGTACCTGTTTTAGCCTCTACTTGTTGTTAGTCCATCAGTTTTTAAGGACAGTGATCGTAAGTTAAGATACCGTAACTAATACTCTTTTCTTTCTTTGCCTATCCACCTTAAAGTTAGGTGCTTAGGGAAACTAATGGCAATTTCGTAACACTTCTTGGAAGTCGGCCGAGTCGAGGTGGAAAAAAACGTTCTTCTGTAAAACTGTGATTATACTAATCATCTCATTTATATAATACAGTAGCCATGAGAGCTTACCCTTCCTTTTTTCATTCAGCAATGTGGCAAATTCAAATTATTTATTCTGCCAAAAAGAAGCATGAGGATATGTAATACGTATTGCGATCATTTGTGCTGGATTTCAGCACACTATCCCGCACTAGTAAAAGTACCGGAAATGTCCCGGTTACACAATACTCACCCGTTTTTGAAGAAATTTTTTTTATAGTTAGTTGAGCTTACCTTCAAGTTTGACCGAAATGTTACATTTAGAAAAAATATTAACTTTCTTCAAAAATTGACGGTTGCCCTCACAAAATATGTTGTGATGTAATTCTCCATGTGATTTCTTTGGTGGCGCTCTGGATCCTTAGAAAATGAACGAAACGCAGCCTAGGTAAAGTGGCATTCCTAGCTAGTATGAAACGTTTGTTTTTCACTATTTTCCGCAATATAATAACGATCTATTTCTGTTTTTCGTCATTTTAGACTTCTATGATACGACTTTGAGTGATGAACTAAATAAATATCTAGAATTTACACGAGTTAATTACAATTTGTCGCGTCTACTCTCTAGTGAAAATCTTTCTTATACTCGTACACGTTCAGTAAATCACGCTCGAAACGATCGAAACAGTTACCCCCTTTTCACTTACGAAATGCTCGACAATGGCTCCTTCAGGTATAAATACAAATATAGGAATCAAAAGAACAATGGTGGCAAATGAAAATACCAATCCAAATAAAATTAGAAGAGTAAAACCAAATATGATTTAATCCACATTTTATTTTTTATAATTACTTCAATGAGAGAACAATATTGGTTCTACAGTCCGTTCAAATCTCCTCTAAACTTTTTGGGAATACCTCCAGTGCCCAAACGAACTCGGAAACCAGAACAAATATAACCTCATTTGGATTCCGGGACACAGTGGTTAAGACGGCTACGAAATAGTAGACTCAATGGCTAGAAAAGATTCAGAAGCTTTATGGACCGCATCCATTCTATATTGAGCCCAATTGAGTGACACTCCAATCCAAAAAAAAATATCTAAGTCTATCTCAATGAAATTTCAATAAATTTGTATGCACCCTATTTTAAAATCACTATGGAAGCTTAAACTTAATAAAATTTGAACGATTGTGTCATAAAACGATTAATATAATGGATCACTAGCATTCAGCGGCCTTATAAGCTGACTCACATGCGATTTTACACAAAAAAAGGAGGTAACCAAGTTTTTTTCATAAAAGATAAATAAATAAATCCCTCTGCTATAATTTTAAGAAGATGACTCAAATATTTTATGTAAGATATAAAAATTATGTTTTTTTATATTTGATGTGACAACGTGTGTGTGTTTTTCACGTAAACTTCGACTGGAGATTGAGCTACTCGGCTAGTTGCAATGCGATATGGTTGAAAAATTTCACAGTAAAGATCAATCTAAAGTTAGTACAGTTGCTAAG
The DNA here is from genome assembly GCA_951812415.1 of Beris morrisii. Lineage (NCBI taxonomy): Eukaryota > Metazoa > Arthropoda > Insecta > Diptera > Stratiomyidae > Beris > Beris morrisii. Next base: position 143,898,162 of record OX638312.1, on the reverse strand, counting down.
TAACTAATCTAGTGATCTTGGGTTTGAATCGTTATTTAATTTATTATATAATTTTTAAGAGCACAAGTCAAAAAATCTGATGATGGTCTGGGCGAAACTTTATTATTTTTCGGGTCAAAGTTCGGAAGCGGTCAAAGTCGGATTATATCATCAGTTGTTTCGAGATTATGACGTATCTTGGAAACTTAATTTTGTTCTTAAAATAAAAATATTTAAAAAGCCCGTGTAGACTATTAGAGTTTCGGTATATTATGTACACTATAAACCCATAGAAGTAAAAACGAATTTGATGTGTTATCAGACTTAAGAGATATGACGAATTGTTAAAACTTATACAAACCCATTAAGGTAAATGTACCAATACGCGACCATGTAAGCATTGCTTTCATATTCAATAACGAAATATCCATTTTTATACTAATTTCATTTTCACGATCGTTGTTTTAGTCAAAGTCGATATATTATTCTGCAAATACAATTGTTTTTCACAACACACGATCATTATTTTAGAAGATATTCGAAAAAACGTTAATCGATGTACGAGTACGTCGTTGCGACCACATGATTGACCCGTTGTCTCGATTTGCGACCACTCGTTTGTCCCGATTCGCGACCAGTCGCAATCTGGTAATTGAGGCTATGTCATGAAAACTGATAGTTGGGTTCTCAAAAAGGACATATATTACACCATTAGCCGTAATTTTAATCTCCAAAACATCGATGATTTATTTTTGTTGAGGATTTTGATTCATCCGGACGCACAAATGTACATTCACTAATGTTTGTCCCACTCAGCGACCACAGTAAATAAAATGGATATTGATGCCTTTGGTTTAATTAAAACACGTACGGTGACCAGCTACTTGTCCGAGTTATAGATATTGGCAGAATTAAATTGTTGATATCGATCCAAGTCACTTTGCCACTGAATAAACATTGAACGGTCGAACTGTCAAATCTAGTAACGAAGTGCCGTCTACAGGTGAAATGGAACAAAATGGCGGGTGAATGCGCGTATTATGAAATTGAATTTTTTTTTTAAATTCAGGTGTCTACTTAATTGTACCGTGAAAAATATGCGCATCAAGAGCATTGTTCACGCATCATTATGAATATTCTACTTGGACGAATAATTTTGAGAATCTATTTATTTTACTCATAATTCATTGAAACTGGTCGCACGGCGGGACATGGTCGCGTATTGGGACATTTACCTTACTTCCACTTGGGGTTTGAATTTGTGAAAACGTAAGGAAACCCATTATACCCCCTTGGCTCTTGAAATTCGAAAAATCATGAAATTGGTTTTTAGGTCATTACATCAAATGCCGTAATAACCAATTTTATATCTCATCAGAACTAAGTGATGGCAAAAATTGTGAAAACATATGCAACCCATGGGAGTTGAATATCCAAAAATTGAGAAATGGGTTTGTAGGCGATTATATAAAAAGTCTGTGGAAGTGCAAATCGATATAATATCTCATCAAACCTAAGAAATATATCAAAGCCCTGAAAAGCATACAATCCCTTAGGATTGAATATCTAAAAATACTGAAATTGACTTTTTGGCGCTTATACGAGTACGTATAGGAAACCTTAGGAAGTAAAAATGAATTCGATATATTATCAGATCTAAGCAATATGTAGGAATCTGTGAGAACATATGCAACCTCCTTACACCCACTTGGGGTGGGGGTTGAATATCCAAAAAACCTAAAAGGAGTTAATAGATAAATATGAAGATAGAACGAGAAAGTATAAACCAATTTAATTTCTTACCAAAAGAAATGACGGAAAAACGTGTTCAACCCATTTATACCCTCTTAGGGGCTGAAAAAGGAAAAACTGAAAAACATGTTTTAGGCGATTATTACGCAAGCCAGTGAAAGTGAAAAGTTAGTCGATATCTAATTAGACCTGGGGGATATGACAGAATTCGCGAAAAAGTATTCAACCACTTTACACACCCTTAGGGGTCGAATTTCAAAAAATCCTGAAAACACTTTCTAGGTATTTATATGAAGAAGCTGTAAAATAAAAATGAATTCAATATTTGGAAGACCTAATAGATATGACGAAAATCGTGAAAATATATGCATTTCATTTTCACTGATAAATTTGTTCGCCCCCCCCCCCTTCCAAACGCCAATGGATATTTGAAAATTTTTTTTATCTAAATTACTTTTCTAGTTAATTTACATATACATACCAAGTTTCAACTTTGTAGCATAAGCCGTTCTACAGATAGGAAAAACACCCCCATCCCCGTACTATACTACCCCTGTAAGAAATTATATTTTTCCAATATGCCTCTACTATAGTTCTATCTAAATACCAAGTTTCAGATATCTATCATTATAAGTTCTCGAGATATAAAAATCGAAACTTTTTCCTTTTCACCCTCCCCCACCCTCACCATCTACACCCTCACCATCAAAATTTTTTATCCTGTTAGGGGTCTATTAGGTCTACTTCTGGTAAAAATTTTAAGTATCCATCTTACACTGTTCTTGAGATATGAGACGTGATTTTTTAGAAAAATTCTTATCCTTAAAAATTTTACTTTCAGTAAACTTCATTTGTCAACCTTTATACGTAAACCGAATTTTATTTGTCTAGTACAATTGTTCGTGAGATATTATAATTTAAAGTTTTTCACCCCCAACCCCCGTACGCCACTGCCCCACTAACAAATTTATTTCCGATCTAGTATATCTAAAGATGTTTCTTAAGTTTTAACTTCGTGACATTAACCGTTTAGGAGTAATGGATTTTAGAATGTCTCAATCTCGGCTTTTTTGCGTTTCGGATTCATTATTTCCCCCCCCCCCCCACTCCATCACCCTTTCACCCATATCGGCAATTTTTTCGCAAATGGGTCTACTATTGAAGTTCTATATAAATTCCAAGTTTCAGCTTCCTAGAATAAGCGGTTGCCGAGATCTAGAAACCAAAATTTTTCGTCTAAAACGCTTCCCCCACCTCCCTCTTTACACCCCCACCACTCAAAAGGTATACCCAGTCAACCCACGAAAAAAAATTCAACTAAATAACTCAAAGGGTTTGGGTGCTTCGAGCCTTCAAACAATTTTGCGTACTCCGGTAGACGTACGGCGTACGGCGGACAGACGGACTGAACATTTTTTTTTGCTTTTTTCGTGTGTACTAGTCATGAAACAAAAAAAAATTGTTTGAGGGCAGCAAATTTTTTTTTTAAAAATCTATCACAATACTGTATTATTGAAATAATAAAGTAAAATTATAAGTATAAGTAATATATACTCGTAAGTCTCACCATAAGTATTTCGGCTAAGAATTGGCTCACAAAAACCACAAGGTGAATCATACAGAATCCAAAAACAAGGCCGCAATACGTTTACCTGTCGGAAATGTCCTTCATCAAAACCCGGATAAAATGAAGATTCACCTTGTTTTTCTTTTATCAAAATTCATTATGTTCTTTTCAAATTAAGTTATCGCAAAAGATTACGATAAATTGAAATTAAAAACGAAAAAAATAAACATTGACAAAATTTTGTTATGATAATATTTCCGCTGATAATCTTAAAATCAATGTGTAATCATTAAAAAATAAAACATCCGATTGATAGATAAATTGAACGTTATAAAACCAACGGTACTAGGTTGGTCTGATATTCATTTTAGTTCGAACAGAACTTTGAAAGCAAATCGAAACAAAGTTAAAGTTAAAAAAAGAAAAATGTTTACGAAGTTTTTAATTGTTGTTCTGTGCTTAGTTGCTGTTGCCAACAGTGAACTTCTTCGGTAAGTCCTTTTTTTACCATTAGTTTATTTTATGTTTAAACTTATTTGTTTCGTTAATGTTTTCAGCATAAAGCTCAAAAGGAACAAGATTCCTCGTAATGTTCATTCCTTCCGTAGCCGTTCAGGAGCTGAAGCCTTGACCAACTTTGCTGATGTAAATATTCCATACTTGAAGCTAGTGCCAATTTTTTTATAACAATCTCACATTTTTTCAAAATTTTAGAACCAATACTATGGAGAAATTACTATTGGAACACCACCACAACCCTTCACTGTTATCTTCGACACTGGTTCATCGAATCTTTGGGTTCCATCTACTTCCTGCACATCTGGTGGATGTGGTAAGCGCCTTGCGATCCTTGAATTTTTGTAAATCTCTGAATTAAACGTGGAATTTTCTTACAGCTTCGCACAACTCATACAGTAGCAGTGCCTCCTCATCGTATGTAGCGAATGGCGAATCATTTTCTATTCAATATGGAACTGGAAGTTTGGTCGGTTACCTTTCACAGGATACCGTAACTGTAAGTTGAAAACAGGATTATTGCATTCATTAGAATAACCGATTGATTTATTTCTTTGTGTTCTATTCTTAGGTTGCTGGCATGACCGTAACTGGACAAACTTTTGCTGAAGCTACCAGCGTTGCTTCCTTCTTCGCCGACATGAACTTCGATGGTATCTTGGGTCTTGCTTACAGCTCAATTTCGTCGGATGGCGTAACTCCGGTCTTCTATAATATGTACAGCCAAGGACTTATCGCCTCGCCAGTCTTCTCGTTCTATTTGAATCGTAATCAAGACGACTCAAATGGCGGCGAAATCATTTTCGGGGGATCAGATCCAAACTACTACTCCGGTTCATTCACCTATCTTCCAGTCGACGACCAGGGATACTGGCAATTCAAAATGAACAGTGGTAGTGCTGGCAGCTATAACTTTTGCATTGGTGGATGCCAAGCAATCGCTGATTCCGGTACCAGTTTAATTGCTGGTCCACCATCTGTGATTGATCAGATTAACTCAGTTATTGGAGCTTATGAAGATGTGGGCGGTGACATCGTCGTCGATTGCTCAACCCTTTCAAGCCTTCCAACTGTTCAGTTCAATCTCGGTGGAACCGTTTTCCCACTTGAAGCCAGCGACTACATCGTCCAGGTAAATAAAATCTACACTTACGTCAGCCAAAGCATCTAATTTAAATGTTCATTTTCTACGAAATAGTCGACAAGCTTTGGAGTTACTACATGTGCATCTGGATTCAGTTCAAACCCAACTGCTGGTGAAGGTGGTCCAGACTGGATTTTGGGGGATGTGTTCATCGGCAAATACTACACTGTATTCGATATGGGAAATAACCGTGTTGGCTTCGCAGTTGCTGTTTGAGAAAGTCTTATTTATACTAGAAAATCTTTTATACTTTAATGAATAAATTAATATATCGTCACCTGAATACTACAACTAGATAACTCAAAAATTGTCACATATGTTACTGGCCTATAATATGCATCTTGGTTTGCTCTATAACCTGCTACAACTAGACAACTCCAGAATTTTTCTTGTATATACAGGGTGTAACTAGTACTGAGGTTCAAACAAAAATGGGAGATAGAGGAACTTGTCCTGAGTAGAAAATCGTTCCACACATACTCCCGTTTTTGCACCGTTAAGGAGATAGCGCGATTTTAAGGACGAAGGATTTTCATCGTACCTGTGATCACTGTTTGATCTCTAACTTCTGCTGTACTTAGCGTAACGTAATAATTCTTGGCTCGTTGGAAAGGACACAAATTCTTCTTTCTAATTGCTGTCAACTGTGTCAATCAGTGTTATACTTTTTGAGCAAAATTCATTTAAATGACACAAAAATAATAAAAAATTACAAAAAAATACAAAAAAGTCCTGTTTTCTCCAAGAAGGACCTGATTAACTACCAAATTTTATTACATTTTCTGAAAGCCCATAAAATTTCACAATACGTTTGACAACAGAATTTCTTCATAGGTTGAATTGTAAAGGAGCGGGACTAACAGTTATCAAGCACGTTCTCTTCAAGTAAATCTGGTTTGACACCCGTCATTCGCCGAAGGAGTATGATTAATAATAGTGAGGACGAAATAAATGCATGTGGTTGATGCCTAATCGATGGCCGATGCGCCGGGTGCTTACCGTGGGGTCCCTAGCCGCGATGCGCAGTATGCGCTCCTCCGTGGCCACAGGTACCGAGTGTCGCCGTCGTGGATGTTGTGTCTCCCGCCACGGCTGCAGTGTACCTCGTTCACGAAGGTTCCGATGAATGCTGATGAACATCCGATAATGGGGGTACCGAGATCTGTCCGGATACCGTTCCCGGTAAACTCTTTCAGCTCGCCTAGCATTCCCGTCGCACAACCCATACACGAAGTGCATGTCTGCCATTTCTTCCGTTGTAAAAGACCTCCTATTGCTTGCCATGTTGCTCGTAATGATGTCTATGACATTCTGTTTGCTGCTGCTTCCTCCCGATGCTTTTATCGCAGAAAAATCTACGTAGGACGAAGTCATTCCTGTTCCTTAAGGGAGCAGGTAAACTCCACGCCCTACTTAAATGGATATTACTTAATTAACTTAAATGGATGTTAGTTAATTTACTTGAATGGACGCTATCTAATTAGTTGTCATATTTTTACTTACCTGTAACATAATTTCCACACATAAGAGCAATACGTGTGTTGTTAACATGGTTGCTCATTACTGCATCTGTTTTGCGGTAAATTCTATGTTTAGCAGTATTTCCAACATGTGCAGGGAACTCACTTGTTGTTGCAAATATGAAAAAATTCTGTTATCAAACGTATTGTGAAATTTTATGGGCTTTCCGAAAATGTAACAAAATTTGGTGGTTAATCAGGTCCTTCTTGGAGAAAACAGGACTTTTTTGTATTTTTTTTTAATTTTTTATTATTTTTGTGTCATTTAAATGAATTTTTCTCAAAAAATATAACACTGATTGACACAGTTGATAGCAATTAGAAAGAAGAATTTGTGTCCTTTCCAACGAGCCCAGAATTATTACGTTACGCTAAGTACAGCAGAAGTTAGAGATCAAACAGTGATCACAGGTACGATGAAAATCCTTCGTCCTTAAAATCGCGCTATCTCCTTAACGGTGCAAAAACGGGAGTATGTGTGGAACGATTTTCTACTCAGGACAAGTTCCTCTATCTCCCATTTTCGTTTGAACCTCAGTACTAGTTACACCCTGTATATGTATACAAAATGGTGGTATATACTCGTATAATATAAGAAAAAAACAAAACTAGATAAGTTTAAAATCAGTTGTTGGCTGAATGTTAAAATTAGTTTTTCTCGAAACTAATATATTTAAGATGTCTAGTTGTAGTATTTAGGTGGCGATATAATCTCAGATGAATTTCGAATACTTTTTCAGTTCCTACATATCTGACCACATTTAGATTTCATAGGGCAGCAATAGTGCTCTTCCAAAACACTGTTACTGCATCCATTATAATTTTTAATGTTCTTTGTTATTTTGGCGTATTGTATCCCTAAATAAAACGATTGAAGGAAATTTGTCGAGGAAGCAAAGACCTGATTTGGGTTGTAGTGCCATACAAGATGCGTAAAAAATTTATTTTTATATTATAACTGATTTCGCAAGATTTCAACAAAACTCCATGAAAAAGTACTAAATTTCTCTCTTTTAAAGCCCCTTCTTATTTAGTTTAGGCTGTTTTTCAACATAAGCTTTTGGCTCGATTTTATAATTTATCGTTTTTTTATTAAGTCCTTCATATCAAATATCGCTAGTAATGGAATAGTACTGGACCTTCCTGTTACCATGATATTCCATCAATGAAAATTATCAGTCACGCTGAAGTCTATCATAATAAATTCGAATAATCTTCAGATTTCTGGTATTGCTTTCTCATGATTAACAGAAAATAGTCAATTTATTTAATCTATTGAGCCATTGTGTTTTAATCTAAGTATTTGTCTATTAATTGCTATGTTCATTTATCTCTACATAGGCGTTATTTGACATTTTATGATCATTTTTTATCTAAAGAGCTTGTGCTCAAATTAATTAATTTGGTCATAAACTTTAATTTTTAGGAAAAACCTCATTTCGGTACATTTGCAATGTAGTGAACTCCCAAAAGCTTTCGCGCTGGATGCAATAATATTTAATTTGTATTATATTACAAAATTATGTATTTCCATTTCGTCTTTATAAATCACATAATTTCTCAATTTTTTTTTTCGCATACTGGCATGATGTAAACTGGAAGGGGAAGAGAGACCAGATAGATGACAGAAATGAAACATACCGATTTTAATATCGCGTGAACGTTTCACTACGAAAAGTTGAAACTTCACTCGTGAAGTTAAAATATTATCTTTCTATTTTTTCTCATCAAAATTTTGGTATTGATGAAACACACTTGTCTTAGCTGGGTGAATATCCCTCCTTCAGAATGCTATGCTTTTGCCAAAAATATAGTTCAATAAATAAGGTTAGGAAGCGACCAAAAAGTTACATAGCTCTAATGGTATCCTCAATCAAAAATATAATTAAAAACCGTGAACAAAGGATGTTCCTAGCGCGGAATCCTTAAAAGGCACTAAGATCATTTCAAATAAGTAAAATACAGTAAAATGTTGTTTTACAGCAAAATAAACATATATTAAATTTAAATGCTTGACACAAGTAACTTCAACGGCTTATTTAGCAGTAGCGAAACCAATACGGTTGTTACCCATATCGAATTCGGCGTAGTATTTACCAAGGAAGACATCTCCCAAAATCCAGGCTGGACCACCATCGGTTGGGCTTGGGCTGAATCCAGACATACAATAGGTGACACCACCGCTGACAACATTGACGATGTAGTCTGATCCTTGAAGAGTGAAGGAATTTCCACCAAGTACAAAGGTAACTGGTGGCAGGGAAGAAACGGAGTCACATGAAACCAAGAAATCACCACTGGAAGTTTCTGTGGCTCCGATTTGTTGATTGATAGCTAAAACGGAGGCGCTTGGACCAGCCAATAGACTAGTGCCAGTATCAGCGATAGCTTGGCATCCGTTCGAACAGAATTCCAAATCACCAACGGTACCGTAGTCCATGGTGAATTGCCAGTATCCTTGGCTTGAGATTGGCAAGTAGGTAAACGAACCGGAATAGTAGTTAGGATCGGAACCTCCGAAAATAATTTCACCACCAACAGCTGCTCCTTGGACGCGGTTCAAGTAAACAGAGAAGACATTGGTCGAGATAAGTCCTTGGCTGAACATGTTGTAGAAGGGTGGTGTTACGCTATCGGATGAGATTCCAACGTATCCAAGACCCAAAATTCCGTCGAATGGAACATTCGAGAAGGTAGTTCCAGGTTCGTTGGTGGCTTCAGCGAAAGTTTGTCCAGTAATAGTGAGTCCACCAACAACAACGGTATCAGTAGAGAGGATACCAGTGAGACTTCCAGTTCCGTATTGGATAGAGAAGGCTTCTCCATTAGCTTGATAGGTTGACGAAGCGCTGCTGCTATAAGCAGAATGAAGAACTGTATGGGATGAAATCAAAAAATTATGAAAGTGTTACACAATAAATCATTTTGATGATCTTACGGCATGAAGCTGAAGAACAGCTTGTTGATGGTACCCACAAGTTGGCGGAGCCAGTATCGAAGACAACGGTGAATTTTTGGGGTGGAGTTCCAATGGTAATAGCACCATAGTAGGACATCTATTTTAAGTTTAAGAAATTGTATTTTTTTGGAGTGTCTCTTCTTTATTTAACAGCTAATACTTACATCCAAGGAATTCATCATTGGCTCAGTTCCAGTAGCCCTGGCATGGAACTTGCGGGCTGACTTGGCCTTAGTCAACTTAACTCTGTCAAATTTAAGTTTTATATTAGTATCTAACTATCTTATCTATCTATTTTATATTAGTATCTAACGGTGGTAGTTTTTCTTTTTTTTAAAATAACTTCGGAATTTCCTTGGAATACATTACCTGTGGAGCTCACAGCTTACAGCTGCCACGAGGCATAAAGCCAAAATTGTATACTTGAACATATTGTTTCCTTAACCACGACTTGTTCCTAGAATAAAACCAGCCGTCTAGCGATCACAACTATAAATGATTCATTTTGAATCACTTAAATACCTTTTTGTAGACGCTCATATCTTTAGACGAGTTATTATCCGGCGTGTTCAATTTTATCAGATTTAAATTACAGATTTCGTAGTTTCTAAAGAATGGCTTATTCGATGTTAAGATCCGAGTACTTGATAAGTAAGCGAAAATTTAAAAATAAAAGCACAATTTGCGTATTATGTACATACTCGTACAGATTAAAAACAAAATTTAATATTAATTTCAGGAGGTGTGCATTTTTGAGCGGAAAAAATTTATAATTTGTTTACTTTCTGCGCTATGTCCAACAAGAGCCCAACGAAGAACGAGCTTAATATTATAGAGTCGGTATAGATTTTTGAATATTCTGCTCCGGGACTCTAGGTTTAGGTTTAGGTAAGGTGGGTGGTCGCTTCGCGACCAAGCACATAGACCGCCAATGGGTCCGTTGTGATCCCACATGCACGGGAAAAAGGTACCCGTGTGCCCAAGACAACATTTTAAGTAAACCACCCCGCCAGCCTGACAAACTGCAGCAGAAACAACAATGTCAAGGAACATAAACGATTGAAGAAAGAGCATTGAAACAGAAAGTCCTACCTTAGGCGAAGTAGCTACGTACTTAATAACGCTCTCATCTCATTATCATCGACGGGTTCTACCTTCCAGGATGCACCATATCCAGTCGTCTCAATGAAGCACCCTCCAGTTATAGAAATCTCAGTATCAAGAGTTCTCCTAAAGTTTGACGTGCATAATAGAAATTTTTTTTCTACTATTAAATAAATAAGTACACTTTAAATAATCTCTATTCTTCAACAGATAGTAGAGGAGAGAATGGAAGGGAATTGATTATTTGATTGGAAGAGCTTACTGCAGAGACTTGGCCTGGGTCATACTATATCCTTTTCCACTCGGAAACTCTTCAGCAGTTGTCGAACGATTCTTTTATTATGATCATGATGCTATCGAGAATGCCTCCATATTTTAGAATCTCCATTGATTCTATCGAAGGGTTCTTTTTAAGTACAGACACCACAGAGAACTGTTCGATGATTATCCGAAGGAATCGATAATGTTTTATAATGTGGTTTCTATATCTCAGGAACCGCTTATTCTAAGAAGTTGAAACAAGCAATTTATATGGAGCTAGGATAGTGCGGCCAATAGCAAAAAAGTGAGACATGGGATAAAGGGTGTGGAAATGGAGGTAACGAGGTAAAAAATTGTTGGGAGAACGGTCCATACAATAATTTTTAAGATAAAGGGGACGGGTGGGTAAGAGGAAAAGCAAACCATTATCATTTTTAAATAGGGTTATTATAGTGGCACAGTTTCTTTTATTTGAAGAGCGGCTTACACAAGAAAAGTAATTGAAGCAAAAAGAAAAATCACAATTGAAAAAGGGTGAAAAGGGGCCATATATTTTCACGAATATCGTCATAACTTAGGTCTTCTGAGAAATCGAATTAATTTTGCTTCTACGGACTCATCAGATAAATGATTATGAATCGTTTTCAGGATTTTTTCGATATTCATCTCATAAGGGATTTACTTCCAAGGGCTTTTAACATAATTGCCTAAAACTCAATATCAGGATATCACCCCTTACGGGTTGGACCAGTTGTACAGGCGTAGCATAGCTTAAGAGACCCAGTTGAGCTGTTATTTCATGCCACGAATACATATTGGCCCAACCAATGCAAATGCAGACAAGCGCCAACGTGTGAACAGTCCACTTGGGTGCGTTAGCTTTTAGCTATCACTGGTCGACGCCAGGGCTGCCACCAAGTTCGTTTTTAGCGGAGTAGAAAATGAAAAAAAACTGAAGTAGATTGAAAGATAATGGAGTAGATTATAAAAACCTGAAATAATAACTCCAATATCCATCTTATCCATCTATCCATCTTTTTATAAGGTTATGAACAACCATTTTCGACATTTGCAGATGAATGTGGAAAGGTAAAGATATTAAATACAAAATTACATAAGGTTACAATAGCCATCAGATCTCCTATCTGGACATAGAAAAGATCTTGCTAAAACACTTCTATATCTTCTTCTACATTAGAATTGTTGTTTGCAAATACAAATTAATTAAATAACAGTTTAAATTCATCAATAATGTCCTTTCAATGTATAGTTTTCACTAAAATGTTTTTCTTGTTAATTTTAGTATCTGTAATTGACACCATTTAGAATTTTTTATAAAGCAAGTAGAAATAGGTGTCTAATAAGTACTTTAATCTATAATCATAAAAGTAAGTAGATGTACTTACTTCTAGCTAGAGTGGGCGATTCACACAGAGATATAAATAACGGAGACGACAAATCGCCGTTTTTGCATGAAGCACTTTGAAGCATTTTGAAGCAAAATTGAACTTTTTTGTATGGAGCGTTTAGTGCCAGGTGCCAGTGAAATGCAAATAGTAGCCTAGTATTCACATGTTTGGCGTTTTTTGTGTTCAAGACAGGAGTATAACATAAATGTGAGCAAGATGCTAATAGTAGCATAGTGTTTATCGCCGGTCCTTTGCGAGGAATCATCCGGCTTCAAAACACTCGCTGCTCGTCATCTCCAGTACATCTCTATGGCGATTCAGTTCAGAATTTGAGGCCGAAACAACAGCAGGAGTAAAATAATTCCAATAATTTGACATAAGAAGCAGTTTTCTCAACAAAATTTTGATTGCTGGGTTGTTAGTACCAAACGTGTGTTGCTGGATCTACCTATCTCTTCATGAATGCATAACTTTTTTCTGTTGCAGAAAATTCGTAGTAAAATGTTGCCAAAACCGGTGGCCGGGTTTACAGACAAATTTACGCGTCGCGTATTAGTTACATTTAGTTGTGAGTATTTAATTACCTCCTTTCCGGGGGGGAAGGGGGTTTGAACCACCAAGACCCCCCCTGCTTTCGCGCCCAATCCACGGTCAACTTGTGGACGGCAGCACTCGTGCATTTGCCTGACTTCGCGCTGACCTAAGTTAGCCAAACAACAAACATGTCTTTGGGGCATCATAGATAATAAATCTACAATCTATCTCTGAATTAACCACAGATTTTAATCTATAAGAGAAATTTTCATATATACATACAGTAGAGTCCGTTTATAATGACGTTGAAGGGAAGGTCATACTAGCCGGGCGTCATTAAAGCAGACGTTGAATGTGAAAGAAAGCATTTAGTGAAAATCAAACTTCTTAGCGAGTGCTGTCATACAAAACGGTTTGTCATTATAAGCGAAGTCATTATAAGCGGATTTCACTGTATTTTGTTTATTTTACAAAAAATAACAGTAAATCATTTCATATCAAAATACAAAAATATGTACATAAGTTCAATTTATAGATCAATGAATGTTCGCTATCTTTAATAGACAATTTATGTCATGGGACTAACATCAAATATGCGTTAATAACTTTTTTTTTGAAAATTACTATTTATTTTTCTTTTTGATGTGCAGCACGTTCCAATGATTTGATTTCTTTTTTTACTTATGTACATATATAAATTTTTGTTTTATCTTTTATTCATAAAAAAGATTGTTCATTAAGTTTTAAAATTGGACATACGTTCTGGCCAATTACATGCAAGTTATAAATATAATTATATTCTTTATTATAATAAAAAATAATAAAGTAAAATAATTGTGGAATTTGTTTGAATGCCAGCAATGAAAATGATACCAGCTGATTTGTTTTATTTGTGTGATTTATTCACTTCTTCTTTTAAAGATTTTGAACATTCATATCCTGTATCAAGTATGTATGTATGTGTTATGTAGTTTCTCCATTCTTTCATTCGCATAAGTTTATGATTTCATAAGGGATGTGCACTTTACGGTAGGAAATGTAGTGCTATCTGTGGGACTTGGCACAGAAATCCTTGCACGTGGCACAACCTCAAATTTTATGTCAATTCCCGAAATATACTCGTATATATAAAAAAAAATCTGCCAACAGTCTGGGCGAAACTATTATTTTTCGGGTCAAAGTTCGGTTAAAATGGGTTCACGATATAAAGTTTTAATATGGCAATGCTGGTGTTACGGAAATGTCATTCTGATGTAAACTTATAGTGTAAAAGGTAAGTAAAAATCAAAATTTCAAATGGCTATAACTTTTCAGGACAAGCAACAAGTGAAACAAAGCGCAATACGTTTCAAAATATCGATAGATTTAATGAAAAATATTTTTTTTTCATTTTCAGGTGGTGGCTCAAACGGTCAACCCTTACCAAATTTTATGCCGAGTAAATATTTTGCCGCTTTATATGGGTGGCAAAATTTTGCCAGAGATGCGTACTAGGCTTTACCCCCAAGTCAAAACGCCAGCGCAGTTCGTCGCAGACTAGCTGTCAAAAAGTTGAGCGCGGTGTATTTCCATGGTAGTTAAAACCAACGTAGACGAAGGTAGCCTAACGCAGCCATCAATAAATGTTCGTCAGCTCTGAATTTTATAAATTGTCCGTAGTTAACCTCGAAATCGACAGACGACTTTGTTATTATTAACACATCGAATCGTTACTTGATATGACCGGAATGAACTAAAATTAGCTTAAAAATCGCTTTTAGTTAGTTTGCTGCTTCGTATTCACGAATACGAACACTATTGGGAAAATTTCAAATTTATTTAAAAATCAAACTGACGTAGGCAGTGAATAGTTATCTGACTTGCTGTTTTATTGGCGGCGTCAAGCTGCGCCGTGCTGCGGCATTCTACTTTGTAGCTGACTCCAACATTAACTCCGTAGTAGACACCCAATTTTCATCTGGCAATGCTGCTACTTTCAGTCAGCTGGTTATGACCGGACGTTTTGTATGTGATTTTATTTGAACTTGTGACAGATAGAAAGACGAGTGTGCGATTAACACCCGGTTTTTAAATTTTAATTAATTTTTATTTCGCTTGCTTATCGAGTGCAACGAAAGTGATCAATTTTATAAGCGCAAGAAATTGTCGAGCTTACAATAAAATGCTCGCAAAGTGTTTGATTTTAGGATTGTGTTTGGTGGCGGCCGCCGAAAGCAAATTATTCAGGTAAGAAGCTGCAACGCAGTTTTCTTTCGATTATTTTTGGTGTTTTTAGCGTCGTTTTTGTCTTCGGCACTTAAAATAGAATGTGGAAAAAATACAATGCTCAGATTTTAAACTGGATAAATATCTGCCACGTGTATATGCCGGGTATGAAGCCCCAAAGGGTAACGTTATACGGCTTCTTTCTTTCTTCCCGGTCTTCGATTAATTTTTTCCCGTTTTTTATCGTTATGTTTGTGTTTGCGGTTGACCGCAGCGATAACAAAAGTTCAACGGTTGATTGCTCATACCCTGACGCTGCCACTATCAATGGTTTAGTTCAAAACAAGAGACGCCTCTACAAATATGGTCATGATCGCGCGAGCTATCGTAATAAAAAACCCATTTGAGATAATTCGCTGACCTTCCACCATTGAAGCTTCAGAAGCTGAGGACAAAGCAAGGTCTCCATTCATTGTCATGCAAATTAGTTGTCACACTTTAAAAGGTGTGTTTGCTCTGAACTACGTTGAACGGATCTGATAGTCGGGCTCTGGACGGATAGCGAACTTCCTTTATCGCGTCAGGGAACTTCACCTTCAGTTTGGTTATCTAAATCCTGTTTGTGCCGTCCTCTTCGCGTTATCTGTTTAATAAGAAAATGGATGATATGGCACCGAATCGATACAGTAATTGATCGATTTCGGTTCTTGTTTACAAAAGTTTGGTGCTGGTGAGTCACCTAGTTTGTTATCGCAAGAGGTGCATATTTTGTTGCAAAAAAAATTGATGGCGACACAAATTACGTTTCCTTGGGATATTGTTAGAATTTTTTAAGCATTCCACAGAAGAGATGATAAGCTTCTTCTCCTCTGAAATAGTCAATCTTTCAGTTTAAATTGTTTCAGTTTAAATTGTAGGTTCCTCTTTCAACTGTTCAATCAATTCTTCGACGAGTATAACTCAAGTGATCAATTGGAAAGGGCTATGGCACCTTGAGAATTTCAATCATAACAATAACCGAAATTCGTGGCAATTTATGAGAGGAGTGCGCCTTAATTGGGTGAATTATACCCTTATGAGCCTAATGGATGAACGAATTCAATTTAGACAGAACAAACATCAAAGATGTACTATATAATTGGGCACATACATCTGTCTACGCCAGAAAACATTAGCAAAGCATTTTATTTCATCATCATCATCAATGACGCGAGAGCCCAAGTCTGGCCATGGCCTCCTGTCAGGTTTCTGGACAGCGATCTTTTTCCGGTGATGCGTTGTCGGCGCCTCGCTCAACCCCCGACATGGAGGGCCAGTCCTACTTATTTATTACACCCCGGTAGAAAAAGGGTGGGAGTTTTCAGCTAACTATGACATGTTGGAGTTCTCTCAGCTATGCTGCGAGTCCAACTAATGCTGTTATGACACTGGCTATTTTTGCGGCTTTAAAGCGGCTAGACAATCCAAATGGAGAGGGATAGAGACTTTAACATACAATTTAGACATTGGTGTGAGAGAGACAGTCCGAACAGCAAACTATGGGTAACTGTCAAAAAACAATCCATAACTGTCAAAAAAAAGCAACAAAGCGCATTCGAGCAGTGTTTCGCAACATTCTAGCAGTTAATCCAAGAAAAATCCACTAGCGGCTAGATTTTCCAGACGCTACAGACTTGTTTTTGACAGTTCGTTATGTATAAATTATGGAAAGTGTCATGTTATGTTATGAAACGCACTAAGATCAGTATTTTTTATAACAAATCAGTTGTTAATTTCGTCTACTAGATGCCGGTAGCATCAGCAAGGGTATTTTTTAGCGGTAATCTCTTTGCTTCTATGGTAGCTTACCATGAAAAAATTCCATTCTTAAAATTAGCGAAAAAATAAAAAATTGCTGTTGGCGGGTTTCGATGTCACGCTCTTAGCGTTCAGCTCTATATATCCTGGCTTACAACCAAAAATTCCACCAAATTGGTTGAAATATTAGATGATCTTCAGCGCCACCTCCTTTAGTATAGGGTTGCGATGGCGGGAAATTAGCTAAAATTTATAATTCGTGATCGTAAATTTGATTTCGAGTGCGCTATATAGAAATTATGCTCAGCAATTCCACCAGCTGTAAGGGTGTTTCGGATAGTAGGCATGATACACCCTCTGACGAGTCTATGCCCTCCGATGACGAAACAGCTCCTTCGGACCTAGTCCAACACAATCTTATGAAACTGGCGTATCCAGTGAAGGTTTTCCAACTGTCATGTCCTCAAGGACAGCGATTAATCAACAGTCGGGGATTTCGTGTTGGGGTTTCACACCAGAAACCCTACTGACGCCGGAAAACAACCAACATTTAATCATATCTCCTAAATGTTTGTAACTGTTCAAGAAGAATCGATCCGAGTTTTTACTGCTTGCTTGAGTGTCAGTACAATAAGCTGCACGAGAAGAAACGGCTCCGAAAAAGGCGAAATACGTTCCACCAGCAGAAAAGTTAACGAAAAAGCCATTCATACTATTTCGGTGGTCTTGAAATAGTTCAGAACTTTGAGAAACATTGGGCCAAGCGCGTTAAGTCTCGAAGAGACTATGTCGAAAAATAAAGTGAGATAAAAAACTTTCACTTAAAACCAAGATACTTATCGAACAAGCATCACATAAGCTAGTCATCAGCCATAAGATTTTTTATTCGAAGATGAAAATTGTTTAACTGTTGCAGAAAAATTCAAAAGGCAAATTGATATGATCGAGGATCACAACTCTCGATAAATGTTAAGGGGTCACCATTTAGCTTCTGTTAATTGATGGTTTGGTGGAAAATGTAAAGACTGAAATTTCAGTAAAATGCAGCGCCCACACTCAGAGTAAAACGACTCAACGCTCTCTAAAGATGTAGTTTCCAGAGTTTCTCGCCGCTGAAAATTGGCCGTTGGAAGCCCTACCGCTAACGGTCTGTTTTAGAAGAAAGCCTTCTCCAAATTATAAATAAGTTGAAGTGTGGACAGAGTGTGAACATTTTTAGATTATTTAAGATCCTAAATATGTACTGAGTAAATAATTACATATTTAGTAAATTTAATTTTTTCTTCTATACAATTTTTTATTAGTGACAGAATTATTAAAATAATAAAGTAAAAGCATTTTAACAACCAATTTAAATACCTTTCACGATTTACGCTTTGTTTCTAATGTTTATTATTAAAATGAGCATTCAAAATGTAACCTGTTAGTAATCAGTAAAAAATGGATTTTTATTATTTCTTCTTTCTTAGAATTAAACTGCATAAGTCAGCATCAGCACGGGAGCACTTCGAAAGTGTTGGCACTGAATTGCATCAGCTTCGATTAAAGTATGGCGGACCTACACCGGAACCTCTATCGAATTATCTAGACGTTAGTACCATTAGTTTGAAATTATCCTGCGCAATTCAATTTTAACTGTGAAAAATTTCGTAACAATTTCAGGCTCAATACTACGGTGCCATCTCGCTTGGAACTCCACCGCAAAATTTTAAAGTAATTTTTGATACGGGATCGTCTAATTTGTGGGTACCATCGAAGAAATGCCATTACACAAATATCGCTTGCTGTAAGTTTGCATTTTTTACGCATTACTGAAATTTCTGAGTGTTCATTTGTTGTTTGTTTCGTTCCATTTCAGTGCTGCATAACAAATACGACAGTAATAAATCAAAAACATACGCAAAGAATGGAACCGAATTTGCCATCCATTACGGAACTGGTAGTCTTTCGGGCTTTCTGTCGACCGACACGTTGAACGTAAGTATGGCGATTTGCAATATTGTCCATTGCTTCCTAATGTTTTTTGGTTGTTTGAGGAACGCACTAACTCTATTTCTTGAATCCTAAATCAGATCGGCGGTTTAAACATTCAAAATCAAACGTTTGCTGAAGCGATCAGTGAACCCGGTCTGGTGTTTGTTGCTGCCAAATTCGACGGTATCCTAGGATTGGGATATGGCTCAATAGCAGTCGATGGGGTGCGACCACCGTTTTATAACATGTACGACCAAGGATTGGTGCAAGATGCAATTTTCTCATTCTACTTGAATCGTGACCCAAGCGCTCCGGAAGGTGGTGAAATAATTTTCGGTGGTTCGGATCCAAAACATTATACAGGTAAGTGCTGAATATAGCATTCAACCGGCCTTTCGACATGAAATTGAAAATTGGTTTGCAGGCGATTTCACCTACGTACCGGTCGAACGTAAGGCATACTGGCAAATACGCATGGAGGGTGCTTCGATTGGTGACGTGAAATTCTGTCAAGGAGGATGCAAAGCCATCGCCGATACTGGAACTAGTCTTTTGGCTGGTCCAATTGAAGAAGCGACTGCTATTAATAAGGCTATTGGAGGGACTCCGATTATGGGCGGGCAGTATATGGTTTCGTGTGAGGCAATTCCGACTTTGCCTAAGGTCCAGTTTGTACTGGGCGGTAAAACGTTCGAATTGGAAGGGAAAGACTACGTTTTAAGGGTAAGTGCGGATAGTAGAAAGCATAACAAAATCTTAATTATTTTCTTTTTACTAGATTGCTCAAATGGGTAAGACAATTTGCCTTTCTGGATTCTCCGGTATCGATATTCCGGCTCCAAATGGTCCATTGTGGATCTTGGGTGATATCTTCATCGGTAAATTCTACACTGAGTTCGATATGCAGAACGATCGTGTTGGATTTGCAACAACCGTTTGAAAAGTTTACTAGCATTCATAGTCGAGTAGATTAAGTGAAGTTTTTCGTTGTTTTTAATTTATTACATCTGAGAGACGTTAAAATAATAAAATAAAAATCGTTTAACAAACTGAACTTTCTTGTTTGTCATTTTCTTCTTTGGCCAATTTTTTCACGGATCTGGAATATCTGGGATGAATGAAAGATTTGATTTACGATACAAATTTTTTTGTGATTTCCAAGTTTCGTTTTCAGTAAATTGATTGTGGGCGTGAGTTTTTTTCGTATTTAAATATTCATTAAATAAGTACTCGCACCAAGTATCGGGTATGCCCGACTTTAGTGATAATTGTTTCCCGATCTGTTTTCTTTCGACATGTACATGTGTTGTTTCCATAAGGAGCGTACAGTCAAATGCGCCCGGAACAACGGTAGTGCTTTTTAGTTCTTTCGGCACGGCTCCGAATTGAATCGCCCATGCACATTCCAAACGACGAAATTTTCCTTTTTTCGTTTGCAAATTTAATGACATTTTCTAATTATGGATTAATAAATATACGATAGTGGCAAAAAATTATAAGTTTGAATAGATTTTGTTTTGGTGTGAATCTAGGAAGCGTACAAGTAGACAAAATTTGATTTTGCTATTCGACAATAATAAAACTGTTTTTGCGAGATCTATTTTTTTTCTTCAAATATTTGAAAAGCAATTTGTCAAAGAAAAATCACAGAATGAAATATGTCCATAATTTTATAAAAATCACAGTAATACTAATTTACTTCCTAGCACGCATCGAGTTTAATGTACAAATGAATTTATAAATTAATAGTTTTGTATTACGTCACCGTATTAAACTACGAACAACCAGCTGGTATAAAAGACTATAATGAATAAAATGCGAAATGATCAATCAAGATAACATAAAAGTGAGATAGGAATTCAAGTGTAGCCCAAATAGAAAGAAGTCAGTCAGTTGTTAGTCTCTCTACAAACTAAAGTGTTTCCTCCCGAAAATTTCTAATAGAAGCAGTATGGGTTTTAAATTGTTAATATTTGTTCTATTATATTGTCTCCTAATCATTGCGATCAGCGGTAACCTTTTAAGGTGAGCAAGTGAATAAGTGATAAATGTATTTTAGATCAATATCGTTCACTGTACAAAGATCGTTCTTAAAATTTAAGAAAAGCTGCTGGTGTATCTAACCGATTCGTATGGGAAAGTTGTCAATCCTTTTCGGCGGGAATCTTTAAGGCATAGCTCACAATAGACTAAGTTTTGAATTTTTTCATGTCAATGTTTCATTTTCGAATTATCACTAGAGTTGATCGTTTTCGATTTATTAGAGATGAAACCGTCCAGCATTCCCGAACCTTAAGTGTAACACGATTAATGAGCTGTCTCTTACTTTTAATTTCCTGTCGATACATTCGGCATGCTATATGCGATATGAGCTGTCCCAGAAAATGTTAATATCCCTAGATCCTCCTAGATCGCTAAACTCTCCGCTTGATAGACACTGCAGTGGCCGGGAAGGCGGAAAGAGCAGCTAATGTTAAGCATATTAGAGAAAATGCCTCCACCCACGCCGCCTTCAGTTTTGGAGTCATTCGTATAAATGTGGACGGACTCTTCCCCCCGTACCGAATCACTTTCCAATACTAGACGGGTTGGAATAGTGGTTTTAATAGACGTTAGGAAATTTTTATCAAAATCAAAACTGGGAACGGTGTATTTTGTGCTTTCGGAAATATTATTGATCATATTGTTTAAAAATTGTCGAGTAATCTACAAGTATGTCCACTGTGTAGAGGCTCTAAGTCGAATGGCTGCATTGGAGTTATTCTCAGAGCTCCGATGATACATATGTATATGTACATGCCAACCTCTGTACCTTCCCTAGAGAGATACGGTCATCCGCTTTATCTAAGACCGTCCACCCATAGAGATACTGGAGACGACAAGCCACCGGTTTTGTATAAAGCTCTTTGAAGTCAGAGAAGTGAGACAAAACAGGGTCATTATATCAAATTGTTGTTGTTTAGCGTGTTTCCAGAGCGGGACATAATATAAATGTGAGTGAGAAAAAACAGGGTTGTTATGTCAATTGTTGTTGTTTTGCGTCTGAGTGAATGCGACGACGTCTGCCTTCAACTCAATCGCTGTTTGTCATCTCCAGTATATATATCTCTATGCGTCTACCAGACAATAACACCATACGTTAGTATCGGCCTGATGACGGACACGTGTAGGCAATGAACTAACTATTCGGTGTTGCATACTCCATTTTTTGCTAATAGCCTCTTTGCACGACTAAAGCTCGACTGTTGCTTTCCTTATTCGTTCCAGAATGCTGCGTTTCCAGTGTAGCTTCTATGGGGTGCAGACCCATATTTTTAGTAGTTTAAATAAAACAACCTGAACCTTTCGTGTTCCAAATTCAACTACTTTTATTTTATAAAATTTAGTTTCCTACTTAACCTATTTTCCTTAATACTAATGCAATGGATTTTACATAATGCCATATAATTTCAAAAAGCTATTGTTTCATATTTTAGTGTTTTACCGGAGGGTCAGTTTTATGACTATCAATTTTATGACTTTATTGTTTCATTTCTTCGATGTAATCCAATTGTACTTCTCGCAAACTTTTAAGCCGTTAGGCTTTTCAAATAACAATTTTAAATATTATTCCAGCAAAAGCCAATTCTACGTGGACAAACAGAAGTTAGCGGTTTTTTGCCAATTCAGCTTTTTCATAGGAATACGATTTTATAGTTTCCGGTAACCCGCTACACTTCCTATTCAAAA
This sequence comes from Beris morrisii, assembly GCA_951812415.1. Lineage (NCBI taxonomy): Eukaryota > Metazoa > Arthropoda > Insecta > Diptera > Stratiomyidae > Beris > Beris morrisii. The sequence continues at coordinate 143,875,712 of OX638312.1, read as the reverse complement.
TAAGATCCAGGTATGTTGCTTAATCTCAATAGAGGAATTCTATTGTTGAGTTGAACTTTATTGTTTTTGACCTCAAGAAAGGAGAAATTATAACGAAAACCTTCTGTATCTTCTATATTTTTCAAATTTAAATCATAAGTTTAGCAATAGCTACAATCTGGACAGAAATTCGACAAGTCATCATCATCAATGGCGCGACAGCCCAAATCGGGCCAGGGCCTGCAGCATACATTGTCTGAAGTCATCTCGGTTCAGCGCCCGCATCCTCCAATTTGTGCATCTAAGAAGCGATCTGCAATCTGCGTCAACTGAGTCCTCGTACCTTTTCCGCGGTTTTCCCACTGGTCGTTTGCCATGAGCTCTACCTTTCAGTGTGCGTTTGGGAATTCTTCCGTCGTCCATTCGCTCCACATGGCCTGCCCATTGTAGCTTACGAAATTTTATAAGAGTCGATGTTGTTGGGTCGTCATAGATGTTGTTGTACCGAATACGCCATTCAGTGCCTTCTCTTACTGGTCCCAAAATTCGTCGTTCAAAAGCGTCTATTGATTTTTCAGACGCTTGGGTGAGAGTCCACGTTTCGCTTGCATATAATAGCACAGGCCTTATTATGGTCTTATACTCGTATATGCGAAGTTTGCTCAGCCTTCGACAAGTATGTATACAAATAAAAAAGTAAATGGGGATACGTAGTTATTTCGTAAGTTAGAAATAAATATTTCATTATTCAACAAAAATATAAAACTAACAAATGGCAAATCAAATCTTGTCAATTTAATAAAAAACAATCGTTTGGTAATGGTGAATAGTTACCGATAGCTAAGTCCAAAAATGATAACTTGAATTAATATGAAAAAAAGTAAATTGGATATCAATCAAAATGCTGAACCTTCCAGCTATGGTGTGAATAACTGCTATTCATCATATCACAAAATTTTGAAAACAACTGCCAAAAATTATTCAAGCTGAAACACATTCACCCATCCATAATAATTTCGTCGCAATGAATTATGGCGACTGTTCTGGTATCAATCACGCTATACAGTTTTTATTAGTTGGAGATTAATGTAATTTTTGGTTTGATAGGAATTTGAAAACAGGATAACTGTGAGGTGCCCTTTCCAGAGGGTTGTAAGAAGTAATAATAGATATTCTTAGTTTTGTCGGTCAATGGGTCTTTGACGGTAACAAATCACTCATTTGTCCTAAATTGGATACTCTCTACAATCTCATGTGTGTGAAGTTTAGTATTAAAGGAAGTTCGTATCGCATGCACAAGAGATTTACAGTTCCTAACGGTTTTGGTCCAAATTAGGGTGATTGGGAAAATGACACTAATCAACAACAAAAATCATAAGAGATTTCCGCTGAAGCTTTTTTCTGCTATTTCAATAATACAGTATTGTAATCGATTTTTTAAAAAAAAAAAAATTGGCTACCCTGAAAATTTTTTTTTCACATTTCATAACTAGTAGACACGAAAAAGGCAAAAAAAAATTTCAGTCCGTCTGTCCGCCGTACGTCGACCGCTGTACGCAAAATCGTTTGAAGGCTCGTAGCTCCCAAACCCTTTGAGCTATTAAATTGAAATTTTTTTTATGAATAGACTGGGTAGGTCCCTTAAAGTGGCGGATGTGGAGGGATGGAGGTGTGAGGGGGGAGGAGGGAGATGTGTTTTAGACGAAAAATTTTGGTTTCTAGATAATAATTATTTTTGCCCCCCCCTCCGAACGCCAATGGATATTTGAAATTTTTTTTTATCTAAATTAGTTTTCTAGTTGATTTACATAAACGTACCGAGTTTCAACTTTGTAGTTCTATAGATAGGAAAAACACCCCCCACCCCCGTACCATACTACCCCTATAAAAAGTTATATTTTTTCAAGATGCTACTAATATAGTTCTATCTAAATACCAAGTTTCAGCTCAAAAAAATTTTGAGGGTAGCAAATTTTTTTTTTTTAAAAATCGATAACAATACTGTATTATTGAAATAATAAAGTAAAACGGGGAAAAAAATCTGAAACTTTTGATAAATATCTAAGTTTTTAGTCGAACATTTATTGTGAACCAAGCGAGTCCTTTGCGTTATTTCGAGTTGAAAAAGTCAACGTAACGAAAGGAAAGGTAAAGTAAACAGTGGGCCAATTATGCGTACGTCGAAATTGGTGGTTAAAATGTAAACTCTAGCAAGGTACTTGTTGTTTATATTCCAGATCATTCTTGGCTTGTACAACAAAAATTTGACGAGGACTTACCCGGGTGAGATAAAATTTGCAGTCGGTCTGACTGAAGAACTTTATCTCTAAACTCGTATGATGTCATCTAGCCCACCCAACCTAATCCATGCTATTCTCTTTATGAATAATGCAAAGAATGAAAAAGAGGAAGGTCTCAACTGAGAAGATGCATTCTGCTTCTGGCTCACATCAACATTTTCCAAATTAGAAAAAAAATTAAAAATTTATAACAAAATTTAGAAAACAAATTCATAGATATACAAAAAAGTCAAAATAAATTTAAGTTAATTTCTTTTTTTTTGTTATTTAATTTTTATCTATTTGTTCTTTATGAAGAATTCAAAATTGTATAGGGTGTTTTTTTAGGTGCATGAGAACTTAAAATTATATTACAAGACAGAAATATTGTTGGAATGAAATTTTTTTTATTATATTCTGGTAGATAATTTCATGGCATTTATTTTTTAAATATGATTTCCGTCATATGTCCGCCGCGGCTACGAGTTACATGGTCCATTCGATCAGTCCAATTTTGGACTACTTTTTCCAATAAATCTGGCCGTATGGCGTCAATAGTGGCTTGAATATTGGTTTCCAATGCTTCAAGGGTTACTGGTTTATCGGTATAAACGCATGACATAATATAGCCTCATAAAAAGTAATCCAGAGGCGTTAAATCGCACGAACGAGGGGGCCAGTTAACAGAACCACTTCTGGAAATCAAGTTGTCACCAAATTTATTTTACAATAAATCGATTGTTAAGCGCGCTGTATGGGAAGTTGCGCCGTCTTGTTAGAACCAAATCCCGGCGATGTTTAGCTGATTAATTTTTGGAAACAAAAATTCAGTCAGCATGGCTCGATAGCGCTGGCCATTCACCGTAACGGCAGCTCCTTCCTCATTTCGAAAGAAATAAGGACCGATGATGCCGCCACCGTGTAAACCGCACCAAACAGTCAATTTTAATGGATACAATGGTGATTCGTTAAGAGAAGAGTAAAATTAGTGCGAACACGATCAATAACTACACGAATTGCTTGCTCACGATTATGTTGACCGTAAAATGGACGAAGTGCTCTATGAACTTCACGAACAGATTTATTTTTTTCAAAGTAAATTTCCACAATTTGGAAGCGTTGTTCTGGCGTTAAACGATTCATGATGACTTGCCAAACCTTACTGAACAGAAATGTCAACACAGTTTGACATTCTCAGCTGTCAAACCACAGTTATCGATATCGATAGTTCTCATGCACCTAAAAAACACCTTTTATAACTTTACTGACATGAGAAAAGAGTATCTCAATCCAGCATTGAATCTAATAAATCTTTCTCTCTTTTCTAGAATTAAATTAAGAAAGTCGAAATCGAGAGCAACGTTGGTAGTTTCAAATGGTGGAAGAGAGCCCCTGGACAACACCTATGACGTAAGTTCATACATTTGGTTTGGTTTTCTTTTTTTTATTATCCTGAATTAATTTATTTTTTATACATCAATTCCAGGAACAATATTACGGTCAAATAACGATTGGAACACCACCACAAAATTTCACGGTACTCTTTGATACAGGTTCGTCGAACTTGTGGGTACCATCTGTCTGCTGTAGATCTATAGGATGTTGTAAGAATTCGATAGTTAATCTTTAAGATCATTTAACTATAAAAATAAAGAGTTTGCAATTTTTTAGTGAATCACAATAGCTATAATAATGCCAAATCGACTACGTATCAAGAAAATGGTCAACCGATTTATTTACAGTATGGATCTGGAAGTTTTACAGGATTTTTGTCGAGCGATACTGTCTCGGTAAGCTTACTTTCCAACTATACTATGTCGTGCCCATTATCCTCGGGGTTGGTATACTGAATAATTGTCAATCACTGAAAAAATGATGGTTTACATAGAATAAAGGATTGCTCCATCTTTCAGTTTTAAGCTACAACGTCACACAAAATGTATAGAGTGTTTTTTTAAAGCACATTTCGATTTGTATTTTTATTGCATAATAATAAAAATAAGAGAAAGCTCTGCTTCCATACATAGATGGAATTTATTTCGCTTAATACCTTAGGGAAGCGCTTCTGAATGCAAACCAAAAGAGGTCTTGGAATCTCATAGTTTTATTTTGTTATAAAGTTCGATACATAAAAGGATCACTTCTAATTGTTAAATTTCAAGAATGGCTTATTCTGTTAAGTTGAAACTTGCTCATATATATATAACCATTACTAGAACGATATATGTGTTTTTCAATCAGGTTGCAGGACTGATCATAGCCTCTCAAACTTTTGCTGAAGCGATGAAGGAACCCGGTGATTTCTATTCATTTGTGCAATTCGATGGAATTTTTGGGTTAGGTTATGCCTCAATTTCGGAAGATGGAGTCCTACCGCCATTTTATAACATTTACAATCAAGGACTTATCCCAGCTCCAGTGTTTTCCTTCTACCTAAACCGCGATCCAACTGGTGCTGTAGGAGGAGAACTTCTATTCGGTGGTTCAGATAAAAACTATTATCAGGGTAGGGCTAAATGAAATCCAGACAAAATATTAATTTCTTGTAATCGCAATTTCTTAACAGGCAATTTCACCTACATCCCTGTTGATAACGAAGGCTATTGGCAATTCCGGATGGACAAGTGTACTGTGAATACTCTGGAATTTTGCAGTTATGGATGCGAGGCGATTGCGGACACAGGTACCACTCTCATTGTCGGGCCTCCGGATGCTATCAATGGCATTCATTTGGCGATTAATGCGACGCAAACAAGTGAAGGAGATTTTTATGTACCGTGCGAATGGATTCCGCAACTGCCGGTTGTCAATTTCTTTCTGGGTGGTAAAGCATTCCCGATGGAAGGAAAGGATTACATTTTACAGGTAAGTTTGTATAATCGTCGTGTGTTGGCAAGCGGGCATCCATTTCTATTCCATCAATTAACTATTTTGCCATTCACGTTCATTACAAAATTCTTGTTCAGATATTCTTTCTCATAGATCACTAGTTCAAATTCGACTCGACGGATCTAAAAACGTGATTTTTTTTTTTAACAATTATTCAAAAAATGAACATACCATTTAGAGATTGTCAAAAAAAATCAACAACATTGTGTAGTGTTTCGCAACATTCTAGCAAAACAATTCTAGAAAAACTTAATTTGAACTTTATTTTCTAATCGCTACAGACTTTTTTTCGACAATTCATTATGTATAAACTTTTTATACTGTAGATGAAATCAAATATAATAGTATTTTAAATTTAATCCAACCCGAAAAGTTTGTAGCCTTGGACGAAAAAAGGTTATATATTATGTTATGTTCAGTTATTGCTAAAAACCCCAAATCCGTTTATTGTCCGTCCGTCCATCCGTTTGCACGATAACTCAACAACGATTTGACGTAGGATGTTGAAATTTTGTCACCACCTATAAAAAGTAAGAATAAGCTCGTTAACGGGCGATATTCTTTAACTTCTTTGGGTACCTCCCATACAGAGTCTTTAAAACACATATTCATGATTATTGGTTGAATATGTTAAGTTAAAAACTGGACATTTTGCACACATGAACTTTGCAATATTTTAAACGAAAGAGTGCTTCGTGTTCCAAAATGTATGCGAGTTACAAAAATCACTATAACTCCAGAAAAGGATATAAAAATTTTACTGGAATTATTTTTATGTCAAAAGTAAGACTGAATTCATTAGTTAGTAAGATCCGTCAACTCGTTCAGGTCCTTAAAACACGTGCTAACTAACCAATAATGAACTATAACTTCAGAACGTCTAAATGTACGACTTTTATTTAGAAATTTTGTGTATGTTGATTTTATGATAATCGCAGCTAAAGGTATGAATATGACAAAAATCCCTTAAGGTCTTCGTGTTGCTGCCATACAAAAATCTGTAAAAATGTCTTTAATTGACTCACTATAACTCAAGAAATCGTTTAGTTACGAAGTCGAAATGTTGTAGAATTCAGTTTGAGTGAAAATGCAGTTCGAATTTATTAGTCAGCGAAATCTCTAGCAAACATACAATTCTATGGTGGCATATAGAGGAATTGACAATAAGAAAATCGTATGAGTCCTTCGTGAAGCGACCATACAATGATTCTTGGCAAATATGTGCATTCAAATTTCGAAACCCACTATAGCTCGAGAAATCGTTAAGCTTGGAAATCCTCTCACTTCTTCGAGTACAAAGGTCTTAAAACACGTTTCCACGAGTGTTATTTCACTTTCGAAGCAGACAAACGAGAGTCCTTAAAAAAGAGCAAACTACATGTGCAATCCTTATTCTGCTTTATTCACAACTACAACATAATTGAAGTTCAGTATTTCATATATACAGTATAACTTCTCTATAGCGGACACCTTTGGGGAATTCAAAAGTGTCCGCTATAAAGAGGTGTCCGCTTTTCGGGGGTATTGAGTTTAATACCTAATTCATTGGGGAATAAAGAACTGTCCTCTATAGGGAGGTGTCCGGTTTTCGGAGGTGTCCGGTAATAGAAGTTTCACTGTAGAATATTATACGATTGGCTTGCAGCCGAACGTAACTGCAGCATATTTAATTTATAGAAAGTACCATTTAATGCTATAGGCCAGAGTCTATACATATTGTTGCGAGCTATGGGTTCGCCGGGATTTCAAGTAAAACACAATTCGGTTAAAATGAAAAATAAGTAATTATTTATTCAATCGCACTTTTAATTCACAGAATTATACTCGCACAATAATTCGCACTGTATGGCAGTACCGCCCGCTTATACCATATATCGCTTGACTCGTTCACTTTCGTTCTCTCTCAACACGGTCGCGTGTACCCGCTGGCTGTCACAGTCGACGTAATCAAAATTACTGTGTCTTCGCTGACAGCTTCACCTGCTTATATACTAGCCGGTTGCAGTCCAGGATGTACTTGAACGTTCGTTCAGTTGTGGAATCTTCTCGAAAGCTTCAGAGCCTTCGATTTCGATCTTCGTTCAGTGGTGTGTGCAGAGGATTCTAGTATATTGGAGAGCATTCGATAAGAAGAGAGATACAACCGTGCCGTTTCGCCTTATTTCTAATTGGGTTATTTTGCAACTAGGTATTCGGTTGTTGTTGTTTTCATTATGTGTAACGATCGAGTTGTACGGTTGCGCGGTTGCCAGGCTTAACGGAACAATATATTGATGAAGATGAGCTAGTACCGAAAATTATATTTTTTGTTAATAATCAAATTGATTTTCCTGCACTTTTCTTCAGCTAAAAAATAGCCAGTGTCATAACAGCATAAGTTTCTCGAGCTACTGCTTCATTACGTTATTGATACATATATTGTTTGTTTTCAGGTTGTAAAATAAAAAATTGATTTGAACAATTTCTCTACAATGTCGTTTAATTTTCGAAAAAAAATTTATTTTCAGGAAACTTCTAATGGCGTCACAGCTTGTTTCTCAGGTTTTGGTACTAGCTCGATGGCAGGCGGACCATCTTGGATCCTGGGTGATGTATTTCTTGGCAAATATTACAGCGAATATGACATGGGGCACAACCGTGTCGGCTTTGCTGTTGCTACCTAAGTACTAACTGCATTTATTTTAACACTAAACCTACCGATACTTCATGTATACCTATTCCTACCACAGCGGGTCAAGTGACCCGTCTTTAAAATGTTATATATATATTATACTATGTATAGTGAAAAATGTAGCACAATTTGGTACATGAATTAAGCAATTTTTCCAAATAACGATTCAAAAATATTTATTTATTAAATTTAAAAATGTGATAATGTTATTTAGAAGTTATTCTGACAAAAAGTTTAAAATGGGTCATTTGACCCGTCGTGGTAGGTTTAGTGTTAATGGAATTGAACGATTTTTTCCTTGTAATATTCGAAAGCATATTTTATAAAATAACTACTTTCTTTACTTTTTTTAATTACTTCCCTTAGTTACTGTATCTACCTAGTTTCGTAACCTTCAGAAATGGGATATTTGAAGTTTGACTACTGTACGCTTATAACATAAAAATTGAACGTATTGTTAATTTTCAACACCTTGCTTTCCAAATGCAAATATAATAGATAAAGATGAAGGTTTTTTCAACTATTATGTCCTCACTAGCAGTAGCCAGAGCAGCGATCAAACCCATATGACGAACAAAAAAATTCTTTAAAATTCAGCTACCATAAAAAATTTTCTCGGTAAATTATAATAAATTTGTGCTTTTACTTTATTATTTCAATAATACAGTATTGTTATCGATTTTTAAATAAAAAAAATTTGCTACCCTCAAAATTTTTTTTTTTACGTTTCATGACGAGTAGACACGAAAAAAGCAAAAAAAAAATTCAGTCCGTCTGTCCGCCGTACGCCGTACGCCGTACGTCTACCGGTGTACGCAAAATTGTTTGAAGGCTCGTAGCACCCAAACCCTACAAGCTATTTAGTTGAATTTTTTTTCCTGGGTAGAGTGGGTAGGCTCCCTGAAGTGACCAAATTTGGAGGGATGGGGGTGTAAGGGGGGAGGAGGGGGAAGTGTTTTAGACGGAAAATTTTGGTTTCTAGATCTCAGCAACCGCTTATGCTAGGCGGCTGAAATTTTAAATTTATATAGAGCTTTGGTAGTGGACCCATTTGCAAAAAAATTGCCGATATAGGTGAAGGGGTTCGGGAGTGGGGGAAAAAATAATGCGTTCGAAATGCAAAAAAGGTGAGATCGACACATTCTAAAATCCATATCTCCTAAACGGTTAATGTCACAAAATTGAAACTTAATGAATATCTGTAGGTATAATAGGAAAATAGATCGGAAACAAAAATTTGAGTGGGGGCAGTGACGTACGGGGGTGGGGGGTGAAAAACTTTAGAATACGATATCTCATGAACTAATTGTACTAGATAAATAGAATTTGGTTTGTGTATAAAAGTTGACAAATGAAGTTAGCTGAAAGCAAAATTTTTTAAGGGGGCGGTGGAGCATGAAAGTGGAGGGGATAAGAATTTTTCAAAAAAATCACGTCTCATATCTCAAGAACCGTGTAAGATAGATACTTAAAATTTTTACCAAAAGTAGGCCTAATAGACCCCTAGCGGAAAACAAAATTAAGGAAGTGTGGGTGTAGAGGGTGAGGGTGGGGGAGGGTGAAAAGGACAAAGTTCCGATTTTAATATCTCGACAACCTATAATGATATAAAGCTGAAACTTGGTATTTGGATAGAGCTATATTAGTAGCATCTTGGAAAAATATAATTTTTTATAGGGGTAGTATGGTACAGGGGTGGGGGGTGTTTTTCCTATCTATAGAACGGCTTATGCTACAAAGTTGAAACTCAGTACATTTATGTAAATTAACTAGAAAACTAATTTAAATAAAAAAAAATTTCAAATTTCCATTGGCGTTCAGAGGGGGGGCAAAATAAATGATCATTGAAAATGGAATGCATATATTTTCACGATTTTCGTCATATCTATTAGGTCTTCCCAAATATTGAATTCATTTTTATTGTACGACTTCTTCATATAAATACCTAGAAAGTGCTTTCAGGGTTTTTTTAAATTCGACCCCTAAGGGGGTGCAAAGGTGGTTGTAAACTTTTTCACGAATTCTACTATATCCCCACGTCTTATCAGATATCGAATATATTTTCAGTTTCACGTGCTTGCGTAATAATCGCCTAAAACTTGTTTTTAGGTTTTTTCCTTTTTCAGCCCCTAAGAGGGTATAAACGGGTTGAACACGTTTTCACGAGATCCGTCATTTCTTTTAGAAGTGATAAGAAATTGAATTGGTTCCTACTTTCTCGTGCTGTCTTCATATTTATTTATTAACTCCTTTCAGGATTTTTGGATATTCAACCCCCAAGTGGGTGTAAGGAGGTTGCATATCTGGTGATATATCGAATTCATTTTTACTTCCTAAGGTTTCCTATATAAAAAAGCCAAAAAGTCAATTTTAGTATTTTAGATATTCAATCCTCATGGGTGTAAGGGGGTTGTATGCTTTTCAAAGTTTCGACATATTTCTTAAGTTCGATGAGATATTAGATCGCTTTTCATTTCCACAGACTTTTTATATAATCGCCTACAAACCCATTTCTCAATTTTTGGATATTCAACCCACAAGGGTTTGTACATGTTTTCACAATTTTTGCCATTCCTAAGTTCTGATGAGATATAAAATTGATTATTACGGCCAACAAATTCACGATTTTTCGAATTTCCAGAACCAAGGGGGTGTGAACGGTTTGCTTACGTTTTCACAAATTTTTCAAAATCCGTCATATCTCATGAGATATCAAGTTGCTTCTTATGAAATCATCTAAAAACCTGTTTCACAATTTTTTCGAAATTCAAACCCCAATTGGAAGTAATGGGTTTGTATACGCTTTAACAATTCGTCATATCTCTTAAGTCTGATAAGGCAGCAAATACGTTCGTTTTACTTCTATGGGCTTTTAGTGTACATAATATACCGAAATTCGAATAGTCTACACGGGCTTTTTCAATGTTTAATCGGCTAAAAATCTCTATTTTAAATATTTTTATATTAAGAACAAAAATAATTATCCAAGAAATCTAATAATCTCGAAGCAACTCATGATACACTCCGACTTTGACCGCTCCCGAACTTTGACCCGAAAAATAATAAAGTTTCGCCCAGACCATTGGCAGATTTTTTTAAATCTGTTTGCGGATTTGAATTTAATTTTAATTTTAATTTAAGTGGTCACTTGTAAAAATCTCATCCTATGCGCTCATACCCAGTATGGGGTACGTATGGGGTACGATCGTACCCCATACGTACCCTATACGTACTTCACGCCCCCAAAATGAACTTCCGCTCTCCTGGGCTCAAATTTTTGTTTTTTTAAATCTGTTTGCGGATTTGAATTTAATTTTAATTTTAATTTAAGTGGTCACTTGTAAAAATCTCAGCCTATGCGCTCATACCCCTTGGGGGGTACGTGGTGGGTACGTTTCGTACCCACCACGTACCTCCCACGCCCCCCGAATGAATTTCCGCTCTCCTGGGCTCAAATTTTTGTTTTTTTAAATCTGTTTGCGGATTTGAATTTAATTTTAATTTTAATTTAAGTGGTCACTTGTAAAAATCTCAGCCTATGCGCTCATACCCCTTGGGGGGTACGTGGTGGGTACGTTTCGTACCCACCACGTACCCCCCACGCCCCCCGAATGAATTTCCGCTCTCCTGGGCTCAAATTTTTGTTTTTTTAAATCTGTTTGCGGATTTGAATTTAATTTTAATTTTAATTTAAGTGGTCACTTGTAAAAATCTCATCCTATGCGCTCATACCCCTTGGGGGGTACGTGGTGGGTACGTTTCGTACCCACCACGTAACCCCCACGCCCCCCGAATGAATTTCCGCTCTCCTGGGCTCAAATTTTTGTTTTTTAAATCTGTTTGCGGATTTGAATTTAATTTTAATTTTAATTTAAGTGGTCACTTGTAAAAATCTCATCCTATGTTTTCATACCCAGTATGGGGTACGTATGGGGTGCGATCGTACCGCATACGTACCCTATACGTACTCCACGCCCCAAAATGAACTTCCGCTCTCCTGGTCTCAAATTTTTGTTTTTTTAAATCTGTTTGCGGATTTGAATTTAATTTTAATTTTAATTTAAGTGGTCACTTGTAAAAATCTCAGCCTATGCGCTCATACCCCTACGTGGTGGGTACGTTTCGTACCCACCACGTACCCCCCACGCCCCCCGAATGAATTTCCGCTCTCCTGGGCTCAAATTTTTGTTTTTTTAAATCTGTTTGCGGATTTGAATTTAATTTTAATTTTAATTTAAGTGGTCACTTATAAAAATCTCATCCTATGCGCTCATACCCAGTATGGGGTACGTGGTGGGTACGATCGTACCCCATACGTACCCTATACGTACTTCACGCCCCCAAAATGAACTTCCGCTCTCCTGGGCTCAAATTTTTGTTTTTTTAAATCTGTTTGCGGATTTGAATTTAATTTTAATTTTAATTTAAGTGGTCACTTGTAAAAATCTCAGCCTATGCGCTCATACCCCTTGGGGGGTACATGGCGGGTACGTTTCGTACCCACCACGTACCCCCCACGCTCCCCGAATGAATTTCCGCTCTCCTGGGCTCAAATTTTTGTTTTTTTAAATCTGCTTGCGGATTTGAATTTAATTTTAATTTTAATTTAAGTGGTCACTTGTAAAAATCTCAGCCTATGCGCTCATACCCCTTGGGGGGTACGTGGTGGGTACGTTTCGTACCCACCACGTACCCCCCACGCCCTTCGAATGAATTTCCGCTCTCCTGGGCTCAAATTTTTGTTTTTTTAAATCTGTTTGCGGATTTGAATTTAATTTTAATTTTAATTTAAGTGGTCACTTGTAAAAATCTCAGCTTATGCGCTCATATCCCTTGGGGGATACGTGGTGGGTACGTTTCGTACCCACCACGTAATCCCCACGCCCCCCGAATGAATTTCCGCTCTCCTGGGCTCAAATTTTTGTTTTTTTAAATCTGTTTGCGGATTTGAATTTAATTTTAATTTTAATTTAAGTGGTCACTTGTAAAAATCTCATCCTATGCGCTCATACCCAGTATGGGGTACGTATGGGGTACGATCGTACCCCATACGTACCCTATACGTACTTCACGCCCCCAAAATGAACTTCCGCTCTCCTGGGCTCAAATTTTTGTTTTTTTAAATCTGTTTGCGGATTTGAATTTAATTTTAATTTTAATTTAAGTGGTCACTTGTAAAAATCTCAGCCTATGCGCTCATACCCCTTGGGGGGTACGTGGTGGGTACGTTTCGTACCCACCACGTACCCCCCACGCCCCCCGAATGAATTTCCGCTCTCCTGGGCTCAAATTTTTGTTTTTTTAAATCTGTTTGCGGATTTGAATTTAATTTTAATTTTAATTTAAGTGGTCACTTGTAAAAATCTCAGCCTATGCGCTCATACCCCTTGGGGGGTACGTGGTGGGTACGTTTCGTACCCACCACGTACCCCCCACGCCCCCCGAATGAATTTCCGCTCTCCTGGGCTCAAATTTTTGTTTTTTTTAAATCTGTTTGCGGATTTGAATTTAATTTTAATTTTAATTTAAGTGGTCACTTGTAAAAATCTCAGCCTATGCGCTCATACCCCTTGGGGGGTACGTGGTAGGTACGTTTCGTACCCACCACGTACCCCCCACGCCCGCCGAATGAATTTCCGCTCTCCTGGGCTCAAATTTTTGTTTTTTTAAATCTGTTTGCGGATTTGAATTTAATTTTAATTTTAATTTAAGTGATCACTTGAAAAAATCTCAGCCTATGCGCTCATACCCCTTGGGGGGTACGTGGTGGGTACGTTTCGTACCCACCACGTACCCCCCACGCCCCCCGAATGAATTTCCGCTCTCCTGGGCTCAAATTTTTGTTTTTTTAAATCTGTTTGCGGATTTGGATTTAATTTTAATTTTAATTTAAGTGGTCACTTGTAAAAATCTCAGCCTATGCGCTCATACCCCTTGGGGGGTACGTGGTGGGTACGTTTCGTACCCACCACGACCCCCACGCCCCCCGAATGAATTTCCGCTCTCCTGGGCTCAAATTTTTGTTTTTTTAAATCTGTTTGCGGATTTGAATTTAATTTTAATTTTAATTTAAGTGGTCACTTGTAAAAATCTCATCCTATGCGCTCATACCCAGTATTGGGTACGATCGTACCCCATACGTACCCTATACGTACTCCACGCCCCCAAAATGATCTTCCGCTCTCCTGGGCTCAAATTTTTGTTTTTTTAAATCTGTTTGCGGATTTGAATTTAATTTTAATTTTAATTTAAGTGGTCACTTGTAAAAATCTCAGCCTATGCGCTCATACCCCTTGGGGGGTACGTGGTGGGTACGTTTCGTACCCACCACGTACCCCCCACGCCCCCGAATGAATTTCCGCTCTCCTGGGCTCAAATTTTTGTTTTTTTAAATCTGTTTGCGGATTTGAATTTAATTTTAATTTTAATTTAAGTGGTCACTTGTAAAAATCTCAGCTTATGCGCTCATACCCCTTGGGGGGTACGTGGTGGGTACGTTTCGTACGCACCACGTACCCCCCACGCCCCCCGAATGAATTTCCGCTCTCCTGGGCTCAAATTTTTGTTTTTTTAAATCTGTTTGCGGATTTGAATTTAATTTTAATTTTAATTTAAGTGGTCACTTGTAAAAATCTCATCCTATGCGCTCATACCCAGTATGGGGTACGTATGGGGTACGATCGTACCCCATACGTACCCTATACGTACTCCACGCCCCCAAAATGAACTTCCGCTCTCCTGGGCTCAAATTTTTGTTTTTTTAAATCTGTTTGCGGATTTGAATTTAATTTTAATTTTAATTTAAGTGGTCACTTGTAAAAATCTCAGCCTATGCGCTCATACCCCTTGGGGGGTACGTGGTGGGTACGTTTCGTACCCACCACGTACCCCCCACGCCCCCCGAATGAATTTCCGCTCTCCTGGGCTCAAATTTTTGTTTTTTTAAATCTGTTTGCGGATTTCAATTTAATTTTAATTTTAATTTAAGTGGTCACTTGTAAAAATCTCAGCCTATGCGCTCATACCCCTTGGGGGTACGTGGTGGGTACGTTTCGTACCCACCACGTACCCCCCACGCCCCCCGAATGAATTTCCGCTCTCCTGGGCTCAAATTTTTGTTTTTTTAAATCTGTTTGCGGATTTGAATTTAATTTTAATTTTAATTTAAGTGGTCACTTGTAAAAATCTCAGCCTATGCGCTCATACCCCTTGGGGGGTACGTGGTGGGTACGTTTCGTACCCACCACGTACCCCCTACGCCCCCCGAATGAATTTCCGCTCTCCTGGGCTCAAATTTTTGTTTTTTTAAATCTGTTTGCGGATTTGAATTTAATTTTAATTTTAATTTAAGTGGTCACTTGTAAAAATCTCATCCTATGCGCTCATACCCAGTATGGGGTACGTATGGGGTACGATCGTACCCCATACGTACCCTATACGTACTCCACGCCCCCAAAATGAACTTCCGCTCTCCTGGGCTCAAATTTTTGTTTTTTTAAATCTGTTTGCGGATTTGAATTTAATTTTAATTTTAATTTAAGTGGTCACTTGTAAAAATCTCAGCCTATGCGCTCATACCCCTTGGGGGGTACGTGGTGGGTACGTTTCGTACCCACCACGTACCCCCCACGCCCCCCGAATGAATTTCCGCTCTCCTGGGCTCAAATTTTTGTTTTTTTAAATCTGTTTGCGGATTTGAATTTAATTTTAATTTTAATTTAAGTGGTCACTTGTAAAAATCTCAGCCTATGCGCTCATACCCCTTGGGGGTACGTGGTGGGTACGTTTCGTACCCACCACGTACCCCCCACGCCCCCCGAATGAATTTCCGCTCTCCTGGGCTCAAATTTTTGTTTTTTTAAATCTGTTTGCGGATTTGAATTTAATTTTAATTTTAATTTAAGTGGTCACTTGTAAAAATCTCAGCCTATGCGCTCATACCCCTTGGGGGGTACGTGGTGGGTACGTTTCGTACCCACCACGTACCCCCTACGCCCCCCGAATGAATTTCCGCTCTCCTGGGCTCAAATTTTTGTTTTTTTAAATCTGTTTGCGGATTTGAATTTAATTTTAATTTTAATTTAAGTGGTCACTTGTAAAAATCTCATCCTATGCGCTCATACCCAGTATGGGGTACGATCGTACCCCATACGTACCCTTTACGTACTCCACGCCCCCAAAATGATCTTCCGCTCTCCTGGGCTCAAATTTTTGTTTTTTTAAATCTGTTTGCGGATTTGAATTTAATTTTAATTTTAATTTAAGTGGTCACTTGTAAAAATCTCAGCCTATGCGCTCATACCCCTTGGGGGGTACGTGGTGGGTACGTTTCGTACCCACCACGTACCCCCCACGCCCCCGAATGAATTTCCGCTCTCCTGGGCTCAAATTTTTGTTTTTTTAAATCTGTTTGCGGATTTGAATTTAATTTTAATTTTAATTTAAGTGGTCACTTGTAAAAATCTCAGCCTATGCGCTCATACCCCTACGTGGTGGGTACGTTTCGTACCCACCGCGTACCCCCCACGCCCCCCGAATGAATTTCCGCTCTCCTGGGCTCAAATTTTTGTTTTTTTAAATCTGTTTGCGGATTTGAATTTAATTTTAATTTTAATTTAAGTGGTCACTTGTAAAAATCTCAGCTTATGCGCTCATATCCCTTGGGGGGTACGTGGTGGGTACGTTTCGTACCCACCACGTACCCCCCACGCCCCCTGAATGAATTTCCGCTCTCCTGGGCTCAAATTTTTGTTTTTTTAAATCTGTTTGCGGATTTGAATTTAATTTTAATTTTAATTTAAGTGGTCACTTGTAAAAATCTCATCCTATGCGCTCATACCCAGTATGGGGTACGTATGGGGTACGATCGTACCCCATACGTACCCTATACGTACTTCACGCCCCCAAAATGAACTTCCGCTCTCCTGGGCTCAAATTTTTGTTTTTTTAAATCTGTTTGCGGATTTGAATTTAATTTTAATTTTAATTTAAGTGGTCACTTGTAAAAATCTCAGCCTATGCGCTCATACCCCTTGGGGGGTACGTGGTGGGTACGTTTCGTACCCACCACGTACCCCCCACGCCCCCCGAATGAATTTCCGCTCTCCTGGGCTCAAATTTTTGTTTTTTTAAATCTGTTTGCGGATTTGAATTTAATTTTAATTTTAATTTAAGTGGTCACTTGTAAAAATCTCAGCCTATGCGCTCATACCCCTTGGGGGGTACGTGGTGGGTACGTTTCGTACCCACCACGTACCCCCCACGCCCCCCGAATGAATTTCCGCTCTCCTGGGCTCAAATTTTTGTTTTTTTTAAATCTGTTTGCGGATTTGAATTTAATTTTAATTTTAATTTAAGTGGTCACTTGTAAAAATCTCAGCCTATGCGCTCATACCCCTTGGGGGGTACGTGGTAGGTACGTTTCGTACCCACCACGTACCCCCCACGCCCGCCGAATGAATTTCCGCTCTCCTGGGCTCAAATTTTTGTTTTTTTAAATCTGTTTGCGGATTTGAATTTAATTTTAATTTTAATTTAAGTGATCACTTGAAAAAATCTCAGCCTATGCACTCATACCCCTTGGGGGGTACGTGGTGGGTACGTTTCGTACCCACCACGTACCCCCCACGCCCCCCGAATGAATTTCCGCTCTCCTGGGCTCAAATTTTTGTTTTTTTAAATCTGTTTGCGGATTTGGATTTAATTTTAATTTTAATTTAAGTGGTCACTTGTAAAAATCTCAGCCTATGCGCTCATACCCCTTGGGGGGTACGTGGTGGGTACGTTTCGTACCCACCACGTACCCCCCACGCCCCCCGAATGAATTTCCGCTCTCCTGGGCTCAAATTTTTGTTTTTTTAAATCTGTTTGCGGATTTGAATTTAATTTTAATTTTAATTTAAGTGGTCACTTGTAAAAATCTCATCCTATGCGCTCATACCCAGCATTGGGTACGATCGTACCCCATACGTACCCTATACGTACTCCACGCCCCCAAAATGATCTTCCGCTCTCCTGGGCTCAAATTTTTGTTTTTTTAAATCTGTTTGCGGATTTGAATTTAATTTTAATTTTAATTTAAGTGGTCACTTGTAAAAATCTCAGCCTATGCGCTCATACCCCTTGGGGGGTACGTGGTGGGTACGTTTCGTACCCACCACGTACCCCCCACGCCCCCGAATGAATTTCCGCTCTCCTGGGCTCAAATTTTTGTTTTTTTAAATCTGTTTGCGGATTTGAATTTAATTTTAATTTTAATTTAAGTGGTCACTTGTAAAAATCTCAGCTTATGCGCTCATACCCCTTGGGGGGTACGTGGTGGGTACGCTTCGTACGCACCACGTACCCCCCACGCCCCCCGAATGAATTTCCGCTCTCCTGGGCTCAAATTTTTGTTTTTTTAAATCTGTTTGCGGATTTGAATTTAATTTTAATTTTAATTTAAGTGGTCACTTGTAAAAATCTCATCCTATGCGCTCATACCCAGTATGGGGTACGTATGGGGTACGATCGTACCCCATACGTACCCTATACGTACTCCACGCCCCCAAAATGAACTTCCGCTCTCCTGGGCTCAAATTTTTGTTTTTTTAAATCTGTTTGCGGATTTGAATTTAATTTTAATTTTAATTTAAGTGGTCACTTGTAAAAATCTCAGCCTATGCGCTCATACCCCTTGGGGGGTACGTGGTGGGTACGTTTCGTACCCACCACGTACCCCCCACGCCCCCCGAATGAATTTCCGCTCTCCTGGGCTCAAATTTTTGTTTTTTTAAATCTGTTTGCGGATTTGAATTTAATTTTAATTTTAATTTAAGTGGTCACTTGTAAAAATCTCAGCCTATGCGCTCATACCCCTTGGGGGTACGTGGTGGGTACGTTTCGTACCCACCACGTACCCCCCACGCCCCCCGAATGAATTTCCGCTCTCCTGGGCTCAAATTTTTGTTTTTTTAAATCTGTTTGCGGATTTCAATTTAATTTTAATTTTAATTTAAGTGGTCACTTGTAAAAATCTCATCCTATGCGCTCATACCCAGTATGGGGTACGTATGGGGTACGATCGTGCCCCATACGTACCCTATACGTACTCCACGCCCCCAAAATGAACTTCCGCTCTCCTGGGCTCAAATTTTTGTTTTTTTAAATCTGTTTGCGGATTTGAATTTAATTTTAATTTTAATTTAAGTGGTCACTTGTAAAAATCTCAGCCTATGCGCTCATACCCCTTGGGGGGTACGTGGTGGGTACGTTTCGTACCCACCACGTACCCCCTACGCCCCCCGAATGAATTTCCGCTCTCCTGGGCTCAAATTTTTGTTTTTTTAAATCTGTTTGCGGATTTGAATTTAATTTTAATTTTAATTTAAGTGGTCACTTGTAAAAATCTCATCCTATGCGCTCATACCCAGTATGGGGTACGTATGGGGTACGATCGTACCCCATACGTACCCTATACGTACTCCACGCCCCCAAAATGAACTTCCGCTCTCCTGGGCTCAAATTTTTGTTTTTTTAAATCTGTTTGCGGATTTGAATTTAATTTGAATTTTAATTTAAGTGGTCACTTGTAAAAATCTCAGCCTATGCGCTCATACCCCTTGGGGGGTACGTGGTGGGTACGTTTCGTACCCACCACGTACCCCCCACGCCCCCCGAATGAATTTCCGCTCTCCTGGGCTCAAATTTTTGTTTTTTTAAATCTGTTTGCGGATTTGAATTTAATTTTAATTTTAATTTAAGTGGTCACTTGTAAAAATCTCAGCCTATGCGCTCATACCCCTTGGGGGTACGTGGTGGGTACGTTTCGTACCCACCACGTACCCCCCACGCCCCCCGAATGAATTTCCGCTCTCCTGGGCTCAAATTTTTGTTTTTTTAAATCTGTTTGCGGATTTGAATTTAATTTTAATTTTAATTTAAGTGGTCACTTGTAAAAATCTCAGCCTATGCGCTCATACCCCTTGGGGGGTACGTGGTGGGTACGTTTCGTACCCACCACGTACCCCCTACGCCCCCCGAATGAATTTCCGCTCTCCTGGGCTCAAATTTTTGTTTTTTTAAATCTGTTTGCGGATTTGAATTTAATTTTAATTTTAATTTAAGTGGTCACTTGTAAAAATCTCATCCTATGCGCTCATACCCAGTATGGGGTACGATCGTACCCCATACGTACCCTATACGTACTCCACGCCCCCAAAATGATCTTCCGCTCTCCTGGGCTCAAATTTTTGTTTTTTTAAATCTGTTTGCGGATTTGAATTTAATTTTAATTTTAATTTAAGTGGTCACTTGTAAAAATCTCAGCCTATGCGCTCATACCCCTTGGGGGGTACGTGGTGGGTACGTTTCGTACCCACCACGTACCCCCCACGCCCCCGAATGAATTTCCGCTCTCCTGGGCTCAAATTTTTGTTTTTTTAAATCTGTTTGCGGATTTGAATTTAATTTTAATTTTAATTTAAGTGGTCACTTGTAAAAATCTCAGCCTATGCGCTCATACCCCTACGTGGTGGGTACGTTTCGTACCCACCGCGTACCCCCCACGCCCCCCGAATGAATTTCCGCTCTCCTGGGCTCAAATTTTTGTTTTTTTAAATCTGTTTGCGGATTTGAATTTAATTTTAATTTTAATTTAAGTGGTCACTTGTAAAAATCTCAGCTTATGCGCTCATATCCCTTGGGGGGTACGTGGTGGGTACGTTTCGTACCCACCACGTACCCCCCACGCCCCCTGAATGAATTTCCGCTCTCCTGGGCTCAAATTTTTGTTTTTTTAAATCTGTTTGCGGATTTGAATTTAATTTTAATTTTAATTTAAGTGGTCACTTGTAAAAATCTCATCCTATGCGCTCATACCCAGTATGGGGTACGTATGGGGTACGATCGTACCCCATACGTACCCTATACGTACTTCACGCCCCCAAAATGAACTTCCGCTCTCCTGGGCTCAAATTTTTGTTTTTTTAAATCTGTTTGCGGATTTGAATTTAATTTTAATTTTAATTTAAGTGGTCACTTGTAAAAATCTCAGCCTATGCGCTCATACCCCTTGGGGGGTACGTGGTGGGTACGTTTCGTACCCACCACGTACCCCCCACGCCCCCCGAATGAATTTCCGCTCTCCTGGGCTCAAATTTTTGTTTTTTTAAATCTGTTTGCGGATTTGAATTTAATTTTAATTTTAATTTAAGTGGTCACTTGTAAAAATCTCAGCCTATGCGCTCATACCCCTTGGGGGGTACGTGGTGGGTACGTTTCGTACCCACCACGTACCCCCCACGCCCCCCGAATGAATTTCCGCTCTCCTGGGCTCAAATTTTTGTTTTTTTTAAATCTGTTTGCGGATTTGAATTTAATTTTAATTTTAATTTAAGTGGTCACTTGTAAAAATCTCAGCCTATGCGCTCATACCCCTTGGGGGGTACGTGGTAGGTACGTTTCGTACCCACCACGTACCCCCCACGCCCGCCGAATGAATTTCCGCTCTCCTGGGCTCAAATTTTTGTTTTTTTAAATCTGTTTGCGGATTTGAATTTAATTTTAATTTTAATTTAAGTGATCACTTGAAAAAATCTCAGCCTATGCACTCATACCCCTTGGGGGGTACGTGGTGGGTACGTTTCGTACCCACCACGTACCCCCCACGCCCCCCGAATGAATTTCCGCTCTCCTGGGCTCAAATTTTTGTTTTTTTAAATCTGTTTGCGGATTTGGATTTAATTTTAATTTTAATTTAAGTGGTCACTTGTAAAAATCTCAGCCTATGCGCTCATACCCCTTGGGGGGTACGTGGTGGGTACGTTTCGTACCCACCACGTACCCCCCACGCCCCCCGAATGAATTTCCGCTCTCCTGGGCTCAAATTTTTGTTTTTTTAAATCTGTTTGCGGATTTGAATTTAATTTTAATTTTAATTTAAGTGGTCACTTGTAAAAATCTCATCCTATGCGCTCATACCCAGCATTGGGTACGATCGTACCCCATACGTACCCTATACGTACTCCACGCCCCCAAAATGATCTTCCGCTCTCCTGGGCTCAAATTTTTGTTTTTTTAAATCTGTTTGCGGATTTGAATTTAATTTTAATTTTAATTTAAGTGGTCACTTGTAAAAATCTCAGCCTATGCGCTCATACCCCTTGGGGGGTACGTGGTGGGTACGTTTCGTACCCACCACGTACCCCCCACGCCCCCGAATGAATTTCCGCTCTCCTGGGCTCAAATTTTTGTTTTTTTAAATCTGTTTGCGGATTTGAATTTAATTTTAATTTTAATTTAAGTGGTCACTTGTAAAAATCTCAGCTTATGCGCTCATACCCCTTGGGGGGTACGTGGTGGGTACGCTTCGTACGCACCACGTACCCCCCACGCCCCCCGAATGAATTTCCGCTCTCCTGGGCTCAAATTTTTGTTTTTTTAAATCTGTTTGCGGATTTGAATTTAATTTTAATTTTAATTTAAGTGGTCACTTGTAAAAATCTCATCCTATGCGCTCATACCCAGTATGGGGTACGTATGGGGTACGATCGTACCCCATACGTACCCTATACGTACTCCACGCCCCCAAAATGAACTTCCGCTCTCCTGGGCTCAAATTTTTGTTTTTTTAAATCTGTTTGCGGATTTGAATTTAATTTTAATTTTAATTTAAGTGGTCACTTGTAAAAATCTCAGCCTATGCGCTCATACCCCTTGGGGGGTACGTGGTGGGTACGTTTCGTACCCACCACGTACCCCCCACGCCCCCCGAATGAATTTCCGCTCTCCTGGGCTCAAATTTTTGTTTTTTTAAATCTGTTTGCGGATTTGAATTTAATTTTAATTTTAATTTAAGTGGTCACTTGTAAAAATCTCAGCCTATGCGCTCATACCCCTTGGGGGTACGTGGTGGGTACGTTTCGTACCCACCACGTACCCCCCACGCCCCCCGAATGAATTTCCGCTCTCCTGGGCTCAAATTTTTGTTTTTTTAAATCTGTTTGCGGATTTGAATTTAATTTTAATTTTAATTTAAGTGGTCACTTGTAAAAATCTCATCCTATGCGCTCATACCCAGTATGGGGTACGTATGGGGTACGATCGTACCCCATACGTACCCTATACGTACTCCACGCCCCCAAAATGAACTTCCGCTCTCCTGGGCTCAAATTTTTGTTTTTTTAAATCTGTTTGCGGATTTGAATTTAATTTTAATTTTAATTTAAGTGGTCACTTGTAAAAATCTCAGCCTATGCGCTCATACCCCTTGGGGGGTACGTGGTGGGTACGTTTCGTACCCACCACGTACCCCCCACGCCCCCCGAATGAATTTCCGCTCTCCTGGGCTCAAATTTTTGTTTTTTTAAATCTGTTTGCGGATTTGAATTTAATTTTAATTTTAATTTAAGTGGTCACTTGTAAAAATCGCAGCCTATGCGCTCATACCAATTGGGGGTACGTGGTGGGTACGTTTCGTACCCACCACGTACCCCCCACGCCCCCCGAATGAATTTCCGCTCTCCTGGGCTCAAATTTTTGTTTTTTTAAATCTGTTTGCGGATTTGAATTTAATTTTAATTTTAATTTAAGTGGTCACTTGTAAAAATCTCAGCCTATGCGCTCATACCCCTTGGGGGGTACGTGGTGGGTACGTTTCGTACCCACCACGTACCCCCTACGCCCCCCGAATGAATTTCCGCTCTCCTGGGCTCAAATTTTTGTTTTTTTAAATCTGTTTGCGGATTTGAATTTAATTTTAATTTTAATTTAAGTGGTCACTTGTAAAAATCTCATCCTATGCGCTCATACCCAGTATGGGGTACGATCGTACCCCATACGTACCCTATACGTACTCCACGCCCCCAAAATGATCTTCCGCTCTCCTGGGCTCAAATTTTTGTTTTTTTAAATCTGTTTGCGGATTTGAATTTAATTTTAATTTTAATTTAAGTGGTCACTTGTAAAAATCTCAGCCTATGCGCTCATACCCCTTGGGGGGTACGTGGTGGGTACGTTTCGTACCCACCACGTACCCCCCACGCCCCCGAATGAATTTCCGCTCTCCTGGGCTCAAATTTTTGTTTTTTTAAATCTGTTTGCGGATTTGAATTTAATTTTAATTTTAATTTAAGTGGTCACTTGTAAAAATCTCAGCTTATGCGCTCATACCCCTTGGGGGGTACGTGGTGGGTACGTTTCGTACGCACCCCGTACCCCCCACGCCCCCCGAATGAATTTCCGCTCTCCTGGGCTCAAATTTTTGTTTTTTTAAATCTGTTTGCGGATTTGAATTTAATTTTAATTTTAATTTATGTGGTCACTTGTAAAAATCTCAGCCTATGCGCTCATACCCCTTGGGGGTACGTGGTGGGTACGTTTCGTACCCACCACGTACCCCCCACGCCCCCCGAATGAATTTCCGCTCTCCTGGGCTCAAATTCTTGTTTTTTTAAATCTTTTTGCGGATTTGAATTTAATTTTAATTTTAATTTAAGTGGTCACTTGTAAAAATCTCATTGTATGCGCTCATACCCGGTATGGGGTACGTATGGGATACGATCGTACCCCATACGTACCCTATACGTACTCCACGCCCCCAAAATGAACTTCCGCTCTCCTGGGCTCAAATTTTTGTTTTTTTAAATCTGTTTGCGGATTTGAATTTAATTTTAATTTTAATTTAAGTGGCCACTTGTAAAAATCTCAGCCTATGCGCTCATACCCCTTGGGGGGTACGTGGTGGGTACGTTTCGTACCCACCACGTACCCCCCACGCCCCCCGAATGAATTTCCGCTCTCCTGGGCTCAAATTTTTGTTTTTTTAAATCTGTTTGCGGATTTGAATTTAATTTTAATTTTAATTTAAGTGGTCACTTGTAAAAATCTCAGCCTATGCGCTCATACCCCTTGGGGGGTACGTGGTGGGTACGTTTCGTACCCACCACGTACCCCCCACGCCCCCCGAATGAATTTCCGCTCTCCTGGGCTCAAATTTTTGTTTTTTTAAATCTGTTTGCGGATTTCAATTTAATTTTAATTTTAATTTAAGCGGTCACTTGTAAAAATCTCAGCCTATGCGCTCATACCCCTTGGGGGGTACGTGGTGGGTACGTTTCGTACCCACCACGTACCCCCCACGCCCCCCGAATGAATTTCCGCTCTCCTGGGCTCAAATTTTTGTTTTTTTAAATCTGTTTGCGGATTTCAATTTAATTTTAATTTTAATTTAAGTGGTCACTTGTAAAAATCTCAGCCTATGCGCTCATACCCCTTGGGGGGTACGTGGTGGGTACGTTTCGTACCCACCACGTACCCCCCACACCCCCCGAATGAATTTCCGCTCTCCAGGGCTCAAATTTTTGTTTTTTTAAATCTGTTTGCGGATTTGAATTTGATTTTAATTTAAGTGGTCACTTGTAAAAATCTCAGCCTATGCGCTCATACCCCTTGGGGGTACGTGGTGGGTACGTTTCGTACCCACCACGTACCCCCCACGCCCCCCGAATGAATTTCCGCTCTCCTGGGCTCAAATTTTTGTTTTTTTAAATCTGTTTGCGGATTTGAATTTAATTTTAATTTTAATTTAAGTGGTCACTTGTAAAAATCTCATCCTATGCGCTCATACCCCTTGGGGGGTACGTGGTGGGTACGTTTCGTACCCACCACGTACCCCCCCCGCCCCCCGAATGAATTTCCGCTCTCCTGGGCTCAAATTTTTGTTTTTTTAAATCTGTTTGCGGATTTGAATTTAATTTTAATTTTAATTTAAGTGGTCACTTGTAAAAATCTCAGCCTATGCGCTCATACCCCTTGGGGGGTACGTGGTGGGTACGTTTCGTACCCACCACGTACCCCCCACGCCCCCCGAATGAATTTCCGCTCTCCTGGGCTCAAATTTTTGTTTTTTTAAATCTGTTTGCGGATTTGAATTTAATTTTAATTTTAATTTAAGTGGTCACTTGTAAAAATCTCATCCTATGCGCTCATACCCAGTATGGGGTACGTATGGGATACGATCGTACCCCATACGTACCCTATACGTACTCCACGCCCCCAAAATGAACTTCCGCTCTCCTGGGCTCAAATTTTTGTTTTTTTAAATCTGTTTGCGGATTTGAATTTAATTTTAATTTTAATTTTAATTTAAGTGGTCACTTGTAAAAATCTCAGCCTATGCGCTCATACCCCTTGGGGGGTACGTGGTGGGTACGTTTCGTACCCACCACGTACCCCCCACGCCCCCCGAATGAATTTCCGCTCTCCTGGGCTCAAATTTTTGTTTTTTTAAATCTGTTTGCGGATTTGAATTTAATTTTAATTTTAATTTAAGTGGTCACTTGTAAAAATCTCAGCCTATGCGCTCATACCCCTTGGGGGGTACGTGGTGGGTACGTTTCGTACCCACCACGTACCCCCCACGCCCCCCGAATAAATTTCCGCTCTCCTGGGCTCAAATTTTTGTTTTTTTAAATCTGTTTGCGGATTTGAATTTAATTTTAATTTTAATTTAAGTGGTCACTTGTAAAAATCTCAGCCTATGCGCTCATACCCCTTGGGGGGTACGTGGTGGGTACGTTTCGTACCCACCACGTACCCCCCACGCCCCCCGAATAAATTTCCGCTCTCCTGGGCTCAAATTTTTGTTTTTTTAAATCTGTTTGCGGATTTGAATTTAATTTTAATTTTAATTTAAGTGGTCACTTGTAAAAATCTCATCCTATGCGCTCATACCCAGTATGGGGTACGTATGGGGTACGATCGTACCCCATACGTACCCTATACGTACTCCACGCCCCCAAAATGAACTTCCGCTCTCCTGGGCTCAAATTTTTGGTTTTTTAAATCTGTTTGCGGATTTGAATTTAATTTTAATTTTAATTTAAGTGGTCACTTGTAAAAATCTCAGCCTATGCGCTCATACCCCTTGGGGGGTACGTGGTGGGTACGTTTCGTACCCACCACGTACCCCCCACGCCCCCCGAATGAATTTCCGCTCTCCTGGGCTCAAATTTTTGTTTTTTTAAATCTGTTTGCGGATTTCAATTTAATTTTATTTTTAATTTAAGTGGTCACTTGTAAAAATCTCATCCTATTCGCTCATACCCCTTGGGGGGTACGTGGTGGGTACGTTTCGTACCCACCACGTACCCCCCACGCCCCCCGAATGAATTTCCGCTCTCCTGGGCTCAAATTTTTGTTTTTTTAAATCTGTTTGCGGATTTCAATTTAATTTTAATTTTAATTTAAGTGGTCACTTGTAAAAATCTCAGCCTATGCGCTCATACCCCTTGGGGGGTACGTGGTGGGTACGTTTCGTACCCACCACGTACCCCCCACGCCCCCCGAATGAATTTCCGCTCTCCAGGGCTCAAATTTTTGTTTTTTTAAATCTGTTTGCGGATTTGAATTTAATTTTAATTTTAATTTAAGTGGTCACTTGTAAAAATCTCAGCCTATGCGCTCATACCCCTTGGGGGTACGTGGTGGGTACGTTTCGTACCCACCACGTACCCCCACGCCCCCCGAATGAATTTCCGCTCTCCTGGGCTCAAATTTTTGTTTTTTTAAATCTGTTTGCGGATTTGAATTTAATTTTAATTTTAATTTAAGTGGTCACTTGTAAAAATCTCAGCCTATGCGCTCATACCCCTTGGGGGGTACGTGGTGGGTACGTTTCGTACCCACCACGTACCCCCCACGCCCCCCGAATGAATTTCCGCTCTCCAGGGCTCAAATTTTTGTTTTTTTAAATCTGTTTGCGGATTTGAATTTAATTTTAATTTTAATTTAAGTGGTCACTTGTAAAAATCTCAGCCTATGCGCTCATACCAATTGGGGGGTACGTGGTGGGTACGTTTCGTACCCACCACGTACCCCCCACGCCCCCCGAATGAATTTCCGCTCTCCTGGGCTCAAATTTTTGTTTTTTTAAATCTGTTTGCGGATTTGAATTTAATTTTAATTTTAATTTAAGTGGTCACTTGTAAAAATCTCAGCCTATGCGCTCATACCCCTTGGAGGGTACGTGGTGGGTACGTTTCGTACCCACCACGTACCCCCCACGCCCCCCCAATGAATTTCCGCTCACCTGGGCTCAAATTTTTGTTTTTTTAAATCTGTTTGCGGATTTGAATTTAATTTTAATTTTAATTTAAGTGGTCACTTGTAAAAATCTCAGCCTATGCGCTCATACCCCTTGGGGGGTACGTGGTGGGTACGTTTCGTACCCACCACGTACCCCCCACGCCCCCCGAATGAATTTCCGCTCTCCTGGGCTCAAATTTTTGTTTTTTTAAATCTGTTTGCGGATTTGAATTTAATTTTAATTTTAATTTAAGTGGTCACTTGTAAAAATCTCAGCCTATGCGCTCATACCCCTTGGGGGGTACGTGGTGGGTACGTTTCGTACCCACCACGTACCCCCCACGCCCCCCGAATGAATTTCCGCTCTCCAGGGCTCAAATTTTTGTTTTTTTAAATCTGTTTGCGGATTTGAATTTAATTTTAATTTTAATTTAAGTGGTCACTTGTAAAAATCTCAGCCTATGCGCTCATACCCCTTGGGGGGTACGTGGTGGGTACGTTTCGTACCCACCACGTACCCCCCACGCCCCTCGAATGAATTTCCGCTCTCCTGGGCTCAAATTTTTGTTTTTTTAAATCTGTTTGCGGATTTGAATTTAATTTTAATTTTAATTTAAGTGGTCACTTGTAAAAATCTCATCCTATGCGCTCATACCCAGTATGGGGTACGTATGGGGTAGGATCGTATCCCATACGTACCCTATACGTACTCCACACCCCCAAAATGAACTTTCGCTCTCCTGGGCTCAAATTTTTGTTTTTTTAAATCTGTTTGCGGATTTGAATTTAATTTTAATTTTAATTTAAGTGGTCACTTGTAAAAATCTCAGCTTATGTGCTCATACCCCTTGGGGGGTACGTGGTGGGTACGTTTCGTACGCACCACGTACCCCCACGCCCCCCGAATGAATTTCCGCTCTCCTGGGCTCAAATTTTTGTTTTTTTAAATCTGTTTGCGGATTTCAATTTAATTTTAATTTTAATTTAAGTGGTCACTTGTAAAAATCTCAGCCTATGCGCTCATACCCCTTGGGGGGTACGTGGTGGGTACGTTTCGTACCCACCACGTACCCCCCACGCCCCCCGAATGAATTTCCGCTCTCCTGGGCTCAAATTTTTGTTTTTTTAAATCTGTTTGCGGATTTCAATTTAATTTTAATTTTAATTTAAGTGGTCACTTGTAAAAATCTTAGCCTATGCGCTCATACCCCTTGGGGGGTACGTGGTGGGTACGTTTCGTACCCACCACGTACCCCCCACGCCCCCCGAATGAATTTCCGCTCTCCAGGGCTCAAATTTTTGTTTTTTTAAATCTGTTTGCGGATTTGAATTTAATTTTAATTTTAATTTAAGTGGTCACTTGTAAAAATCTCAGCCTATGCGCTCATACCCCTTGGGGGTACGTGGTGGGTACGTTTCGTACCCACCACGTACCCCCCACGCCCCCGAATGAATTTCCGCTCTCCTGGGCTCAAATTTTTGTTTTTTTAAATCTGTTTGCGGATTTGAATTTAATTTTAATTTTAATTTAAGTGGTCACTTGTAAAAATCTCAGCCTATGCGCTCATACCTCTTGGGGGGTACGTGGTGGGTACGTTTCGTACCCACCACGTACCCCCCACGCCCTCCGAATGAATTTCCGCTCTCCTGGGCTCAAATTTTTGTTTTTTTAAATCTGTTTGCGGATTTCAATTTAATTTTAATTTTAATTTAAGTGGTCACTTGTAAAAATCTCAGCCTATGCGCTCATACCCCTTGGGGGGTACGTGGTGGGTACGTTTCGTACCCACCACGTACCCCCCCCCGCCCCCCGAATGAATTTCCGCTCTCCTGGGCTCAAATTTTTGTTTTTTTAAATCTGTTTGCGGATTTGAATTTAATTTTAATTTTAATTTAAGTGGTCACTTGTAAAAATCTCAGCCTATGCGCTCATACCAATTGGGGGGTACGTGGTGGGTACGTTTCGTACCCACCACGTACCCCCCACGCCCCCCGAATGAATTTCCGCTCTCCTGGGCTCAAATTTTTGTTTTTTTAAATCTGTTTGCGGATTTGAATTTAATTTTAATTTTAATTTAAGTGGTCACTTGTAAAAATCTCAGCCTATGCGCTCATACCCCTTGGAGGGTACGTGGTGGGTACGTTTCGTACCCACCACGTACCCCCCACGCCCCCCCAATTAATTTCCGCTCTCCTGGGCTCAAATTTTTGTTTTTTTAAATCTGTTTGCGGATTTGAATTTAATTTTAATTTTAATTTAAGTGGTCACTTGTAAAAATCTCAGCCTATGCGCTCATACCTCTTGGGGGGTACGTGGTGGGTACGTTTCGTACCCACCACGTACCCCCCACGCCCTCCGAATGAATTTCCGCTCTCCTGGGCTCAAATTTTTGTTTTTTTAAATCTGTTTGCGGATTTCAATTTAATTTTAATTTTAATTTAAGTGGTCACTTGTAAAAATCTCATCCTATGCGCTCATACCCCTTGGGGGGTACGTGGTGGGTACGTTTCGTACCCACCACGTACCCCCCCCGCCCCCCGAATGAATTTCCGCTCTCCTGGGCTCAAATTTTTGTTTTTTTAAATCTGTTTGCGGATTTGAATTTAATTTTAATTTTAATTTAAGTGGTCACTTGTAAAAATCTCAGCCTATGCGCTCATACCCCTTGGGGGGTACGTGGTGGGTACGTTTCGTACCCACCACGTACCCCCCACGCCCCCCGAATGAATTTCCGCTCTCCTGGGCTCAAATTTTTGTTTTTTTAAATCTGTTTGCGGATTTGAATTTAATTTTAATTTTAATTTAAGTGGTCACTTGTAAAAATCTCATCCTATGCGCTCATACCCAGTATGGGGTACGTATGGGATACGATCGTACCCCATACGTACCCTATACGTACTCCACGCCCCCAAAATGAACTTCCGCTCTCCTGGGCTCAAATTTTTGTTTTTTTAAATCTGTTTGCGGATTTGAATTTAATTTTAATTTTAATTTTAATTTAAGTGGTCACTTGTAAAAATCTCAGCCTATGCGCTCATACCCCTTGGGGGGTACGTGGTGGGTACGTTTCGTACCCACCACGTACCCCCCACGCCCCCCGAATGAATTTCCGCTCTCCTGGGCTCAAATTTTTGTTTTTTTAAATCTGTTTGCGGATTTGAATTTAATTTTAATTTTAATTTAAGTGGTCACTTGTAAAAATCTCAGCCTATGCGCTCATACCCCTTGGGGGGTACGTGGTGGGTACGTTTCGTACCCACCACGTACCCCCCACGCCCCCCGAATAAATTTCCGCTCTCCTGGGCTCAAATTTTTGTTTTTTTAAATCTGTTTGCGGATTTGAATTTAATTTTAATTTTAATTTAAGTGGTCACTTGTAAAAATCTCAGCCTATGCGCTCATACCCTTTGGAGGGTACGTGGTGGGTACGTTTCGTACCCACCACGTACCCCCCACGCCCCCCCAATTAATTTCCGCTCTCCTGGGCTCAAATTTTTGTTTTTTTAAATCTGTTTGCGGATTTGAATTTAATTTTAATTTTAATTTAAGTGGTCACTTGTAAAAATCTCATCCTATGCGCTCATACCCCTTGGGGGGTACGTGGTGGGTACGTTTCGTACCCACCACGTACCCCCCCCGCCCCCCGAATGAATTTCCGCTCTCCTGGGCTCAAATTTTTGTTTTTTTAAATCTGTTTGCGGATTTGAATTTAATTTTAATTTTAATTTAAGTGGTCACTTGTAAAAATCTCATCCTATTCGCTCATACCCCTTGGGGGGTACGTGGTGGGTACGTTTCGTACCCACCACGTACCCCCCACGCCCCCCGAATGAATTTCCGCTCTCCTGGGCTCAAATTTTTGTTTTTTTAAATCTGTTTGCGGATTTCAATTTAATTTTAATTTTAATTTAAGTGGTCACTTGTAAAAATCTCAGCCTATGCGCTCATACCCCTTGGGGGGTACGTGGTGGGTACGTTTCGTACCCACCACGTACCCCCCACGCCCCCCGAATGAATTTCCGCTCTCCAGGGCTCAAATTTTTGTTTTTTTAAATCTGTTTGCGGATTTGAATTTAATTTTAATTTTAATTTAAGTGGTCACTTGTAAAAATCTCAGCCTATGCGCTCATACCCCTTGGGGGTACGTGGTGGGTACGTTTCGTACCCACCACGTACCCCCACGCCCCCCGAATGAATTTCCGCTCTCCTGGGCTCAAATTTTTGTTTTTTTTAAATCTGTTTGCGGATTTGAATTTAATTTTAATTTTAATTTAAGTGGTCACTTGTAAAAATCTCAGCCTATGCGCTCATACCAATTGGGGGGTACGTGGTGGGTACGTTTCGTACCCACCACGTACCCCCCACGCCCCCCGAATGAATTTCCGCTCTCCTGGGCTCAAATTTTTGTTTTTTTAAATCTGTTTGCGGATTTGAATTTAATTTTAATTTTAATTTAAGTGGTCACTTGTAAAAATCTCAGCCTATGCGCTCATACCCCTTGGAGGGTACGTGGTGGGTACGTTTCGTACCCACCACGTACCCCCCACGCCCCCCCAATGAATTTCCGCTCACCTGGGCTCAAATTTTTGTTTTTTTAAATCTGTTTGCGGATTTGAATTTAATTTTAATTTTAATTTAAGTGGTCACTTGTAAAAATCTCAGCCTATGCGCTCATACCCCTTGGGGGGTACGTGGTGGGTACGTTTCGTACCCACCACGTACCCCCCACGCCCCCCGAATGAATTTCCGCTCTCCTGGGCTCAAATTTTTGTTTTTTTAAATCTGTTTGCGGATTTGAATTTAATTTTAATTTTAATTTAAGTGGTCACTTGTAAAAATCTCAGCCTATGCGCTCATACCAATTGGGGGGTACGTGGTGGGTACGTTTCGTACCCACCACGTACCCCCCACGCCCCCCGAATGAATTTCCGCTCTCCTGGGCTCAAATTTTTGTTTTTTTAAATCTGTTTGCGGATTTGAATTTAATTTTAATTTTAATTTAAGTGGTCACTTGTAAAAATCTCAGCCTATGCGCTCATACCCCTTGGAGGGTACGTGGTGGGTACGTTTCGTACCCACCACGTACCCCCCACGCCCCCCCAATGAATTTCCGCTCACCTGGGCTCAAATTTTTGTTTTTTTAAATCTGTTTGCGGATTTGAATTTAATTTTAATTTTAATTTAAGTGGTCACTTGTAAAAATCTCAGCCTATGCGCTCATACCCCTTGGGGGGTACGTGGTGGGTACGTTTCGTACCCACCACGTACCCCCCACGCCCCCCGAATGAATTTCCGCTCTCCAGGGCTCAAATTTTTGTTTTTTTAAATCTGTTTGCGGATTTGAATTTAATTTTAATTTTAATTTAAGTGGTCACTTGTAAAAATCTCAGCCTATGCGCTCATACCAATTGGGGGGTACGTGGTGGGTACGTTTCGTACCCACCACGTACCCCCCACGCCCCCCGAATGAATTTCCGCTCTCCTGGGCTCAAATTTTTGTTTTTTTAAATCTGTTTGCGGATTTGAATTTAATTTTAATTTTAATTTAAGTGGTCACTTGTAAAAATCTCAGCCTATGCGCTCATACCCCTTGGAGGGTACGTGGTGGGTACGTTTCGTACCCACCACGTACCCCCCACGCCCCCCCAATGAATTTCCGCTCACCTGGGCTCAAATTTTTGTTTTTTTAAATCTGTTTGCGGATTTGAATTTAATTTTAATTTTAATTTAAGTGGTCACTTGTAAAAATCTCAGCCTATGCGCTCATACCCCTTGGGGGGTACGTGGTGGGTACGTTTCGTACCCACCACGTACCCCCCACGCCCCCCGAATGAATTTCCGCTCTCCTGGGCTCAAATTTTTGTTTTTTTAAATCTGTTTGCGGATTTGAATTTAATTTTAATTTTAATTTAAGTGGTCACTTGTAAAAATCTCAGCCTATGCGCTCATACCCCTTGGGGGGTACGTGGTGGGTACGTTTCGTACCCACCACGTACCCCCCACGCCCCCCGAATGAATTTCCGCTCTCCAGGGCTCAAATTTTTGTTTTTTTAAATCTGTTTGCGGATTTGAATTTAATTTTAATTTTAATTTAAGTGGTCACTTGTAAAAATCTCAGCCTATGCGCTCATACCCCTTGGGGGGTACGTGGTGGGTACGTTTCGTACCCACCACGTACCCCCCACGCCCCTCGAATGAATTTCCGCTCTCCTGGGCTCAAATTTTTGTTTTTTTAAATCTGTTTGCGGATTTGAATTTAATTTTAATTTTAATTTAAGTGGTCACTTGTAAAAATCTCATCCTATGCGCTCATACCCAGTATGGGGTACGTATGGGGTAGGATCGTATCCCATACGTACCCTATACGTACTCCACACCCCCAAAATGAACTTTCGCTCTCCTGGGCTCAAATTTTTGTTTTTTTAAATCTGTTTGCGGATTTGAATTTAATTTTAATTTTAATTTAAGTGGTCACTTGTAAAAATCTCAGCTTATGTGCTCATACCCCTTGGGGGGTACGTGGTGGGTACGTTTCGTACGCACCACGTACCCCCACGCCCCCCGAATGAATTTCCGCTCTCCTGGGCTCAAATTTTTGTTTTTTTAAATCTGTTTGCGGATTTCAATTTAATTTTAATTTTAATTTAAGTGGTCACTTGTAAAAATCTCAGCCTATGCGCTCATACCCCTTGGGGGGTACGTGGTGGGTACGTTTCGTACCCACCACGTACCCCCCACGCCCCCCGAATGAATTTCCGCTCTCCTGGGCTCAAATTTTTGTTTTTTTAAATCTGTTTGCGGATTTCAATTTAATTTTAATTTTAATTTAAGTGGTCACTTGTAAAAATCTTAGCCTATGCGCTCATACCCCTTGGGGGGTACGTGGTGGGTACGTTTCGTACCCACCACGTACCCCCCACGCCCCCCGAATGAATTTCCGCTCTCCAGGGCTCAAATTTTTGTTTTTTTAAATCTGTTTGCGGATTTGAATTTAATTTTAATTTTAATTTAAGTGGTCACTTGTAAAAATCTCAGCCTATGCGCTCATACCCCTTGGGGGTACGTGGTGGGTACGTTTCGTACCCACCACGTACCCCCCACGCCCCCGAATGAATTTCCGCTCTCCTGGGCTCAAATTTTTGTTTTTTTAAATCTGTTTGCGGATTTGAATTTAATTTTAATTTTAATTTAAGTGGTCACTTGTAAAAATCTCAGCCTATGCGCTCATACCTCTTGGGGGGTACGTGGTGGGTACGTTTCGTACCCACCACGTACCCCCCACGCCCTCCGAATGAATTTCCGCTCTCCTGGGCTCAAATTTTTGTTTTTTTAAATCTGTTTGCGGATTTCAATTTAATTTTAATTTTAATTTAAGTGGTCACTTGTAAAAATCTCAGCCTATGCGCTCATACCCCTTGGGGGGTACGTGGTGGGTACGTTTCGTACCCACCACGTACCCCCCACGCCCCCCGAATGAATTTCCGCTCTCCAGGGCTCAAATTTTTGTTTTTTTAAATCTGTTTGCGGATTTGAATTTAATTTTAATTTTAATTTAAGTGGTCACTTGTAAAAATCTCAGCCTATGCGCTCATACCAATTGGGGGGTACGTGGTGGGTACGTTTCGTACCCACCACGTACCCCCCACGCCCCCCGAATGAATTTCCGCTCTCCTGGGCTCAAATTTTTGTTTTTTTAAATCTGTTTGCGGATTTGAATTTAATTTTAATTTTAATTTAAGTGGTCACTTGTAAAAATCTCAGCCTATGCGCTCATACCCCTTGGAGGGTACGTGGTGGGTACGTTTCGTACCCACCACGTACCCCCCACGCCCCCCCAATGAATTTCCGCTCTCCTGGGCTCAAATTTTTGTTTTTTTAAATCTGTTTGCGGATTTGAATTTAATTTTAATTTTAATTTAAGTGGTCACTTGTAAAAATCTCATCCAAGCGCTCGAACCCAGTATGGGGTACGTATGGGGTACGATCGTGCCCCATACGTACCCTATACGTACTCCACGCCCCCAAAATGAACTTCCGCTCTCCTGGGCTCAAATTTTTGTTTTTTTAAATCTGTTTGCGGATTTGAATTTAATTTTAATTTTAATTTAAGTGGTCACTTGTAAAAATCTCAGCCTATGCGCTCATACCCCTTGGGGGGTACGTGGTGGGTACGTTTCGTACCCACCACGTACCCCCCACGCCCCCCGAATGAATTTCCGCTCTCCTGGGCTCAAATTTTTGTTTTTTTAAATCTGTTTGCGGATTTCAATTTAATTTTAATTTTAATTTAAGTGGTCACTTGTAAAAATCTCAGCCTATGCGCTCATACCTCTTGGGGGATACGTGGTGGGTACGTTTCGTACCCACCACGTACCCCCCACGCCCCCCGAATGAATTTCCGCTCTCCAGGGCTCAAATTTTTGTTTTTTTAAATCTGTTTGCGGATTTGAATTTAATTTTAATTTTAATTTAAGTGGTCACTTGTAAAAATCTCAGCCTATGCGCTCATACCCCTTGGGGGGTACGTGGTGGGTACGTTTCGTACCCACCACGTACCCCCCACGCCCCTCGAATGAATTTCCGCTCTCCTGGGCTCAAATTTTTGTTTTTTTAAATCTGTTTGCGGATTTGAATTTAATTTTAATTTTAATTTAAGTGGTCACTTGTAAAAATCTCATCCTATGCGCTCATACCCAGTATGGGGTACGTATGGGGTAGGATCGTACCCCATACGTACCTTATACGTACTCCACACCCCCAAAATGAACTTCCGCTCTCCTGGGCTCAAATTTTTGTTTTTTTAAATCTGTTTGCGGATTTGAATTTAATTTTAATTTTAATTTAAGTGGTCACTTGTAAAAATCTCAGCTTATGTGCTCATACCCCTTGGGGGGTACGTGGTGGGTACGTTTCGTACGCACCACGTACCCCCACGCCCCCCGAATGAATTTCCGCTCTCCTGGGCTCAAATTTTTGTTTTTTTAAATCTGTTTGCGGATTTGAATTTAATTTTAATTTTAATTTAAGTGGTCACTTGTAAAAATCTCATCCTATGCGCTCATACCCAGTATGGGGTACGTATGGGATACGATCGTACCCCATACGTACCCTATACGTACTCCACGCCCCCAAAATGAACTTCCGCTCTCCTGGGCTCAAATTTTTGTTTTTTTAAATCTGTTTGCGGATTTGAATTTAATTTTAATTTTAATTTAAGTGGCCACTTGTAAAAATCTCAGCCTATGCGCTCATACCCCTTGGGGGGTACGTGGTGGGTACGTTTCGTACCCACCACGTACCCCCCACGCCCCCCGAATGAATTTCCGCTCTCCTGGGCTCAAATTTTTGTTTTTTTAAATCTGTTTGCGGATTTGAATTTAATTTTAATTTTAATTTAAGTGGTCACTTGTAAAAATCTCAGCCTATGCGCTCATACCCCTTGGGGGGTACGTGGTGGGTACGTTTCGTACCCACCACGTACCCCCCACGCCCCCCGAATGAATTTCCGCTCTCCTGGGCTCAAATTTTTGTTTTTTTAAATCTGTTTGCGGATTTGAATTTAATTTTAATTTTAATTTAAGTGGTCACTTGTAAAAATCTCAGCCTATGCGCTCATACCCCTTGGAGGGTACGTGGTGGGTACGTTTCGTACCCACCACGTACCCCCCACGCCCCCCCAATGAATTTCCGCTCTCCTGGGCTCAAATTTTTGTTTTTTTAAATCTGTTTGCGGATTTGAATTTAATTTTAATTTTAATTTAAGTGGTCACTTGTAAAAATCTCATCCTATGCGCTCATACCCAGTATGGGGTACGTATGGGGTACGATCGTACCCCATACGTACCCTATACGTACTCCACGCCCCCAAAATGAACTTCCGCTCTCCTGGGCTCAAATTTTTGTTTTTTTAAATCTGTTTGCGGATTTGAATTTAATTTTAATTTTAATTTAAGTGGTCACTTGTAAAAATCTCAGCCTATGCGCTCATACCCCTTGGGGGGTACGTGGTGGGTACGTTTCGTACCCACCACGTACCCCCCACGCCCCCCGAATGAATTTCCGCTCTCCTGGGCTCAAATTTTTGTTTTTTTAAATCTGTTTGCGGATTTCAATTTAATTTTAATTTTAATTTAAGTGGTCACTTGTAAAAATCTCAGCCTATGCGCTCATACCCCTTGGGGGGTACGTGGTGGGTACGTTTCGTACCCACCACGTACCCCCCACGCCCCCCGAATGAATTTCCGCTCTCCTGGACTCAAATTTTTGTTTTTATAAATCTGTTTGCGGATTTCAATTTAATTTTAATTTTAATTTAAGTGGTCACTTGTAAAAATCTCAGCCTATGCGCTCATACCCCTTGGGGGGTACGTGGTGGGTACGTTTCGTACCCACCACGTACCCCCAACGCCACCCGAATGAATTTCCGCTCTCCTGGGCTCAAATTTTTGTTTTTTTAAATCTGTTTGCGGATTTGAATTTAATTTTAATTTTAATTTAAGTGGTCACTTGTAAAAATCTCAGCCTATGCGCTCATACCCCTTGGGGGGTACGTGGTGGGTACGTTTCGTACCCACCACGTACCCCCCACGCCCCTCGAATGAATTTCCGCTCTCCTGGGCTCAAATTTTTGTTTTTTTAAATCTGTTTGCGGATTTGAATTTAATTTTAATTTTAATTTAAGTGGTCACTTGTAAAAATCTCATCCTATGCGCTCATACCCAGTATGGGGTACGTATGGGGTAGGATCGTACCCCATACGTACTCCACACCCCCAAAATGAACTTCCGCTCTCCTGGGCTCAAATTTTTGTTTTTTTAAATCTGTTTGCGGATTTGAATTTAATTTTAATTTTAATTTAAGTGGTCACTTGTAAAAATCTCAGCCTATGCGCTCATACGCCTTGGGGGGTACGTTTCGTACCCACCAAATCATGGCTCAAATTTTTGTTTTTTTAAATCTGTTTGCGGATTTGAATTTAATTTTAATTTTAATTTAAGTGGTCACTTGTAAAAATCTCAGCCTATGCGCTCATACCCCTTGGGGGGTACGTGGTGGGTACGTTTCGTACCCACCACGTACCCCCCACGCCCCCCGAATGAATTTCCGCTCTCCTGGGCTCAAATTTTTGTTTTTTTAAATCTGTTTGCGGATTTGAATTTAATTTTAATTTTAATTTAAGTGGTCACTTGTAAAAATCTCAGCTTATGTGCTCATACCCCTTGGGGGGTACGTGGTGGGTACGTTTCGTACGCACCACGTACCCCCACGCCCCGCGAATGAATTTCCGCTCTCCTGGGCTCAAATTTTTGTTTTTATAAATCTGTTTGCGGATTTGAATTTAATTTTAATTTTAATTTAAGTGGTCACTTGTAAAAATCTCATCCTATGCGCTCATACCCAGTATGGGGCACGTATGGGATACGATCGTACCCCATACGTACCCTATACGTACTCCACGCCCCCAAAATGAACTTCCGCTCTCCTGGGCTCAAATTTTTGTTTTTTTAAATCTGTTTGCGGATTTGAATTTAATTTTAATTTTAATTTAAGTGGCCACTTGTAAAAATCTCAGCCTATGCGCTCATACCCCTTGGGGGGTACGTGGTGGGTACGTTTCGTACCCACCACGTACCCCCCACGCCCCCCGAATGAATTTCCGCTCTCCTGGGCTCAAATTTTTGTTTTTTTAAATCTGTTTGCGGATTTGAATTTAATTTTAATTTTAATTTAAGTGGTCACTTGTAAAAATCTCAGCCTATGCGCTCATACCCCTTGGGGGGTACGTGGTGGGTACGTTTCGTACCCACCACGTACCCCCCACGCCCCCCGAATGAATTTCCGCTCTCCTGGGCTCAAATTTTTGTTTTTTTAAATCTGTTTGCGGATTTGAATTTAATTTTAATTTTAATTTAAGTGGTCACTTGTAAAAATCTCAGCCTATGCGCTCATACCCCTTGGAGGGTACGTGGTGGGTACGTTTCGTACCCACCACGTACTCCCCACGCCCCCCCAATGAATTTCCGCTCTCCTGGGCTCAAATTTTTGTTTTTTTAAATCTGTTTGCGGATTTGAATTTAATTTTAATTTTAATTTAAGTGATCACTTGTAAAAATCTCAGCCTATGCGCTCATACCCCTTGGGGGGTACGTGGTGGGTACGTTTCGTACGCACCACGTACCCCCACGCCCCCCGAATGAATTTCCGCTCTCCTGGGCTCAAATTTTTGTTTTTTTAAATCTGTTTGCGGATTTGAATTTAATTTTAATTTTAATTTAAGTGGTTACTTGTAAAAATCTCAGCCTAGGGTACGATGGGGCATTAAAATTGGGTGGTGGGTACGTTTCGTACCCACCACGTACCCCCCACGCCCCCCGAATGAATTTCCGCTCTCCTGGGCTCAAATTTTTGTTTTTTTAAATCTGTTTGCGGATTTCAATTTAATTTTAATTTTAATTTAAGTGGTCACTTGTAAAAATCTCAGCCTATGCGCTCATACCCCTTGGGGGGTACGTGGTGGGTACGTTTCGTACCCACCACGTACCCCCCACGCCCCCCGAATGAATTTCCGCTCTCCAGGGCTCAAATTTTTGTTTTTTTAAATCTGTTTGCGGATTTGAATTTAATTTTAATTTTAATTTAAGTGGTCACTTGTAAAAATCTCAGCCTATGCGCTCATACCCCTTGGGGGGTACGTGGTGGGTACGTTTCGTACCCACCACGCCCCCCGAATGAATTTCCGCTCTCCTGGGCTCAAATTTTTGTTTTTTTAAATCTGTTTGCGGATTTGAATTTAATTTTAATTTTAATTTAAGTGGTCACTTGTAAAAATCTCAGCCTATGCGCTCATACCCCTTGGGGGGTACGTGGTGGGTACGTTTCGTACCCACCACGTACCCCCTACGCCCCCCGAATGAATTTCCGCTCTCCTGGGCTCAAATTTTTGTTTTTTTAAATCTGTTTGCGGATTTGAATTTTATTTTAATTTTAATTTAAGTGGTCACTTGTAAAAATCTCATCCTATGCGCTCATACCCAGTATGGGGTACGTATGGGGTACGATCGTGCCCCATACGTACCCTATACGTACTCCACGCCCCCAAAATGAACTTCCGCTCTCCTGGGCTCAAATTTTTGTTTTTTTAAATCTGTTTGCGGATTTGAATTTAATTTTAATTTTAATTTAAGTGGTCTCTTGTAAAAATCTCAGCCTATGCGCTCGTACCCCTTGGGGGGTACGTGGTGGGTACGTTTCGTACCCACCACGTACCCCCCACGCCCCCCGAATGAATTTCCGCTCTCCTGGGCTCAAATTTTTGTTTTTTTAAATCTGTTTGCGGATTTGAATTTAATTTTAATTTTAATTTAAGTGGTCACTTGTAAAAATCTCAGCCTATGCGCTCATACCCCTTGGGGGGTACGTGGTGGGTACGTTTCGTACCCACCACGTACCCCCCACGCCCCCCGAATGAATTTCCGCTCTCCTGGGCTCAAATTTTTGTTTTTTTAAATCTGTTTGCGGATTTGAATTTAATTTTAATTTTAATTTAAGTGGTCACTTGTAAAAATCTCATCCTATGCGCTCATACCCAGTATGGGGTACGTATGGGATACGATCGTACCCCATACGTACCCTATACGTACTCCACGCCCCCAAAATGAACTTCCGCTCTCCTGGGCTCAAATTTTTGTTTTTTTAAATCTGTTTGCGGATTTGAATTTAATTTTAATTTTAATTTAAGTGGCCACTTGTAAAAATCTCAGCCTATGCGCTCATACCCCTTGGGGGGTACGTGGTGGGTACGTTTCGTACCCACCACGTACCCCCCACGCCCCCCGAATGAATTTCCGCTCTCCTGGGCTCAAATTTTTGTTTTTTTAAATCTGTTTGCGGATTTGAATTTAATTTTAATTTTAATTTAAGTGGTCACTTGTAAAAATCTCAGCCTATGCGCTCATACCCCTTGGGGGGTACGTGGTGGGTACGTTTCGTACCCACCACGTACCCCCCACGCCCCCCGAATGAATTTCCGCTCTCCTGGGCTCAAATTTTTGTTTTTTTAAATCTGTTTGCGGATTTGAATTTAATTTTAATTTTAATTTAAGTGGTCACTTGTAAAAATCTCAGCCTATGCGCTCATACCCCTTGGAGGGTACGTGGTGGGTACGTTTCGTACCCACCACGTACCCCCCCCCGCCGCCCCAATGAATTTCCGCTCTCCTGGGCTCAAATTTTTGTTTTTTTAAATCTGTTTGCGGATTTGAATTTAATTTTAATTTTAATTTAAGTGGTCACTTGTAAAAATCTCATCCTATGCGCTCATACCCAGTATGGGGTACGTATGGGGTACGATCGTGCCCCATACGTACCCTATACGTACTCCACGCCCCCAAAATGAACTTCCGCTCTCCTGGGCTCAAATTTTTGTTTTTTTAAATCTGTTTGCGGATTTGAATTTAATTTTAATTTTAATTTAAGTGGTCACTTGTAAAAATCTCAGCCTATGCGCTCATACCCCTTGGGGGGTACGTGGTGGGTACGTTTCGTACCCACCACGTACCCCCCACGCCCCCCGAATGAATTTCCGCTCTCCTGGGCTCAAATTTTTGTTTTTTTAAATCTGTTTGCGGATTTCAATTTAATTTTAATTTTAATTTAAGTGGTCACTTGTAAAAATCTCAGCCTATGCGCTCATACCCCTTGGGGGGTACGTGGTGGGTACGTTTCGTACCCACCACGTACCCCCCACGCCCCCCGAATGAATTTCCGCTCTCCAGGGCTCAAATTTTTGTTTTTTTAAATCTGTTTGCGGATTTGAATTTAATTTTAATTTTAATTTAAGTGGTCACTTGTAAAAATCTCAGCCTATGCGCTCATACCCCTTGGGGGGTACGTGGTGGGTACGTTTCGTACCCACCACGTACCCCCCACGCCCCTCGAATGAATTTCCGCTCTCCTGGGCTCAAATTTTTGTTTTTTTAAATCTGTTTGCGGATTTGAATTTAATTTTAATTTTAATTTAAGTGGTCACTTGTAAAAATCTCATCCTATGCGCTCATACCCAGTATGGGGTACGTATGGGGTAGGATCGTACCCCATACGTACCCTATACGTACTCCACACCCCCAAAATGAACTTCCGCTCTCCTGGGCTCAAATTTTTGTTTTTTTAAATCTGTTTGCGGATTTGAATTTAATTTTAATTTTAATTTAAGTGGTCACTTGTAAAAATCTCAGCCTATGCGCTCATATGCCTTGGGGGGTACGTGGTGGGTACGTTTCGTACCCACCAAATCATGGCTCAAATTTTTTTTTTTTAAATCTGTTTGCGGATTTGAATTTAATTTTAATTTTAATTTAAGTGTTCACTTGTAAAAATCTCAGCCTATGCGCTCATACCCCTTGGGGGGTACGTGGTGGGTACGTTTCGTACCCACCACGTACCCCCCACGCCCCCCGAATGAATTTCCGCTCTCCTGGGCTCAAATTTTTGTTTTTTTAAATCTGTTTGCGGATTTGAATTTAATTTTAATTTTAATTTAAGTGGTCACTTGTAAAAATCTCAGCCTATGCACTCATACCCCTTGGGGGGTACGTGGTGGGTACGTTTCGTACCCACCACGTACCCCCCACGCCCCCCGAATGAATTTCCGCTCTCCTGGGCTCAAATTTTTGTTTTTTTAAATCTGTTTGCGGATTTGAATTTTATTTTAATTTTAATTTAAGTGGTCACTTGTAAAAATCTCATCCTATGCGCTCATACCCAGTATGGGGTACGTATGGGGTACGATCGTGCCCCATACGTACCCTATACGTACTCCACGCCCCCAAAATGAACTTCCGCTCTCCTGGGCTCAAATTTTTGTTTTTTTAAATCTGTTTGCGGATTTGAATTTAATTTTAATTTTAATTTAAGTGGCCACTTGTAAAAATCTCAGCCTATGCGCTCGTACCCCTTGGGGGGTACGTGGTGGGTACGTTTCGTACCCACCACGTACCCCCCACGCCCCCCGAATGAATTTCCGCTCTCCTGGGCTCAAATTTTTGTTTTTTTAAATCTGTTTGCGGATTTGAATTTAATTTTAATTTTAATTTAAGTGGTCACTTGTAGAAATCTCATCCTATGCGCTCATACCCAGTATGGGGTACGTATGGGGTACGATCGTACCCCATACGTACCCTATACGTACTCCACGTCCCCAAAATGAACTTCCGCTCTCCTGGGCTCAAATTTTTGTTTTTTTAAATCTGTTTGCGGATTTGAATTTAATTTTAATTTTAATTTAAGTGGTCTCTTGTAAAAATCTCAGCCTATGCGCTCGTACCCCTTGGGGGGTACGTGGTGGGTACGTTTCGTACCCACCACGTACCCCCCACGCCCCCCGAATGAATTTCCGCTCTCCTGGGCTCAAATTTTTGTTTTTTTAAATCTGTTTGCGGATTTGAATTTAATTTTAATTTTAATTTAAGTGGTCACTTGTAAAAATCTCAGCTTATGTGCTCATACGCCTTGGGGGGTACGTGGTGGGTACGTTTCGTACCCACCACGTACCCCCCACGCCCCCCGAATGAATTTCCGCTCTCCTGGGCTCAAATTTTTGTTTTTTTAAATCTGTTTGCGGATTTGAATTTAATTTTAATTTTAATTTAAGTGGTCACTTGTAAAAATCTCATCCTATGCGCTCATACCCAG
This sequence comes from Beris morrisii, assembly GCA_951812415.1. NCBI lineage: Eukaryota > Metazoa > Arthropoda > Insecta > Diptera > Stratiomyidae > Beris > Beris morrisii. The sequence goes on along the minus strand of OX638312.1, from coordinate 143,831,140 downwards.
TATGGGGTACGTATGGGATACGATCGTACCCCATACGTACCCTATACGTACTCCACGCCCCCAAAATGAACTTCCGCTCTCCTGGGCTCAAATTTTTGTTTTTTTAAATCTGTTTGCGGATTTGAATTTAATTTTAATTTTAATTTAAGTGGCCACTTGTAAAAATCTCATCCTATGCGCTCATACCCAGTATGGGGTACGTATGGGATACGATCGTACCCCATACGTACCCTATACGTACTCCACGCCCCCAAAATGAACTTCCGCTCTCCTGGGCTCAAATTTTTGTTTTTTTAAATCTGTTTGCGGATTTGAATTTAATTTTAATTTTAATTTAAGTGGCCACTTGTAAAAATCTCAGCCTATGCGCTCATACCCCTTGGGGGGTACGTGGTGGGTACGTTTCGTACCCACCACGTACCCCTCACGCCCCCCGAATGAATTTCCGCTCTCCTGGGCTCAAATTTTTGTTTTTTTAAATCTGTTTGCGGATTTGAATTTAATTTTAATTTTAATTTAAGTGGTCACTTGTAAAAATCTCAGCCTATGCGCTCATACCCCTTGGGGGGTACGTGGTGGGTACGTTTCGTACCCACCACGTACCCCCCACGCCCCCCGAATGAATTTCCGCTCTCCTGGGCTCAAATTTTTGTTTTTTTAAATCTGTTTGCGGATTTCAATTTAATTTTAATTTTAATTTAAGTGGTCACTTGTAAAAATCTCAGCCTATGCGCTCATACCCCTTGGGGGATACGTGGTGGGTACGTTTCGTACGCACCACGTACCCCCACGCCCCCCGAATGAATTTCCGCTCTCCTGGGCTCAAATTTTTGTTTTTTTAAATCTGTTTGCGGATTTGAATTTTATTTTAATTTTAATTTAAGTGGTCACTTGTAAAAATCTCATCCTATGCGCTCATACCCAGTATGGGGTACGTATGGGGTACGATCGTACCCCATACGTACCCTATACGTACTCCACGCCCCCAAAATGAACTTCCGCTCTCCTGGGCTCAAATTTTTGTTTTTTTAAATCTGTTTGCGGATTTGAATTTAATTTTAATTTTAATTTAAGTGGTCACTTGTAAAAATCTCAGCCTATGCGCTCATACCCCTTGGGGGGTACGTGGTGGGTACGTTTCGTACCCACCACGTACCCCCCACGCCCCTCGAATGAATTTCCGCTCTCCTGGGCTCAAATTTTTGTTTTTTTAAATCTGTTTGCGGATTTGAATTTAATTTTAATTTTAATTTAAGTGGTCACTTGTAAAAATCTCATCCTATGCGCTCATACCCAGTATGGGGTACGTATGGGGTAGGATCATACCCCATACGTACCCTATACGTACTCCACACCCCCAAAATGAACTTCCGCTCTCCTGGGCTCAGATTTTTGTTTTTTTAAATCTGTTTGCGGATTTGAATTTAATTTTAATTTTAATTTAAGTGGTCATTTGTAAAAATCTCAGCCTATGCGCTCATACGCCTTGGGGGGTACGTGGTGGGTACGTTTCGTACCCACCAAATCATGGCTCAAATTTTTGTTTTTTTAAATCTGTTTGCGGATTTGAATTTAATTTTAATTTTAATTTAAGTGGTCACTTGTAAAAATCTCAGCCTATGCGCTCATACCCCTTGGGGGGTACGTGGTGGGTACGTTTCGTACCCACCACGTACCCCCCACGCCCCCCGAATGAATTTCCGCTCTCCTGGGCTCAAATTTTTGTTTTTTTAAATCTGTTTGCGGATTTGAATTTAATTTTAATTTTAATTTAAGTGGTCACTTGTAAAAATCTCAGCCTATGCGCTCATACCCCTTGGGGGGTACGTGGTGGGTACGATTCGTACCCACCACGTACCCCCCACGCCCCCCGAATGAATTTCCACTCTCCAGGGCTCAAATTTTTGTTTTTTTAAATCTGTTTGCGGATTTGAATTTAATTTTAATTTTAATTTAAGTGGTCACTTGTAAAAATCTCAGCCTATGCGCTCATACCCCTTGGGGGGTACGTGGTGGGTACGTTTCGTACCCACCACGTACCCCCCACGCCCCTCGAATGAATTTCCGATCTCCTGGGCTCAAATTTTTGTTTTTTTAAATCTGTTTGCGGATTTGAATTTAATTTTAATTTTAATTTAAGTGGTCACTTGTAAAAATCTCATCCTATGCGCTCATACCCAGTATGGGGTACGTATGGGGTAGGATCATACCCCATACGTACCCTATACGTACTCCACACCCCCAAAATGAACTTCCGCTCTCCTGGGCTCAAATTTTTGTTTTTTTAAATCTGTTTGCGGATTTGAATTTAATTTTAATTTTAATTTAAGTGGTCACTTGTAAAAATCTCAGCCTATGCGCTCATACGCCTTGGGGGGTACGTGGTGGGTACGTTTCGTACCCACCAAATCATGGCTCAAATTTTTGTTTTTTTAAATCTGTTTGCGGATTTGAATTTAATTTTAATTTTAATTTAAGTGGTCACTTGTAAAAATCTCAGCCTATGCGCTCATACCCCTTGGGGGGTACGTGGTGGGTACGTTTCGTACCCACCACGTACCCCCCACGCCCCCCGAATGAATTTCCGCTCTCCTGGGCTCAAATTTTTGTTTTTTTAAATCTGTTTGCGGATTTGAATTTAATTTTAATTTTAATTTAAGTGGTCACTTGTAAAAATCTCAGCCTATGCGCTCATACCCCTTGGCGGGTACGTGGTGGGTACGTTTCGTACCCACCACGTACCCCCCACGCCCCCCGAATGAATTTCCGCTCTCCTGGGCTCAAATTTTTGTTTTTTTAAATCTGTTTGCGGATTTGAATTTTATTTTAATTTTAATTTAAGTGGTCACTTGTAAAAATCTCATCCTATGCGCTCATACCCAGTATGGGGTACGTATGGGGTACGATCGTGCCCCATACGTACCCTATACGTACTCCACGCCCCCAAAATGAACTTCCGCTCTCCTGGGCTCAAATTTTTGTTTTTTTAAATCTGTTTGCGGATTTGAATTTAATTTTAATTTTAATTTAAGTGGTCTCTTGTAAAAATCTCAGCCTATGCGCTCGTACCCCTTAAGGGGTACGTGGTGGGTACGTTTCGTACCCACCACGTACCCCCCACGCCCCCCGAATGAATTTCCGCTCTCCTGGGCTCAAATTTTTGTTTTTTTAAATCTGTTTGCGGATTTGAATTTAATTTTAATTTTAATTTAAGTGGTCACTTGTAAAAATCTCAGCTTATGTGCTCATACCCCTTGGGGGGTACGTGGTGGGTACGTTTCGTACGCACCACGTACCCCCACGCCCCCCGAATGAATTTCCGCTCTCCTGGGCTCAAATTTTTGTTTTTTTAAATCTGTTTGCGGATTTGAATTTAATTTTAATTTTAATTTAAGTGGTCACTTGTAAAAATCTCATCCTATGCGCTCATACCCAGTATGGGGTACGTATGGGATACGATCGTACCCCATACGTACCCTATACGTACTCCACGCCCCCAAAATGAACTTCCGCTCTCCTGGGCTCAAATTTTTGTTTTTTTAAATCTGTTTGCGGATTTGAATTTAATTTTTATTTTAATTTAAGTGGCCACTTGTAAAAATCTCAGCCTATGCGCTCATACCCCTTGGGGGGTACGTGGTGGGTACGTTTCGTACCCACCACGTACCCCCCACGCCCCCCGAATGAATTTCCGCTCTCCTGGGCTCAAATTTTTGTTTTTTTAAATATGTTTGCGGATTTGAATTTAATTTTAATTTTAATTTAAGTGGTCACTTGTAAAAATCTCAGCCTATGCGCTCATACTCCTTGGGGGGTACGTGGTAAGTACGTTTCGTACCCACCACGTACCCCCCACGCCCCCCGAATGAATTTCCGCTCTCCTGGGCTCAAATTTTTGTTTTTTTAAATCTGTTTGCGGATTTGAATTTAATTTTAATTTTAATTTAAGTGGTCACTTGTAAAAATCTCAGCCTATGCGCTCATACCCCTTGGAGGGTACGTGGTGGGTACGTTTCGTACCCCCCACGCCCCCCCAATGAATTTCCGCTCTCCTGGGCTCAAATTTTTGTTTTTTTAAATCTGTTTGCGGATTTGAATTTAATTTTAATTTTAATTTAAGTGGTCACTTGTAAAAATCTCATCCTATGCGCTCATTCCCAGTATGGGGTACGTATGGGGTACGATCGTGCCCCATACGTACCCTATACGTACTCCACGCCCCCAAAATGAACTTCCGCTCTCCTGGGCTCAAATTTTTGTTTTTTTAAATCTGTTTGCGGATTTGAATTTAATTTTAATTTTAATTTAAGTGGTCACTTGTAAAAATCTCAGCCTATGCGCTCATACCCCTTGGGGGGTACGTGGTGGGTACGTTTCGTACCCACCACGTACCCCCCACGCCCCCCGAATGAATTTCCGCTCTCCTGGGCTCAAATTTTTGTTTTTTTAAATCTGTTTGCGGATTTGAATTTAATTTTAATTTTAATTTAAGTGGTCTCTTTTAAAAATCTCAGCCTATGCGCTCATACCCCTTGGGGGGTACGTGGTGGGTACGTTTCGTACCCACCACGTACCCCCCACGCCCCCCGAATGAATTTCCGCTCTCCTGGGCTCAAATTTTTGTTTTTTTAAATCTGTTTGCGGATTTGAATTTAATTTTAATTTTAATTTAAGTGGTCACTTGTAAAAATCTCAGCCTATGCGCTCATACCCCTTGGGGGGTACGTGGTGGGTACGTTTCGTACCCACCACGTACCCCCCACGCCCCTCGAATGAATTTCCGCTCTCCTGGGCTCAAATTTTTGTTTTTTTAAATCTGTTTGCGGATTTGAATTTAATTTTAATTTTAATTTAAGTGGTCACTTGTAAAAATCTCATCCTATGCGCTCATACCCAGTATGGGGTACGTATGGGGTAGGATCGTACCCCATACGTACCCTATACGTACTCCACACCCCCAAAATGAACTTCCGCTCTCCTGGGCTCAAATTTTTGTTTTTTTAAATCTGTTTGCGGATTTGAATTTAATTTTAATTTTAATTTAAGTGGTCACTTGTAAAAATCTCAGCCTATGCGCTCATACGCCTTGGGGGGTACGTGGTGGGTACGTTTCGTACCCACCAAATCATGGCTCAAATTTTTGTTTTTTTAAATCTGTTTGCGGATTTGAATTTAATTTTAATTTTAATTTAAGTGGTCACTTGTAAAAATCTCAGCCTATGCGCTCATACCCCTTGGGGGGTACGTGGTGGGTACGTTTCGTACCCACCACGTACCCCCCACGCCCCCCGAATGAATTTCCGCTCTCCTGGGCTCAAATTTTTGTTTTTTTAAATCTGTTTGCGGATTTGAATTTAATTTTAATTTTAATTTAAGTGGTCACTTGTAAAAATCTCAGCCTATGCGCTCATACCCCTTGGAGGGTACGTGGTGGGTACGTTTCGTACCCACCACGTACCCCCCACGCCCCCCCAATGAATTTCCGCTCTCCTGGGCTCAAATTTTTGTTTTTTACTTTATTATTTTAATAATAAAGTATTGTTATCGATTTTTAAAAAAAAAAAATTTGCTACCCTGAAATTTTTTTTTTATGCGTTTTATGACTAATAAGCACCAAAAAAGCAAAAAAAAATTTCAGTCCGTCTGTGCGCCGTCCGCCGTCCGCCGTCCGCCGTCCGCCGTACGCAAAACGTTTGAAGGCTTATAACTCCTAAACCCTATGAGATATTAAATTGAAATTTTTTTTATTAATAGACTGGGTAGGTTCCTTGGAGTGACCACTTTTTGGGTGGTGGGAGTATGAGGGGGGAGGTGGGGGAAGCGTTTTAGACGAAAAATTTTGGTTTCTAGATCTCAGCAACCGCACAGGCTAGGAGGCTGAAACTTGGAATTTATATAGAACATCGATAGTGGACCCATTCGCAAAAAAAAATGATAATATGGGTAAAGGGGTGTGGTAGTGGGGGGAATAACAATGCGTCCGAAACGCTCGAAAGCCGAGATCGAGACATTCTAAAATCCAGATCTCCTAATCCGTTAATGTCACGAAATTAAAACTTAATGAACATCTGTGGTAATACTAGGAGAATAGATTCGAAACAAATTTTTGAGAGGGGGCAGTGACGTACGGGGGTGGGGGTTGAAAAACTTTAGATTACGATATCTCACGAACCAATTACACTAGAGAAATAAAATTTGGTTTCTGTATAAATGTTGACAAATAAAGTTTGCTGAAAGTAAAATTTTTTAAGGGGGCGGTGGAGCATGGAAGTGGAGGGGGTAAGCATTTTTAAAAAAAATCACGTCTTATATCTCAAGCACAATGTAAGATAGATGCTTAAAATTTTTACCAGAAGTAGGCCTAATAGACCCCCGGCAGAAAAAAAAATTTTGAAGGTGAGGGTGTAGAGGGTGAGGCTGGAGGAGGGTGAAAAGGAAAAAGTTTCGATTTTTATATCTCGAGAACCTATAACAATATAAAGCTGAAACTTAGTATTTAGATAGAACTATATTAGTAGCATGTTGGAAAAATATAATTTTTTATAGGGGTGGTATGGTACGGGGGTGGGGGGTGTTTTTCCTAACTATAGAACGGCTTATGGTAGAAGGTTGAAATTCGGTACGTATATGTAAATCAACTAGAAAAGTAATTTTGATTAAAAAAAATTCAAATATCTATTGGCGTTCGGAAGTGGGGCAAAAAAAATTATCAGTGAAAATGGAAGGCATATATTTTCACGATTTTCGTCATATCTATTAGGTCTTTCCAAATATTGAATTAATTTTTTTTCTACGGGTTCTTCATATAAATACCTAGAAAGTGTTTTCAGGATTTTTTAAAATTGGACCCCCAAGGTGGTGTAAAGGGGATTATACATTTTCACGAATTCAGCCGTATCCCTCAGGTCTGATTAGATATCGAATAACTTTTCACTTCCATGGGCTTATTTAATAATCACCTAAAACCTGTTGTCAAGGTTTTTCCTTTTTCAACCCCTAAGAGGGTAAAAACGGGTTGAACTCGTTTTCACGAATTCCGTCATATCTCTTAGGGGTGATGAGACATCGGATTGGTTTTCACTTCCTCGGGCTTTCTTTATATATATCTAAAAACTCATTTCAGGATTTTTGGATATTCAACCTCAAAGTGGGTGCAAGGGGGTTGTATATGTTTTCACAAATTCTTACATTTTTCTAGTTCTAATTAGATATCGAATTCATTTTTACTTCCTAAGGCTTCCTACATAATCGTCAAAAAGTTGATTTCAGGATGTTTGTTATTCAACTCCAATAGGACGTATGGCTTTCGACATATTTCTCAGGATTGATGAGATATTAGATTGGTTTGCACTTCCACCGACTTTTTATATAATCGTCTTCAAACGCATTTCGGATTTCATGTAATGGCCCGAAACCAAATCACGAAAAACCTTCTAATGGCGTAACAACTGATATTATACTAGGACTAGATCTCGTCCCGGTGTATGACCCAATTATGTAATTAATATGTTATATGAGGCAGCGGCGTAAGTATTCTAGCGCGACCCCATTTTAACCGCTTTCCGAATTTTTTTTTGGGTTTTCAGTCACATAGTAACCTACACCGTATCTCAGAATTAAACTCGTTCCGAATTTCTACCGAAAAAATAATAAAGTTGCGCCCAGACTGTTGGCAGATTTTTTAAATCTGTTTGCGGATTTGAATTTAATTTTAATTTTAATTTAAGTGGTCACTTGTAAAAATCTCATCCTATGCGCTCATACCCAGTATGGGGTACGTATGGGGTACGATCGTGCCCCATACGTACCCTATACGTACTCCACGCCCCCAAAATGAACTTCCGCTCTCCTGGGCTCAAATTTTTGTTTTTTTAAATCTGTTTGCGGATTTGAATTTAATTTTAATTTTAATTTAAGTGGTCACTTGTAAAAATCTCAGCCTATGCGCTCATACCCCTTGGGGGGTACGTGGTGGGTACGTTTCGTACCCACCACGTACCCCCCACGCCCCCCGAATGAATTTCCGCTCTCCTGGGCTCAAATTTTTGTTTTTTTAAATCTGTTTGCGGATTTCAATTTAATTTTAATTTTAATTTAAGTGGTCACTTGTAAAAATCTCAGCCTATGCGCTCATATCCCTTGGGGGGTACGTGGTGGGTACGTTTCGTACCCACCACGTACCCCCCACGCCCCCCGAATGAATTTCCGCTCTCCTGGGCTCAAATTTTTGTTTTTTTAAATCTGTTTGCGGATTTGAATTTAATTTTAATTTTAATTTAAGTGGTCACTTGTAAAAATCTCATCCAATGCGCTCATACCCAGTATGGGGTACGTATGGGGTACGATCGTGCCCCATACGTACATTATACGTACTCCACGCCCCCAAAATGAACTTCCGCTCTCCTGGGCTCAAATTTTTGTTTTTTTAAATCTGTTTGCGGATTTGAATTTAATTTTAATTTTAATTTAAGTGGTCACTTGTAAAAATCTCAGCCTATGCGCTCATACCCCTTGGGGGGTACGTGGTGGGTACGTTTCGTACCCACCACGTACCCCCCACGCCCCCCGAATGAATTTCCGCTCTCCTGGGCTCAAATTTTTGTTTTTTTAAATCTGTTTGCGGATTTGAATTTAATTTTAATTTTAATTTAAGTGGTCACTTGTAAAAATCTCAGCCTATGCGCTCATACGCCTTGGGGGGTACGTGGTGGGTACGTTTCGTACCCACCAAATCATGGCTCAAATTTTTGTTTTTTTAAATCTGTTTGCGGATTTGAATTTAATTTTAATTTTAATTTAAGTGGTCACTTGTAAAAATCTCAGCCTATGCGCTCATACCCCTTGGGGGGTACGTGGTGGGTACGTTTCGTACCCACCACGTACCCCCCACGCCCCCCGAATGAATTTCCGCTCTCCTGGGCTCAAATTTTTGTTTCTTTAAATCTGTTTGCGGATTTGAATTTTATTTTAATTTTAATTTAAGTGGTCACTTGTAAAAATCTCATCCTATGCGCTCATACCCAGTATGGGGTACGTATGGGGTACGATCGTGCCCCATACGTACCCTATACGTACTCCACGCCCCCAAAATGAATTTCCGCTCTCCTGGGCTCAAATTTTTGTTTTTTTAAATCTGTTTGCGGATTTGAATTTAATTTTAATTTTAATTTAAGTGGTCTCTTGTAAAAATCTCAGCCTATGCGCTCATACCCCTTGGGGGGTACGTGGTGGGTACGTTTCGTACCCACCACGTACCCCCCACGCCCCCCGAATGAATTTCCGCTCTCCTGGGCTCAAATTTTTGTTTTTTTAAATCTGTTTGCGGATTTGAATTTAATTTTAATTTTAATTTAAGTGTTCACTTGTAAAAATCTCAGCCTATGCGCTCATACCCCTTGGGGGGTACGTGGTGGGTACGTTTCGTACCCACCACGTACCCCCTACGCCCCCCGAATGAATTTCCGCTCTCCTGGGCTCAAATTTTTGTTTTTTTAAATCTGTTTGCGGATTTGAATTTAATTTTAATTTTAATTTAAGTGGTCACTTGTAAAAATCTCAGCTTATGTGCTCATACCCCTTGGGGGGTACGTGGTGGGTACGTTTCGTACGCACCACGTACCCCCACGCCCCCCGAATGAATTTCCGCTCTCCTGGGCTCAAATTTTTGTTTTTTTAAATCTGTTTGCGGATTTGAATTTAATTTTAATTTTAATTTAAGTGGTCACTTGTAAAAATCTCATCCTATGCGCTCATACCCAGTATGGGGTAAGTATGGGATACGATCGTACCCCATACGTACCCTATACGTACTCCACGCCCCCAAAATGAACTTCCGCTCTCCTGGGCTCAAATTTTTGTTTTTTTAAATCTGTTTGCGGATTTGAATTTAATTTTAATTTTAATTTAAGTGGTCACTTGTAAAAATCTCAGCCTATGCGCTCACACCCCTTGGGGGGTACGTGGTGGGTACGTTTCGTACCCACCACGTACCCCCCACGCCCCCTGAATGAATTTCCGCTCTCCTGGGCTCAAATTTTTGTTTTTTTAAATCTGTTTGCGGATTTCAATTTAATTTTAATTTTAATTTAAGTGGTCACTTGTAAAAATCTCATCCTATGCGCTCATACCCCTTGGGGGGTACGTGGTGGGTACGTTTCGTACCCACCACGTACCCCCACGCCCCCCGAATGAATTTCCGCTCTCCTGGGCTCAAATTTTTGTTTTTTTAAATCTGTTTGCGGATTTGAATTTAATTTTAATTTTAATTTAAGTGGTCACTTGTAAAAATCTCATCCTATGCGCTCATACCCAGTATGGGGTACGTATGGGATACGATCGTACCCCATACGTACCCTATACGTACTCCACGCCCCCAAAATGAACTTCCGCTCTCCTGGGCTCAAATTTTTGTTTTTTTAAATCTGTTTGCGGATTTGAATTTAATTTTAATTTTAATTTAAGTGGTCACTTGTAAAAATCTCAGCCTATGCGCTCATACCCCTTGGGGGGTACGTGGTGGGTACGTTTCGTACCCACCACGTACCCCCCACGCCCCCTGAATGAATTTCCGCTCTCCTGGGCTCAAATTTTTGTTTTTTTAAATCTGTTTGCGGATTTGAATTTAATTTTAATTTTAATTTAAGTGGTCACTTGTAAAAATCTCAGCTTATGTGCTCATACCCCTTGGGGGGTACGTGGTGGGTACGTTTCGTACGCACCACGTACCCCCACGCCCCCCGAATGAATTTCCGCTCTCCTGGGCTCAAATTTTTGTTTTTTTAAATCTGTTTGCGGATTTGAATTTAATTTTAATTTTAATTTAAGTGGTCACTTGTAAAAATCTCATCCTATGCGCTCATACCCAGTATGGGGTACGTATGGGATACGATCGTACCCCATACGTACCCTATACGTACTCCACGCCCCCAAAATGAACTTCCGCTCTCCTGGGCTCAAATTTTTGTTTTTTTAAATCTGTTTGCGGATTTGAATTTAATTTTAATTTTAATTTAAGTGGTCACTTGTAAAAATCTCAGCCTATGCGCTCATACCCCTTGGGGGGTACGTGGTGGGTACGTTTCGTACCCACCACGTACCCCCCACGCCCCCCGAATGAATTTCCGCTCTCCTGGGCTCAAATTTTTGTTTTTTTAAATCTGTTTGCGGATTTGAATTTAATTTTAATTTTAATTTAAGTGGTCACTTGTAAAAATCTCAGCCTATGCGCTCATACCCCTTGGGGGGTACGTGGTGGGTACGTTTCGTACCCACCACGTACCCCCCACGCCCCCCGAATGAATTTCCGCTCTCCAGGGCTCAAATTTTTGTTTTTTTAAATCTGTTTGCGGATTTGAATTTAATTTTAATTTTAATTTAAGTACTCACATGTAAAAATCTCATCCTATGCGCTCATACACAGTATGGGGTACGTATGGGGTAGGATCGTACCCCATACGTACCCTATACGTACTCCACACCCCCAAAATGAACTTCCGCTCTCCTGAGCTCAAATTTTTGTTTTTTTAAATCTGTTTGCGGATTTGAATTTAATTTTAATTTTAATTTAAGTGGTCACTTGTAAAAATCTCAGCCTATGCGCTCATACGCCTTGGGGGGTACGTGGTGGGTACGTTTCGTACCCACCAAATCATGGCTCAAATTTTTGTTTTTTTAAATCTGTTTGCGGATTTGAATTTAATTTTAATTTTAATTTAAGTGGTCACTTGTAAAAATCTCAGCCTATGCGCTCATACCCCTTGGGGGGTACGTGGTGGGTACGTTTCGTACCCACCACGTACCCCCCACGCCCCCCGAATGAATTTCCGCTCTCCAGGGCTCAAATTTTTGTTTTTTTAAATCTGTTTGCGGATTTGAATTTAATTTTAATTTTAATTTAAGTGGTCACTTGTAAAAATCTCATCCTATGCGCTCATACCCAGTATGGGGTACGTATGGGGTAGGATCGTACCCCATACGTACCCTATACGTACTCCACACCCCCAAAATGAACTTCCGCTCTCCTGGGCTCAAATTTTTGTTTTTTTAAATCTGTTTGCGGATTTGAATTTAATTTTAATTTTAATTTAAGTGGTCACTTGTAAAAATCTCAGCTTATGTGATCATACCCCTTGGGGGGTACGTGGTGGGTACGTTTCGTACGCACCACGTACCCCCACGCCCCCCGAATGAATTTCCGCTCTCCTGGGCTCAAATTTTTGTTTTTTTAAATCTGTTTGCGGATTTGAATTTAATTTTAATTTTAATTTAAGTGGTCACTTGTAAAAATCTCATCCTATGCGCTCATACCCAGTATGGGGTACGTATGGGATACGATCGTACCCCATACGTACCCTATACGTACTCCACGCCCCCAAAATGAACTTCCGCTCTCCTGGGCTCAAATTTTTGTTTTTTTAAATCTGTTTGCGGATTTGAATTTAATTTTAATTTTAATTTAAGTGGCCACTTGTAAAAATCTCAGCCTATGCGCTCATACCCCTTGGGGGGTACGTGGTGGGTACGTTTCGTACCCACCACGTACCCCCCACGCCCCCCGAATGAATTTCCGCTCTCCTGGGCTCAAATTTTTGTTTTTTTAAATCTGTTTGCGGATTTGAATTTAATTTTAATTTTAATTTAAGTGGTCACTTGTAAAAATCTCAGCCTATGCGCTCATACCCCTTGGGGGGTACGTGGTGGGTACGTTTCGTACCCACCACGTACCCCCCACGCCCCCCGAATGAATTTCCGCTCTCCTGGGCTCAAATTTTTGTTTTTTTAAATCTGTTTGCGGATTTGAATTTAATTTTAATTTTAATTTAAGTGGTCACTTGTAAAAATCTCAGCCTATGCGCTCATACCCCTTGGGGGGTACGTGGTGGGTACGTTTCGTACCCACCAAATCATGGCTCAAATTTTTGTTTTTTTAAATCTGTTTGCGGATTTGAATTTAATTTTAATTTTAATTTAAGTGGTCACTTGTAAAAATCTCAGCCTATGCGCTCATACCCCTTGGGGGGTACGTGGTGGGTACGTTTCGTACCCACCACGTACCCCCCACGCCCCCGAATGAATTTCCGCTCTCCTGGGCTCAAATTTTTGTTTTTTTAAATCTGTTTGCGGATTTGAATTTAATTTTAATTTTAATTTAAGTGGTCACTTGTAAAAATCTCAGCCTATGCGCTCATACCCCTTGGGGGGTACGTGGTGGGTACGTTTCGTACCCACTACGTACCCCCCACGCCCCCCGAATGAATTTCCGCTCTCCAGGGCTCAAATTTTTGTTTTTTTAAATCTGTTTGCGGATTTGAATTTAATTTTAATTTTAATTTAAGTGATCACATGTAAAAATCTCATCCTATGCGCTCATACCCAGTATGGGGTACGTATGGGGTAGGATCGTACCCCATACGTACCCTATACGTACTCCACACCCCCAAAATGAACTTCCGCTCTCCTGAGCTCAAATTTTTGTTTTTTTAAATCTGTTTGCGGATTTGAATTTAATTTTAATTTTAATTTAAGTGGTCACTTGTAAAAATCTCAGCCTATGCGCTCATACGCCTTGGGGGGTACGTGGTGGGTACGTTTCGTACCCACCAAATCATGGCTCAAATTTTTGTTTTTTTAAATCTGTTTGCGGATTTGAATTTAATTTTAATTTTAATTTAAGTGGTCACTTGAAAAAATCTCAGCCTATGCGCTCATACCCCTTGGGGGGTACGTGGTGGGTACGTTTCGTACCCACCACGTACCCCCCACGCCCCCCGAATGAATTTCCGCTCTCCAGGGCTCAAATTTTTGTTTTTTTAAATCTGTTTGCGGATTTGAATTTAATTTTAATTTTAATTTAAGTGGTCACTTCTAAAAATCTCATCCTATGCGCTCATACCCAGTATGGGGTAAGTATGGGGTAGGATCGTACCCCATACGTACTCTATACGTACTCCACACCCCCAAAATGAACTTCCGCTCTCCTGGGCTCAAATTTTTGTTTTTTTAAATCTGTTTGCGGATTTGAATTTAATTTTAATTTTAATTTAAGTGGTCACTTGTAAAAATCTCAGCCTATGCGCTCATACCCCTTGGGGGGTACGTGGTGGGTACGTTTCGTACCCACCACGTACCCCCCACGCCCCCCGAATGAATTTCCGCTCTCCTGGGCTCAAATTTTTGTTTTTTTAAATCTGTTTGCGGATTTGAATTTAATTTTAATTTTAATTTAAGTGGTCACTTGTAAAAATCTCAGCCTATGCGCTCATACCCCTTGGGGGGTACGTGGTGGGTACGTTTCGTACTTACCACGTACCCCCCACGCCCCCCCAATTAATTTCCGCTCTCCTGGGCTCAAATTTTTGTTTTTTTAAATCTGTTTGCGGATTTGAATTTAATTTTAATTTTAATTTAAGTGGTCACTTGTAAAAATCTCAGCCTATGCGCTCATACCCCTTGGAGGGTACGTGGTGGGTACGTTTCGTACCCACCACGTACCCCCCACGCCCCCCCAATGAATTTCCGCTCTCCTGGGCTCAAATTTTTGTTTTTTTAAATCTGTTTGCGGATTTGAATTTAATTTTAATTTTAATTTAAGTGGTCACTTGTAAAAATCTCATCCTATGCGCTCATACCCAGTATGGGGTACGTATGGGGTACGATCGTGCCCCATACGTACCCTATACGTACTCCACGCCCCCAAAATGAACTTCCGCTCTCCTGGGCTCAAATTTTTGTTTTTTTAAATCTGTTTGCGGATTTGAATTTAATTTTAATTTTAATTTAAGTGGTCACTTGTAAAAATCTCAGCCTATGCGCTCATACCCCTTGGGGGGTACGTGGTGGGTACGTTTCGTACCCACCACGTACCCCCCACGTACCCCCCACGCCCCCCGAATGAATTTCCGCTCTCCTGGGCTCAAATTTTTGTTTTTTTAAATCTGTTTGCGGATTTCAATTTAATTTTAATTTTAATTTAAGTGGTCACTTGTAAAAATCTCAGCCTATGCGCTCATACCCCTTGGGGGGTACGTGGTGGGTACGTTTCGTACCCACCACGTACCCCCCACGCCCCCCGAATGAATTTCCGCTCTCCAGGGCTCAAATTTTTGTTTTTTTAAATCTGTTTGCGGATTTGAATTTAATTTTAATTTTAATTTAAGTGGTCACTTGTAAAAATCTCATCCTATGCGCTCATACCCAGTATGGGGTACGTATGGGGTACGATCGTGCCCCATACGTACCCTATACGTACTCCACGCCCCCAAAATGAACTTCCGCTCTCCTGGGCTCAAATTTTTGTTTTTTTAAATCTGTTTGCGGATTTGAATTTAATTTTAATTTTAATTTAAGTGGTCTCTTGTAAAAATCTCAGCCTATGCGCTCGTACCCCTTGGGGGGTACGTGGTGGGTACGTTTCGTACCCACCACGTACCCCCCACGCCCCCCGAATGAATTTCCGCTCTCCTGGGCTCAAATTTTTGTTTTTTTAAATCTGTTTGCGGATTTGAATTTAATTTTAATTTTAATTTAAGTGGTCACTTGTAAAAATCTCAGCCTATGCGCTCATACCCCTTGGGGGGTACGTGGTGGGTACGTTTCGTACCCACCACGTACCCCCCACGCCCCCCGAATGAATTTCCGCTCTCCTGGGCTCAAATTTTTGTTTTTTTAAATCTGTTTGCGGATTTGAATTTAATTTTAATTTTAATTTAAGTGGTCACTTGTAAAAATCTCAGCCTATGCGCTCATACCCCCCACGCCCCTCGAATGAATTTCCGCTCTCCTGGGCTCAAATTTTTGTTTTTTTAAATCTGTTTGCGGATTTGAATTTAATTTTAATTTTAATTTAAGTGGTCACTTGTAAAAATCTCAGCCTATGCGCTCATACCCTTTGGGGGGTACGTGGTGGGTACGTTTCGTACCCACCACGTACCCCCCCCGCCACCCCAATGAATTTCCACTCTCCAGGGCTCAAATTTTTGTTTTTTTAAATCTGTTTGCGGGTTTGAATTTAATTTTAATTTTAATTTAAGTGGTCACTTGTAAAAATCTCAGCCTATGCGCTCATACGCCTTGGGGGGTACGTGGTGGGTACGTTTCGTACGCACCACGTACCCCCACGCCCCCCGAATGAATTTCCGCTCTCCTGGGCTCAAATTTTTGTTTTTTTAAATCTGTTTGCGGATTTGAATTTAATTTTAATTTTAATTTAAGTGGTCACTTGTAAAAATCTCATCCTATGCGCTCATACCCAGTATGGGGTACGTATGGGATACGATCGTACCCCATACGTACCCTATACGTACTCCACGCCCCCAAAATGAACTTCCGCTCTCCTGGGCTCAAATTTTTGTTTTTTTAAATCTGTTTGCGGATTTGAATTTAATTTTAATTTTAATTTAAGTGGTCACTTGTAAAAATCTCAGCCTATGCGCTCATACCCCTTGGGGGGTACGTGGTGGGTACGTTTCGTACCCACCACGTACCCCCCACGCCCCCCGAATGAATTTCCGCTCTCCTGGGCTCAAATTTTTGTTTTTTTAAATCTGTTTGCGGATTTGAATTTAATTTTAATTTTAATTTAAGTGGTCACTTGTAAAAATCTCAGCCTATGCGCTCATACCCCTTGGGGGGTACGTGGTGGGTACGTTTCGTACCCACCACGTACCCCCCACGCCCCCCGAATGAATTTCCGCTCTCCAGGGCTCAAATTTTTTTTTTTTAAATCTGTTTGCGGATTTGAATTTAATTTTAATTTTAATTTAAGTGGTCACTTGTAAAAATCTCAGCCTATGCGCTCATACCCCCCACGCCCCTCGAATGAATTTCCGCTCTCCTGGGCTCAAATTTTTGTTTTTTTAAATCTGTTTGCGGATTTGAATTTAATTTTAATTTTAATTTAAGTGGTCACTTGTAAAAATCTCAGCCTATGCGCTCATACCCTTTGGGGGGTACGTGGTGGGTACGTTTCGTACCCACCACGTACCCCCCCCGCCACCCCAATGAATTTCCACTCTCCAGGGCTCAAATTTTTGTTTTTTTAAATCTGTTTGCGGGTTTGAATTTAATTTTAATTTTAATTTAAGTGGTCACTTGTAAAAATCTCAGCCTATGCGCTCATACGCCTTGGGGGGTACGTGGTGGGTACGTTTCGTACCCACCAAATCATGGCTCAAATTTTTGTTTTTTTAAATCTGTTTGCGGATTTGAATTTAATTTTAATTTTAATTTAAGTGGTCACTTGTAAAAATCTCAGCCTATGCGCTCATACCCCTTGGGGGGTACGTGGTGGGTACGTTTCGTACCCACCACGTACCCCCCCCCCCCGCCCCCCGAATGAATTTCCACTCTCCAGGGCTCAAATTTTTGTTTTTTTAAATCTGTTTGCGGATTTGAATTTAATTTTAATTTTAATTTAAGTGGTCACTTGTAAAAATCTCAGCCTATGCGCTCATACCCCTTCGGGGGTACGTGGTGGGTACGTTTCGTACCCACCACGTACCCCCCACGCCCCTCGAATGAATTTCCGATCTCCTGGGCTCAAATTTTTGTTTTTTTAAATCTGTTTGCGGATTTGAATTTAATTTTAATTTTAATTTAAGTGGTCACTTGTAAAAATCTCAGCTTATGTGCTCATACCCCTTGGGGGGTACGTGGTGGGTACGTTTCGTACGCACCACGTACCCCCACGCTCCCCGAATGAATTTCCGCTCTCCTGGGCTCAAATTTTTGTTTTTTTAAATCTGTTTGCGGATTTGAATTTAATTTTAATTTTAATTTAAGTGGTCACTTGTAAAAATCTCAGCCTATGCGCTCATACGCCTTGGGGGGTACGTGGTGGGTACGTTTCGTACCCACCAAATCATGGCTCAAATTTTTGTTTTTTTAAATCTGTTTGCGGATTTGAATTTAATTTTAATTTTAATTTAAGTGGTCACTTGTAAAAATCTCAGCCTATGCGCTCATACCCCTTGGGGGGTACGTGGTGGGTACGTTTCGTACCCACCACGTACCCCCCCCGCCCCCCGAATGAATTTCCACTCTCCAGGGCTCAAATTTTTGTTTTTTTAAATCTGTTTGCGGATTTGAATTTAATTTTAATTTTAATTTAAGTGGTCACTTGTAAAAATCTCAGCCTATGCGCTCATACCCCTTGGGGGGTACGTGGTGGGTACGTTTCTTACCCACCACGTACCCCCCACGCCCCTCGAATGAATTTCCGCTCTCCTGGGCTCAAATTTTTGTTTTTTTAAATCTGTTTGCGGATTTGAATTTAATTTTAATTTTAATTTAAGTGGTCACTTGTAAAAATCTCATCCTATGCGCTCATACCCAGTATGGGGTACGTATGGGGTAGGATCGTACCCCATACGTACCCTATACGTACTCCACACCCCCAAAATGAACTTCCGCTCTCCTGGGCTCAAATTTTTGTTTTTTTAAATCTGTTTGCGGATTTGAATTTAATTTTAATTTTAATTTAAGTGGTCACTTGTAAAAATCTCAGCTTATGTGCTCATACCCTTTGGGGGGTACGTGGTGGGTACGTTTCGTACGCACCACGTACCCCCACGCCCCCCGAATGAATTTCCGCTCTCCTGGGCTCAAATTTTTGTTTTTTTAAATCTGTTTGCGGATTTGAATTTAATTTTAATTTTAATTTAAGTGGTCACTTGTAAAAATCTCATCCTATGCGCTCATACCCAGTATGGGGTACGTATGGGATACGATCGTACCCCATACGTACCCTATACGTACTCCACGCCCCCAAAATGAACTTCCGCTCTCCTGGGCTCAAATTTTTGTTTTTTTAAATCTGTTTGCGGATTTGAATTTAATTTTAATTTTAATTTAATTGGCCACTTGTAAAAATCTCAGCCTATGCGCTCATACCCCTTGGGGGGTACGTGGTGGGTACGTTTCGTACCCACCACGTACCCCCCACGCCCCCCGAATGAATTTCCGCTCTCCTGGGCTCAAATTTTTGTTTTTTTAAATCTGTTTGCGGATTTGAATTTAATTTTAATTTTAATTTTAATTTAAGTGGTCACTTGTAAAAATCTCAGCCTATGCGCTCATACCCCTTGGGGGGTACGTGGTGGGTACGTTTCGTACCCACCACGTACCCCCCACGCCCCCCGAATGAATTTCCGCTCTCCTGGGCTCAAATTTTTGTTTTTTTAAATCTGTTTGCGGATTTGAATTTAATTTTAATTTTAATTTAAGTGGTCACTTGTAAAAATCTCAGCCTATGCGCTCATACCCCTTGGGGGGTACGTGGTGGGTACGTTTCGTACCCACCACGTACCCCCCACGCCCCCCGAATGAATTTCCGCTCTCCTGGGCTCAAATTTTTGTTTTTTTAAATCTGTTTGCGGATTTGAATTTAATTTTAATTTTAATTTAAGTGGTCACTTGTAAAAATCTCAGCCTATGCGCTCATACCCCTTGGGGGGTACGTGGTGGGTACGTTTCGTACCCACCACGTACCCCCCACGCCCCCCGAATGAATTTCCGCTCTCCTGGGCTCAAATTTTTGTTTTTTTAAATCTGTTTGCGGATTTGAATTTAATTTTAATTTTAATTTTAATTTAAGTGGTCACTTGTAAAAATCTCAGCCTATGCGCTCATACCCCTTGGGGGGTACGTGGTGGGTACGTTTCGTACCCACCACGTACCCCCCCCGCCCCCCGAATGAATTTCCACTCTCCAGGGCTCAAATTTTTGTTTTTTTAAATCTGTTTGCGGATTTGAATTTAATTTTAATTTTAATTTAAGTGGTCACTTGTAAAAATCTCAGCCTATGCGCTCATACCCCTTGGGGGGTACGTGGTGGGTACGTTTCTTACCCACCACGTACCCCCCACGCCCCTCGAATGAATTTCCGCTCTCCTGGGCTCAAATTTTTGTTTTTTTAAATCTGTTTGCGGATTTGAATTTAATTTTAATTTTAATTTAAGTGGTCACTTGTAAAAATCTCATCCTATGCGCTCATACCCAGTATGGGGTACGTATGGGGTAGGATCGTACCCCATACGTACCCTATACGTACTCCACACCCCCAAAATGAACTTCCGCTCTCCTGGGCTCAAATTTTTGTTTTTTTAAATCTGTTTGCGGATTTGAATTTAATTTTAATTTTAATTTAAGTGGTCACTTGTAAAAATCTCAGCTTATGTGCTCATACCCTTTGGGGGGTACGTGGTGGGTACGTTTCGTACGCACCACGTACCCCCACGCCCCCCGAATGAATTTCCGCTCTCCTGGGCTCAAATTTTTGTTTTTTTAAATCTGTTTGCGGATTTGAATTTAATTTTAATTTTAATTTAAGTGGTCACTTGTAAAAATCTCATCCTATGCGCTCATACCCAGTATGGGGTACGTATGGGATACGATCGTACCCCATACGTACCCTATACGTACTCCACGCCCCCAAAATGAACTTCCGCTCTCCTGGGCTCAAATTTTTGTTTTTTTAAATCTGTTTGCGGATTTGAATTTAATTTTAATTTTAATTTAATTGGCCACTTGTAAAAATCTCAGCCTATGCGCTCATACCCCTTGGGGGGTACGTGGTGGGTACGTTTCGTACCCACCACGTACCCCCCACGCCCCCCGAATGAATTTCCGCTCTCCTGGGCTCAAATTTTTGTTTTTTTAAATCTGTTTGCGGATTTGAATTTAATTTTAATTTTAATTTTAATTTAAGTGGTCACTTGTAAAAATCTCAGCCTATGCGCTCATACCCCTTGGGGGGTACGTGGTGGGTACGTTTCGTACCCACCACGTACCCCCCACGCCCCCCGAATGAATTTCCGCTCTCCTGGGCTCAAATTTTTGTTTTTTTAAATCTGTTTGCGGATTTGAATTTAATTTTAATTTTAATTTAAGTGGTCACTTGTAAAAATCTCAGCCTATGCGCTCATACCCCTTGGGGGGTACGTGGTGGGTACGTTTCGTACCCACCACGTACCCCCCACGCCCCCCGAATGAATTTCCGCTCTCCTGGGCTCAAATTTTTGTTTTTTTAAATCTGTTTGCGGATTTGAATTTAATTTTAATTTTAATTTAAGTGGTCACTTGTAAAAATCTCAGCCTATGCGCTCATACCCCTTGGGGGGTACGTGGTGGGTACGTTTCGTACCCACCACGTACCCCCCACGCCCCCCGAATGAATTTCCGCTCTCCTGGGCTCAAATTTTTGTTTTTTTAAATCTGTTTGCGGATTTGAATTTAATTTTAATTTTAATTTTAATTTAAGTGGTCACTTGTAAAAATCTCAGCCTATGCGCTCATACCCCTTGGGGGGTACGTGGTGGGTACGTTTCGTACCCACCACGTACCCCCCACGCCCCCCGAATGAATTTCCGCTCTCCTGGGCTCAAATTTTTGTTTTTTTAAATCTGTTTGCGGATTTGAATTTAATTTTAATTTTAATTTAAGTGGTCAATTGTAAAAATCTCAGCCTATGCGCTCATACCCCTTGGGGGGTACGTGGTGGGTACGTTTCGTACCCACCACGTACCCCCCACGCCCCCCGAATGAATTTCCGCTCTCCTGGGCTCAAATTTTTGTTTTTTTAAATCTGTTTGCGGATTTGAATTTAATTTTAATTTTAATTTAAGTGGTCACTTGTAAAAATCTCATCCTATGCGCTCATACCCAGTATGGGGTACGTATGGGGTACGATCGTGCCCCATACGTACCCTATACGTACTCCACGCCCCCAAAATGAACTTCCGCTCTCCTGGGCTCAAATTTTTGTTTTTTTAAATCTGTTTGCGGATTTGAATTTAATTTTAATTTTAATTTAAGTGGTCACTTGTAAAAATCTCAGCCTATGCGCTCATACCCAGTATGGGGTACGTATGGGATACGATCGTACCCCATACGTACCCTATACGTACTCCACGCCCCCAAAATGAACTTCCGCTCTCCTGGGCTCAAATTTTTGTTTTTTTAAATCTGTTTGCGGATTTGAATTTAATTTTAATTTTAATTTAAGTGGCCACTTGTAAAAATCTCAGCCTATGCGCTCATACCCCTTGGGGGTACGTGGTGGGTACGTTTCGTACACACCACGTACCCCCCACGCCCCCCGAATGAATTTCCGCTCTCCTGGGCTCAAATTTTTGTTTTTTTAAATCTGTTTGCGGATTTGAATTTAATTTTAATTTTAATTTAAGTGGTCACTTGTAAAAATCTCATCCTATGCGCTCATACCCAGTATGGGGTACGTATGGGATACGATCGTACCCCATACGTACCCTATACGTACTCCACGCCCCCAAAATGAACTTCCGCTCTCCTGGGCTCAAATTTTTGTTTTTTTAAATCTGTTTGCGGATTTGAATTTAATTTTAATTTTAATTTAAGTGGTCACTTGTAAAAATCTCATCCTATGCGCTCATACCCAGTATGGGGTACGTATGGGATACGATCGTACCCCATACGTACCCTATACGTACTCCACGCCCCCAAAATGAACTTCCGCTCTCCTGGGCTCAAATTTTTGTTTTTTTAAATCTGTTTGCGGATTTGAATTTAATTTTAATTTTAATTTAAGTGGTCTCTTATAAAAATCTCAGCCTATGCGCTCGTACCCCCCACGCCCCCCGAATGAATTTCCGCTCTCCTGGGCTCAAATTTTTGTTTTTTTAAATCTGTTTGCGGATTTGAATTTAATTTTAATTTTAATTTAAGTGGTCACTTGTAAAAATCTCAGCCTATGCGCTCATACCCCTTGGGGGGTACGTGGTGGGTACGTTTCGTACCCACCACGTACCCCCCACGCCCCCCGAATGAATTTCCGCTCTCCTGGGCTCAAATTTTTGTTTTTTTAAATCTGTTTGCGGATTTGAATTTAATTTTAATTTTAATTTAAGTGGTCACTTGTAAAAATCTCAGCTTATGTGCTCATACCCCTTGGGGGGTACGTGGTGGGTACGTTTCGTACGCACCACGTACCCCCACGCCCCCCGAATGAATTTCCGCTCTCCTGGGCTCAAATTTTTGTTTTTTTAAATCTGTTTGCGGATTTGAATTTAATTTTAATTTTAATTTAAGTGGTCACTTGTAAAAATCTCATCCTATGCGCTCATACCCAGTATGGGGTACGTATGGGATACGATCGTACCCCATACGTACCCTATACGTACTCCACGCCCCCAAAATGAACTTCCGCTCTCCTGGGCTCAAATTTTTGTTTTTTTAAATCTGTTTGCGGATTTGAATTTAATTTTAATTTTAATTTAAGTGGCCACTTGTAAAAATCTCAGCCTATGCGCTCATACCCCTTGGGGGGTACGTGGTGGGTACGTTTCGTACCCACCACGTACCCCCCACGCCCCCCGAATGAATTTCCGCTCTCCTGGGCTCAAATTTTTGTTTTTTTAAATCTGTTTGCGGATTTGAATTTAATTTTAATTTTAATTTAAGTGGTCACTTGTAAAAATCTCAGCCTATGCGCTCATACCCCTTGGGGGGTACGTGGTGGGTACGTTTCTTACCCACCACGTACCCCCCACGCCCCCCGAATGAATTTCCGCTCTCCTGGGCTCAAATTTTTGTTTTTTTAAATCTGTTTGCGGATTTGAATTTAATTTTAATTTTAATTTAAGTGGTCACTTGTAAAAATCTCAGCCTATGCGCTCATACCCCTTGGAGGGTACGTGGTGGGTACGTTTCGTACCCACCACGTACCCCCCACGCCCCTCGAATGAATTTCCGCTCTCCTGGGCTCAAATTTTTGTTTTTTTAAATCTGTTTGCGGATTTGAATTTAATTTTAATTTTAATTTAAGTGGTCACTTGTAAAAATCTCATCCTATGCGCTCATACCCAGTATGGGGTACGTATGGGGTACGATCGTGCCCCATACGTACCCTATACGTACTCCACGCCCCCAAAATGAACTTCCGCTCTCCTGGGCTCAAATTTTTGTTTTTTTAAATCTGTTTGCGGATTTGAATTTAATTTTAATTTTAATTTAAGTGGTCACCTGTAAAAATCTCAGCCTATGCGCTCATACCCCTTGGGGGGTACGTGGTGGGTACGTTTCGTACCCACCACGTACCCCCCACGCCCCCCGAATGAATTTCCGCTCTCCTGGGCTCAAATTTTTGTTTTTTTAAATCTGTTTGCGGATTTGAATTTAATTTTAATTTTAATTTAAGTGGTCACTTGTAAAAATCTCAGCCTATGCGCTCATACCCCTTGGGGGGTACGTGGTGGGTACGTTTCGTACCCACCACGTACCCCCCCCGCCCCCCGAATGAATTTCCGCTCTCCAGGGCTCAAATTTTTGTTTTTTTAAATCTGTTTGCGGATTTGAATTTAATTTTAATTTTAATTTAAGTGGTCACTTGTAAAAATCTCAGCCTATGCGCTCATATCCCTTGGGGGGTACGTGGTGGGTACGTTTCGTACCCACCACGTACCCCCCACGCCCCTCGAATGAATTTCCGCTCTCCTGGGCTCAAATTTTTGTTTTTTTAAATCTGTTTGCGGATTTGAATTTAATTTTAATTTTAATTTAAGTGGTCACTTGTAAAAATCTCATCCTATGCGCTCATACCCAGTATGGGGTACGTATGGGGTAGGATCGTACCCCATACGTACCCTATACGTACTCCACACCCCCAAAATGAACTTCCGCTCTCCTGGGCTCAAATTTTTGTTTTTTTAAATCTGTTTGCGGATTTGAATTTAATTTTAATTTTAATTTAAGTGGTCACTTGTAAAAATCTCAGCCTATGCGCTCATACGCCTTGGGGGGTACGTGGTGGGTACGTTTCGTACCCACCAAATCATGGCTCAAATTTTTGTTTTTTTAAATCTGTTTGCGGATTTGAATTTAATTTTAATTTTAATTTAAGTGGTCACTTGTAAAAATCTCATCCTATGCGCTCATACCCAGTATGGGGTACGTATGGGGTAGGATCGTACCCCATACGTACCCTATACGTACTCCACACCCCCAAAATGAACTTCCGCTCTCCTGGGCTCAAATTTTTGTTTTTTTAAATCTGTTTGCGGATTTGAATTTAATTTTAATTTTAATTTAAGTGGTCACTTGTAAAAATCTCAGCCTATGCGCTCATACCCCTTGGGGGGTACGTGGTGGGTACGTTTCGTACCCACCACGTACCCCCCACGCCCCCCGAATGAATTTCCGCTCTCCTGGGCTCAAATTTTTGTTTTTTTAAATCTGTTTGCGGATTTGAATTTAATTTTAATTTTAATTTAAGTGGTCACTTGTAAAAATCTCAGCCTATGCGCTCATACCCCTTGGAGGGTACGTGGTGGGTACGTTTCGTACCCACCACGTACCACCCACGCCCCCCCAATGAATTTCCGCTCTCCTGGGCTCAAATTTTTGTTTTTTTAAATCTGTTTGCGGATTTGAATTTAATTTTAATTTTAATTTAAGTGGTCACTTGTAAAAATCTCATCCTATGCGCTCATACCCAGTATGGGGTACGTATGGGGTACGATCGTGCCCCATACGTACCCTATACGTACTCCACGCCCCCAAAATGAACTTCCGCTCTCCTGGGCTCAAATTTTTGTTTTTTTAAATCTGTTTGCGGATTTGAATTTAATTTAAGTGGCCACTTGTAAAAATCTCAGCCTATGCGCTCATACCCCTTGGGGGGTACGTGGTGGGTACGTTTCGTACCCACCACGTACCCCCCACGCCCCCCGAATGAATTTCCGCTCTCCTGGGCTCAAATTTTTGTTTTTTTAAATCTGTTTGCGGATTTGAATTTAATTTTAATTTTAATTTAAGTGGTCACTTGTAAAAATCTCAGCCTATGCGCTCATACCCCTTGGGGGGTACGTGGTGGGTACGTTTCGTACCCACCACGTACCCCCCACGCCCCCCGAATGAATTTCCGCTCTCCTGGGCTCAAATTTTTGTTTTTTTAAATCTGTTTGCGGATTTGAATTTAATTTTAATTTTAATTTAAGTGGTCACTTGTAAAAATCTCAGCCTATGCGCTCATACCCCTTGGGGGGTACGTGGTGGGTACGTTTCGTACCCACCACGTACCCCCCACGCCCCCCGAATGAATTTCCGCTCTCCAGGGCTCAAATTTTTGTTTTTTTAAATCTGTTTGCGGATTTGAATTTAATTTTAATTTTAATTTAAGTGGTCACTTGTAAAAATCTCAGCCTATGCGCTCATACCCCTTGGGGGGTACGTGGTGGGTACGTTTCGTACCCACCACGTACCCCCCACGCCCCCCGAATGAATTTCCGCTCTCCTGGGCTCAAATTTTTGTTTTTTTAAATCTGTTTGCGGAGTTGAATTTAATTTTAATTTTAATTTAAGTGGTCACTTGTAAAAATCTCAGCCTATGCGCTCATACCCCTTGGGGGGTACGTGGTGGGTACGTTTCGTACCCACCACGTACCCCCCACGCCCCCCAAATGAATTTCCGCTCTCCTGGGCTCAAATTTTTGTTTTTTTAAATCTGTTTGCGGATTTGAATTTAATTTTAATTTTAATTTAAGTGGTCACTTGTAAAAATCTCAGCCTATGCGCTCATACCCCTTGGAGGGTACGTGGTGGGTACGTTTCGTACCCACCACGTACCCCCCACGCCCCCCCAATGAATTTCCGCTCTCCTGGGCTCAAATTTTTGTTTTTTTAAATCTGTTTGCGGATTTGAATTTAATTTTAATTTTAATTTAAGTGGTCACTTGTAAAAATCTCATCCTATGCGCTCATACCCAGTATGGGGTACGTATGGGGTACGATCGTGCCCCATACGTACCCTATACGTACTCCACGCCCCCAAAATGAACTTCCGCTCTCCTGGGCTCAAATTTTTGTTTTTTTAAATCTGTTTGCGGATTTGAATTTTATTTTAATTTTAATTTAAGTGGTCACTTGTAAAAATCTCAGCCTATGCGCTCATACCCCTTGGGGGGTACGTGGTGGGTACGTTTCGTACCCACCACGTACCCCCCACGCCCCCCGAATGAATTTCCGCTCTCCTGGGCTCAAATTTTTGTTTTTTTAAATCTGTTTGCGGATTTCAATTTTAATTTTAATTTTAGTTTAAGTGGTCACTTGTAAAAATCTCAGCCTATGCGCTCATACCCCTTGGGGGGTACGTGGTGGGTACGTTTCGTACCCACCACGTACCCCCCACGCCCCCCGAATGAATTTCCGCTCTCCAGGGCTCAAATTTTTGTTTTTTTAAATCTGTTTGCGGATTTGAATTTAATTTTAATTTTAATTTAAGTGGTCACTTGTAAAAATCTCAGCCTATGCGCTCATACCCCTTGGGGGGTACGTGGTGGGTACGTTTCGTACCCACCACGTACCCCCCACGCCCCCCGAATGAATTTCCGCTCTCCTGGGCTCAAATTTTTGTTTTTTTAAATCTGTTTGCGGATTTGAATTTAATTTTAATTTTAATTTAAGTGGTCACTTGTAAAAATCTCAGCCTATGCGCTCATACCCCTTGGAGGGTACGTGGTGGGTACGTTTCGTACCCACCACGTACCCCCCACGCCCCCCCAATGAATTTCCGCTCTCCTGGGCTCAAATTTTTGTTTTTTTAAATCTGTTTGCGGATTTGAATTTAATTTTAATTTTAATTTAAGTGGTCACTTGTAAAAATCTCATCCTATGCGCTCATACCCAGTATGGGGTACGTATGGGGTACGATCGTGCCCCATACGTACCCTATACGTACTCCACGCCCCCAAAATGAACTTCCGCTCTCCTGGGCTCAAATTTTTGTTTTTTTAAATCTGTTTGCGGATTTGAATTTAATTTTAATTTTAATTTAAGTGGTCACTTGTAAAAATCTCAGCCTATGCGCTCATACCCAGTATGGGGTACGTATGGGATACGATCGTACCCCATACGTACCCTATACGTACTCCACGCCCCCAAAATGAACTTCCGCTCTCCTGGGCTCAAATTTTTGTTTTTTTAAATCTGTTTGCGGATTTGAATTTAATTTTAATTTTAATTTAAGTGGCCACTTGTAAAAATCTCAGCCTATGCGCTCATACCCCTTGGGGGGTACGTGGTGGGTACGTTTCGTACCCACCACGTACCCCCCACGCCCCCCGAATGAATTTCCGCTCTCCTGGGCTCAAATTTTTGTTTTTTTAAATCTGTTTGCGGATTTGAATTTAATTTTAATTTTAATTTAAGTGGTCACTTGTAAAAATCTCATCCTATGCGCTCATACCCAGTATGGGGTACGTATGGGATACGATCGTACCCCATACGTACCCTATACGTACTCCACGCCCCCAAAATGAACTTCCGCTCTCCTGGGCTCAAATTTTTGTTTTTTTAAATCTGTTTGCGGATTTGAATTTAATTTTAATTTTAATTTAAGTGGCCACTTGTAAAAATCTCAGCCTATGCGCTCATACCCCTTGGGGGGTACGTGGTGGGTACGTTTCGTACCCACCACGTACCCCCCACGCCCCCCGAATGAATTTCCGCTCTCCTGGGCTCAAATTTTTGTTTTTTTAAATCTGTTTGCGGATTTGAATTTAATTTTAATTTTAATTTAAGTGGTCACTTGTAAAAATCTCAGCCTATGCGCTCATACCCCTTGGGGGGTACGTGGTGGGTACGTTTCGTACCCACCACGTACCCCCCACGCCCCCCGAATGAATTTCCGCTCTCCAGGGCTCAAATTTTTGTTTTTTTAAATCTGTTTGCGGATTTGAATTTAATTTTAATTTTAATTTAAGTGGTCACTTCTAAAAATCTCAGCCTATGCGCTAATACCCCTTGGGGGTACGTGGTGGGTACGTTTCGTACCCACCACGTACCCCCCACGCCCCCCGAATGAATTTCCGCTCTCCTGGGCTCAAATTTTTGTTTTTTTAAATCTGTTTGCGGATTTGAATTTAATTTTAATTTTAATTTAAGTGGTCACTTGTAAAAATCTCAGCCTATGCGCTCATACCCCTTGGGGGGTACGTGGTGGGTACGTTTCGTACCCACCACGTACCCCCCACGCCCCCCGAATGAATTTCCGCTCTCCTGGGCTCAAATTTTTGTTTTTTTAAATCTGTTTGCGGATTTGAATTTAATTTTAATTTTAATTTAAGTGGTCACTTGTAAAAATCTCAGCCTATGCGCTCATACCCCTTGGGGGGTACGTGGTGGGTACGTTTCGTACCCACCACGTACCCCCCACGCCCCCCGAATGAATTTCCGCTCTCCAGGGCTCAAATTTTTGTTTTTTTAAATCTGTTTGCGGATTTGAATTTAATTTTAATTTTAATTTAAGTGGTCACTTGTAAAAATCTCAGCCTATGCGCTCATACCCCTTGGGGGGTACGTGGTGGGTACGTTTCGTACCCACCACGTACCCCCCACGCCCCCCGAATGAATTTCCGCTCTCCTGGGCTCAAATTTTTGTTTTTTTAAATCTGTTTGCGGATTTGAATTTAATTTTAATTTTAATTTAAGTGGTCACTTGTAAAAATCTCAGCCTATGCGCTCATACCCCTTGGAGGGTACGTGGTGGGTACGTTTCGTACCCACCACGTACCCCCCACGCCCCCCCAATGAATTTCCGCTCTCCTGGGCTCAAATTTTTGTTTTTTTAAATCTGTTTGCGGATTTGAATTTAATTTTAATTTTAATTTAAGTGGTCACTTGTAAAAATCTCAGCCTATGCGCTCATACCCCTTGGGGGGTACGTGGTGGGTACGTTTCGTACCCACCACGTACCCCCCACGCCCCCCGAATGAATTTCCGCTCTCCTGGGCTCAAATTTTTGTTTTTTTAAATCTGTTTGCGGATTTCAATTTAATTTTAATTTTAATTTAAGTGGTCACTTGTAAAAATCTCAGCCTATGCGCTAATACCCCTTGGGGGGTACGTGGTGGGTACGTTTCGTACCCACCACGTACCCCCCACGCCACCCGAATGAATTTCCGCTCTCCAGGGCTCAAATTTTTGTTTTTTTTAAATCTGTTTGCGGATTTGAATTTAATTTTAATTTTAATTTAAGTGGTCACTTGTAAAAATCTCAGCCTATGCGCTCATACCCCTTGGGGGGTACGTGGTGGGTACGTTTCGTACCCACCACGTACCCCCCACGCCCCCCGAATGAATTTCCGCTCTCCTGGGCTCAAATTTTTGTTTTTTTAAATCTGTTTGCGGATTTGAATTTAATTTTAATTTTAATTTAAGTGGTCACTTGTAAAAATCTCAGCCTATGCGCTCATACCCCTTGGAGGGTACGTGGTGGGTACGTTTCGTACCCACCACGTACCCCCCACGCCCCCCCAATGAATTTCCGCTCTCCTGGGCTCAAATTTTTGTTTTTTTAAATCTGTTTGCGGATTTGAATTTAATTTTAATTTTAATTTAAGTGGTCACTTGTAAAAATCTCATCCTATGCGCTCATACCCAGTATGGGGTACGTATGGGGTACGATCGTGCCCCATACGTACCCTATACGTACTCCACGCCCCCAAAATGAACTTCCGCTCTCCTGGGCTCAAATTTTTGTTTTTTTAAATCTGTTTGCGGATTTGAATTTAATTTTAATTTTAATTTAAGTGGCCACTTGTAAAAATCTCAGCCTATGCGCTCATACCCCTTGGGGGGTACGTGGTGGGTACGTTTCGTACCCACCACGTACCCCCCACGCCCCCCGAATGAATTTCCGCTCTCCTGGGCTCAAATTTTTGTTTTTTTAAATCTGTTTGCGGATTTGAATTTAATTTTAATTTTAATTTAAGTGGTCACTTGTAAAAATCTCATCCTATGCGCTCATACCCAGTATGGGGTACGTATGGGATACGATCGTACCCCATACGTACCCTATACGTACTCCACGCCCCCAAAATGAACTTCCGCTCTCCTGGGCTCAAATTTTTGTTTTTTTAAATCTGTTTGCGGATTTGAATTTAATTTTAATTTTAATTTAAGTGGTCACTTGTAAAAATCTCATCCTATGCGCTCATACCCAGTATGGGGTACGTATGGGATACGATCGTACCCCATACGTACCCTATACGTACTCCACGCCCCCAAAATGAACTTCCGCTCTCCTGGGCTCAAATTTTTGTTTTTTTAAATCTGTTTGCGGATTTGAATTTAATTTTAATTTTAATTTAAGTGGCCACTTGTAAAAATCTCAGCCTATGCGCTCATACCCCTTGGGGGGTACGTGGTGGGTACGTTTCGTACCCACCACGTACCCCCCACGCCCCCCGAATGAATTTCCACTCTCCTGGGCTCAAATTTTTGTTTTTTTAAATCTGTTTGCGGATTTGAATTTAATTTTAATTTTAATTTAAGTGGTCACTTGTAAAAATCTCAGCCTATGCGCTCATACCCCTTGGGGGGTACGTGGTGGGTACGTTTCGTACCCACCACGTACCCCCCACGCCCCCCGAATGAATTTCCGCTCTCCTGGGCTCAAATTTTTGTTTTTTTAAATCTGTTTGCGGATTTGAATTTAATTTTAATTTTAATTTAAGTGGTCACTTGTAAAAATCTCATCCTATGCGCTCATACCCAGTATGGGGTACGTATGGGATACGATCGTACCCCATACGTACCCTATACGTACTCCACGCCCCCAAAATGAACTTCCGCTCTCCTGGGCTCAAATTTTTGTTTTTTTAAATCTGTTTGCGGATTTGAATTTAATTTTAATTTTAATTTAAGTGGCCACTTGTAAAAATCTCAGCCTATGCGCTCATACCCCTTGGGGGGTACGTGGTGGGTACGTTTCGTACCCACCACGTACCCCCCACGCCCCCCGAATGAATTTCCGCTCTCCTGGGCTCAAATTTTTGTTTTTTTAAATCTGTTTGCGGATTTGAATTTAATTTTAATTTTAATTTAAGTGGTCACTTGTAAAAATCTCAGCCTATGCGCTCATACCCCTTGGGGGGTACGTGGTGGGTACGTTTCGTACCCACCACGTACCCCCCACGCCCCCCGAATGAATTTCCGCTCTCCTGGGCTCAAATTTTTGTTTTTTTAAATCTGTTTGCGGATTTCAATTTAATTTTAATTTTAATTTAAGTGGTCACTTGTAAAAATCTCAGCCTATGCGCTCATACCCCTTGGGGGGTACGTGGTGGGTACGTTTCGTACCCACCACGTACCCCCCACGCCCCCCGAATGAATTTCCGCTCTCCTGGGCTCAAATTTTTGTTTTTTTAAATCTGTTTGCGGATTTCAATTTAATTTTAATTTTAATTTAAGTGGTCACTTGTAAAAATCTCAGCCTATGCGCTCATACCCCTTGGGGGGTACGTAGTGGGTACGTTTCGTACCCACCACGTACCCCCCACGCCCCCCGAATGAATTTCCGCTCTCCAGGGCTCAAATTTTTGTTTTTTTAAATCTGTTTGCGGATTTGAATTTAATTTTAATTTTAATTTAAGTGGTCACTTGTAAAAATCTCAGCCTATGCGCTAATACCCCTTGGGGGTACGTGGTGGGTACGTTTCGTACCCACCACGTACCCCCCACGCCCCTCGAATGAATTTCCGCTCTCCTGGGCTCAAATTTTTGTTTTTTTAAATCTGTTTGCGGATTTGAATTTAATTTTAATTTTAATTTAAGTGGTCACTTGTAAAAATCTCAGCCTATGCGCTCATACCCCTTGGGGGGTACGTGGTGGGTACGTTTCGTACCCACCACGTACCCCCCACGCCCCCCGAATGAATTTCCGCTCTCCTGGGCTCAAATTTTTGTTTTTTTAAATCTGTTTGCGGATTTCAATTTAATTTTAATTTTAATTTAAGTGGTCACTTGTAAAAATCTCAGCCTATGCGCTCATACCCCTTGGGGGGTACGTGGTGGGTACGTTTCGTACCCACCACGTACCCCCCACGCCCCCCGAATGAATTTCCGCTCTCCAGGGCTCAAATTTTTGTTTTTTTAAATCTGTTTGCGGATTTGAATTTAATTTTAATTTTAATTTAAGTGGTCACTTGTAAAAATCTCAGCCTATGCGCTCATACCCCTTGGGGGGTACGTGGTGGGTACGTTTCGTACCCACCACGTACCCCCCACGCCCCCCGAATGAATTTCCGCTCTCCTGGGCTCAAATTTTTGTTTTTTTAAATCTGTTTGCGGATTTGAATTTAATTTTAATTTTAATTTAAGTGGTCACTTGTAAAAATCTCAGCCTATGCGCTCATACCCCTTGGAGGGTACGTGGTGGGTACGTTTCGTACACACCACGTACCCCCCATGCCCCCCCAATGAATTTCCGCTCTCCTGGGCTCAAATTTTTGTCTTTTTAAATCTGTTTGCGGATTTGAATTTAATTTTAATTTTAATTTAAGTGGTCACTTGTAAAAATCTCATCCTATGCGCTCATACCCAGTATGGGGTACGCATGGGGTACGATCGTGCCCCATACGTACCCTATACGTACTCCACGCCCCCAAAATGAACTTCCGCTCTCCTGGGCTCAAATTTTTGTTTTTTTAAATCTGTTTGCGGATTTGAATTTAATTTTAATTTTAATTTAAGTGGTCACTTGTAAAAATCTCAGCCTATGCGCTCATACCCCTTGGGGGGTACGTGGTGGGTACGTTTCGTACCCACCACGTACCCCCCACGCCCCCCGAATGAATTTCCGCTCTCCTGGGCTCAAATTTTTGTTTTTTTAAATCTGTTTGCGGATTTCAATTTAATTTTAATTTTAATTTAAGTGGTCACTTGTAAAAATCTCAGCCTATGCGCTCATACCCCTTGGGGGGTACGTGGTGGGTACGTTTCGTACCCACCACGTACCCCCCACGCCCCCCGAATGAATTTCCGCTCTCCAAGGCTCAAATTTTTGTTTTTTTAAATCTGTTTGCGGATTTGAATTTAATTTTAATTTTAATTTAAGTGGTCACTTGTAAAAATCTCAGCCTATGCGCTCATACCCCTTGGGGGGTACGTGGTGGGTACGTTTCGTACCCACCACGTACCCCCCACGCCCCTCGAATGAATTTCCGCTCTCCTGGGCTCAAATTTTTGTTTTTTTAAATCTGTTTGCGGATTTGAATTTAATTTTAATTTTAATTTAAGTGGTCACTTGTAAAAATCTCATCCTATGCGCTCATACCCAGTATGGGGTACGTATGGGGTAGGATCGTACCCCATACGTACCCTATACGTACTCCACACCCCCAAAATGAACTTCCGCCCTCCTGGGCTCAAATTTTTGTTTTTTTAAATCTGTTTGCGGATTTGAATTTAATTTTAATTTTAATTTAAGTGGTCACTTGTAAAAATCTCAGCTTATGTGCTCATACCCCTTGGGGGGTACGTGGTGGGTACGTTTCGTACGCACCACGTACCCCCACGCCCCCCGAATGAATTTCCGCTCTCCTGGGCTCAAATTTTTGTTTTTTTAAATCTGTTTGCGGATTTGAATTTAATTTTAATTTTAATTTAAGTAGTCACTTGTAAAAATCTCATCCTATGCGCTCATACCCAGTATGGGGTACGTATGGGATACGATCGTACCCCATACGTACCCTATACGTACTCCACGCCCCCAAAATGAACTTCCTCTCTCCTGGGCTCAAATTTTTGTTTTTTTAAATCTGTTTGCGGATTTGAATTTAATTTTAATTTTAATTTAAGTGGCCACTTGTAAAAATCTCAGCCTATGCGCTCATACCCCTTGGGGGGTACGTGGTGGGTACGTTTCGTACCCACCACGTACCCCCCACGCCCCCCGAATGAATTTCCGCTCTCCTGGGCTCAAATTTTTGTTTTTTTAAATCTGTTTGCGGATTTGAATTTAATTTTAATTTTAATTTAAGTGGTCACTTGTAAAAATCTCAGCCTATGCGCTCATACCCTTGGAGGGTACGTGGTGGGTACGTTTCGTACCCACCACGTACCCCCCACGCCCCCCCAATGAATTTCCGCTCTCCTGGGCTCAAATTTTTGTTTTTTTAAATCTGTTTGCGGATTTCAATTTAATTTTAATTTTAATTTAAGTGGTCACTTGTAAAAATCTCAGCCTATGCGCTCATACCCCTTGGGGGGTACGTGGTGGGTACGTTTCGTACCCACCACGTACCCCCCCCGCCCCCCGAATGAATTTCCGCTCTCCTGGGCTCAAATTTTTGTTTTTTTAAATCTGTTTGCGGATTTGAATTTAATTTTAATTTTAATTTAAGTGGTCACTTGTAAAAATCTCAGCCTATGCGCTCATACCCCTTGGGGGGTACGTGGTGGGTACGTTTCGTACCCACCACGTACCCCCCCCGCCCCCCGAATGAATTTCCGCTCTCCTGGGCTCAAATTTTTGTTTTTTTAAATCTGTTTGCGGATTTGAATTTAATTTTAATTTTAATTTAAGTGGTCACTTGTAAAAATCTCAGCCTATGCGCTCATACCCCTTGGGGGGTACGTGGTGGGTACGTTTCGTACCCACCACGTACCCCCCACGCCCCCCGAATGAATTTCCGCTCTCCTGGGCTCAAATTTTTGTTTTTTTAAATCTGTTTGCGGATTTGAATTTAATTTTAATTTTAATTTAAGTGGTCACTTGTAAAAATCTCATCCTATGCGCTCATACCCAGTATGGGGTACGTATGGGATACGATTGTACCCCATACGTACCCTATACGTACTCCACGCCCCCAAAATGAACTTCCGCTCTCCTGGGCTCAAATTTTTTTTTTTTTAAATCTGTTTGCGGATTTGAATTTAATTTTAATTTTAATTTAAGTGGCCACTTGTAAAAATCTCAGCCTATGCGCTCATACCTCTTGGGGGGTACGTGGTGGGTACGTTTCGTACCCACCACGTACCCCCCCCGCCCCCCGAATGAATTTCCGCTCTCCTGGGCTCAAATTTTTGTTTTTTTAAATCTGTTTGCGGATTTGAATTTAATTTTAATTTTAATTTAAGTGGTCACTTGTAAAAATCTCAGCCTATGCGCTCATACCCCTTGGGGGGTACGTGGTGGGTACGTTTCGTACCCACCACGTACCCCCCACGCCCCCCGAATGAATTTCCGCTCTCCTGGGCTCAAATTTTTGTTTTTTTAAATCTGTTTGCGGATTTGAATTTAATTTTAATTTTAATTTAAGTGGTCACTTGTAAAAATCTCAGCCTATGCGCTCATACCCCTTGGGGGGTACGTGGTGGGTACGTTTCGTACCCACCACGTACCCCCCACGCCCCCCCAATGAATTTCCGCTCTCCTGGGCTCAAATTTTTGTTTTTTTAAATCTGTTTGCGGATTTCAATTTAATTTTAATTTTAATTTAAGTGGTCACTTGTAAAAATCTCAGCCTATGCGCTCATACCCCTTGGGGGGTACGTGGTGGGTACGTTTCGTACCCACCACGTACCCCCCCCGCCCCCCGAATGAATTTCCGCTCTCCTGGGCTCAAATTTTTGTTTTTTTAAATCTGTTTGCGGATTTGAATTTAATTTTAATTTTAATTTAAGTGGTCACTTGTAAAAATCTCAGCCTATGCGCTCATACCCCTTGGGGGGTACGTGGTGGGTACGTTTCGTACCCACCACGTACCCCCCCCCGCCCCCCGAATGAATTTCCGCTCTCCTGGGCTCAAATTTTTGTTTTTTTAAATCTGTTTGCGGATTTGAATTTAATTTTAATTTTAATTTAAGTGGTCACTTGTAAAAATCTCAGCCTATGCGCTCATACCCCTTGGAGGGTACGTGGTGGGTACGTTTCGTACCCACCACGTACCCCCCACGCCCCCCCAATGAATTTCCGCTCTCCTGGGCTCAAATTTTTGTTTTTTTAAATCTGTTTGCGGATTTGAATTTAATTTTAATTTTAATTTAAGTGGTCACTTGTAAAAATCTCATCCTATGCGCTCATACCCAGTGTGGGGTACGTATGGGGTACGATCGTACCCCATACGTACCCTATACGTACTCCACGCCCCCAAAATGAACTTCCGCTCACCTGGGCTCAAATTTTTGTTTTTTTAAATCTGTTTGCGGATTTGAATTTAATTTTAATTTTAATTTAAGTGGTCACTTGTAAAAATCTCAGCCTATGCGCTCATACGCCTTGGGGGGTACGTGGTGGGTACGTTTCGTACCCACCACGTACCCCCCACGCCCCCCGAATGAATTTCCGCTCTCCTGGGCTCAAATTTTTGTTTTTTTAAATCTGTTTGCGGATTTCAATTTAATTTTAATTTTAATTTAAGTGGTCACTTGTAAAAATCTCAGCCTATGCGCTCATACCCCCCACGCCCCCCGAATGAATTTCCGCTCTCCTGGGCTCAAATTTTTGTTTTTTTAAATCTGTTTGCGGATTTCAATTTAATTTTAATTTTAATTTAAGTGGTCACTTGTAAAAATCTCAGCCTATGCGCTCATACCCCTTGGGGGGTACGTGGTGGGTACGTTTCGTACCCACCACGTACCCCCCACGCCCCCCGAATGAATTTCCGCTCTCCAGGGCTCAAATTTTTGTTTTTTTAAATCTGTTTGCGGATTTGAATTTAATTTTAATTTTAATTTAAGTGGTCACTTGTAAAAATCTCAGCCTATGCGCTCATACCCCTTGGGGGCTACGTGGTGGATACGTTTCGTACCCACCACGTACCCTCCACGCCCCCCAAATGAATTTCCGCTCTCCTGGGCTCAAATTTTTGTTTTTTTAAATCTGTTTGCGGATTTGAATTTAATTTTAATTTTAATTTAAGTGGTCACTTGTAAAAATCTCAGCCTATGCGCTCATACCCCTTGGGGGGTACATGGTGGGTACGTTTCGTACCCACCACGCCCCCTGAATGAATTTCCGCTCTCCTGGGCACAAATTTTTGTTTTTTTAAATCTGTTTGCGGATTTGAATTTAATTTTAATTTTAATTTAAGTGGTCACTTGTAAAAATCTCAGCCTATGCGCTCATACCCCTTGGGGGGTACGTGGTGGGTACGTTTCGTACCCACCACGTACCCCCCACGCCCCCCAAATGAATTTCCGCTCTCCTGGGCTCAAATTTTTGTTTTTTTAAATCTGTTTGCGGATTTGAATTTAATTTTAATTTTAATTTAAGTGGTCACTTGTAAAAATCTCATCCTATGCGCTCATACCCAGTATGGGGTACGTATGGGATACGATCGTACCCCATACGTACCCTATACGTACTCCACGCCCCCAAAATGAACTTCCGCTCTCCTGGGCTCATATTTTTGTTTTTTTAAATCTGTTTGCGGATTTGAATTTAATTTTAATTTTAATTTAAGTGGTCACTTGTAAAAATCTCAGCCTATGCGCTCATACCCCTTGGGGGGTACATGGTGGGTACGTTTCGTACCCACCACGCCCCCCGAATGAATTTCCGCTCTCCTGGGCTCAAATTTTTGTTTTTTTAAATCTGTTTGCGGATTTGAATTTAATTTTAATTTTAATTTAAGTGGTCACTTGTAAAAATCTCAGCCTATGCGCTCATACCCCTTGGGGGGTACGTGGTGGGTACGTTTCGTACCCACCACGTACCCCCCACGCCCCCCGAATGAATTTCCGCTCTCCTGGGCTCAAATTTTTGTTTTTTTAAATCTGTTTGCGGATTTCAATTTAATTTTAATTTTAATTTAAGTGGTCACTTGTAAAAATCTCAGCCTATGCGCTCATACCCCTTGGGGGTACGTGGTGGGTACGTTTCGTACCCACCACGTACCCCCCACGCCCCCCGAATGAATTTCCGCTCTCCTGGGCTCAAATTTTTGTTTTTTTAAATCTGTTTGCGGATTTGAATTTAATTTTAATTTTAATTTAAGTGGTCACTTGTAAAAATCTCATCCTATGCGCTCATACCCAGTATGGGGTACGTATGGGATACGATCGTACCCCATACGTACCCTATACGTACTCCACGCCCCCAAAATGAACTTCCGCTCTCCTGGGCTCATATTTTTGTTTTTTTAAATCTGTTTGCGGATTTGAATTTAATTTTAATTTTAATTTAAGTGGTCACTTGTAAAAATCTCAGCCTATGCGCTCATACCCCTTGGGGGGTACGTGGTGGGTACGTTTCGTACCCACCACGTACCCCCCACGCCCCCCGAATGAATTTCCGCTCTCCTGGGCTCAAATTTTTGTTTTTTTAAATCTGTTTGCGGATTTGAATTTAATTTTAATTTTAATTTAAGTGGTCACTTGTAAAAATCTCATCCTATGCGCTCATACCCAGTATTGGGTACGATCGTACCCCATACGTACCCTATACGTACTCCACGCCCCCAAAATGATCTTCCGCTCTCCTGGGCTCAAATTTTTGTTTTTTTAAATCTGTTTGCGGATTTGAATTTAATTTTAATTTTAATTTAAGTGGTCACTTGTAAAAATCTCAGCCTATGCGCTCATACCCCTTGGGGGTACGTGGTGGGTACGTTTCGTACCCACCACGTACCCCCCACGCCCCCCGAATGAATTTCCGCTCTCCTGGGCTCAAATTTTTGTTTTTTTAAATCTGTTTGCGGATTTGAATTTAATTTTAATTTTAATTTAAGTGGTCACTTGTAAAAATCTCATCCTATGCGCTCATACCCAGTATTGGGTACGATCGTACCCCATACGTACCCTATACGTACTCCACGCCCCCAAAATGATCTTCCGCTCTCCTGGGCTCAAATTTTTGTTTTTTTAAATCTGTTTGCGGATTTGAATTTAATTTTAATTTTAATTTAAGTGGTCACTTGTAAAAATCTCAGCCTATGCGCTCATACCCCTTGGGGGGTACGTGGTGGGTACGTTTCGTACCCACCACGTACCCCCCACGCCCCCCAAATGAATTTCCGCTCTCCTGGGCTCAAATTTTTGTTTTTTTAAATCTGTTTGCGGATTTGAATTTAATTTTAATTTTAATTTAAGTGGTCACTTGTAAAAATCTCATCCTATGCGCTCATACCCAGTATGGGGTACGTATGGGATACGATCGTACCCCATACGTACCCTATACGTACTCCACGCCCCCAAAATGAACTTCCGCTCTCCTGGGCTCATATTTTTGTTTTTTTAAATCTGTTTGCGGATTTGAATTTAATTTTAATTTTAATTCAAGTGGTCACTTGTAAAAATCTCAGCCTATGCGCTCATACCCCTTGGGGGGTACATGGTGGGTACGTTTCGTACCCACCACGCCCCCCGAATGAATTTCCGCTCTCCTGGGCTCAAATTTTTGTTTTTTTAAATCTGTTTGCGGATTTGAATTTAATTTTAATTTTAATTTAAGTGGTCACTTGTAAAAATCTCAGCCTATGCGCTCATACCCCTTGAAGGTACGTGGTGGGTACGTTTCGTACCCACCACGTACCCCCCACGCCCCCCGAATGAATTTCCGCTCTCCTGGGCTCAAATTTTTGTTTTTTTAAATCTGTTTGCGGATTTCAATTTAATTTTAATTTTAATTTAAGTGGTCACTTGTAAAAATCTTATCCTATGCGCTCATACCCAGTATTGGGTACGATCGTACCCCATACGTACCCTATACGTACTCCACGCCCCCAAAATGATCTTCCGCTCTCCTGGGCTCAAATTTTTGTTTTTTTAAATCTGTTTGCGGATTTGAATTTAATTTTAATTTTAATTTAAGTGGTCACTTGTAAAAATCTCAGCCTATGCGCTCATACCCCTTGGGGGGTACGTGGTGGGTACGTTTCGTACCCACCACGTACCCCCCACGCCCCCCAAATGAATTTCCGCTCTCCTGGGCTCAAATTTTTGTTTTTTTAAATCTGTTTGCGGATTTGAATTTAATTTTAATTTTAATTTAAGTGGTCACTTGTAAAAATCTCATCCTATGCGCTCATACCCAGTATGGGGTACGTATGGGATACGATCGTACCCCATACGTACCCTATACGTACTCCACGCCCCCAAAATGAACTTCCGCTCTCCTGGGCTCATATTTTTGTTTTTTTAAATCTGTTTGCGGATTTGAATTTAATTTTAATTTTAATTTAAGTGGTCACTTGTAAAAATCTCAGCCTATGCGCTCATACCCCTTGGGGGGTACATGGTGGGTACGTTTCGTACCCACCACGCCCCCCGAATGAATTTCCGCTCTCCTGGGCTCAAATTTTTGTTTTTTTAAATCTGTTTGCGGATTTGAATTTAATTTTAATTTTAATTTAAGTGGTCACTTGTAAAAATCTTAGCCTATGCGCTCATACCCCTTGGGGGGTATGTGGTGGGTACGTTTCGTACCCACCACGTACCCCCCACGCCCCCCGAATGAATTTCCGCTCTCCTGGGCTCAAATTTTTGTTTTTTTAAATCTGTTTGCGGATTTCAATTTAATTTTAATTTTAATTTAAGTGGTCACTTGTAAAAATCTCAACCTATGCGCTCATACCCCTTGGGGGGTACGTGGTGGGTACGTTTCGTACCCACCACGTACCCCCCACGCCCCCCGAATGAATTTCCGCTCTCCAGGGCTCAAATTTTTGTTTTTTTAAATCTGTTTGCGGATTTGAACTTAATTTTAATTTTAATTTAAGTGGTCACTTGTAAAAATCTCAGCCTATGCGCTCATACCCCTTGGGGGGTACGTGGTGGGTACGTTTCGTACCCACCACGTACCCCCCACGCCCCCCGAATGAATTTCCGCTCTCCTGGGCTCAAATTTTTGTTTTTTTAAATCTGTTTGCGGATTTCAATTTAATTTTAATTTTAATTTAAGTGGTCACTTGTAAAAATCTCAGCCTATGCGCTCATACCCCTTGGGGGTACGTGGTGGGTACGTTTCGTACCCACCACGTACCCCCCACGCCCCCCGAATGAATTTCCGCTCTCCAGGGCTCAAATTTTTGTTTTTTTAAATCTGTTTGCGGATTTGAATTTAATTTTAATTTTAATTTAAGTGGTCACTTGTAAAAATCTCAGCCTATGCGCTCATACCCCTTGGGGGGTACGTGGTGGGTACGTTTCGTACCCACCACGTACCCCCCACGCCCCTCGAATGAATTTCCGCTCTCCTGGGCTCAAATTTTTGTTTTTTTAAATCTGTTTGCGGATTTGAATTTAATTTTAATTTTAATTTAAGTGGTCACTTGTAAAAATCTCATCCTATGCGCTCATACCCAGTATGGGGTACGTATGGGGTAGGATCGTACCCCATACGTACCCTATACGTACTCCACACCCCCAAAATGAACTTCCGCTCTCCTGGGCTCAAATTTTTGTTTTTTTAAATCTGTTTGCGGATTTGAATTTAATTTTAATTTTAATTTAAGTGGTCACTTGTAAAAATCTCAGCCTATGCGCTCATACCCCTTGGGGGGTACGTGGTGGGTACGTTTCGTACCCACCACGTACCCCCCACGCCCCCCGAATGAATTTCCGCTCTCCTGGGCTCAAATTTTTGTTTTTTTAAATCTGTTTGCGGATTTGAATTTAATTTTAATTTTAATTTAAGTGGTCACTTGTAAAAATCTCAGCCTATGCGCTCATACCCCTTGGGGGGTACGTGGTGGGTACGTTTCGTACCCACCACGTACCCCCCACGCCCCCCGAATGAATTTCCGCTCTCCTGGGCTCAAATTTTTGTTTTTTTAAATCTGTTTGCGGATTTGAATTTAATTTGAATTTTAATTTAAGTGGTCACTTGTAAAAATCTCAGCCTATGCGCTCATACCCCTTGGAGGGTACGTGGTGGGTACGTTTCGTACCCACCACGTACCCCCCACGCCCCCCCAATGAATTTCCGCTCTCCTGGGCTCAAATTTTTGTTTTTTTAAATCTGTTTGCGGATTTGAATTTAATTTTAATTTTAATTTAAGTGGTCACTTGTAAAAATCTCATCCTATGCGCTCATACCCAGTATGGGTTACGTATGGGGTACGATCGTACCCCATACGTACCCTATACGTACTCCACGCCCCCAAAATGAACTTCCGCTCTCCTGGGCTCAAATTTTTGTTTTTTTAAATCTGTTTGCGGATTTGAATTTAATTTTAATTTTAATTTAAGTGGTCACTTGTAAAAATCTCAGCCTATGCGCTCATACCCCTTGGGGGGTACGTGGTGGGTACGTTTCGTACCCACCACGTACCCCCCACGCCCCCCGAATGAATTTCCGCTCTCCTGGGCTCAAATTTTTGTTTTTTTAAATCTGTTTGCGGATTTCAATTTAATTTTAATTTTAATTTAAGTGGTCACTTGTAAAAATCTCAGCCTATGCGCTCATACCCCTTGGGGGGTACGTGGTGGGTACGTTTCGTACCCACCACGTACCCCCCACGCCCCCGAATGAATTTCCGC
This sequence comes from Beris morrisii, assembly GCA_951812415.1. Taxonomy (NCBI): domain Eukaryota; kingdom Metazoa; phylum Arthropoda; class Insecta; order Diptera; family Stratiomyidae; genus Beris; species Beris morrisii. Next base: position 143,787,907 of record OX638312.1, on the reverse strand, counting down.
TCTCCTGGGCTCAAATTTTTGTTTTTTTAAATCTGTTTGCGGATTTCAATTTAATTTTAATTTTAATTTAAGTGGTCACTTGTAAAAATCTCAGCCTATGCGCTCATACCCCTTGGGGGTACGTGGTGGGTACGTTTCGTACCCACCACGTACCCCCCACGCCCCCCGAATGAATTTCCGCTCTCCAGGGCTCAAATTTTTGTTTTTTTAAATCTGTTTGCGGATTTGAATTTAATTTTAATTTTAATTTAAGTGGTCACTTGTAAAAATCTCAGCCTATGCGCTCATACCCCTTGGGGGGTACGTGGTGGGTACGTTTCGTACCCACCATGTACCCCCCACGCCCCCCGAATGAATTTCCGCTCTCCTGGGCTCAAATTTTTGTTTTTTTAAATCTGTTTGCGGATTTGAATTTAATTTTAATTTTAATTTAAGTGGTCACTTGTAAAAATCTCATCCTATGCGCTCATACCCAGTATAGGGTACGATCGTACCCCATACGTACCCTATACGTACTGCACGCCCCCAAAATGATCTTCCGCTCTCCTGGGCTCAAATTTTTGTTTTTTTAAATCTGTTTGCGGATTTGAATTTAATTTTAATTTTAATTTAAGTGGTCACTTGTAAAAATCTCAGCCTATGCGCTCATACCCCTTGGGGGGTACGTGGTGGGTACGTTTCGTACCCACCACGTACCCCCCACGCCCCCCGAATGAATTTCCGCTCTCCTGGGCTCAAATTTTTGTTTTTTTAAATCTGTTTGCGGATTTGAATTTAATTTTAATTTTAATTTAAGTGGTCACTTGTAAAAATCTCATCCTATGCGCTCATACCCAGTATGGGGTACGTATGGGATACGATCGTACCCCATACGTACCCTATACGTACTCCACGCCCCCAAAATGAACTTCCGCTCTCCTGGGCTCATATTTTTGTTTTTTTAAATCTGTTTGCGGATTTGAATTTAATTTTAATTTTAATTTAAGTGGTCACTTGTAAAAATCTCAGCCTATGCGCTCATACCCCTTGGGGGGTACATGGTGGGTACGTTTCGTACCCACCACGCCCCCCGAATGAATTTCCGCTCTCCTGGGCTCAAATTTTTGTTTTTTTAAATCTGTTTGCGGATTTGAATTTAATTTTAATTTTAATTTAAGTGGTCACTTGTAAAAATCTCAGCCTATGCGCTCATACCCCTTGGCGGGTACGTGGTGGGTACGTTTCGTACCCACCACGTACCCCCCACGCCCCCCGAATGAATTTCCGCTCTCCTGGGCTCAAATTTTTGTTTTTTTAAATCTGTTTGCGGATTTGAATTTAATTTTAATTTTAATTTAAGTGGTCACTTGTAAAAATCTCATCCTATGCGCTCATACCCAGTATGGGGTACGTATGGGGTACGATCGTACCCCATACGTACCCTATACTTACTCCACGCCCCCAAAATGAACTTCCGCTCTCCTGGGCTCAAATTTTTGTTTTTTTAAATCTGTTTGCGGATTTGAATTTAATTTTAATTTTAATTTAAGTGGTCACTTGTAAAAATCTCAGCCTATGCGCTCATACCCCTTGGGGGTACGTGGTGGGTACGTTTCGTACCCACCACGTACCCCCCACGCCCCCCGAAATGAATTTCCGCTCTCCTGGGCTCAAACTTTTGTTTTTTTAAATCTGTTTGCGGATTTGAATTTAATTTTAATTTTAATTTAAGTGGTCACTTGTAAAAATCTCATCCTATGCGCTCATACCCAGTATGGGGTACGTATGGGGTACGATCGTACCCCATACGTACCCTATACTTACTCCACGCCCCCAAAATGAACTTCCGCTCTCCTGGGCTCAAATTTTTGTTTTTTTAAATCTGTTTGCGGATTTGAATTTAATTTTAATTTTAATTTAAGTGGTCACTTGTAAAAATCTCAGCCTATGCGCTCATACCCCTTGGGGGGTACGTGGTGGGTACGTTTCGTACCCACCACGTACCCCCCACGCCCCCCGAATGAATTTCCGCTCTCCTGGGCTCAAATTTTTGTTTTTTTAAATCTGTTTGCGGATTTGAATTTAATTTTAATTTTAATTTAAGTGGTCACTTGTAAAAATCTCAGCCTATGCGCTCATACCCCTTGGGGGGTACATGGTGGGCACGTTTCGTACCCACCACGCCCCCCGAATGAATTTCCGCTCTCCTGGGCTCAAATTTTTGTTTTTTTAAATCTGTTTGCGGATTTGAATTTAATTTGAATTTTAATTTAAGTGGTCACTTGTAAAAATCTCAGCCTATGCGCTCATACCCCTACGTGGTGGGTACGTTTCGTACCCACCACGTACCCCCCACGCCCCCCGAATGAATTTCCGCTCTCCTGGGCTCAAATTTTTGTTTTTTTAAATCTGTTTGCGGATTTGAATTTAATTTTAATTTTAATTTAAGTGGTCACTTGTAAAAATCTCAGCCTATGCGCTCATACCCCTACGTGGTGGGTACGTTTCGTACCCACCACGTAACCCCCACGCCCCCCGAATGAATTTCCGCTCTCCTGGGCTCAAATTTTTGTTTTTTTAAATCTGTTTGTGGATTTGAATTTAATTTTAATTTTAATTTAAGTGGTCACTTGTAAAAATCGCAGCCTATGCGCTCATACCCCTTGGGGGGTATGTGGTGGGTACGTTTCGTACCCACCACGTACCCCCCACGCCCCCCGAATGAATTTCCGCTCTCCTGGGCTCAAATTTTTGTTTTTTTAAATCTGTTTGCGGATTTGAATTTAATTTTAATTTTAATTTAAGTGGTCACTTGTAAAAATCTCATCCTATGCGCTCATACCCCTTAGGGGGTACGTGGTGGGTACGTTTCGTACCCACCACGTACCCCCCACGCCCCCCGAATGAATTTCCGCTCTCCTGGGCTCAAATTTTTTATTTTTTAAATCTGTTTGCGGATTTGAATTTAATTTTAATTTTAATTTAAGTGGTCACTTGTAAAAATCTCATCCTATGCGCTCATACCCAGTATGGGGTACGTATGGGGTACGATCGTACCCCATACGTACCCTATACGTACTCCACGCCCCCAAAATGAACTTCCGCTCTCCTGGGCTCAAATTTTTGTTTTTTTAAATCTGTTTGCGAATTTGAATTTAATTTTAATTTTAATTTAAGTGGTCACTAGTAAAATTCTCAGCCTATGCGCTCATACCCCTTGGGGGTACGTGGTGGGTACGTTTCGTACCCACCACGTAAACCCCACGCCCCCCGAATGAATTTCCGCTCTCCTGGGCTCAAATTTTTGTTTTTTTAAATCTGTTTGCGGATTTGAATTTAATTTTAATTTTAATTTAAGTGGTCACTTGTAAAAATCTCAGCCTATGCGCTCATACCCCTTAGGGGGTACGTGGTGGGTACGTTTTGTACCCACCACGTACCCCCCACGCCCCCCGAATGAATTTCCGCTCTCCTGGGCTCAAATTTTTGTTTTTTTAAATCTGTTTGCGGATTTGAATTTAATTTTAATTTTAATTTAAGTGGTCACTTGTAAAAATCTCATCCTATGCACTCATACCCAGTATGGGGTACGATCGTACCCCATACGTACCCTATACGTACTCCACGCCCCCAAAATGAACTTCCGCTCTCCTGGGCTCAAATTTTTGTTTTTTTAAATCTGTTTGCGGATTTGAATTTAATTTTAATTTTAATTTAAGTGGTCACTTGTAAAAATCTCATCCTATGCACTCATACCCAGTATGGGGTACGATCGTACCCCATACGTACCCTATACGTACTCCACGCCCCCAAAATGAACTTCCGCTCTCCTGGGCTCAAATTTTTGTTTTTTTAAATCTGTTTGCGAATTTGAATTTAATTTTAATTTTAATTTAAGTGGTCACTAGTAAAATTCTCAGCCTATGCGCTCATACCCCTTGGGGGTACGTGGTGGGTACGTTTCGTACCCACCACGTAAACCCCACGCCCCCCGAATGAATTTCCGCTCTCCTGGGCTCAAATTTTTGTTTTTTTAAATCTGTTTGCGGATTTGAATTTAATTTTAATTTTAATTTAAGTGGTCACTTATAAAAATCTCAGCCTATGCGCTCATACCCCTTAGGGAGTACGTGGTGGGTACGTTTTGTACCCACCACGTACCCCCCACGCCCCCCGAATGAATTTCCGCTCTCCTGGGCTCAAATTTTTGTTTTTTTAAATCTGTTTGCGGATTTGAATTTAATTTTAATTTTAATTTAAGTGGTCACTTGTAAAAATCTCAGCCTATGCGCTCATACCCCTTGGGGGGTACGTGGTGGGTACATTTCGTACCCACCACGTACCTCCCACGCCCCCCGAATGAATTTCCGCTCTCCTGGGCTCAAATTTTTGTTTTTTTAAATCTGTTTGCGGATTTGAATTTAATTTTAATTTTAATTTAAGTGGTCACTTGTAAAAATCTCATCCTATGCACTCATACCCAGTATGGGGTACGATCGTACCCCATACGTACCCTATACGTACTCCACGCCCCCAAAATGAACTTCCGCTCTCCTGGGCTCAAATTTTTTATTTTTTAAATCTGTTTGCGGATTTGAATTTAATTTTAATTTTAATTTAAGTGGTCACTTGTAAAAATCTCAGCCTATGCGCTCATACCCCTTGGGGGGTACGTGGTGGGTACGTTTCGTACCCACCACGTACCCCCCACGCCCCCCGAATGAATTTCCGCTCTCCTGGGCTCAAATTTTTGTTTTTTTAAATCTGTTTGCGGATTTGAATTTAATTTTAATTTTAATTTAAGTGGTCACTTGTAAAAATCTCAGCCTATGCGCTCATACCCCTTGGGGGGTACGTGGTGGGTACGTTTCGTACCCACCACGTACCCCCCACGCCCCCCGAATGAATTTCCGCTCTCCTGGGCTCAAATTTTTGTTTTTTTAAATCTGTTTGCGGATTTGAATTTAATTTTAATTTTAATTTAAGTGGTCACTTGTATAAATCTCATCCTATGCGCTCATACCCAGTATGGGGTACGTATGGGATACGATCGTACCCCATACGTACCCTATACGTACTCCACGCCCCCAAAATGAACTTCCGCTCTCCTGGGCTAAAATTTTTGTTTTTTTAAATCTGTTTGCGGATTTGAATTTAATTTTAATTTTAATTTAAGTGGTCACTTGTAAAAATCTCAGCCTATGCGCTCATACCCCTTGAAGAGTACGTGGTGGGTACGTTTCGTACCCACCACGTACCCCCCACGCCCCCCGAATGAATTTCCGCTCTCCTGTGCTCAAATTTTTGTTTTTTTAAATCTGTTTGCGGATTTGAATTTAATTTTAATTTTAATTTAAGTGGTCACTTGTAAAAATCTCAGCCTATGCGCTCATACCCCTTGGGGGGTACGTGGTGGGTACGTTTCGTACCCACTACGTACCCCCCACGCCCCCCGAATGAATTTCCGCTCTCCTGGGCTCAAATTTTTGTTTTATTAAATCTGTTTGCGGATTTGAATTTAATTTTAATTTTAATTTAAGTGGTCACTTGTAAAAATCTCAGCCTATGCACTCATACCCCTTGGGGGGTACGTGGTGGGTACGTTTCGTACCCACCACGTACCCCCACGCCCCCGAATGAATTTCCGCTCTCCCGGGCTCAAATTTTTGTTTTTTTAAATCTGTTTGCGGATTTGAATTTAATTTTAATTTTAATTTAAGTGGTCACTTGTAAAAATCTCAGCCTATGCGCTCATACCCCTTGGGGGGTACGTGGTGGGTACGTTTCGTACCCACCACGTACCCCCACGCCCCCCGAATGAATTTCCGCTCTCCTGGGCTCAAATTTTTGTTTTTTTAAATCTGTTTGCGGATTTGAATTTAATTTTAATTTTAATTTAAGTGGTCACTTGTAAAAATCTCAGCCTATGCGCTCATACCCCTTGAAGGGTACGTGGTGGGTACGTTTCGTACCCCCCAATTTCCGCTCTCCTGGGCTCAAATTTTTGTTTTTTTAAATCTGTTTGCGGATTTGAATTTAATTTTAATTTTAATTTAAGTGGTCACTTGTAAAAATCTCATCCTATGCACTCATACCCAGTATGGGGTACGATCGTACCCCATACGTACCCTATACGTACTCCACGCCCCCAAAATGAACTTCCGCTCTCCTGGGCTCAAATTTTTGTTTTTTTAAATCTGTTTGCGGATTTGAATTTAATTTTAATTTTAATTTAAGTGGTCACTTGTAAAAATCTCAGCCTATGCGCTCATACCCCTTGGGGGGTACGTGGTGGGTACGTTTCGTACCCACCACGTACCCCCCACGCCCCCCGAATGAATTTCCGCTCTCCTGGGCTCAAATTTTTGTTTTTTTAAATCTGTTTGCGGATTTGAATTTAATTTTAATTTTAATTTAAGTGGTCACTTGTAAAAATCTCAGCCTATGCGCTCATACCCCTTGGGGGGTACGTGGTGGGTACGTTTCGTACCCACCACGTACCCCCACGCCCCCCGAATGAATTTCCGCTCTCCTGGGCTCAAATTTTTGTTTTTTTAAATCTGTTTGCGGATTTGAATTTAATTTTAATTTTAATTTAAGTGGTCACTTGTAAAAATCTCAGCCTATGCGCTCATACCCCTTGAAGGGTACGTGGTGGGTACGTTTCGTACCCACCACGTACCCCCCATGCCCCCCGAATGAATTTCCGCTCTCCTGGGCTCAAATTTTTGTTTTTTTAAATCTGTTTGCGGATTTGAATTTAATTTTAATTTTAATTTAAGTGGTCACTTGTAAAAATCTCATCCTATGCACTCATACCCAGTATGGGGTACGATCGTACCCCATACGTACCCTATACGTACTCCACGCCCCCAAAATGAACTTCCGCTCTCCCGGGCTCAAATTTTTGTTTTTTTAAATCTGTTTGCGGATTTGAATTTAATTTTAATTTTAATTTAAGTGGTCACTTGTAAAAATCTCAGCCTATGCGCTCATACCCCTTGGGGGGTACGTGGTGGGTACGTTTCGTACCCACCACGTACCCCCCACGCCCCCCGAATGAATTTCCGCTCTCCTGGGCTCAAATTTTTGTTTTTTTAAATCTGTTTGCGGATTTGAATTTAATTTTAATTTTAATTTAAGTGGTCACTTGTAAAAATCTCATCCTATGCGCTCATACCCCTTAGGGGGTACGTGGTGGGTACGTTTCGTACCCACCACGTACCCCCCACGCCCCCCGAATGAATTTCCGCTCTCCTGGGCTCAAATTTTTTATTTTTTAAATCTGTTTGCGGATTTGAATTTAATTTTAATTTTAATTTAAGTGGTCACTTGTAAAAATCTCATCCTATGCGCTCATACCCAGTATGGGGTACGTATGGGGTACGATCGTACCCCATACGTACCCTATACGTACTCCACGCCCCCAAAATGAACTTCCGCTCTCCTGGGCTAAAATTTTTGTTTTTTTAAATCTGTTTGCGGATTTGAATTTAATTTTAATTTTAATTTAAGTGGTCACTTGTAAAAATCTCAGCCTATGCGCTCATACCCCTTGAAGAGTACGTGGTGGGTACGTTTCGTACCCACCACGTACCCCCCACGCCCCCCGAATGAATTTCCGCTCTCCTGTGCTCAAATTTTTGTTTTTTTAAATCTGTTTGCGGATTTGAATTTAATTTTAATTTTAATTTAAGTGGTCACTTGTAAAAATCTCAGCCTATGCGCTCATACCCCTTGGGGGGTACGTGGTGGGTACGTTTCGTACCCACCACGTACCCCCCACGCCCCCCGAATGAATTTCCGCTCTCCTGGGCTCAAATTTTTGTTTTTTTAAATCTGTTTGCGGATTTGAATTTAATTTTAATTTTAATTTAAGTGGTCACTTGTAAAAATCTCAGCCTATGCGCTCATACCCCTTGGGGGGTACGTGGTGGGTACGTTTCGTACCCACCACGTACCCCCACGCCCCCCGAATGAATTTCCGCTCTCCTGGGCTCAAATTTTTGTTTTTTTAAATCTGTTTGCGGATTTGAATTTAATTTTAATTTTAATTTAAGTGGTCACTTGTAAAAATCTCAGCCTATGCGCTCATACCCCTTGAAGGGTACGTGGTGGGTACGTTTCGTACCCACCACGTACCCCCCATGCCCCCCGAATGAATTTCCGCTCTCCTGGGCTCAAATTTTTGTTTTTTTAAATCTGTTTGCGGATTTGAATTTAATTTTAATTTTAATTTAAGTGGTCACTTGTAAAAATCTCATCCTATGCACTCATACCCAGTATGGGGTACGATCGTACCCCATACGTACCCTATACGTACTCCACGCCCCCAAAATGAACTTCCGCTCTCCTGGGCTCAAATTTTTGTTTTTTTAAATCTGTTTGCGGATTTGAATTTAATTTTAATTTTAATTTAAGTGGTCACTTGTAAAAATCTCAGCCTATGCGCTCATACCCCTTGGGGGGTACGTGGTGGGTACGTTTCGTACCCACCACGTACCCCCCACGCCCCCCGAATGAATTTCCGCTCTCCTGGGCTCAAATTTTTGTTTTTTTAAATCTGTTTGCGGATTTGAATTTAATTTTAATTTTAATTTAAGTGGTCACTTGTAAAAATCTCATCCTATGCGCTCATACCCCTTAGGGGGTACGTGGTGGGTACGTTTCGTACCCACCACGTACCCCCCACGCCCCCCGAATGAATTTCCGCTCTCCTGGGCTCAAATTTTTTATTTTTTAAATCTGTTTGCGGATTTGAATTTAATTTTAATTTTAATTTAAGTGGTCACTTGTAAAAATCTCATCCTATGCGCTCATACCCAGTATGGGGTACGTATGGGGTACGATCGTACCCCATACGTACCCTATACGTACTCCACGCCCCCAAAATGAACTTCCGCTCTCCTGGGCTCAAATTTTTGTTTTTTTAAATCTGTTTGCGAATTTGAATTTAATTTTAATTTTAATTTAAGTGGTCACTAGTAAAATTCTCAGCCTATGCGCTCATACCCCTTGGGGGTACGTGGTGGGTACGTTTCGTACCCACCACGTAAACCCCACGCCCCCCGAATGAATTTCCGCTCTCCTGGGCTCAAATCTTTGTTTTTTTAAATCTGTTTGCGGATTTGAATTTAATTTTAATTTTAATTTAAGTGGTCACTTGTAAAAATCTCATCCTATGCACTCATACCCAGTATGGGGTACGATCGTACCCCATACGTACCCTATACGTACTCCACGCCCCCAAAATGAACTTCCGCTCTCCTGGGCTCAAATTTTTGTTTTTTTAAATCTGTTTGCGGATTTGAATTTAATTTTAATTTTAATTTAAGTGGTCACTTGTAAAAATCTCAGCCTATGCGCTCATACCCCTTGGGGGGTACGTGGTGGGTACGTTTCGTACCCACCACGTACCCCCCACGCCCCCCGAATGAATTTCCGCTCTCCTGGGCTCAAATTTTTGTTTTTTTAAATCTGTTTGCGGATTTGAATTTAATTTTAATTTTAATTTAAGTGGTCACTTGTAAAAATCTCAGCCTATGCGCTCATACCCCTTGGGGGGTACGTGGTGGGTACATTTCGTACCCACCACGTACCTCCCACGCCCCCCGAATGAATTTCCGCTCTCCTGGGCTCAAATTTTTGTTTTTTTAAATCTGTTTGCGGATTTGAATTTAATTTTAATTTTAATTTAAGTGGTCACTTGTAAAAATCTCATCCTATGCACTCATACCCAGTATGGGGTACGATCGTACCCCATACGTACTCTATACGTACTCCACGCCCCCAAAATGAACTTCCGCTCTCCTGGGCTCAAATTTTTGTTTTTTTAAATCTGTTTGCGGATTTGAATTTAATTTTAATTTTAATTTAAGTGGTCACTTGTAAAAATCTCAGCCTATGCGCTCATACCCCTTGGGGGGTACGTGGTGGGTACGTTTCGTACCCACCACGTACCCCCCACGCCCCCCGAATGAATTTCCGCTCTCCTGGGCTCAAATTTTTGTTTTTTTAAATCTGTTTGCGGATTTGAATTTAATTTTAATTTTAATTTAAGTGGTCACTTGTAGAAATCTCATCCTATGCGCTCATACCCAGTATGGGGTACGATCGTACCCCATACGTACCCTATACGTACTCCACGTCCCCAAAATGAAGTTCCGCTCTCCTGGGATCAAATTTTTGTTTTTTTAAATCTGTTTGCGGATTTGAATTTAATTTTAATTTTAATTTAAGTGGTCACTTGTAAAAATCTCAGCCTATGCGCTCATACCCCTTGGGGGGTACATGGTACATGGTTTCGTACCCACTACGTACACCCCACGCCTCCCGAATGAATTTCCGCTCTCCTGGGCTCAAATTTTTGTTTTTTTAAATCTGTTTGCGGATTTGAATTTAATTTTAATTTTAATTTAAGTGGTCACTTGTATAAATCTCATCCTATGCGCTCATACCCAGTATGGGGTACGTATGGGATACGATCGTACCCCATACGTACCCTATACGTACTCCACGCCCCCAAAATGAACTTCCGCTCTCCTGGGCTAAAATTTTTGTTTTTTTAAATCTGTTTGCGGATTTGAATTTAATTTTAATTTTAATTTAAGTGGTCACTTGTAAAAATCTCAGCCTATGCGCTCATACCCCTTGAAGAGTACGTGGTGGGTACGTTTCGTACCCACCACGTACCCCCCACGCCCCCCGAATGAATTTCCGCTCTCCTGGGCTCAAATTTTTGTTTTTTTAAATCTGTTTGCGGATTTGAATTTAATTTGAATTTTAATTTAAGTGGTCACTTGTAAAAATCTCAGCCTATGCGCTCATACCCCTTGGGGGGTACGTGGTGGGTACGTTTCGTACCCACTACGTACCCCCCACGCCCCCCGAATGAATTTCCGCTCTCCTGGGCTCAAATTTTTGTTTTTTTAAATCTGTTTGCGGATTTGAATTTAATTTTAATTTTAATTTAAGTGGTCACTTGTAAAAATCTCAGCCTATGCGCTCATACCCCTTGGGGGGTACGTGGTGGGTACGTTTCGTACCCACCACGTACCCCCACGCCCCCCGAATGAATTTCCGCTCTCCTGGGCTCAAATTTTTGTTTTTTTAAATCTGTTTGCGGATTTGAATTTAATTTTAATTTTAATTTAAGTGGTCACTTGTAAAAATCTCAGCCTATGCGCTCATACCCCTTGAAGAGTACGTGGTGGGTACGTTTCGTACCCACCACGTACCCCCCATGCCCCCCGAATGAATTTCCGCTCTCCTGGGCTCAAATTTTTGTTTTTTTAAATCTGTTTGCGGATTTGAATTTAATTTTAATTTTAATTTAAGTGGTCACTTGTAAAAATCTCAGCCTATGCGCTCATACCCCTTGAAGGGTACGTGGCGGGTTCGTTTCGTACCCACCACGTACCCCCCATGCCCCCCGAATGAATTTCCGCTCTCCTGGGCTCAAATTTTTGTTTTTTTAAATCTGTTTGCGGATTTGAATTTAATTTTAATTTTAATTTAAGTGGTCACTTGTAAAAATCTCAGCCTATGCGCTCATACCCCAACGTGGTGGGTACGTTTCGTACCCACCACGTACCCCCCACGCCCCCCGAATGAATTTCCGCTCTCCTGGGCTCAAATTTTTGTTTTATTAAATCTGTTTGCGGATTTGAATTTAATTTTAATTTTAATTTAAGTGGTCACTTGTAAAAATCTCAGCGTATGCGCTCATACCCCTTGGGGGTACGTGGTGGGTACGTTTCGTACCCACCACGTACCCCCACGCCCCCCGAGTTAATTTCCGCTCTCCTGGGCTCAAATTTTTGTGTTTTTAAATCTGTTTGCGGATTTGAATTTAATTTTAATTTTAATTTAAGTGGTCACTTGTAAAAATCTCAGCCTATGCGCACATACCCAGTATGGGGTACGTATGGGGTACGATCGTACCCCATACGTACCCTATACGTACTCCACGTCCCCAAAATGAACTTCCGCTCTCCTGGGCTAAAATTTTTGTTTTTTTAAATCTGTTTGCGGATTTGAATTTAATTTTAATTTTAATTTAAGTGGTCACTTGTAAAAATCTCAGCCTATGCGCTCATACCTCTTGAAGGGTACGTGGTGGGTACGTTTCGTACCCACCACGTACCCCCCATGCCCCCCGAATGAATTTCCGCTCTCCTGGGCTCAAATTTTTGTTTTTTTAAATCTGTTTGCGGATTTGAATTTAATTTTAATTTTAATTTAAGTGGTCACTTGTAAAAATCTCAGCCTATGCGCTCATACCCCAACGTGGTGGGTACGTTTCGTACCCACCACGTACCCCCCACGCCCCCCGAATGAATTTCCGCTCTCCTGGGCTCAAATTTTTGTTTTATTAAATCTGTTTGCGGATTTGAATTTAATTTTAATTTTAATTTAAGTGGTCACTTGTAAAAATCTCAGCCTATGCGCTCATACCCCTTGGGGGGTACGTGGTGGGTACGTTTCGTACCCACCACGTACCCCCACGCCCCCCGAATGAATTTCCGCTCTCCTGGGCTCAAATTTTTGTTTTTTTAAATCTGTTTGCGGATTTGAATTTAATTTTAATTTTAATTTAAGTGGTCACTTGTAAAAATCTCAGCCTATGCGCTCATACCCCTTGAAGGGTACGTGGTGGGTACGTTTCGTACCCACCACGTACCCCCCATGCCCCCCGAATGAATTTCCGCTCTCCTGGGCTCAAATTTTTGTTTTTTTAAATCTGTTTGCGGATTTGAATTTAATTTTAATTTTAATTTAAGTGGTCACTTGTAAAAATCTCAGCCTATGCGCTCATACCCCTTGAAGGGTACGTGGTGGGTACGTTTCGTACCCACCACGTACCCGCCACGCCCCCCGAATGAATTTCCGCTCTCCTGTGCTCAAATTTTTGTTTTTTTAAATCTGTTTGCGGATTTGAATTTAATTTTAATTTTAATTTAAGTGGTCACTTGTAAAAATCTCAGCCTATGCGCTCATACCCCTTGGGGGGTACGTGGTGGGTACGTTTCGTACCCACCACGTACCCCCCATGCCCCCCGAATGAATTTCCGCTCTCCTGGGCTCAAATTTTTGTTTTTTTAAATCTGTTTGCGGATTTGAATTTAATTTTAATTTTAATTTAAGTGGTCACTTGTAAAAATCTCAGCCTATGCGCTCATACCCCTTGAAGGGTACGTGGTGGGTACGTTTCGTACCCACCACGTACCCCCCATGCCCCCCGAATGAATTTCCGCTCTCCTGGGCTCAAATTTTTGTTTTTTTAAATCTGTTTGCGGATTTGAATTTAATTTTAATTTTAATTTAAGTGGTCACTTGTAAAAATCTCAGCCTATGCGCTCATACCCCTTGAAGGGTACGTGGTGGGTACGTTTCGTACCCACCACGTACCCCCCACGCCCCCCGAATGAATTTCCGCTCTCCTGTGCTCAAATTTTTGTTTTTTTAAATCTGTTTGCGGATTTGAATTTAATTTTAATTTTAATTTAAGTGGTCACTTGTAAAAATCTCAGCCTATGCGCTCATACCCCTTGGGGGGTACGTGGTGGGTACGTTTCGTACCCACCACGTACCCCCCATGCCCCCCGAATGAATTTCCGCTCTCCTGGGCTCAAATTTTTGTTTTTTTAAATCTGTTTGCGGATTTGAATTTAATTTTAATTTTAATTTAAGTGGTCACTTGTAAAAATCTCAGCCTATGCGCTCATACCCCAACGTGGTGGGTACGTTTCGTACCCACCACGTACCCCCCACGCCCCCCGAATGAATTTCCGCTCTCCTGGGCTCAAATTTTTGTTTTTTTAAATCTGTTTGCGGATTTGAATTTAATTTTAATTTTAATTTAAGTGGTCACTTGTAAAAATCTCAGCCTATGCGCTCATACCCCTTGAAGGGTACGTGGTGGGTACGTTTCGTACCCACCACGTACCCCCCACGCCCCCCGAATGAATTTCCGCTCTCCTGTGCTCAAATTTTTGTTTTTTTAAATCTGTTTGCGGATTTGAATTTAATTTTAATTTTAATTTAAGTGGTCACTTGTAAAAATCTCAGCCTATGCGCTCATACCCCTTGGGGGGTACGTGGTGGGTACGTTTCGTACCCACCACGTACCCCCACGCCCCCCGAATGAATTTCCGCTCTCCTGGGCTCAAATTTTTGTTTTTTTAAATCTGTTTGCGGATTTGAATTTAATTTTAATTTTAATTTAAGTGGTCACTTGTAAAAATCTCAGCCTATGCGCTCATACCCCTTGGGGGGTACGTGGTGGGTACGTTTCGTACCCACCACGTACCCCCACGCCCCCCGAATGAATTTCCGCTCTCCTGGGCTCAAATTTTTGTTTTTTTAAATCTGTTTGCGGATTTGAATTTAATTTTAATTTTAATTTAAGTGGTCACTTGTAAAAATCTCAGCCTATGCGCTCATACCCCTTGAAGGGTACGTGGTGGGTACGTTTCGTACCCACCACGTACCCCCCATGCCCCCCGAATGAATTTCCGCTCTCCTGGGCTCAAATTTTTGTTTTTTTAAATCTGTTTGCGGATTTGAATTTAATTTTAATTTTAATTTAAGTGGTCACTTGTAAAAATCTCAGCCTATGCGCACATACCCAGTATGGGGTACGTCTGGGGTACGATCGTACCCCATACGTACCCTATACGTACTCCACGTCCCCAAAATGAACTTCCGCTCTCCTGGGCTCAAATTTTTGTTTTTTTAAATCTGTTTGCGGATTTGAATTTAATTTTAATTTTAATTTAAGTGGTCACTTGTAAAAATCTCAGCCTATGCGCTCATACCCTTTGGGGGGTACGTGGTGGGTACGTTTCGTACCCACCACGTACCCCCACGCCCCCCGAATGAATTTCCGCTCTCCTGGGCTCAAATTTTTGTTTTTTTAAATCTGTTTGCGGATTTGAATTTAATTTTAATTTTAATTTAAGTGGTCACTTGTAAAAATCTCAGCCTATGCGCTCATACCCCTTGAAGGGTACGTGGTGGGTACGTTTCGTACCCACCACGTACCCCCCATGCCCCCCGAATGAATTTCCGCTCTCCTGGGCTCAAATTTTTGTTTTTTTAAATCTGTTTGCGGATTTGAATTTAATTTTAATTTTAATTTAAGTGGTCACTTGTAAAAATCTCAGCCTATGCGCTCATACCCCAACGTGGTGGGTACGTTTCGTACCCACCACGTACCCCCCACGCCCCCCGAATGAATTTCCGCTCTCCTGGGCTCAAATTTTTGTTTTTTTAAATCTGTTTGCGGATTTGAATTTAATTTTAATTTTAATTTAAGTGGTCACTTGTATAAATCTCATCCTATGCGCTCATACCCAGTATGGGGTACGTATGGGATACGATCGTACCCCATACGTACCCTATACGTACTCCACGCCCCCAAAATGAACTTCCGCTCTCCTGGGCTAAAATTTTTGTTTTTTTAAATCTGTTTGCGGATTTGAATTTAATTTTAATTTTAATTTAAGTGGTCACTTGTAAAAATCTCAGCCTATGCGCTCATACCCCTTGAAGAGTACGTGGTGGGTACGTTTCGTACCCACCACGTACCCCCCACGCCCCCCGAATGAATTTCCGCTCTCCTGGGCTCAAATTTTTGTTTTTTTAAATCTGTTTGCGGATTTGAATTTAATTTTAATTTTAATTTAAGTGGTCACTTGTAAAAATCTCAGCCTATGCGCTCATACCCCTTGGGGGGTACGTGGTGGGTACGTTTCGTACCCACCACGTACCCCCACGCCCCCCGAATGAATTTCCGCTCTCCTGGGCTCAAATTTTTGTTTTTTTAAATCTGTTTGCGGATTTGAATTTAATTTTAATTTTAATTTAAGTGGTCACTTGTAAAAATCTCAGCCTATGCGCTCATACCCCTTGAAGGGTACGTGGTGGGTACGTTTCGTACCCACCACGTACCCCCCATGCCCCCCGAATGAATTTCCGCTCTCCTGGGCTCAAATTTTTGTTTTTTTAAATCTGTTTGCGGATTTGAATTTAATTTTAATTTTAATTTAAGTGGTCACTTGTAAAAATCTCAGCCTATGCGCTCATACCCCTTGAAGGGTACGTGGTGGGTTCGTTTCGTACCCACCACGTACCCCCCATGCCCCCCGAATGAATTTCCGCTCTCCTGGGCTCAAATTTTTGTTTTTTTAAATCTGTTTGCGGATTTGAATTTAATTTTAATTTTAATTTAAGTGGTCACTTGTAAAAATCTCAGCCTATGCGCTCATACCCCAACGTGGTGGGTACGTTTCGTACCCACCACGTACCCCCCACGCCCCCCGAATGAATTTCCGCTCTCCTGGGCTCAAATTTTTGTTTTATTAAATCTGTTTGCGGATTTGAATTTAATTTTAATTTTAATTTAAGTGGTCACTTGTAAAAATCTCAGCCTATGCGCTCATACCCCTTGGGGGGTACGTGGTGGGTACGTTTCGTACCCACCACGTACCCCCACGCCCCCCGAGTGAATTTCCGCTCTCCTGGGCTCAAATTTTTGTGTTTTTAAATCTGTTTGCGGATTTGAATTTAATTTTAATTTTAATTTAAGTGGTCACTTGTAAAAATCTCAGCCTATGCGCACATACCCAGTATGGGGTACGTATGGGGTACGATCGTACCCCATACGTACCCTATACGTACTCCACGTCCCCAAAATGAACTTCCGCTCTCCTGGGCTCAAATTTTTGTTTTTTTAAATCTGTTTGCGGATTTGAATTTAATTTTAATTTTAATTTAAGTGGTCACTTGTAAAAATCTCAGCCTATGCGCTCATACCTCTTGAAGGGTACGTGGTGGGTACGTTTCGTACCCACCACGTACCCCCCATGCCCCCCGAATGAATTTCCGCTCTCCTGGGCTCAAATTTTTGTTTTTTTAAATCTGTTTGCGGATTTGAATTTAATTTTAATTTTAATTTAAGTGGTCACTTGTAAAAATCTCAGCCTATGCGCTCATACCCCAACGTGGTGGGTACGTTTCGTACCCACCACGTACCCCCCCCGCCCCCCGAATGAATTTCCGCTCTCCTGGGCTCAAATTTTTGTTTTATTAAATCTGTTTGCGGATTTGAATTTAATTTTAATTTTAATTTAAGTGGTCACTTGTAAAAATCTCAGCCTATGCGCTCATACCCCTTGGGGGATACGTGGTGGGTACGTTTCGTACCCACCACGTACCCCCACGCCCCCCGAATGAATTTCCGCTCTCCTGGGCTCAAATTTTTGTTTTTTTAAATCTGTTTGCGGATTTGAATTTAATTTTAATTTTAATTTAAGTGGTCACTTGTAAAAATCTCAGCCTATGCGCTCATACCCCTTGAAGGGTACGTGGTGGGTACGTTTCGTACCCACCACGTACCCCCCATGCCCCCCGAATGAATTTCCGCTCTCCTGGGCTCAAATTTTTGTTTTTTTAAATCTGTTTGCGGATTTGAATTTAATTTTAATTTTAATTTAAGTGGTCACTTGTAAAAATCTCAGCCTATGCGCTCATACCCCTTGAAGGGTACGTGATGGGTACGTTTCGTACCCACCACGTGCCCCCCATGCCCCCCGAATGAATTTCCGCTCTCCTGGGCTCAAATTTTTGTTTTTTTAAATCTGTTTGCGGATTTGAATTTAATTTTAATTTTAATTTAAGTGGTCACTTGTAAAAATCTCAGCCTATGCGCTCATACCCCTTGAAGGGTACGTGGTGGGTACGTTTCGTACCCACCACGTACCCCCCATGCCCCCCGAATGAATTTCCGCTCTCCTGGGCTCAAATTTTTGTTTTTTTAAATCTGTTTGCGGATTTGAATTTAATTTTAATTTTAATTTAAGTGGTCACTTGTAAAAATCTCAGCCTATGCGCTCATACCCCTTGAAGGGTACGTGGTGGGTACGTTTCGTACCCACCACGTACCCCCCATGCCCCCCGAATGAATTTCCGCTCTCCTGGGCTCAAATTTTTGTTTTTTTAAATCTGTTTGCGGATTTGAATTTAATTTTAATTTTAATTTAAGTGGTCACTTGTAAAAATCTCAGCCTATGCGCTCATACCCCAACGTGGTGGGTACGTTTCGTACCCACCACGTACCCCCCACGCCCCCCGAATGAATTTCCGCTCTCCTGGGCTCAAATTTTTGTTTTATTAAATCTGTTTGCGGATTTGAATTTAATTTTAATTTTAATTTAAGTGGTCACTTGTAAAAATCTCAGCCTATGCGCTCATACCCCTTGGGGGGTACGTGGTGGATACGTTTCGTACCCACCACGTACCCCCACGCCCCCCGAGTGAATTTCCGCTCTCCTGGGCTCAAATTTTTGTGTTTTTAAATCTGTTTGCGGATTTGAATTTAATTTTAATTTTAATTTAAGTGGTCACTTGTAAAAATCTCAGCCTATGCGCACATACCCAGTATGGGGTACGTCTGGGGTACGATCGTACCCCATACGTACCCTATACGTACTCCACGTCCCCAAAATGAACTTCCGCTCTCCTGGGCTCAAATTTTTGTTTTTTTAAATCTGTTTGCGGATTTGAATTTAATTTTAATTTTAATTTAAGTGGTCACTTGTAAAAATCTCAGCCTATGCGCTCATACCCTTTGGGGGGTACGTGGTGGGTACGTTTCGTACCCACCACGTACCCCCACGCCCCCCGAATGAATTTCCGCTCTCCTGGGCTCAAATTTTTGTTTTTTTAAATCTGTTTGCGGATTTGAATTTAATTTTAATTTTAATTTAAGTGGTCACTTGTAAAAATCTCAGCCTATGCGCTCATACCCCTTCGGGGGTACGTGGTGGGTACGTTTCGTACCCACTACGTACCCCCCACGCCCCCCGAATGAATTTCCGCTCTCCTGGGCTCAAATTTTTGTTTTATTAAATCTGTTTGCGGATTTGAATTTAATTTTAATTTTAATTTAAGTGGTCACTTGTAAAAATCTCAGCCTATGCACTCATACCCCTTGGGGGGTACGTGGTGGGTACGTTTCGTACCCACCACGTACCCCCACGCCCCCGAATGAATTTCCGCTCTCCCGGGCTCAAATTTTTGTTTTTTTAAATCTGTTTGCGGATTTGAATTTAATTTTAATTTTAATTTAAGTGGTCACTTGTAAAAATCTCAGCCTATGCGCTCATACCCCTTGGGGGGTACGTGGTGGGTACGTTTCGTACCCACCACGTACCCCCACGCCCCCCGAATGAATTTCCGCTCTCCTGGGCTCAAATTTTTGTTTTTTTAAATCTGTTTGCGGATTTGAATTTAATTTTAATTTTAATTTAAGTGGTCACTTGTAAAAATCTCAGCCTATGCGCTCATACCCCTTGAAGGGTACGTGGTGGGTACGTTTCGTACCCCCCAATTTCCGCTCTCCTGGGCTCAAATTTTTGTTTTTTTAAATCTGTTTGCGGATTTGAATTTAATTTTAATTTTAATTTAAGTGGTCACTTGTAAAAATCTCATCCTATGCACTCATACCCAGTATGGGGTACGATCGTACCCCATACGTACCCTATACGTACTCCACGCCCCCAAAATGAACTTCCGCTCTCCTGGGCTCAAATTTTTGTTTTTTTAAATCTGTTTGCGGATTTGAATTTAATTTTAATTTTAATTTAAGTGGTCACTTGTAAAAATCTCAGCCTATGCGCTCATACCCCTTGGGGGGTACGTGGTGGGTACGTTTCGTACCCACCACGTACCCCCCACGCCCCCCGAATGAATTTCCGCTCTCCTGGGCTCAAATTTTTTATTTTTTAAATCTGTTTGCGGATTTGAATTTAATTTTAATTTTAATTTAAGTGGTCACTTGTAAAAATCTCATCCTATGCGCTCATACCCAGTATGGGGTACGTATGGGGTACGATCGTACCCCATACGTACCCTATACGTACTCCACGCCCCCAAAATGAACTTCCGCTCTCCTGGGCTCAAATTTTTGTTTTTTTAAATCTGTTTGCGAATTTGAATTTAATTTTAATTTTAATTTAAGTGGTCACTAGTAAAATTCTCAGCCTATGCGCTCATACCCCTTGGGGGTACGTGGTGGGTACGTTTCGTACCCACCACGTAAACCCCACGCCCCCCGAATGAATTTCCGCTCTCCTGGGCTCAAATCTTTGTTTTTTTAAATCTGTTTGCGGATTTGAATTTAATTTTAATTTTAATTTAAGTGGTCACTTGTAAAAATCTCATCCTATGCACTCATACCCAGTATGGGGTACGATCGTACCCCATACGTACCCTATACGTACTCCACGCCCCCAAAATGAACTTCCGCTCTCCTGGGCTCAAATTTTTGTTTTTTTAAATCTGTTTGCGGATTTGAATTTAATTTTAATTTTAATTTAAGTGGTCACTTGTAAAAATCTCAGCCTATGCGCTCATACCCCTTGGGGGGTACGTGGTGGGTACGTTTCGTACCCACCACGTACCCCCCACGCCCCCCGAATGAATTTCCGCTCTCCTGGGCTCAAATTTTTGTTTTTTTAAATCTGTTTGCGGATTTGAATTTAATTTTAATTTTAATTTAAGTGGTCACTTGTAAAAATCTCAGCCTATGCGCTCATACCCCTTGGGGGGTACGTGGTGGGTACATTTCGTACCCACCACGTACCTCCCACGCCCCCCGAATGAATTTCCGCTCTCCTGGGCTCAAATTTTTGTTTTTTTAAATCTGTTTGCGGATTTGAATTTAATTTTAATTTTAATTTAAGTGGTCACTTGTAAAAATCTCATCCTATGCACTCATACCCAGTATGGGGTACGATCGTACCCCATACGTACCCTATACGTACTCCACGCCCCCAAAATGAACTTCCGCTCTCCTGGGCTCAAATTTTTGTTTTTTTAAATCTGTTTGCGGATTTGAATTTAATTTTAATTTTAATTTAAGTGGTCACTTGTAAAAATCTCAGCCTATGCGCTCATACCCCTTGGGGGGTACGTGGTGGGTACGTTTCGTACCCACCACGTACCCCCCACGCCCCCCGAATGAATTTCCGCTCTCCTGGGCTCAAATTTTTGTTTTTTTAAATCTGTTTGCGGATTTGAATTTAATTTTAATTTTAATTTAAGTGGTCACTTGTAAAAATCTCAGCCTATGCGCTCATACCCCTTGGGGGGTACGTGGTGGGTACGTTTCGTACCCACCACGTACCCCCCACGCCCCCCGAATGAATTTCCGCTCTCCTGGGCTCAAATTTTTGTTTTTTTAAATCTGTTTGCGGATTTGAATTTAATTTTAATTTTAATTTAAGTGGTCACTTGTAGAAATCTCATCCTATGCGCTCATACCCAGTATGGGGTACGTATGGGGTACGATCGTACCCCATACGTACCCTATACGTACTCCACGTCCCCAAAATGAACTTCCGCTCTCCTGGGCTCAAATTTTTGTTTTTTTAAATCTGTTTGCGGATTTGAATTTAATTTTAATTTTAATTTAAGTGGTCACTTGTAAAAATCTCAGCCTATGCGCTCATACCCCTTGGGGGGTACATGGTACATGGTTTCGTACCCACTACGTACACCCCACGCCTCCCGAATGAATTTCCGCTCTCCTGGGCTCAAATTTTTGTTTTTTTAAATCTGTTTGCGGATTTGAATTTAATTTTAATTTTAATTTAAGTGGTCACTTGTATAAATCTCATCCTATGCGCTCATACCCAGTATGGGGTACGTATGGGATACGATCGTACCCCATACGTACCCTATACGTACTCCACGCCCCCAAAATGAACTTCCGCTCTCCTGGGCTAAAATTTTTGTTTTTTTAAATCTGTTTGCGGATTTGAATTTAATTTTAATTTTAATTTAAGTGGTCACTTGTAAAAATCTCAGCCTATGCGCTCATACCCCTTGAAGAGTACGTGGTGGGTACGTTTCGTACCCACCACGTACCCCCCACGCCCCCCGAATGAATTTCCGCTCTCCTGTGCTCAAATTTTTGTTTTTTTAAATCTGTTTGCGGATTTGAATTTAATTTTAATTTTAATTTAAGTGGTCACTTGTAAAAATCTCAGCCTATGCGCTCATACCCCTTGGGGGGTACGTGGTGGGTACGTTTCGTACCCACTACGTACCCCCCACGCCCCCCGAATGAATTTCCGCTCTCCTGGGCTCAAATTTTTGTTTTATTAAATCTGTTTGCGGATTTGAATTTAATTTTAATTTTAATTTAAGTGGTCACTTGTAAAAATCTCAGCCTATGCACTCATACCCCTTGGGGGGTACGTGGTGGGTACGTTTCGTACCCACCACGTACCCCCACGCCCCCGAATGAATTTCCGCTCTCCCGGGCTCAAATTTTTGTTTTTTTAAATCTGTTTGCGGATTTGAATTTAATTTTAATTTTAATTTAAGTGGTCACTTGTAAAAATCTCAGCCTATGCGCTCATACCCCTTGGGGGGTACGTGGTGGGTACGTTTCGTACCCACCACGTACCCCCACGCCCCCCGAATGAATTTCCGCTCTCCTGGGCTCAAATTTTTGTTTTTTTAAATCTGTTTGCGGATTTGAATTTAATTTTAATTTTAATTTAAGTGGTCACTTGTAAAAATCTCAGCCTATGCGCTCATACCCCTTGAAGGGTACGTGGTGGGTACGTTTCGTACCCCCCAATTTCCGCTCTCCTGGGCTCAAATTTTTGTTTTTTTAAATCTGTTTGCGGATTTGAATTTAATTTTAATTTTAATTTAAGTGGTCACTTGTAAAAATCTCATCCTATGCACTCATACCCAGTATGGGGTACGATCGTACCCCATACGTACCCTGTACGTACTCCACGCCCCCAAAATGAACTTCCGCTCTCCTGGGCCCAAATTTTTGTTTTTTTAAATCTGTTTGCGAATTTGAATTTAATTTTAATTTTAATTTAAGTGGTCACTAGTAAAATTCTCAGCCTATGCGCTCATACCCCTTGGGGGTACGTGGTGGGTACGTTTCGTACCCACCACGTAAACCCCACGCCCCCCGAATGAATTTCCGCTCTCCTGGGCTCAAATCTTTGTTTTTTTAAATCTGTTTGCGGATTTGAATTTAATTTTAATTTTAATTTAAGTGGTCACTTGTAAAAATCTCATCCTATGCACTCATACCCAGTATGGGGTACGATCGTACCCCATACGTACCCTATACGTACTCCACGCCCCCAAAATGAACTTCCGCTCTCCTGGGCTCAAATTTTTGTTTTTTTAAATCTGTTTGCGGATTTGAATTTAATTTTAATTTTAATTTAAGTGGTCACTTGTAAAAATCTCAGCCTATGCGCTCATACCCCTTGGGGGGTACGTGGTGGGTACGTTTCGTACCCACCACGTACCCCCCACGCCCCCCGAATGAATTTCCGCTCTCCTGGGCTCAAATTTTTGTTTTTTTAAATCTGTTTGCGGATTTGAATTTAATTTTAATTTTAATTTAAGTGGTCACTTGTAAAAATCTCAGCCTATGCGCTCATACCCCTTGGGGGGTACGTGGTGGGTACATTTCGTACCCACCACGTACCTCCCACGCCCCCCGAATGAATTTCCGCTCTCCTGGGCTCAAATTTTTGTTTTTTTAAATCTGTTTGCGGATTTGAATTTAATTTTAATTTTAATTTAAGTGGTCACTTGTAGAAATCTCATCCTATGCGCTCATACCCAGTATGGGGTACGATCGTACCCCATACGTACCCTATACGTACTCCACGCCCCCAAAATGAACTTCCGCTCTCCTGGGCTCAAATTTTTGTTTTTTTAAATCTGTTTGCGGATTTGAATTTAATTTTAATTTTAATTTAAGTGGTCACTTGTAAAAATCTCAGCCTATGCGCTCATACCCCTTGGGGGGTACGTGGTGGGTACGTTTCGTACCCACCACGTACCCCCCACGCCCCCCGAATGAATTTCCGCTCTCCTGGACTCAAATTTTTGTTTTTTTAAATCTGTTTGCGGATTTGAATTTAATTTTAATTTTAATTTAAGTGGTCACTTGTAAAAATCTCAGCCTATGCGCTCATACCCCTTGGGGGGTACGTGGTGGGTACGTTTCGTACCCACCACGTACCCCCCACGCCCCCGAATGAATTTCCGCTCTCCTGGGCTCAAATTTTTGTTTTTTTAAATCTGTTTGCGGATTTGAATTTAATTTTAATTTTAATTTAAGTGGTCACTTGTAAAAATCTCAGCCTATGCGCTCATACCCCTTGGGGGGTACATGGTACATGGTTTCGTACCCACTACGTACACCCCACGCCTCCCGAATGAATTTCCGCTCTCCTGGGCTCAAATTTTTGTTTTTTTAAATCTGTTTGCGGATTTGAATTTAATTTTAATTTTAATTTAAGTGGTCACTTGTATAAATCTCATCCTATGCGCTCATACCCAGTATGGGGTACGTATGGGATACGATCGTACCCCATACGTACCC
Source organism: Beris morrisii (assembly GCA_951812415.1). NCBI lineage: Eukaryota > Metazoa > Arthropoda > Insecta > Diptera > Stratiomyidae > Beris > Beris morrisii. The sequence continues at coordinate 143,763,486 of OX638312.1, read as the reverse complement.
TATACGTACTCCACGCCCCCAAAATGAACTTCCGCTCTCCTGGGCTAAAATTTTTGTTTTTTTAAATCTGTTTGCGGATTTGAATTTAATTTTAATTTTAATTTAAGTGGTCACTTGTAAAAATCTCAGCCTATGCGCTCATACCCCTTGAAGAGTACGTGGTGGGTACGTTTCGTACCCACCACGTACCCCCCACGCCCCCCGAATGAATTTCCGCTCTCCTGTGCTCAAATTTTTGTTTTTTTAAATCTGTTTGCGGATTTGAATTTAATTTTAATTTTAATTTAAGTGGTCACTTGTAAAAATCTCAGCCTATGCGCTCATACCCCTTGGGGGGTACGTGGTGGGTACGTTTCGTACCCACTACGTACCCCCCACGCCCCCCGAATGAATTTCCGCTCTCCTGGGCTCAAATTTTTGTTTTATTAAATCTGTTTGCGGATTTGAATTTAATTTTAATTTTAATTTAAGTGGTCACTTGTAAAAATCTCAGCCTATGCACTCATACCCCTTGGGGGGTACGTGGTGGGTACGTTTCGTACCCACCACGTACCCCCACGCCCCCGAATGAATTTCCGCTCTCCCGGGCTCAAATTTTTGTTTTTTTAAATCTGTTTGCGGATTTGAATTTAATTTTAATTTTAATTTAAGTGGTCACTTGTAAAAATCTCAGCCTATGCGCTCATACCCCTTGGGGGGTACGTGGTGGGTACGTTTCGTACCCACCACGTACCCCCACGCCCCCCGAATGAATTTCCGCTCTCCTGGGCTCAAATTTTTGTTTTTTTAAATCTGTTTGCAGATTTGAATTTAATTTTAATTTTAATTTAAGTGGTCACTTGTAAAAATCTCAGCCTATGCGCTCATACCCCTTGAAGGGTACGTGGTGGGTACGTTTCGTACCCCCCAATTTCCGCTCTCCTGGGCTCAAATTTTTGTTTTTTTAAATCTGTTTGCGGATTTGAATTTAATTTTAATTTTAATTTAAGTGGTCACTTGTAAAAATCTCATCCTATGCACTCATACCCAGTATGGGGTACGATCGTACCCCATACGTACCCTGTACGTACTCCACGCCCCCAAAATGAACTTCCGCTCTCCTGGGCTCAAATTTTTGTTTTTTTAAATCTGTTTGCGGATTTGAATTTAATTTTAATTTTAATTTAAGTGGTCACTTGTAAAAATCTCAGCCTATGCGCTCATACCCCTTGGGGGGTACGTGGTGGGTACGTTTCGTACCCACCACGTACCCCCACGCCCCCCGAATGAATTTCCGCTCTCCTGGGCTCAAATTTTTGTTTTTTTAAATCTGTTTGCGGATTTGAATTTAATTTTAATTTTAATTTAAGTGGTCACTTGTAAAAATCTCATCCTATGCGCTCATACCCCTTAGGGGTACGTGGTGGGTACGTTTCGTACCCACCACGTACCACCCACGCCCCCCGAATGAATTTCCGCTCTCCTGGGCTCAAATTTTTTATTTTTTAAATCTGTTTGCGGATTTGAATTTAATTTTAATTTTAATTTAAGTGGTCACTTGTAAAAATCTCATCCTATGCGCTCATACCCAGTATGGGGTACGTATGGGGTACGATCGTACCCCATACGTACCCTATACGTACTCCACGCCCCCAAAATGAACTTCCGCTCTCCTGGGCTCAAATTTTTGTTTTTTTAAATCTGTTTGCGAATTTGAATTTAATTTTAATTTTAATTTAAGTGGTCACTAGTAAAATTCTCAGCCTATGCGCTCATACCCCTTGGGGGTACGTGGTGGGTACGTTTCGTACCCACCACGTAAACCCCACGCCCCCCGAATGAATTTCCGCTCTCCTGGGCTCAAATCTTTGTTTTTTTAAATCTGTTTGCGGATTTGAATTTAATTTTAATTTTAATTTAAGAGGTCACTTGTAAAAATCTCATCCTATGCACTCATACCCAGTATGGGGTACGATCGTACCCCATACGTACCCTATACGTACTCCACGCCCCCAAAATGAACTTCCGCTCTCCTGGGCTCAAATTTTTGTTTTTTTAAATCTGTTTGCGGATTTGAATTTAATTTTAATTTTAATTTAAGTGGTCACTTGTAAAAATCTCAGCCTATGCGCTCATACCCCTTGGGGGGTACGTGGTGGGTACGTTTCGTACCCACCACGTACCCCCCACGCCCCCCGAATGAATTTCCGCTCTCCTGGGCTCAAATTTTTGTTTTTTTAAATCTGTTTGCGGATTTGAATTTAATTTTAATTTTAATTTAAGTGGTCACTTGTAAAAATCTCAGCCTATGCGCTCATACCCCTTGGGGGGTACGTGGTGGGTACATTTCGTACCCACCACGTACCTCCCACGCCCCCCGAATGAATTTCCGCTCTCCTGGGCTCAAATTTTTGTTTTTTTAAATCTGTTTGCGGATTTGAATTTAATTTTAATTTTAATTTAAGTGGTCACTTGTAAAAATCTCATCCTATGCACTCATACCCAGTATGGGGTACGATCGTACCCCATACGTACCCTATACGTACTCCACGCCCCCAAAATGAACTTCCGCTCTCCTGGGCTCAAATTTTTGTTTTTTTAAATCTGTTTGCGGATTTGAATTTAATTTTAATTTTAATTTAAGTGGTCACTTGTAAAAATCTCAGCCTATGCGCTCAAACCCCTTGGGGGGTACGTGGTGGGTACGTTTCGTACCCACCACGTACCCCCCACGCCCCCCGAATGAATTTCCGCTCTCCTGGGCTCAAATTTTTGTTTTTTTAAATCTGTTTGCGGATTTGAATTTAATTTTAATTTTAATTTAAGTGGTCACTTGTAAAAATCTCAGCCTATGCGCTCATACCCCTTGGGGGGTACGTGGTGGGTACGTTTCGTACCCACCACGTACCCCCCACGCCCCCCGAATGAATTTCCGCTCTCCTGGGCTCAAATTTTTGTTTTTTTAAATCTGTTTGCGGATTTGAATTTAATTTTAATTTTAATTTAAGTGGTCACTTGTAGAAATCTCATCCTATGCGCTCATACCCAGTATGGGGTACGTATGGGGTACGATCGTACCCCATACGTACCCTATACGTACTCCACGTCCCCAAAATGAACTTCCGCTCTCCTGGGATCAAATTTTTGTTTTTTTAAATCTGTTTGCGGATTTGAATTTAATTTTAATTTTAATTTAAGTGGTCACTTGTAAAAATCTCAGCCTATGCGCTCATACCCCTTGGGGGGTACATGGTACATGGTTTCGCACCCACTACGTACACCCCACGCCTCCCGAATGAATTTCCGCTCTCCTGGGCTCAAATTTTTGTTTTTTTAAATCTGTTTGCGGATTTGAATTTAATTTTAATTTTAATTTAAGTGGTCACTTGTATAAATCTCATCCTATGCGCTCATACCCAGTATGGGGTACGTATGGGATACGATCGTACCCCATACGTACCCTATACGTACTCCACGCCCCCAAAATGAACTTCCGCTCTCCTGGGCTAAAATTTTTGTTTTTTTAAATCTGTTTGCGGATTTGAATTTAATTTTAATTTTAATTTAAGTGGTCACTTGTAAAAATCTCAGCCTATGCGCTCATACCCCTTGAAGAGTACGTGGTGGGTACGTTTCGTACCCACCACGTACCCCCCACGCCCCCCGAATGAATTTCCGCTCTCCTGTGCTCAAATTTTTGTTTTTTTAAATCTGTTTGCGGATTTGAATTTAATTTTAATTTTAATTTAAGAGTCACTTGTAAAAATCTCAGCCTATGCGCTCATACCCCTTGGGGGGTACGTGGTGGGTACGTTTCGTACCCACTACGTACCCCCCACGCCCCCCGAATGAATTTCCGCTCTCCTGGGCTCAAATTTTTGTTTTTTTAAATCTGTTTGCGGATTTGAATTTAATTTTAATTTTAATTTAAGTGGTCACTTGTAAAAATCTCAGCCTATGCGCTCATACCCCTTGGGGGGTACGTGGTGGGTACGTTTCGTACCCCCACGCCCCCTGAATGAATTTCCGCTCTCCTGGGCTCAAATTTTTGTTTTTTTAATTTAAGTGGTCACTTGTAAAAATCTCAGCCTATGCGCTCATACCCCTTGAAGGGTACGTGGTGGGTACGTTTCGTACCCACCATGTACCCCCCCTGCCCTCCCGAATGAATTTCCGCTCTCCTGGGCTCAAATTTTTGTTTTTTTAAATCTGTTTGCGGATTTGAATTTAATTTTAATTTTAATTTAAGTGGTCACTTGTAAAAATCTCAGCCTATGCGCTCATACCCCTTGAAGGGTACGTGGTGGGTACGTTTCGTACCCACCACGTACCCCCCATGCCCCCCGAATGAATTTCCGCTCTCCTGGGCTCAAATTTTTGTTTTTTTAAATCTGTTTGCGGATTTGAATTTAATTTTAATTTTAATTTAAGTGGTCACTTGTAAAAATCTCAGCCTATGCGCTCATACCCCTTGAAGGGTACGTGGTGGGTTCGTTTCGTACCCACCACGTACCCCCCATGCCCCCCGAATGAATTTCCGCTCTCCTGGGCTCAAATTTTTGTTTTTTTAAATCTGTTTGCGGATTTGAATTTAATTTTAATTTTAATTTAAGTGGTCACTTGTAAAAATCTCAGCCTATGCGCTCATACCCCAACGTGGTGGGTACGTTTCGTACCCACCACGTACCCCCCACGCCCCCCGAATGAATTTCCGCTCTCCTGGGCTCAAATTTTTGTTTTATTAAATCTGTTTGCGGATTTGAATTTAATTTTAATTTTAATTTAAGTGGTCACTTGTAAAAATCTCAGCCTATGCGCTCATACCCCTTGGGGGGTACGTGGTGGGTACGTTTCGTACCCACCACGTACCCCCACGCCCCCCGAGTGAATTTCCGCTCTCCTGGGCTCAAATTTTTGTGTTTTTAAATCTGTTTGCGGATTTGAATTTAATTTTAATTTTAATTTAAGTGGTCACTTGTAAAAATCTCAGCCTATGCGCACATACCCAGTATGGGGTACGTATGGGGTACGATCGTACCCCATACGTACCCTATACGTACTCCACGTCCCCAAAATGAACTTCCGCTCTCCTGGGCTCAAATTTTTGTTTTTTTAAATCTGTTTGCGGATTTGAATTTAATTTTAATTTTAATTTAAGTGGTCACTTGTAAAAATCTCAGCCTATGCGCTCATACCTCTTGAAGGGTACGTGGTGGGTACGTTTCGTACCCACCACGTACCCCCCATGCCCCCCGAATGAATTTCCGCTCTCCTGGGCTCAAATTTTTGTTTTTTTAAATCTGTTTGCGGATTTGAATTTAATTTTAATTTTAATTTAAGTGGTCACTTGTAAAAATCTCAGCCTATGCGCTCATACCCCAACGTGGTGGGTACGTTTCGTACCCACCACGTACCCCCCACGCCCCCCGAATGAATTTCCGCTCTCCTGGGCTCAAATTTTTGTTTTATTAAATCTGTTTGCGGATTTGAATTTAATTTTAATTTTAATTTAAGTGGTCACTTGTAAAAATCTCAGCCTATGCTTTCATACCCCTTGGGGGGTACGTGGTGGGTACGTTTCGTACCCACCACGTACCCCCACGCCCCCCGAATGAATTTCCGCTCTCCTGGGCTCAAATTTTTGTTTTTTTAAATCTGTTTGCGGATTTGAATTTAATTTTAATTTTAATTTAAGTGGTCACTTGTAAAAATCTCAGCCTATGCGCTCATACCCCTTGAAGGGTACGTGGTGGGTACGTTTCGTACCCACCACGTACCCCCCATGCCCCCCGAATGAATTTCCGCTCTCCTGGGCTCAAATTTTTGTTTTTTTAAATCTGTTTGCGGATTTGAATTTAATTTTAATTTTAATTTAAGTGGTCACTTGTAAAAATCTCAGCCTATGCGCTCATACCCCTTGAAGGGTACGTGGTGGGTACGTTTCGTACCCACCACGTGCCCCCCATGCCCCCCGAATGAATTTCCGCTCTCCTGGGCTCAAATTTTTGTTTTTTTAAATCTGTTTGCGGATTTGAATTTAATTTTAATTTTAATTTAAGTGGTCACTTGTAAAAATCTCAGCCTATGCGCTCATACCCCTTGAAGGGTACGTGGTGGGTACGTTTCGTACCCACCACGTACCCCCCATGCCCCCCGAATGAATTTCCGCTCTCCTGGGCTCAAATTTTTGTTTTTTTAAATCTGTTTGCGGATTTGAATTTAATTTTAATTTTAATTTAAGTGGTCACTTGTAAAAATCTCAGCCTATGCGCTCATACCCCTTGAAGGGTACGTGGTGGGTACGTTTCGTACCCACTACGTACCCCCCATGCCCCCCGAATGAATTTCCGCTCTCCTGGGCTCAAATTTTTGTTTTTTTAAATCTGTTTGCGGATTTGAATTTAATTTTAATTTTAATTTAAGTGGTCACTTGTAAAAATCTCAGCCTATGCGCTCATACCCCAACGTGGTGGGTACGTTTCGTACCCACCACGTACCCCCCACGCCCCCCGAATGAATTTCCGCTCTCCTGGGCTCAAATTTTTGTTTTATTAAATCTGTTTGCGGATTTGAATTTAATTTTAATTTTAATTTAAGTGGTCACTTGTAAAAATCTCAGCCTATGCGCTCATACCCCTTGGGGGGTACGTGGTGGGTACGTTTCGTACCCACCACGTACCCCCACGCCCCCCGAGTGAATTTCCGCTATCCTGGGCTCAAATTTTTGTGTTTTTAAATCTGTTTGCGGATTTGAATTTAATTTTAATTTTAATTTAAGTGGTCACTTGTAAAAATCTCAGCCTATGCGCACATACCCAGTATGGGGTACGTCTGGGGTACGATCGTACCCCATACGTACCCTATACGTACTCCACGTCCCCAAAATGAACTTCCGCTCTCCTGGGCTCAAATTTTTGTTTTTTTAAATCTGTTTGCGGATTTGAATTTAATTTTAATTTTAATTTAAGTGGTCACTTGTAAAAATCTCAGCCTATGCGCTCATACCCCTTGGGGGGTACGTGGTGGGTACGTTTCGTACCCACCACGTACCCCCACGCCCCCCGAATGAATTTCCGCTCTCCTGGGCTCAAATTTTTGTGTTTTTAAATCTGTTTGCGGATTTGAATTTAATTTTAATTTTAATTTAAGTGGTCACTTGTAAAAATCTCAGCCTATGCGCTCATACCCCTTGGGGGGTACGTGGTGGGTACGTTTCGTACCCACCACGTACCCCCCACGCCCCCCGAATGAATTTCTGCTCTCCTGGGCTCAAATTTTTGTTTTATTAAATCTGTTTGCGGATTTGAATTTAATTTTAATTTTAATTTAAGTGGTCACTTGTAAAAATCTCAGCCTATGCGCTCATACCCCTTGGGGGGTACGTGGTGGGTACGTTTCGTACCCACCACGTACCCCCACGCCTCCCGAATGAATTTCCGCTCTCCTGGGCTCAAATTTTTGTTTTTTTAAATCTGTTTGCGGATTTGAATTTAATTTTAATTTTAATTTAAGTGGTCACTTGTAAAAATCTCAGCCTATGCGCTCATACCCCTACGTGGTGGGTACGTTTTGTACCCACCACGTACCCTTCACGCCCCCCGAATGAATTTCCGCTCTCCTGGGCTCAAATTTTTGTTTTTTTAAATCTGTTTGCGGATTTGAATTTAATTTTAATTTTAATTTAAGTGGTCACTTGTAAAAATCTCAGCCTATGCGCTCATACCCCTTGGGGGGTACGTGGTGGGTACGTTTCGTACCCACCACGTACCCCCCATGCCCCCCGAATGAATTTCCGCTCTCCTGGGATCAAATTTTTGTTTTTTTAAATCTGTTTGCGGATTTGAATTTAATTTTAATTTTAATTTAAGTGGTCACTTGTAAAAATCTCAGCCTATGCGCTCATACCCCTTGGGGGGTACGTGGTGGGTACGTTTCGTACCCACCACGTACCCCCACGCCCTCCGCATAAATTTCCGCTCTCCTGGGCTCAAATTTTTGTTTTATTAAATCTGTTTGCGGATTTGAATTTAATTTTAATTTTAATTTAAGTGGTCACTTGTAAAAATCTCAGCCTATGCGCTCATACCCCTTGGGGGGTACGTGGTGGGTACGTTTCGTACCCACCACGTACCCCCACGCCCCCCGAATGAATTTCCGCTCTCCTGGGCTCAAATTTTTGTGTTTTTAAATCTGTTTGCGGATTTGAATTTAATTTTAATTTTAATTTAAGTGGTCACTTGTAAAAATCTCAGCCTATGCGCTCATACCCAGTATGGGGTACGTATGGGGTACGATCGTACCCCATACGTACCCTATACGTACTCCACGTCCCCAAAATGAACTTCCGCTCTCCTGGGCTCAAATTTTTGTTTTTTTAAATCTGTTTGCGGATTTGAATTTAATTTTAATTTTAATTTAAGTGGTCACTTGTAAAAATCTCAGCCTATGCGTTCATACCCCCACGCCCCCCGAATGAATTTCCGCTCTCCTGGGCTCAAATTTTTGTGTTTTTAAATCTGTTTGCGGATTTGAATTTAATTTTAATTTTAATTTAAGGTTTCACTTGTAAAAATCTCAGCCTATGCGCTCATACCCCTACGTGGTGGGTACGTTTCGTACCCACCACGTACCCTTCACGCCCCCCGAATGAATTTCCGCTCTCCTGGGCTCAAATTTTTGTTTTTTTAAATCTGTTTGCGGATTTGAATTTAATTTTAATTTTAATTTAAGTGGTCACTTGTAAAAATCTCAGCCTATGCGCTCATACCCCTTGAAGGGTACGTGGTGGGTACGTTTCGTACCTACCACGTACCCCCCACGCCCCCCGAATGAATTTCCGCTCTCCAGGGCTCAAATTTTTGTTTTTTTAAATCTGTTTGCGGATTTGAATTTAATTTTAATTTTAATTTAAGTGGTCACTTGTAAAAATCTCAGCCTATGCGCTCATACCCCTACGTGGTGGGTACGTTTCGTACCCACCACGTACCCCTCACGCCCCCCGAATGAATTTCCGCTCTCCTGGGCTCAAATTTTTATTTTTTTAAATCTGTTTGCGGATTTGAATTTAATTTTAATTTTAATTTAAGTGGTCACTTGTAAAAATCTCAGCCTATGCGCTCATACCCCAACGTGGTGGGTACGTTTCGTACCCACCACGTACCCCCCACGCCCTCCGAATGAATTTCCACTCTCCTGGGCTCAAATTTTTGTTTTATTAAATCTGTTTGCGGATTTGAATTTAATTTTAATTTTAATTTAAGTGGTCACTTGTAAAAATCTCAGCCTATGCGCTCATACCCCTTGGGGGGTACGTGGTGGGTACGTTTCGTACCCACCACGTACCCCCCACGCCCCCCGAATGAATTTCCGCTCTCCTGGGCTCAAATTTTTGTTTTTTTAAATCTGTTTGCGGATTTGAATTTAATTTTAATTTTAATTTAAGTGGTCACTTGTAAAAATCTCAGCCTATGCGCTCATACCCCTTGGGGGGTACATGGTACTTGGTTTCGTACCCACTACGTACACCCCACGCCCCCCGAATGAATTTCCGCTCTCCTGGGCTCAAATTTTTGTGTTTTTAAATCTGTTTGCGGATTTGAATTTAATTTTAATTTTAATTTAAGTGGTCACTTGTAAAAATCTCAGCCTATGCGCTCATACCCAGTATGGGGTACGTATGGGGTACGATCGTACCCCATACGTACCCTATACGTACTCCACGCCCCCAAAATGAACTTCCGCTCTCCTGGGCTCAAAATTTTGTTTTTTTAAATCTGTTTGCGGATTTGAATTTAATTTTAATTTTAATTTAAGTGGTTACTTGTAAAAATCTCATCCTATGCGCTCATACCCAGTATGGGGTACGTATGGGATACGATCGTACCCCATACGTACCCTATACGTACTCCACGCCCCCAAAATGAACTTCCGCTCTCCTGGGCTCAAATTTTTGTGTTTTTAAATCTGTTTGCGGATTTGAATTTAATTTTAATTTTAATTTAAGTGGTCACTTGTAAAAATCTCAGCCTATGCGCTCATACCCCTTCGGGGGTACGTGGTGGGTACGTTTCGTACCCACCACGTACCCCCCACGCCCCCCGAATGAATTTCCGCTCTCCTGGGCTCAAATTTTTGTTTTATTAAATCTGTTTGCGGATTTGAATTTAATTTTAATTTTAATTTAAGTGGTCACTTGTAAAAATCTCAGCCTATGCACTCATACCCCTTGGGGGGTACGTGGTGGGTACGTTTCGTACCCACCACGTACCCCCACGTCCCCGAATGAATTTCCGCTCTCCCGGGCTCAAATTTTTGTTTTTTTAAATCTGTTTGCGGATTTGAATTTAATTTTAATTTTAATTTAAGTGGTCACTTGTAAAAATCTCAGCCTATGCGCTCATACCCCTTGGGGGGTACGTGGTGGGTACGTTTCGTACCCACCACGTACCCCCACGCCCCCCGAATGAATTTCCGCTCTCCTGGGCTCAAATTTTTGTTTTTTTAAATCTGTTTGCGGATTTGAATTTAATTTTAATTTTAATTTAAGTGGTCACTTGTAAAAATCTCAGCCTATGCGCTCATACCCCTACGTGGTGGGTACGTTTCGTACCCACCACGTACCCCCCACGCCCCCCCAATGAATTTCCGCTCTCCTGGGCTCAAATTTTTGTTTTTTTAAATCTGTTTGCGGATTTGAATTTAATTTTAATTTTAATTTAAGTGGTCACTTGTAAAAATCTCAGCCTATGCGCTCATACCCCTTGAAGGGTACGTGGTGGGTACGTTTCGTACCCACCACGTACCCCCCATGCCCTCCGAATGAATTTCCGCTCTCCTGGGCTCAAATTTTTGTTTTTTTAAATCTGTTTGCGGATTTGAATTTAATTTTAATTTTAATTTAAGTGGTCACTTGTAAAAATCTCAGCCTATGCGCTCATACCCCAACGTGGTGGGTACATTTCGTACCCACCACGTACCCCCCACGCCCCCCGAATGAATTTCCGCTCTCCTGGGCTCAAATTTTTGTTTTATTAAATCTGTTTGCGGATTTGAATTTAATTTTAATTTTAATTTAAGTGGTCACTTGTAAAAATCTCAGCCTATGCGCTCATACCCCTTGGGGGGTACGTGGTGGGTACGTTTCGTACCCACCACGTACCCCTCACGCTCCCCGAATGAATTTCCGCTCTCCTGGGCTCAAATTTTTGTTTTTTTAAATCTGTTTGCGGATTTGAATTTAATTTTAATTTTAATTTAAGTGGTCACTTGTAAAAATCTCAGCCTATGCGCTCATACCCCTTAGGGGGTACGTGGTGGGTACGTTTCGTACCCACCACGTACCCCCCACGCCCCCCGAATGAATTTCCGCTCTCCAGGGCTCAAATTTTTGTTTTTTTAAATCTGTTTGCGGATTTGAATTTAATTTTAATTTTAATTTAAGTGGTCACTTGTAAAAATCTCAGCCTATGCGCTCATACCCCTTAGGGGGTACGTGGTGGGTACGTTTCGTACCCACCACGTACCCCTCACGCCCCCCGAATGAATTTCCGCTCTCCTGGGCTCAAATTTTTGTTTTTTTAAATCTGTTTGCGGATTTGAATTTAATTTTAATTTTAATTTAAGTGGTCACTTGTAAAAATCTCAGCCTATGCGCTCATACCCCAACGTGGTGGGTACGTTTCGTACCCGCCACGTACCCCCCACGCCCCCCGAATGAATTTCCGCTCTCCTGGGCTAAAATTTTTGTTTTATTAAATCTGTTTGCGGATTTGAATTTAATTTTAATTTTAATTTAAGTGGTCACTTGTAAAAATCTCAGCCTATGCGCTCATACCCCTTGGGGGGTACGTGGTGGGTACGTTTCGTACCCACCACGTACCCCCCACGCCCCCCGAATGAATTTCCGCTCTCCTGGGCTCAAATTTTTGTTTTTTTAAATCTGTTTGCGGATTTGAATTTAATTTTAATTTTAATTTAAGTGGTCACTTGTAAAAATCTCAGCCTATGCGCTCATACCCCTTGGGGGGTACATGGTACATGGTTTCGTACCCACTACGTACACCCCACGCCCCCCGAATGAATTTCCGCTCTCCTGGGCTCAAATTTTTGTGTTTTTAAATCTGTTTGCGGATTTGAATTTAATTTTAATTTTAATTTAAGTGGTCACTTGTAAAAATCCCAGCCTATGCGCTCATACCCAGTATGGGGTACGTATGGGGTACGATCGTACCCCATACGTACCCTATACGTACTCCACGCCCCCAAAATGAACTTCCGCTCTCCTGGGCTCAAATTTTTGTTTTTTTAAATCTGTTTGCGGATTTGAATTTAATTTTAATTTTAATTTAAGTGGTCACTTGTAAAAATCTCAGCCTATGCGCTCATACCCCTTGGGGGGTACATGGTACATGGTTTCGTACCCACTACGTACACCCCACGCCCTCCCGAATGAATTTCCGCTCTCCTGGGCTCAAAATTTTGTTTTTTTAAATCTGTTTTCGGATTTGAATTTAATTTTAATTTTAATTTAAGTGGTCACTTGTAAAAATCTCATCCTATGCGCTCATACCCAGTATGGGGTACGTATGGGATACGATCGTACCCCATACGTACCCTATACGTACTCCACGCCCCCAAAATGAACTTCCGCTCTCCTGGGCTCAAATTTTTGTTTTTTTAAATCTGTTTGCGGATTTGAATTTAATTTTAATTTTAATTTAAGTGGTCACTTGTTAAAATCTCAGCCTATGCGCTCATACCCCTGGGGGGGTACATGGTGGGTACGTTTCGTACCCACCACGCCCCCCGAATGAATTTCCGCTCTCCTGGGCTCAAATTTTTGTTTTTTTAAATCTGTTTGCGGATTTGAATTTAATTTACGTTTAAGTGGTTACTTGTAAAAATCTCATCCTATGCGCTCATACCCAGTATGGGGTACGTATGGGGTACGATCGTACCCCATACGTACCCTATACGTACTCCACGCCCCCAAAATGAACTTCCGCTCTCCTGGCTCAAATTTTTGTTTTTTTAAATCTGTTTGCGGATTTGAATTTAATTTTAATTTTAATTTAAGTGGTCACTTGTAAAAATCTCAGCCTATGCGCTCATACTCCTTGGGGGGTACGTGGTGGGTACGTTTCGTACCCACCACGTACCCCCCACGCCCCCCGAATGAATTTCCGCTCTCCTGGGCTCAAATTTTTGTTTTTTTAAATCTGTTTGCGGATTTGAATTTAATTTTAATCTTAATTTAAGTGGTCACTTGTAAAAATCTCAGCCTATGCGCTCATACCCCTTGGGGGGTACGTGGTGGGTACGTTTCGTAGCCACCACGTACCCCCCACGCCCCCCGAATGAATTTCCGCTCTCCTGGGCTCAAATTTTTGTTTTTTTAAATCTGTTTGCGGATTTGAATTTAATTTTAATTTTAATTTAAGTGGTTACTTGTAAAAATCTCATCCTATGCGCTCATACCCAGTATGGGGTACGTATGGGGTACGATCGTACGCCATACGTACCGTATACGTACTCCACGCCCCCAAAATGAACTTCCGCTCTCCTGGGCTCAAATTTTTGTTTTTTTAAATCTGTTTGCGGATTTGAATTTAATTTTAATTTTAATTTAAGTGGTCACTTGTAAAAATCTCAGCCTATGCGCTCATACCCCTTAGGGGGTACGTGGTGGGTACGTTTCGTACCCACCACGTACCCCCCACGCCCCCCGAATGAATTTCCGCTCTCCTGGGCTCAAATTTTTGTTTTTTTAAATCTGTTTGCGGATTTGAATTTAATTTTAATTTTAATTTAAGTGGTCACTTGTAAAAATCTCAGCCTATGCGCTCATACCCCTTGTAGGGTACGTGGTGGGTACGTTTCGTACCCACCACGTACCCCGAATGAATTTCCGCTCTCCTGGGCTCAAATTTTTGTTTTTTTAAATCTGTTTGCGGATTTGAATTTAATTTTAATTTTAATTTAAGTGGTCACTTGTAAAAATCTCATCCTATGCGCTCATACCCAGTATGGGGTACGTATGGGGTACGATCGTACCCCATACGTACCCTATACGTACTCCACGCCCCCAAAATGAACTTCCGCTCTCCTGGGCTCAAATTTTTGTGTTTTTAAATCTGTTTGCGGATTTGAATTTAATTTTAATTTTAATTTAAGTGGTCACTTGTAAAAATCTCAGCCGATGCGCTCATACCCTTTGGGGGGTACGTGGTGGGTACGTTTCGTACCCACCACGTACCCCCCACGCCCCCCGAATGAATTTCCGCTCTCCTGGGCTCAAATTTTTGTTTTTTTAAATCTGTTTGCGGATTTGAATTTAATTTTAATTTTAATTTAAGTGGTCACTTGTAAAAATCTCAGCCTATGCGCTCATACCCCTTGGGGGGTACGTGGTGGGTACGTTTCGTACCCACCACGTACCCCCCACGCCCCCCGAATGAATTTCCGCTCTCCTGGGCTCAAATTTTTGTTTTTTTAAATCTGTTTGCGGATTTGAATTTAATTTTAATTTTAATTTAAGTGGTCACTTGTAAAAATCTCAGCCTATGCGCTCATACCCCTTGGGGGGTACGTGGTGGGTACGTTTCGTACCCACCACGTACCCCCCACGCCCCCCGAATGAATTTCCGCTCTCCTGGGCTCAAATTTTTGTTTTTTTAAATCTGTTTGCGGATTTGAATTTAATTTTAATTTTAATTTAAGTGGTCACTTGTAAAAATCTCATCCTATGCGCTCATACCCCTTGGGGGGTACGTGGTGGGTACGTTTCGTACCCACCACGTACCCCCCACGCCCCCCGAATGAATTTCCGCTCTCCTGGGCTCAAATTTTTGTTTTTTTAAATCTGTTTGCGGATTTGAATTTAATTTTAATTTTAATTTAAGTGGTCACTTGTAAAAATCTCAGCCTATGCGCTCATACCCCTTGGGGGGTACGTGGTGGGTACGTTTCGTACCCACCACGTACCCCCACGCCCCCCGAATGAATTTCCGCTCTCCTGGGCTCAAATTTTTGTTTTTTTAAATCTGTTTGCGGATTTGAATTTAATTTTAATTTTAATTTAAGTGGTTACTTGCAAAAATCTCATCCTATGCGCTCATACCCAGTATGGGGTACGTATGGGGTACGATCGTACCCCATACGTACCCTATACGTACTCCACGCCCCCAAAATGAACTTCCGCTCTCCTGGGCTCAAATTTTTGTTTTATTAAATCTGTTTGCGGATTTGAATTTAATTTTAATTTTAATTTAAGTGGTCACTTGTAAAAATCTCAGCCTATGCGCTCATACCCCTTGGGGGGTACGTGGTGGGTACGTTTCGTACCCACCACGTACCCCCCACGCCCCCCGAATGAATTTCCGCTCTCCTGGGCTCAAATTTTTGTTTTTTTAAATCTGTTTGCGGATTTGAATTTAATTTTAATTTTAATTTAAGTGGTCACTTGTAAAAATCTCAGCCTATGCGCTCATACCCCTTGGGGGGTACATGGTACATGGTTTCGTACCCACTACGTACACCCCACGCCCCCCGAATGAATTTCCGCTCTCCTGGGCTCAAATTTTTGTGTTTTTAAATCTGTTTGCGGATTTGAATTTAATTTTAATTTTAATTTAAGTGGTCACTTGTAAAAATCTCAGCCTATGCGCTCATACCCAGTATGGGGTACGTATGGGGTACGATCGTACCCCATACGTACCCTATACGTACTCCACGCCCCCAAAATGAACTTCCGCTCTCCTGGGCTCAAATTTTTGTTTTTTTAAATCTGTTTGCGGATTTGAATTTAATTTTAATTTTAATTTAAGTGGTCACTTGTAAAAATCTCAGCCTATGCGCATATACCCCTTGGGGGGTACATGGTACATGGTTTCGTACCCACTACGTACACCCCACGCCCTCCCGAATGAATTTCCGCTCTCCTGGGCTCAAAATTTTGTTTTTTTAAATCTGTTTGCGGATTTGAATTTAATTTTAATTTTAATTTAAGTGGTCACTTGTAAAAATCTCATCCTATGCGCTCATACCCAGTATGGGGTACGTATGGGATACGATCGTACCCCATACGTACCCTATACGTACTCCACGCCCCCAAAATGAACTTCCGCTCTCCTGGGCTCAAATTTTTGTTTTTTTAAATCTGTTTGCGGATTTGAATTTAATTTTAATTTTAATTTAAGTGGTCACTTGTAAAAATCTCAGCCTATGCGCTCATACCCCTTGGGGGGTACATGGTGGGTACGTTTCGTACCCACCACGCCCCCCGAATGAATTTCCGCTCTCCTGGGCTCAAATTTTTGTTTTTTTAAATCTGTTTGCGGATTTGAATTTAATTTACGTTTAAGTGGTTACTTGTAAAAATCTCATCCTATGCGCTCATACCCAGTATGGGGTACGTATGGGGTACGATCGTACCCCATACGTACCCTATACGTACTCCACGCCCCCAAAATGAACTTCCGCTCTCCTGGGCTCAAATTTTTGTTTTTTTAAATCTGTTTGCGGATTTGAATTTAATTTTAATTTTAATTTAAGTGGTCACTTGTAAAAATCTCAGCCTATGCGCTCATACCCCTTGGGGGGTACGTGGTGGGTACGTTTCGTACCCACCACGTACCCCGAATGAATTTCCGCTCTCCTGGGCTCAAATTTTTGTTTTTTTAAATCTGTTTGCGGATTTGAATTTAATTTTAATTTTAATTTAAGTGGTCACTTGTAAAAATCTCAGCCTATGCGCTCATACCCCTTGGGGGGTACGTGGTGGGTACGTTTCGTACCCACCACGCCCCCCGAATGAATTTCCGCTCTCCTGGGCTCAAATTTTTGTTTTTTTAAATCTGTTTGCGGATTTGAATTTAATTTACGTTTAAGTGGTTACTTGTAAAAATCTCATCCTATGCGCTCATACCCAGTATGGGGTACGTATGGGGTACGATCGTACCCCATACGTACCCTATACGTACTCCACGCCCCCCGAATGAATTTCCGCTCTCCTGGGCTCAAATTTTTGTTTTTTTAAATCTGTTTGCGGATTTGAATTTAATTTTAATTTTAATTTAAGTGGTCACTTGTAAAAATCTCAGCCTATGCGCTCATACCCCTTGGGGGGTACGTGGTAGGTACGTTTCGTACCCACCACGTACCCCCCACGCCCCCCGAATGAATTTCCGCTCTCCTGGGCTCAAATTTTTGTTTTTTTAAATCTGTTTGCGGATTTGAATTTAATTTTAATTTTAATTTAAGTGGTCACTTGTAAAAATCTCATCCTATGCGCTCATACCACTTGGGGGGTACGTGGTGGGTACGTTTCGTACCCACCACGTACCCCCCACGCCCCCCGAATGAATTTCCGCTCTCCTGGGCTCAAATTTTTGTTTTTTTAAATCTGTTTGCGGATTTGAATTTAATTTTAATTTTAATTTAAGTGGTCACTTGTAAAAATCTCATCCTATGCGCTCATACCCAGTATGGGGTACGTATGGGGTACGATCGTACCCCCTACGTACCCTATACGTACTCCACGCCCCCAAAATGAACTTCCGCTCTCCTGGGCTCAAATTTTTGTTTTTTTAAATCTGTTTGCGGATTTGAATTTAATTTTAATTTTAATTTAAGTGGTCACTTGTAAAAATCTCAGCCTATGCGCTCATACCCCTTGGGGGGTACGTGGTGGGTACGTTTCGTACCCACCACGTACCCCCCACGCCCCCCGAATGAATTTCCGCTCTCCTGGGCTCAAATTTTTGTTTTTTTAAATCTGTTTGCGGATTTGAATTTAATTTTAATTTTAATTTAAGTGGTCACTTGTAAAAATCTCAGCCTATGCGCTCATACCCCTTGGGGGGTACGTGGTGGGTACGTTTCGTACCCACCACGTACCCCCCACGCCCCCCGAATGAATTTCCGCTCTCCTGGGCTCAAATTTTTGTTTTTTTAAATCTGTTTGCGGATTTGAATTTAATTTTAATTTTAATTTAAGTGGTCACTTGTAAAAATCTCAGCCTATGCGCTCATACCCCTTGGGGGGTACGTGGTAGGTACGTTTCGTACCCACCACGTACCCCCCACGCCCCCCGAATGAATTTCCGCTCTCCTGGGCTCAAATTTTTGTTTTTTTAAATCTGTTTGCGGATTTGAATTTAATTTTAATTTTAATTTAAGTGGTCACTTGTAAAAATCTCATCCTATGCGCTCATACCCCTTGGGGGGTACGTGGTGGGTACGTTTCGTACCCACCACGTACCCCCCACGCCCCCCGAATGAATTTCCGCTCTCCTGGGCTCAAATTTTTGTTTTTTTAAATCTGTTTGCGGATTTGAATTTAATTTTAATTTTAATTTAAGTGGTCACTTGTAAAAATCTCAGCCTATGCGCTCATACCCCTTGGGGGGTACGTGGTGGGCACGTTTCGTACCCACCACGCCCCCCGAATGAATTTCCGCTCTCCTGGGCTCAAATTTTTGTTTTTTTAAATCTGTTTGCGGATTTGAATTTAATTTTAATTTTAATTTAAGTGGTCACTTGTAAAAATCTCAGCCTATGCGCTCATAC
Source organism: Beris morrisii (assembly GCA_951812415.1). Taxonomy (NCBI): domain Eukaryota; kingdom Metazoa; phylum Arthropoda; class Insecta; order Diptera; family Stratiomyidae; genus Beris; species Beris morrisii. The sequence goes on along the minus strand of OX638312.1, from coordinate 143,744,940 downwards.
CCCTTGGGGGGTACGTGGTGGGTACGTTTCGTACCCACCACGTACCCCCCACGCCCCCCGAATGAATTTCCGCTCTCCTGGGCACAAATTTTTGTTTTTTTAAATCTGTTTGCGGATTTGAATTTAATTTTAATTTTAATTTAAGTGGTTACTTGCAAAAATCTCATCCTATGCGCTCATACCCAGTATGGGGTACGTATGGGGTACGATCGTACCCCATACGTACCCTATACGTACTCCACGCCCCCAAAATGAACTTCCGCTCTCCTGGGCTCAAATTTTGTTTTTTTAAATCTGTTTGCGGATTTGAATTTAATTTTAATTTTAATTTAAGTGGTCACTTGTAAAAATCTCAGCCTATGCGCTCATACCCCTTGGGGGGTACGTGGTGGGTACGTTTCGTACCCACCACGTACCCCCCACGCCCCCCGAATGAATTTCCGCTCTCCTGGGCTCAAATTTTTGTTTTTTTAAATCTGTTTGCGGATTTGAATTTAATTTTAATTTTAATTTAAGTGGTTACTTGTAAAAATCTCATCCTATGCGCTCATACCCAGTATGGGGTACGTATGGGGTACGATCGTACCCCATACGTACCCTATACGTACTCCACGTTCCCAAAATGAACTTCCGCTCTCCTGGGCTCAAATTTTTGTTTTTTTAAATCTGTTTGCGGATTTGAATTTAATTTTAATTTTAATTTAAGTGGTCACTTGTAAAAATCTCAGCCTATGCGCTCATACCCCTTGGAGGGTACGTGGTGGGTACGTTTCGTACCCACTGCGTACCCCCCACGCCCCCCGAATGAATTTCCGCTCTCCTGTGCTCAAATTTTTGTTTTTTTAAATCTGTTTGCGGATTTGAATTTAATTTTAATTTTAATTTAAGTGGTCACTTGTAAAAATCTCAGCCTATGCGCTCATACCCCTTGGGGGGTACGTGGTGGGTACGTTTCGTACCCACCACGTACCCCCCACGCCCCCGAATGAATTTCCGCTCTCCTGGGCTCAAATTTTTGTTTTTTTAAATCTGTTTGCGGATTTGAATTTAATTTTAATTTTAATTTAAGTGGTCACTTGTAAAAATCTCAGCCTATGCGCTCATACCCCTTAGGGGGTACGTGGTGGGTACGTTTCGTACCCACCACGTACCCCCCACGCCCCCCGAATGAATTTCCGCTCTCCTGGGCTCAAATTTTTGTTTTTTTAAATCTGTTTGCGGATTTGAATTTAATTTTAATTTTAATTTAAGTGGTCACTTGTAAAAATCTCAGCCTATGCGCTCATACCCCTTGGAGGGTACGTGGTGGGTACGTTTCGTACCCACCACGTACCCCCCACGCCCCCCGAATGAATTTCCGCTCTCCTGGGCTCAAATTTTTGTTTTTTTAAATCTGTTTGCGGATTTGAATTTAATTTTAATTTTAATTTAAGTGGTCACTTGTAAAAATCTCAGCCTATGCGCTCATACCCCTTGGGGGGTACGTGGTGGGTACGTTTCGTACCCACCACGTACCCCCCACGCCCCCCGAATGAATTTCCGCTCTCCTGGGCTCAAATTTTTGTTTTTTTAAATCTGTTTGCGGATTTGAATTTAATTTTAATTTTAATTTAAGTGGTTACTTGTAAAAATCTCATCCTATGCGCTCATACCCAGTATGGGGTACGTATGGGGTACGATCGTACCCCATACGTACCCTATACGTACTCCACGCCCCCAAAATGAACTTCCGCTCTCCTGGGCTCAAATTTTTGTTTTTTTAAATCTGTTTGCGGATTTGAATTTAATTTTAATTTTAATTTAAGTGGTCACTTGTAAAAATCTCAGCCTATGCGCTCATACCCCTTGGGGGGTACGTGGTGGGTACGTTTCGTACCCACCACGTACCCCCCACGCCCCCCGAATGAATTTCCGCTCTCCTGGGCTCAAATTTTTGTTTTTTTAAATCTGTTTGCGGATTTGAATTTAATTTTAATTTTAATTTAAGTGGTTACTTGTAAAAATCTCATCCTATGCGCTCATACCCAGTATGGGGTACGTATGGGGTACGATCGTACCCCATACGTACCCTATACGTACTCCACGTTCCCAAAATGAACTTCCGCTCTCCTGGGCTTCAATTTTTGTTTTTTTAAATCTGTTTGCGGATTTGAATTTAATTTTAATTTTAATTTAAGTGGTCACTTGTAAAAATCTCAGCCTATGCGCTCATACCCCTTGGAGGGTACGTGGTGGGTACGTTTCGTACCCACTGCGTACCCCCCACGCCCCCCGAATGAATTTCCGCTCTCCTGTGCTCAAATTTTTGTTTTTTTAAATCTGTTTGCGGATTTGAATTTAATTTTAATTTTAATTTAAGTGGTCACTTGTAAAAATCTCAGCCTATGCGCTCATACCCCTTGGGGGGTACGTGGTGGGTACGTTTCGTACCCACCACGTACCCCCCACGCCCCCGAATGAATTTCCGCTCTCCTGGGCTCAAATTTTTGTTTTTTTAAATCTGTTTGCGGATTTGAATTTAATTTTAATTTTAATTTAAGTGGTCACTTGTAAAAATCTCAGCCTATGCGCTCATACCCCTTAGGGGGTACGTGGTGGGTACGTTTCGTACCCACCACGTACCCCCCACGCCCCCCGAATGAATTTCCGCTCTCCTGGGCTCAAATTTTTGTTTTTTTAAATCTGTTTGCGGATTTGAATTTAATTTTAATTTTAATTTAAGTGGTTACTTGTAAAAATCTCATCCTATGCGCTCATACCCAGTATGGGGTACATATGGGGTACGATCGTACCCCATACGTACCCTATACGTACTCCACGTTCCCAAAATGAACTTCCGCTCTCCTGGGCTCAAATTTTTGTTTTTTTAAATCTGTTTGCGGATTTGAATTTAATTTTAATTTTAATTTAAGTGGTCACTTGTAAAAATCTCAGCCTATGCGCTCATACCCCTTGGAGGGTACGTGGTGGGTACGTTTCGTGCCCACTACGTACCCCCCACGCCCCCCGAATGAATTTTCGCTCTCCTGGGCTCAAATTTTTGTTTTTTTAAATCTGTTTGCGGATTTGAATTTAATTTTAATTTTAATTTAAGTGGTCACTTGTAAAAATCTCAGCCTATGCGCTCATACCCCTTGGGGGGTATGTGGTGGGTACGTTTCGTACCCACCACGTACCCCCCACGCCCCCCGAATGAATTTCCGCTCTCCTGGGCTCAAATTTTTGTTTTTTTAAATCTGTTTGCGGATTTGAATTTAATTTTAATTTTAATTTAAGTGGTTACTTGTAAAAATCTCATCCTATGCGCTCATACCCAGTATGGGTACGTATGGGGTACGATCGTACCCCATACGTACCCTATACGTACTCCACGTTCCCAAAATGAACTTCCGCTCTCCTGGGCTCAAATTTATGTTTTTTTAAATCTGTTTGCGGATTTGAATTTAATTTTAATTTTAATTTAAGTGGTCACTTGTAAAAATCTCATCCTATGCGCTCATACCCCTTGGGGGGTACGTGGTGGGTACGTTTCGTACTCACCACGTACCCCCCACGCCCCCCGAATGAATTTCCGCTCTCCTGGGCTCAAATTTTTGTTTTTTTTAAATCTGTTTGCGGATTTGAATTTAATTTTAATTTTAATTTAAGTGGTTACTTGTAAAAATCTCATCCTATGCGCTCATACCCAGTATGGGGTACGTATGGGGTACGATCGTACCCCATACGTACCCTATACGTACTCCACGCCCCCAAAATGAACTTCCGCTCTCCTGGGCTCAAATTTTTGTTTTTTTAAATCTGTTTGCGGATTTGAATTTAATTTTAATTTTAATTTAAGTGGTCACTTGTAAAAATCTCAGCCTATGCGCTCATACCCCTTGGGGGGTACGTGGTGGGTACGTTTCGTACCCACCACGTACCCCCCACGCCCCCCGAATGAATTTCCGCTCTCCTGGGCTCAAATTTTTGTTTTTTTAAATCTGTTTGCGGATTTGAATTTAATTTTAATTTTAATTTAAGTGGTCACTTGTAAAAATCTCAGCCTATGCGCTCATACCCCTTGGGGGGTACGTGGTGGGTACGTTTCGTACCCACCACGCCCCCCGAATGAATTTCCGCTCTCCTGGGCTCAAATTTTTGTTTTTTTAAATCTGTTTGCGGATTTGAATTTAATTTTAATTTTAATTTAAGTGGTCACTTGTAAAAATCTCAGCCTATGCGCTCATACCCCAACGTGGTGGGTACGTTTCGTACCCACCACGTACCCCCACGCCCCCCGAATGAATTTCCGCTCTCCTGGGCTCAAATTTTTGTTTTATTAAATCTGTTTGCGGATTTGAATTTAATTTTAATTTTAATTTAAGTGGTCACTTGTAAAAATCTCAGCCTATGCGCTCATACCCCTTGGGGGGTACGTGGTGGGTACGTTTCGTACCCACCACGTACCCCCCACGGCCCCCGAATGAATTTCCGCTCTCCTGGGCTCAAATTTTTGTTTTTTTAAATCTGTTTGCGGATTTGAATTTAATTTTAATTTTAATTTAAGTGGTCACTTGTAAAAATCTCAGCCTATGCGCTCATACCCCTACGTGGTGGGTACGTTTCGTACCCACCACGTACCCCCCACGCCCCCCGAATGAATTTCCGCTCTCCTGGGCTCAAATTTTTGTTTTATTAAATCTGTTTGCGGATTTGAATTTAATTTTAATTTAAGTGGTCACTTCTAAAAATCTCAGCCTATGCGCTCATACCCCTTGGGGGGTACGTGGTGGGTACGTTTCGTACCCACCACGCCCCCCGAATGAATTTCCGCTCTCCTGGGCTCAAATTTTTGTTTTTTTAAATCTGTTTGCAGATTTGAATTTAATTTTAATTTTAATTTAAGTGGTCACTTGTAAAAATCTCAGCCTATGCGCTCATACCCCAACGTGGTGGGTACGTTTCGTACCCACCACGTACCCCCCACGCCACCCGAATGAATTTCCGCTCTCCTGGGCTCAAATTTTTGTTTTATTAAATCTGTTTGCGGATTTGAATTTAATTTTAATTTTAATTTAAGTGGTCACTTGTAAAAATCTCAGCCTATGCGCTCATACCCCTTGGGGGGTACGTGGTGGGTACGTTTCGTACCCACCACGTACCCCCCACGCCCCCCGAATGAATTTCCGCTCTCCTGGGCTCAAATTTTTGTTTTTTTAAATCTGTTTGCGGATTTGAATTTAATTTTAATTTTAATTTAAGTGGTCACTTGTAAAAATCTCATCCTATGCGCTCATACCCAGTATGGGGTACGTATGGGATACGATCGTACCCCATACGTACCCTACACGTACTCCACGCCCCCAAAATGAACTTCCGCTCTCCTGGGCTCAAATTTTTGTTTTTTTAAATCTGTTTGCGGATTTGAATTTAATTTTAATTTTAATTTAAGTGGTCACTTGTAAAAATCTCAGCCTATGCGCTCATACCCCTTGGGGGGTACGTGGTGGGTACGTTTCGTACCCACCACGCCCCCCGAATGAATTTCCGCTCTCCTGGGCTCAAATTTTTGTTTTTTTAAATCTGTTTGCGGATTTGAATTTAATTTTAATTTTAATTTAAGTGGTTACTTGTAAAAATCTCATCCTATGCGCTCATACCCAGTATGGGGTACGTATGGGGTACGATCGTACCCCATACGTACCCTATACGTACTCCACGTTCCCAAAATGAACTTCCGCTCTCCTGGGCTCAAATTTTTGTTTTTTTAAATCTGTTTGCGGATTTGAATTTAATTTTAATTTTAATTTAAGTGGTCACTTGTAAAAATCTCAGCCTATGCGCTCATACCCCAACGTGGTGGGTACGTTTCGTACCCACCACGTACCCCCCACGCCCCCGAATGAATTTCCGCTGTCTTGGGCTCAAATTTTTGTTTTATTAAATCTGTTTGCGGATTTGAATTTAATTTTAATTTTAATTTAAGTGGTCACTTGTAAAAATCTCATCCTATGCGCTCATACCCCTTGGGGGGTACGTGGTGGGTACGTTTCGTACTCACCACGTACCCCCCACGCCCCCCGAATGAATTTCCGCTCTCCTGGGCTCAAATTTTTGTTTTTTTAAATCTGTTTGCGGATTTGAATTTAATTTTAATTTTAATTTAAGTGGTTACTTGTAAAAATCTCATCCTATGCGCTCATACCCAGTATGGGGTACGTATGGGGTACGATCGTACTTCATACGTACCCTATACGTACTCCACGCCCCCAAAATGAACTTCCGCTCTCCTGGGCTCAAATTTTTGTTTTTTTAAATCTGTTTGCGGATTTGAATTTAATTTTAATTTTAATTTAATGGGTCACTTGCAAAAATCTCAGCCTATGCGCTCATACCCCTTGGGGGGTACGTGGTGGGTACGTTTCGTACCCACCACGCCCCCCGAATGAATTTCCGCTCTCCTGGGCTCAAATTTTTGTTTTTTTAAATCTGTTTGCGGATTTGAATTTAATTTTAATTTTAATTTAAGTGGTCACTTGTAAAAATCTCATCCTATGCGCTCATACCCCTTGGGGGGTACGTGGTGGGTACGTTTCGTACCCACGACGTACCCCCCACGCCCCCCGAATGAATTTCCGCTCTCCTGGGCTCAAATTTTTGTTTTATTAAATCTGTTTGCGGATTTGAATTTAATTTTAATTTTAATTTAAGTGGTCACTTGTAAAAATCTCAGCCTATGCGCTTATACCCCTTGGGGGGTACGTGGTGGGTACGTTTCGTACCCACCACGTACCCCCCACGGCCCCCGAATGAATTTCCGCTCTCCTGGGCTCAAATTTTTGTTTTTTTAAATCTGTTTGCGGATTTGAATTTAATTTTAATTTTAATTTAAGTGGTCACTTGTAAAAATCTCAGCCTATGCGCTCATACCCCAACGTGGTGGGTACGTTTCGTACCCACCACGTACCCCCCACGCCCCCCGAATGAATTTCCGCTCTCCTGGGCTCAAATTTTTGTTTTATTAAATCTGTTTGCGGATTTGAATTTAATTTTAATTTAAGTGGTCACTTGTAAAAATCTCAGCCTATGCGCTCATACCCCTTGGGGGGTACGTGGTGGGTACGTTTCGTACCCACCACGCCCCCCGAATGAATTTCCGCTCTCCTGGGCTCAAATTTTTGTTTTTTTAAATCTGTTTGCAGATTTGAATTTAATTTTAATTTTAATTTAAGTGGTCACTTGTAAAAATCTCAGCCTATGCGCTCATACCCCAACGTGGTGGGTACGTTTCGTACCCACCACGTACCCCCCACGCCCCCCGAATGAATTTCCGCTCTCCTGGGCTCAAATTTTTGTTTTATTAAATCTGTTTGCGGATTTGAATTTAATTTTAATTTTAATTTAAGTGGTCAGTTGTAAAAATCTCAGCCTATGCGCTCATACCCAGTATGGGGTACGTATGGGATACGATCGTACCCCATACGTACCCTATACGTACTCCACGCCCCCAAAATGAACTTCCGCTCTCCTGGGCTCAAATTTTTGTTTTTTTAAATCTGTTTGCGGATTTGAATTTAATTTTAATTTTAATTTAAGTGGTCACTTGTAAAAATCTCAGCCTATGCGCTCATACCCCTTGGGGGGTACGTGGTGGGTACGTTTCGTACCCACCACGTACCCCCCACGGCTCCCGAATGAATTTCCGCTCTCCTGGGCTCAAATTTTTGTTTTATTAAATCTGTTTGCGGATTTGAATTTAATTTTAATTTTAATTTAAGTGGTCACTTGTAAAAATCTCAGCCTATGCGCTCATACCAATTGGGGGGTACGTGGTGGGTACGTTTCGTACCCATCACGTACCCCCCACGGCCCCCGAATGAATTTCCGCTCTCCTGGGCTCAAATTTTTGTTTTTTTAAATCTGTTTGCGGATTTGAGTTTAATTTTAATTTTAATTTAAGTGGTCACTTGTAAAAATCTCATCCTATGCGCTCATAATCAGTATGGGGTACGTATGGGATACGACCGTACCCCATACGTACCCTATACGTACTCCACGCCCCCAAAATGAACTTCCGCTCTCCTGGGCTCAAATTTTTGTTTTTTTAAATCTGTTTGCGGATTTGAATTTAATTTTAATTTTAATTTAAGTGGTCACTTGTAAAAATCTCAGCCTGTGCGCTCATACCCCTTGGGGGGTACGTGGTGGGTACGTTTCGTACCCACCACGGCCCCCGAATGAATTTCCGCTCTCCTGGGCTCAAATTTTTGTTTTTTTAAATCTGTTTGCGGATTTGAATTTAATTTTAATTTTAATTTAAGTGGCCACTTGTAAAAATCTCAGCCTATGCGCTCATACCCCTTGGGGGGTACGTGGTGGGTACGTTTCGTACCCACCACGTACCCCCCACGCCCCCCGAATGAATTTCCGCTCTCCTGGGCTCAAATTTTTGTTTTTTTAAATCTGTTTGCGGATTTGAATTTAATTTTAATTTTAATTTAAGTGGTCACTTGTAAAAATCTCATCCTATGCGCTCATACCCCTTGGGGGGTACGTGGTGGGTACGTTTCGTGCCCACCACGTACCCCCTACGCCCCCCGAATGAATTTCCGCTCTCCTGGGCTCAAATTTTTGTTTTTTTAAATCTGTTTGCGGATTTGAATTTAATTTTAATTTTAATTTAAGTGGTCACTTGTAAAAATCTCAGCCTATGCGCTCATACCCCTTGGGGGGTACGTGGTGGGTACGTTTCGTACTCACCACGTACCCCCACGCCCCCCGAATGAATTTCCGCTCTCCTGGGCTCAAATTTTTGTTTTATTAAATCTGTTTGCGGATTTGAATTTAATTTTAATTTTAATTTAAGTGGTTACTTGTAAAAATCTCATCCTATGCGCTCATACCCAGTATGGGGTACGTATGGGGTACGATCGTACCCCATACGTACCCTATACGTACTCCACGCCCCCAAATTGAACTTCCGCTCTGCTGGGCTCAAATTTTTGTTTTTTTAAATCTGTTTGCGGATTTGAATTTAATTTTAATTTTAATTTAAGTGGTCACTTGTAAAAATCTCAGCCTATGCGCTCATACCCCTTGGGTAGTACGTGGTGGGCACGTTTCGTACGCACCACGTACCCCCCACGCCCCCCGAATGAATTTCCGCTCTCCTGGGCTCAAATTTTTGTTTTTTTAAATCTGTTTGCGGATTTGAATTTAATTTGAATTTTAATTTAAGTGGTTACTTGTAAAAATCTCATCCTATGCGCTCATACCCAGTATGGGGTACGTATGGGGTACGATCGTACCCCATACGTACCCTATACGTACTCCACGTTCCCAAAATGAACTTCCGCTCTCCTGGGCTCAAATTTTTGTTTTTTTAAATCTGTTTGCGGATTTGAATTTAATTTTAATTTTAATTTAAGTGGTCACTTGTAAAAATCTCATCCTATGCGCTCATACCCCTTGGGGGGTACGTGGTGGGTACGTTTCGTACCCACCACGTACCCCCCACGCCCCCCGAATGAATTTCCGCTCTCCTGGGCTCAAATTTTTGTTTTTTTAAATCTGTTTGCTCTACTGGGCTTAAATTTTTGTTTTTTTAAATCTGTTTGCGGATTTGAATTTAATTTTAATTTTAATTTAAGTGGTCACTTGTAAAAATCTCAGCCTATGCGCTCATACCCCTTGGGGGGTACGTGGTGGGTACGTTTCGTACTCACCACGTACCCCCACGCCCCCCGAATGAATATCCGCTCACCTGGGCTCAAATTTTTGTTTTATTAAATCTGTTTGCGGATTTGAATTTAATTTTAATTTTAATTTAAGTGGTCACTTGTAAAAATCTCAGCCTATGCGCTCATACCCCTTGGGGGGTACGTTGTGGGTACGTTTCGTACCCACCACGTACCCCCACGCCCCCCGAATGAATTTCCGCTCTCCTGGGCTCAAATTTTTGTTTTATTAAATCTGTTTGCGGATTTGAATTTAATTTTAATTTTAATTTAAGTGGTCACTTGTAAAAATCTCAGCCTATGCGCTCATACCCCTTGGGATGTACGTGGTGGGTACGTTTCGTACCCACCACGTACCCCCCACGCCCCCCGAATGAATTTCCGCTCTCCTGGGCTCAAATTTTTGTTTTTTTAAATCTGTTTGCGGATTTGAATTTAATTTTAATTTTAATTTAAGTGGTCACTTGTAAAAATCTCATCCTATGCGCTCATACCCAGTATGGGGTACGTATGGGGTACGATCGTACCCCATACGTACCCTATACGTACTCCACGCCCCCAAAATAAACTTCCGCTCTCCTGGGCTCAAATTTTTTTTTTTTAAATCTGTTTGCGGATTTGAATTTAATTTTAATTTTAATTTAAGTGGTCACTTGTAAAAATCTCAGCCTATGCGCTCATACCCCTTGGGGGGTACGTGGTGGGTACGTTTCGTACCCACCACGTACCCCCCACGCGCCCCGAATAAATTTCCGCTCTCCTGGGCTCAAATTTTTGTTTTTTTAAAGCTGTTTGCGGATTTGAATTTAATTTTAATTTAAGTGGTCACTTGTAAAAATCTCATCCTATGCGCTCATACCCCTTGGGGGATAGGTGGTGGGTACGTTTCGTACCCACCACGTACCCCCCACGCCCCCCGAATGAATTTCCGCTCTCCTGGGCTCAAATTTTTGTTTTTTTAAATCTGTTTGCGGATTTGAATTTAATTTTAATTTTAATTTAAGTGGTCACTTGTAAAAATCTCATCCTATGCGCTTATACCCAGTATGGGGTACGTATGGGGTACGATCGTACCCCATACGTACCCTATACGTACTCCACGCCCCAAAATGAACTTCCGCTCTCCTGGGCTCAAATTTTTGTTTTTTTAAATCTGTTTGCGGATTTGAATTTAATTTTAATTTTAATTTAAGTGGTCACTTGTAAAAATCTCATCCTATGCGCTCATACTCCTTGGGGGGTACGTGGAGGGTACGTTTCGTACCCACCACGTACCCCCACGCCCCCCGAATGAATTTCCGCTCTCCTGGGCTCAAATTTTTGTTTTATTAAATCTGTTTGCGGATTTGAATTTAATTTTAATTTTAATTTAAGTGGTCACTTGTAAAAATCTCATCCTATACGCTCATACCCCTTGGGGGGTACGTGGTGGGTACGTTTCGTACCCACCACGTACCCCCACGCCCCCCGAATGAATTTCCGCTCTCCTGGGCTCAAATTTTTGTTTTATTAAATCTGTTTGCGGATTTGAATTTAATTTTAATTTTAATTTAAGTGGTCACTTGTAAAAATCTCATCCTATGCGCTCATACCCCTTGGGGGGTACGTGGTGGGTACGTTTCGTACCCACCACGTACCCCCACGCCCCCCGAATGAATTTCCGCTCTCCTGGGCTCAAATTTTTGTTTTATTAAATCTGTTTGCGGATTTGAATTTAATTTTAATTTTAATTTAAGTGGTCACTTGTAAAAATCTCAGCCTATGCGCTCATACCCCTTGGGGGGTACGTGGTGGGTACGTTTCGTACCCACCACGTACCCCCCACGCCCCCCGAATGAATTTCCGCTCTCCAGGGCTCAAATTTTTGTTTTTTTAAATCTGTTTAAATGAGTATGGGGTACGTATGGGGTACGATCGTACCCCATACGTACCCTATACGTACTCCACGCCCCCAAAATGAACTTCCGCTCTCCTGGGCTCAAATTTTTTTTTTTTAAATCTGTTTACGGATTTGAATTTAATTTTAATTTTAATTTAAGTGGTCACTTGTAAAAATCTCAGCCTATGCGCTCATACCCCTTGGGCGGTACGTGGTGGGTACGTTTCGTACCCACCACGTACCCCCACGCCCCCCGAATGAATTTCCGCTCTCCTGGGCTCAAATTATGGTTTTATTAAATCTGTTTGCGGATTTGAATTTAATTTTAATTTTAATTTAAGTGGTCACTTGTAAAAATCTCAGCCTTTGCGCTCATACCCCTTGGGGGGTACGTGGTGGGTACGTTTCGTACCCACCACGTACCCCCCACGACCCCCGAATGAATTTCCGCTCTCCTGGGCTCAAATTTTTGTTTTTTTAAAGCTGTTTGCGGATTTGAATTTAATTTTAATTTTAATTTAAGTGGTCACTTGTAAAAATCTCAGCCTATGCGCTCATACCCCTTGGGGGGTACGTGGTGGGTACGTTTCGTACTCACCACGTACCCCAACGCCCCCCGTATGAATTTCCGCTCTCCTGGGCTCAAATTTTTGTTTTATTAAATCTGTTTGCGGATTTGAATTTAATTTTAATTTTAATTTAAGTGGTCACTTGTAAAAATCTCAGCCTATGCGCTCATACCCCTTGGGGGGTACGTGGTGGGTACGTTTCGTACTCACCACGTACCCCCACGCCCCCCGAATGAATTTCCGCTCTCCTGGGCTCAAATTTTTGTTTTATTAAATCTGTTTGCGGATTTGAATTTAATTTTAATTTTAATTTAAGTGGTTACTTGTAAAAATCTCATCCTATGCGCTCATACCCAGTATGGGGTACGTATGGGGTACGATCGTACCCCATACGTACCCTATACGTACTCCACGCCCCCAAATTGAACTTCCGCTCTCCTGGGCTCAAATTTTTGTTTTTTTAAATCTGTTTGCGGATTTGAATTTAATTTTAATTTTAATTTAAGTGGTCACTTGTAAAAATCTCAGCCTATGCGCTCATACCCCTTGGGTAGTACGTGGTGGGTACGTTTCGTACTCACCACGTACCCCCACGCCCCCCGAATGAATTTCCGCTCTCCTGGGCTCAAATTTTTGTTTTATTAAATCTGTTTGCGGATTTGAATTTAATTTTAATTTTAATTTAAGTGGTTACTTGTAAAAATCTCATCCTATGCGCTCATACCCAGTATGGGGTACGTATGGGGTACGATCGTACCCCATACGTACCCTATACGTACTCCACGCCCCCAAATTGAACTTCCGCTCTCCTGGGCTCAAATTTTTGTTTTTTTAAATCTGTTTGCGGATTTGAATTTAATTTTAATTTTAATTTAAGTGGTTACTTGTAAAAATCTCATCCTATGCGCTCATACCCAGTATGGGGTACGTATGGGGTACGATTGTACCCCATACGTACCCTATACGTACTCCACGTTCCCAAAATGAACTTCCGCTCTCCTGGGCTCAAATTTTTGTTTTTTTAAATCTGTTTGCGGATTTGAATTTAATTTTAATTTTAATTTAAGTGGTCACTTGTAAAAATCTCATCCTATGCGCTCATACCCCTTGGGGGGTACGTGGTGGGTACGTTTCGTACCCACCACGTACCCCCCACGCCCCCCGAATGAATTTCCGCTCTCCTGGGCTCAAATTTTTGTTTTTTTAAATCTGTTTGCTCTACTGGGCTTAAATTTTTGTTTTTTTAAATCTGTTTGCGGATTTGAATTTAATTTTAATTTTAATTTAAGTGGTCACTTGTAAAAATCTCAGCCTATGCGCTCATACCCCTTGGAGGGTATGTGGTGGGTACGTTTCGTACCCACCACGTACCCCCCACGCCCCCCGAATGAATTTCCGCTCTCCTGGGCTCAAATTTTTGTTTTTTTAAATCTGTTTGCGGATTTGAATTTAATTTTAATTTTAATTTAAGTGGTCACTTGTAAAAATCTCAGCCTATGCGCTCATACCCCTTGGGGGGTACGTGGTGGGTACGTTTCGTACTCACCACGCACCCCCACGCCCCCCGAATGAATATCCGCTCACCTGGGCTCAAATTTTTGTTTTATTAAATCTGTTTGCGGATTTGAATTTAATTTTAATTTTAATTTAAGTGGTCACTTGTAAAAATCTCAGCCTATGCGCTCATACCCCTTGGGGGGTACGTGGTGGGTACGTTTCGTACCCACCACGTACCCCCACGCCCCCCGAATGAATTTCCGCTCTCCTGGGCTCAAATTTTTGTTTTATTAAATCTGTTTGCGGATTTGAATTTAATTTTAATTTTAATTTAAGTGGTCACTTGTAAAAATCTCAGCCTATGCGCTCATACCCCTTGGGGGGTACGTGGTGGGTACGTTTCGTACCCACCACGTACCCCCCACGCCCCCGAATGAATTTCCGCTCTCCTGGGCTCAAATTTTTGTTTTTTTAAATCTGTTTGCGGATTTGAATTTAATTTTAATTTTAATTTAAGTGGTCACTTGTAAAAATCTCATCCTATGCGCTCATACCCAGTATGGGGTACGTATGGGGTACGATCGTACCCCATACGTACCCTATACGTACTCCACGCCCCCAAAATGAACTTCCGCTCTCCTGGGCTCAAATTTTTTTTTTTTAAATCTGTTTGCGGATTTGAATTTAATTTTAATTTTAATATAAGTGGTCACTTGTAAACATCTCAGCCTATGCGCTCATACCCCTTGGGGGGTACGTGGTGGGTACGTTTCGTACCCACCACGTACCCCCCACGCGCCCCGAATAAATTTCCGCTCTCCTGGGCTCAAATTTTTGTTTTTTTAAAGCTGTTTGCGGATTTGAATTTAATTTTAATTTAAGTGGTCACTTGTAAAAATCTCATCCTATGCGCTCATACCCCTTGGGGGGTACGTGGTGGGTACGTTTCGTACCCACCACGTACCCCCCACGCCCCCCGAATGAATTTCCGCTCTCCTGGGCTCAAATTCTTGTTTTTTTAAATCTGTTTGCGGATTTGAATTTAATTTTAATTTTAATTTAAGTGGTCACTTGTAAAAATCTCATCCTATGCGCTCATACCCCTTGGGGGGTACGTTGTGGGTACGTTTCGTACCCACCACGTACCCCCCACGCCCCCCGAATGAATTTCCGCTCTCCTGGGCTCAAATTTTTGTTTTTTTAAATCTGTTTGCGGATTTGAATTTAATTTTAATTTTAATTTAAGTGGTCACTTGTAAAAATCTCATCCTATGCGCTCACACTCCTTGGGGGGTACGTGGAGGGTACGTTTCGTACCCACCACGTACCCCCACGCCCCCCGAATGAATTTCCGCTCTCCTGGGCTCAAATTTTTGTTTTTTTAAATCTGTTTGCGGATTTGAATTTAATTTTAATTTTAATTTAAGTGTCACTTGTAAAAATCTCATCCTATACGCTCATACCCCTTGGGGGGTACGTGGTGGGTACGTTTCGTACCTACCACGTACCCCCACGCCCCCCGAATGAATTTCCGCTCTCGTGGGCTCAAATTTTTGTTTTATTAAATCTGTTTGCGGATTTGAATTTAATTTTAATTTTAATTTAAGTGGTCACTTGTAAAAATCTCATCCTATGCGCTCATACCCCTTGGGGGGTACGTGGTGGGTACGTTTCGTACCCACCACGTACCCCCACGCCCCCCGAATGAATTTCCGCTCTCCTGGGCTCAAATTTTTGTTTTATTAAATCTGTTTGCGGATTTGAATTTAATTTTAATTTTAATTTAAGTGGTCACTTGTAAAAATCTCAGCCTATGCGCTCATACCCCTTGGGGGGTACGTGGTGGGTACGTTTCGTACCCACCACGTACCCCCCACGCCCCCCGAATGAATTTCCGCTCTCCAGGGCTCAAATTTTTGTTTTTTTAAATCTGTTTAAATGAGTATGGGGTACGTATGGGGTACGATCGTACCCCATACGTACCCTATACGTACTCCACGCCCCCAAAATGAACTTCCGCTCTCCTGGGCTCAAATTTTTTTTTTTTTAAATCTGTTTACGGATTTGAATTTAATTTTAATTTTAATTTAAGTGGTCACTTGTAAATATCTCAGCCTATACGCTCATACCCCTTGGGGGGTACGTGGTGGGTACGTTTCGTACCCACCACGTACCCCCACGCCCCCCGAATGAATTTCCGCTCTCCTGGGCTCAAATTTTTGTTTTATTAAATCTGTTTGCGGATTTGAATTTAATTTTAATTTTAATTTAAGTGGTCACTTGTAAAAATCTCATCCTATGCGCTCACACTCCTTGGGGGGTACGTGGAGGGTACGTTTCGTACCCACCACGTACCCCCACGCCCCCCGAATGAATTTCCGCTCTCCTGGGCTCAAATTTTTGTTTTATTAAATCTGTTTGCGGATTTGAATTTAATTTTAATTTTAATTTAAGTGTCACTTGTAAAAATCTCATCCTATGCGCTCATACCCCTTGGGGGGTACGTGGTGGGTACGTTTCGTACCCACCACGTACCCCCACGCCCCCCGAATGAATTTCCGCTCTCCTGGGCTCAAATTTTTGTTTTATTAAATCTGTTTGCGGATTTGAATTTAATTTTAATTTTAATTTAAGTGGTCACTTGTAAAAATCTCAGCCTATGCGCTCATACCCCTTGGGGGGTACGTGGTGGGTACGTTTCGTACCCACCACGTACCCCCCACGCCCCCCGAATGAATTTCCGCTCTCCAGGGCTCAAATTTTTGTTTTTTTAAATCTGTTTAAATGAGTATGGGGTACGTATGGGGTACGATCGTACCCCATACGTACCCTATACGTACTCCACGCCCCCAAAATGAACTTCCGCTCTCCTGGGCTCAAATTTTTTTTTTTTTAAATCTGTTTACGGATTTGAATTTAATTTTAATTTTAATTTAAGTGGTCACTTGTAAAAATCTCAGCCTATACGCTCATACCCCTTGGGGGGTACGTGGTGGGTACGTTTCGTACCCACCACGTACCCCCACGCCCCCCGAATGAATTTCCGCTCTCCTGGGCTCAAATTTTTGTTTTATTAAATCTGTTTGCGGATTTGAATTTAATTTTAATTTTAATTTAAGTGGTTACTTGTAAAAATCTCATCCTATGCGCTCATACCCAGTATGGGGTACGTATGGGGTACGATCGTACCCCATACGTACCCTATACGTACTCCACGCCCCCAAAATGAACTTCCGCTCTCCTGGGCTTAAATTTTTGTTTTTTTAAATCTGTTTGCGGATTTGAATTTAATTTCAATTTTAATTTAAGTGGTCACTTGTAAAAATCTCATCTTATGCGCTCATACCCAGTATGGGGTACGTATGGGGTACGATCGTACCCCATACGTACCCTATACGTACTCCACGCCCCCAAAATGAACTTCCGCTCTCCTGGGCTCAAATTTTTGTTTTTTTAAATCTGTTTGCGGATTTGAATTTAATTTTAATTTTAATTTAAGTGGTCACTTGTAAAAATCTCAGCCTATGCGCTCATACCCCTTGGGGGGTATGTGGTGGGTACGTTTCGTACCCACCACGTACCCCCACGCCCCCCGAATGAATTTCCGCTCTCCTGGGCTCAAATTTTTGTTTTTTTAAATCTGTTTGCGGATTTGAATTTAATTTTAATTTTAATTTAAGTGGTCACTTGTAAAAATCTCAGCCTATGCGCTCATACCCCTTGGGGGGTACGTGGTGGGTACGTTTCGTACCCACCACGTACCCCCTACGCCCCCGAATGAATTTCCGCTCTCCTGGGCTCAAATTTTTGTTTTTTTAAATCTGTTTGCGGATTTGAATTTAATTTTAATTTTAATTTAAGTGGTCACTTGTAAAAATCTCAGCCTATGCGCTCATACCCCTTGGGGGTACGTGGTGGGTACGTTTCGTACCCACCACGTACCCCCACGCCCCCCGAATGAATTTCCGCTCTCCTGGGCTCAAATTTTTGTTTTTTTAAATCTGTTTGCGGATTTGAATTTAATTTTAATTTTAATTTAAGTGGACACTTGTAAAAATCTCAGCCTATGCGCTCATACCCCTTGGGGGTACGTGGTGGGTACGTTTCGTACCCACCACGTACCCCCACGCCCCCCGAATGAATTTCCGCTCTCCTGGGCTCAAATTTTTGTTTTTTTAAATCTGTTTGCGGATTTGAATTTAATTTTAATTTTAATTTAAGTGGTCACTTGTAAAAATCTCAGCCTATGCGCTCATACCCCTTGGGGGTACGTGGTGGGTACGTTTCGTACCCACCACGTACCCCCACGCCCCCCGAATGAATTTCCGCTCTCCTGGGCTCAAATTTTTGTTTTTTTAAATCTGTTTGCGGATTTGAATTTAATTTTAATTTTAATTTAAGTGGTCACTTGTAAAAATCTCAGCCTATGCGCTCATACCCCTTGGGGGGTACGTGGTGGGTACGTTTCGTACTCACCACGTACCCCAACGCCCCCCGTATGAATTTCCGCTCTCCTGGGCTCAAATTTTTGTTTTATTAAATCTGTTTGCGGATTTGAATTTAATTTTAATTTTAATTTAAGTGGTCACTTGTAAAAATCTCAGCCTATGCGCTCATACCCCTTGGGGGGTACGTGGTGGGTACGTTTCGTACCCACCACGTACCCCCACGCCCCCCGAATGAATTTCCGCTCTCCTGGGCTCAAATTTTTGTTTTATTAAATCTGTTTGCGGATTTGAATTTAATTTTAATTTTAATTTAAGTGGTCACTTGTAAAAATCTCATCCTATGCGCTCATACCCCTTGGGGGGTACGTGGTGGGTACGTTTCGTACCCACCACGTACCCCCACGCCCCCCGAATGAATTTCCGCTCTCCTGGGCTCAAATTTTTGTTTTATTAAATCTGTTTGCGGATTTGAATTTAATTTTAATTTTAATTTAAGTGGTCACTTGTAAAAATCTCAGCCTATGCGCTCATACCCCTTGGGGGGTACGTGGTGGGTACGTTTCGTACCCACCACGTACCCCCTACGCCCCCGAATGAATTTCCGCTCTCCTGGGCTCAAATTTTTGTTTTTTTAAATCTGTTTGCGGATTTGAATTTAATTTTAATTTTAATTTAAGTGGTCACTTGTAAAAATCTCAGCCTATGCGCTCATACCCCTTGGGGGGTACGTGGTGGGTACGTTTCGTACTCACCACGTACCCCAACGCCCCCCGTATGAATTTCCGCTCTCCTGGGCTCAAATTTTTGTTTTATTAAATCTGTTTGCGGATTTGAATTTAATTTTAATTTTAATTTAAGTGGTCACTTGTAAAAATCTCAGCCTATGCGCTCATACCCCTTGGGGGGTACGTGGTGGGTACGTTTCGTACCCACCACGTACCCCCACGCCCCCCGAATGAATTTCCGCTCTCCTGGGCTCAAATTTTTGTTTTTTTAAATCTGTTTGCGGATTTGAATTTAATTTTAATTTTAATTTAAGTGGTCACTTGTAAAAATCTCAGCCTGTGCGCTCATACCCCTTGGGGGGTATGTGGTGGGTACGTTTCGTACCCACCACGTACCCCCACGCCCCCCGAATGAATTTCCGCTCTCCTGGGCTCAAATTTTTGTTTTTTTAAATCTGTTTGCGGATTTGAATTTAATTTTAATTTTAATTTAAGTGGTCACTTGTAAAAATCTCATCCTATGCGCTCATACCCCTTGGGGGGTACGTGGTAGGTACGTTTCGTACCCACCACGTACCCCCCACGCCCCCCGAATGAATTTCCGCTCTCCTGGGCTCAAATTTTTGTTTTTTTAAATCTGTTTGCGGATTTGAATTTAATTTTAATTTTAATTTAAGTGGTCACTTGTAAAAATCTCAGCCTATGCGCTCATACCCCTTGGGGGGTACGTGGTGGGTACGTTTCGTACCCACCACGTACCCCCACGCCCCCCGAATGAATTTCCGCTCTCCTGGGCTCAAATTTTTGTTTTTTTAAATCTGTTTGCGGATTTGAATTTAATTTTAATTTTAATTTAAGTGGTCACTTGTAAAAATCTCATCCTATGCGCTCATACCCCTTGGGGGGTACGTGGTAGGTACGTTTCGTACCCACCACGTACCCCCCACGCCCCCCGAATGAATTTCCGCTCTCCTGGGCTCAAATTTTTGTTTTTTTAAATCTGTTTGCGGATTTGAATTTAATTTTAATTTAAGTGGTCACTTGTAAAAATCTCATCCTATGCGCTCATACCCCTTGGGGGGTAGGTGGTGGGTACGTTTCGTACCCTCCACGTACCCCCCACGCCCCCCGAATGAATTTCCGCTCTCCTGGGCTCAAATTTTTGTTTTTTTAAATCTGTTTGCGGATTTGAATTTAATTTTAATTTTAATTTAAGTGGTCACTTGTAAAAATCTCAGCCTATGCGCTCATACCCCTTAGGGGGTACGTGCTGGGTACGTTTTGTACCCACCACGCCATCCGAATGAATTTCCGCTCTCCTAGGCTCAAATTTTTGTTTTCTTAAATCTGTTTGCGGATTTGAATTTAATTTTAATTTTAATTTAAGTGGTCACTTGTAAAAATCTCATCCTATGCGCTCATACCCAGTATGGGGTATGTATGGGGTACGATCGTACCCCATACGTACCCTATACGTACTCCACGCCCCCAAAATGAACTTCCGCTCTCCTGGGCTCAAATTTTTGTTTTTTTAAATCTGTTTGCGGATTTGAATTTAATTTTAATTTTAATTTAAGTGGTCACTTGTAAAAATCTCAGCCTATGCGCTCATACCCCTTGGGGGGTACGTGGTGGGTACGTTTCGTACCCACCACGTACCCCCCACGCCCCCCGAATGAATTTCCGCTCTCCTGGGCTCAAATTTTTGTTTTTTTAAATCTGTTTGCGGCTTTGAATTTAATTTTAATTTTAATTTAAGTGGTCACTTGTAAAAATCTCAGCCTATGCGCTCATACCCCTTGGGGGGTACATGGTGGGTACGTTTCGTACCCACCACGCCCCCCGAATGAATTTCCGCTCTCCTGGGCTCAAATTTTTGTTTTTTTTAAATCTGTTTGCGGATTTGAATTTAATTTTAATTTTAATTTAAGTGGTCACTTGTAAAAATCTCATCCTATGCGCTCATACCCAGTATGGGGTACGTATGGAGTACGATCGTACTCCATACGTACCCTATACGTACTCCACGCCCCCAAAATGAACTTCCGCTCTCCTGGGCTCAAATTTTTGTTTTTTTAAATCTGTTTGCGGATTTGAATTTAATTTTAATTTTAATTTAAGTGGTCACTTGTAAAAATCTCAGCCTATGCGCTCATACCCCTTGGGGGGTACGTGGTGGGTACGTTTTGTACCCACCACGTGCCCCCCACGCCCCCGGAATGAATTTCCGCTCTCCTGGGCTCAAATTTTTGTTTTTTTAAATCTGTTTGCGGATTTGAATTTAATTTTAATTTTAATTTAAGTGGTCACTTGTAAAAATCTCATCCTATGCGCTCATACCCAGTATGGGATACGTATGGGGTACGATCGTACCCCATACGTACCCTATACGTACTCCACGCCCCCAAAATGAACTTCCGCTCTCCTGGGCTCAAATTTTTGTTTTTTTAAATCTGTTTGCGGATTTGAATTTAATTTTAATTTTAATTTAAGTGGTCACTTGTAAAAATCTCAGCCTATGCGCTCATACTCCTACGTGGTGGGTACGTTTCGTATTTTAAAATTAATAAAAAAAAATAATAAATTTTTGTTTTATTAAATCTGTTTGCGGATTTGAATTTAATTTTAATTTTAATTTAAGTGGTCACTTGTAAAAATCTCAGCCTATGCGCTCATACCCCTTGGGGGGTACGTGGTGGGTACGTTTCGTACCCACCACGTACCCCCACGCCCCCCGAATGAATTTCCGCTCTCCTGGGCTCAAATTTTTGTTTTTTTAAATCTGTTTGCGGATTTGAATTTAATTTTAATTTTAATTTAAGTGGTCACTTGTAAAAATCTCAGCCTATGCGGTCATACCCCTTGGGGGGTATGTGGTGGGTACGTTTCGTACCCACCACGTACCCCCACGCCCCCCGAATGAATTTCCGCTCTCCTGGGCTCAAATTTTTGTTTTTTTAAATCTGTTTGCGGATTTGAATTTAATTTTAATTTTAATTTAAGTGGTCACTTGTAAAAATCTCAGCCTATGCGCTCATACCCCTTGGGGGTATGTGGTGGGTACGTTTCGTACCCACCACGTACCCCCACGCCCCCCGAATGAATTTCCGCTCTCCTGGGCTCAAATTTTTGTTTTATTAAATCTGTTTGCGGATTTGAATTTAATTTTAATTTTAATTTAAGTGGTCACTTGTAAAAATCTCAGCCTATGCGCTCATACCCCTTGGGGGGTACGTGGTGGGTACGTTTCGTACCCACCACGTACCCCCCACGCCCCCCGAATGAATTTCCGCTCTCCTGGGCTCAAATTTTTGTTTTTTTTAAATCTGTTTGCGGATTTGAATTTAATTTTAATTTTAATTTAAGTGGTCACTTGTAAAAATCTCAGCCTATGCGCTCATACCCCTTGGGGGTACGTGGTGGGTACGTTTCGTACCCACCACGTACCCCCACGCCCCCCGAATGAATTTCCGCTCTCCTGGGCTCAAATTTTTGTTTTTTTAAATCTGTTTGCGGATTTGAATTTAATTTTAATTTTAATTTAAGTGGTCACTTGTAAAAATCTCAGCCTATGCGCTCATACCCCTTGGGGGTACGTGGTGGGTACGTTTCGTACCCACCACGTACCCCCACGCCCCCCGAATGAATTTCCGCTCTCCTGGGCTCAAATTTTTGTTTTTTTAAATCTGTTTGCGGATTTGAATTTAATTTTAATTTTAATTTAAGTGGTCACTTGTAAAAATCTCAGCCTATGCGCTCATACCCCTTGGGGGGTACGTGGTGGGTACGTTTCGTACCCACCACGTACCCCCCACGCCCCCCGAATGAGTTTCCGCTCTCCTGGGCTCAAATTTTTGTTTTTTTAAATCTGTTTGCGGATTTGAATTTAATTTTAATTTTAATTTAAGTGGTCACTTGTAAAAATCTCAGCCTATGCGCTCATACCCCTTGGGGGGTACGTGGTGGGTACGTTTCGTACTCACCACGTACCCCAACGCCCCCCGTATGAATTTCCGCTCTCCTGGGCTCAAATTTTTGTTTTATTAAATCTGTTTGCGGATTTGAATTTAATTTTAATTTTAATTTAAGTGGTCACTTGTAAAAATCTCAGCCTATGCGCTCATACCCCTTGGGGGGTACGTGGTGGGTACGTTTCGTACTCACCACGTACCCCAACGCCCCCCGTATGAATTTCCGCTCTCCTGGGCTCAAATTTTTGTTTTATTAAATCTGTTTGCGGATTTGAATTTAATTTTAATTTTAATTTAAGTGGTCACTTGTAAAAATCTCAGCCTATGCGCTCATACTCCTTGGGGGGTACGTGGTGGGTACGTTTCGTACCCACCACGTACCCCCACGCCCCCCGAATGAATTTCCGCTCTCCTGGGCTCAAATTTTTGTTTTATTAAATCTGTTTGCGGATTTGAATTTAATTTTAATTTTAATTTAAGTGGTCACTTGTAAAAATCTCAGCCTATGCGCTCATACCCCTTGGGGGGTATGTGGTGGGTACGTTTCGTACCCACCACGTACCCCCACGCCCCCCGAATGAATTTCCGCTCTCCTGGGCTCAAATTTTTGTTTTTTTAAATCTGTTTGCGGATTTGAATTTAATTTTAATTTTAATTTAAGTGGTCACTTGTAAAAATCTCAGCCTATGCGCTCATACCCCTTGGGGGGTACGTGGTGGGTACGTTTCGTACTCACCACGTACCCCAACGCCCCCCGTATGAATTTCCGCTCTCCTGGGCTCAAATTTTTGTTTTATTAAATCTGTTTGCGGATTTGAATTTAATTTTAATTTTAATTTAAGTGGTCACTTGTAAAAATCTCAGCCTATGCGCTCATACCCCTTGGGGGGTACGTGGTGGGTACGTTTCGTACCCACCACGTACCCCCACGCCCCCCGAATGAATTTCCGCTCTCCTGGGCTCAAATTTTTGTTTTTTTAAATCTGTTTGCGGATTTGAATTTAATTTTAATTTTAATTTAAGTGGTCACTTGTAAAAATCTCAGCCTATGCGCTCATACCTCTTGGGGGTACGTGGTGGGTACGTTTCGTACCCACCACGTACCCCCACGCCCCCCGAATGAATTTCCGCTCTCCTGGGCTCAAATTTTTGTTTTTTTAAATCTGTTTGCGGATTTGAATTTAATTTTAATTTTAATTTAAGTGGTCACTTGTAAAAATCTCAGCCTATGCGCTCATACCCCTTGGGGGTACGTGGTGGGTACGTTTCGTACCCACCACGTACCCCCACGCCCCCCGAATGAATTTCCGCTCTCCTGGGCTCAAATTTTTGTTTTTTTAAATCTGTTTGCGGATTTGAATTTAATTTTAATTTTAATTTAAGTGGTCACTTGTAAAAATCTCAGCCTATGCGCTCATACCCCTTGGGGGGTACGTGGTGGGTACGTTTCGTACTCACCACGTACCCCAACGCCCCCCGTATGAATTTCCGCTCTCCTGGGCTCAAATTTTTGTTTTATTAAATCTGTTTGCGGATTTGAATTTAATTTTAATTTTAATTTAAGTGGTCACTTGTAAAAATCTCAGCCTATGCGCTCATACCCCTTGGGGGGTACGTGGTGGGTACGTTTCGTACTCACCACGTACCCCAACGCAACCCGTATGAATTTCCGCTCTCCTGGGCTTAAAATTTTTGTTTTATTAAATCTGTTTGCGGATTTGAATTTAATTTTAATTTTAATTTAAGTGGTCACGTGTAAAAATCTCAGCCTATGCGCTCATACCCCTTGCGGGGTACGTGGTGGGTACGTTTCGTACCCACCACGTACCCCCACGCCCCCCGAATGAATTTCCGCTCTCCTGGGCTCAAATTTTTGTTTTATTAAATCTGTTTGCGGATTTGAATTTAATTTTAATTTTAATTTAAGTGGTCACTTGTAAAAATCTCAGCCTATGCGCTCATACCCCTTGGGGGGTATGTGGTGGGTACGTTTCGTACCCACCACGTACCTCCACGCCCCCCGAATGAATTTCCGCTCTCCTGGGCTCAAATTTTTGTTTTTTTAAATCTGTTTGCGGATTTGAATTTAATTTTAATTTTAATTTAAGTGGTCACTTGTAAAAATCTCAGCCTATGCGCTCATACCCCTTGGGGGGTATGTGGTGGGTACGTTTCGTACCCACCACGTATCCCCACGCCCCCCGAATGAATTTCCGCTCTCCTGGGCTCAAATTTTTGTTTTTTTAAATCTGTTTGCGGATTTGAATTTAATTTTAATTTTAATTTATGTGGTCACTTGTAAAAATCTCAGCCTATGCGCTCATACCCCTTGGGGGTACGTGGTGGGTACGTTTCGTACCCACCACGTACCCCCACGCCCCCCGAATGAATTTCCGCTCTCCTGGGCTCAAATTTTTGTTTTTTTAAATCTGTTTGCGGATTTGAATTTAATTTTAATTTTAATTTAAGTGGTCACTTGTAAAAATCTCAGCCTATGCGCTCATACCCCTTGGGGGGTACGTGGTGGGTACGTTTCGTACTCACCACGTACCCCAACGCCCCCCGTATGAATTTCCGCTCTCCTGGGCTCAAATTTTTGTTTTATTAAATCTGTTTGCGGATTTGAATTTAATTTTAATTTTATTTTAAGTGGTCACTTGTAAAAATCTCAGCCTATGCGCTCATACCCCAACGTGGTGGGTACGTTTCGTACCCACCACGTACCCCCACGCCCCCCGAATGAATTTCCGCTCTCCTGGGCTCAAATTTTTGTTTTATTAAATCTGTTTGCGGATTTGAATTTAATTTTAATTTTAATTTAAGTGGTCACTTGTAAAAATCTCATCCTATACGCTCATACCCCTTGGGGGGTACGTGGTGGGTACGTTTCGTACCCACCACGTACCCCCACGCCCCCCGAATGAATTTCCGCTCTCCTGGGCTCAAATTTTTGTTTTATTAAATCTGTTTGCGGATTTGAATTTAATTTTAATTTTAATTTAAGTGGTCACTTGTAAAAATCTCATCCTATGCGCTCATACCCCTTGGGGGGTACGTGGTGGGTATGTTTCGTACCCACCACGTACCCCCACGCCCCCCGAATGAATTTCCGCTCTCCTGGGCTCAAATTTTTGTTTTATTAAATCTGTTTGCGGATTTGAATTTAATTTTAATTTTAATTTAAGTGGTCACTTGTAAAAATCTCAGCCTATGCGCTCATACCCCTTGGGGGGTACGTGGTGGGTACGTTTCGTACTCACCACGTACCCCCTACGCCCCCGAATGAATTTCCGCTCTCCTGGGCTCAAATTTTTGTTTTTTTAAATCTGTTTGCGGATTTGAATTTAATTTTAATTTTAATTTAAGTGGTCACTTGTAAAAATCTCAGCCTATGCGCTCATACCCCTTGGGGGGTACGTGGTGGGTACGTTTCGTACTCACCACGTACCCCAACGCCCCCCGTATGAATTTCCGCTCTCCTGGGCTCAAATTTTTGTTTTATTAAATCTGTTTGCGGATTTGAATTTAATTTTAATTTTAATTTAAGTGGTCACTTGTAAAAATCTCAGCCTATGCGCTCATACCCCTTGGGGGGTACGTGGTGGGTACGTTTCGTACCCACCACGTACCCCCACGCCCCCCGAATGAATTTCCGCTCTCCTGGGCTCAAATTTTTGGTTTTTTTAAATCTGTTTGCGGATTTGAATTTAATTTTAATTTTAATTTAAGTGGTCACTTGTAAAAATCTCAGCCTATGCGCTCATACCCCTTGGGGGGTATGTGGTGGGTACGTTTCGTACCCACCACGTACCCCCACGCCCCCCGAATGAATTTCCGCTCTCCTGGGCTCAAATTTTTGTTTTTTTAAATCTGTTTGCGGATTTGAATTTAATTTTAATTTTAATTTAAGTGGTCACTTGTAAAAATCTCAGCCTATGCGCTCATACCCCTTGGGGGTACGTGGTGGGTACGTTTCGTACCCACCACGTACCCCCACGCCCCCCGAATGAATTTCCGCTCTCCTGGGCTCAAATTTTTGTTTTTTTAAATCTGTTTGCGGATTTGAATTTAATTTTAATTTTAATTTAAGTGGTCACTTGTAAAAATCTCAGCCTATGCGCTCATACCCCTTGGGGGGTACGTGGTGGGTACGTTTCGTACCCACCACGTACCCCCACGGCCCCCGAATGAATTTCCGCTCTCCTGGGCTCAAATTTTTGTTTTTTTAAATCTGTTTGCGGATTTGAATTTAATTTTAATTTTAATTTAAGTGGTCACTTGTAAAAATCTCATCCTATGCGCTCATACCCCTTGGGGGGTACGTGGTAGGTACGTTTCGTACCCACCACGTACCCCCCACGCCCCCCGAATGAATTTCCGCTCTCCTGGGCTCAAATTTTTGTTTTTTTTAAATCTGTTTGCGGATTTGAATTTAATTTTATTTTTAATTTAAGTGGTCACTTGTAAAAATCTCAGCCTATGCGCTCATACCCCTTGGGGGGTACGTGGTGGGTACGTTTCGTACCCACCACGTACCCCCACGCCCCCCGAATGAATTTCCGCTCTCCTGGGCTCAAATTTTTGTTTTTTTAAATCTGTTTGCGGATTTGAATTTAATTTTAATTTTAATTTAAGTGGTCACTTGTAAAAATCTCAGCCTATGCGCTCATACCCCTTGGGGGTACGTGGTGGGTACGTTTCGTACTCACCACGTACCCCCTACGCCCCCGAATGAATTTCCGCTCTCCTGGGCTCAAATTTTTGTTTTTTTAAATCTGTTTGCGGATTTGAATTTAATTTTAATTTTAATTTAAGTGGTCACTTGTAAAAATCTCAGCCTATGCGCTCATACCCCTTGGGGGGTACGTGGTGGGTACGTTTCGTACCCACCACGTACCCCCACGCCCCCCGAATGAATTTCCGCTCTCCTGGGCTCAAATTTTTGTTTTTTTAAATCTGTTTGCGGATTTGAATTTAATTTTAATTTTAATTTAAGTGGTCACTTGTAAAAATCTCAGCCTATGCGCTCATACCCCTTGGGGGGTATGTGGTGGGTACGTTTCGTACCCACCACGTACCCCCACGCCCCCCGAATGAATTTCCGCTCTCCTGGGCTCAAATTTTTGTTTTTTTAAATCTGTTTGCGGATTTGAATTTAATTTTAATTTTAATTTAAGTGGTCACTTGTAAAAATCTCAGCCTATGCGCTCATACCCCTTGGGGGTACGTGGTGGGTACGTTTCGTACCCACCACGTACCCCCACGCCCCCCGAATGAATTTCCGCTCTCCTGGGCTCAAATTTTTGTTTTTTTAAATCTGTTTGCGGATTTGAATTTAATTTTAATTTTAATTTAAGTGGTCACTTGTAAAAATCTCAGCCTATGCGCTCATACCCCTTGGGGGGTACGTGGTGGGTACGTTTCGTACCCACCACGTACCCCCACGCCCCCCGAATGAATTTCCGCTCTCCTGGGCTCAAATTTTTGTTTTTTTAAATCTGTTTGCGGATTTGAATTTAATTTTAATTTTAATTTAAGTGGTCACTTGTAAAAATCTCATCCTATGCGCTCATACCCCTTGGGGGGTACGTGGTAGGTACGTTTCGTACCCACCACGTACCCCCCACGCCCCCCGAATGAATTTCCGCTCTCCTGGGCTCAAATTTTTGTTTTTTTAAATCTGTTTGCGGATTTGAATTTAATTTTATTTTTAATTTAAGTGGTCACTTGTAAAAATCTCATCCTATGCGCTCATACCCAGTATGGGGTACGTATGGGGTACGATCGTACCCCATACGTACCCTGTACGTACTCCACGCCCCCAAAATGAACTTCCGCTCTCCTGGGCTCAAATTTTTGTTTTTTTAAATCTGTTTGCGGATTTGAATTTAATTTTAATTTTAATTTAAGTGGTCACTTGTAAAAATCTCAGCCTATGCGCTCATACCCCTTGGGGGGTACGTGGTGGGTACGTTTCGTACTCACCACGTACCCCCTACGCCCCCGAATGAATTTCCGCTCTCCTGGGCTCAAATTTTTGTTTTTTTAAATCTGTTTGCGGATTTGAATTTAATTTTAATTTTAATTTAAGTGGTCACTTGTAAAAATCTCAGCCTATGCGCTCATACCCCTTGGGGGGTACGTGGTGGGTACGTTTCGTACTCACCACGTACCCCAACGCCCCCCGTATGAATTTCCGCTCTCCTGGGCTCAAATTTTTGTTTTATTAAATCTGTTTGCGGATTTGAATTTAATTTTAATTTTAATTTAAGTGGTCACTTGTAAAAATCTCAGCCTATGCGCTCATACCCCTTAGGGGGTACGTGCTGGGTACGTTTTGTACCCACCACGCCATCCGAATGAATTTCCGCTCTCCTAGGCTCAAATTTTTGTTTTCTTAAATCTGTTTGCGGATTTGAATTTAATTTTAATTTTAATTTAAGTGGTCACTTGTAAAAATCTCATCCTATGCGCTCATACCCAGTATGGGGTATGTATGGGGTACGATCGTACCCCATACGTACCCTATACGTACTCCACGCCCCCAAAATGAACTTCCGCTCTCCTGGGCTCAAATTTTTGTTTTTTTAAATCTGTTTGCGGATTTGAATTTAATTTTAATTTTAATTTAAGTGGTCACTTGTAAAAATCTCAGCCTATGCGCTCATACCCCTTGGGGGGTACGTGGTGGGTACGTTTCGTACCCACCACGTACCCCCCACGCCCCCCGAATGAATTTCCGCTCTCCTGGGCTCAAATTTTTGTTTTTTTAAATCTGTTTGCGGCTTTGAATTTAATTTTAATTTTAATTTAAGTGGTCACTTGTAAAAATCTCAGCCTATGCGCTCATACCCCTTGGGGGGTACATGGTGGGTACGTTTCGTACCCACCACGCCCCCCGAATGAATTTCCGCTCTCCTGGGCTCAAATTTTTGTTTTTTTTAAATCTGTTTGCGGATTTGAATTTAATTTTAATTTTAATTTAAGTGGTCACTTGTAAAAATCTCATCCTATGCGCTCATACCCAGTATGGGGTACGTATGGAGTACGATCGTACTCCATACGTACCCTATACGTACTCCACGCCCCCAAAATGAACTTCCGCTCTCCTGGGCTCAAATTTTTGTTTTTTTAAATCTGTTTGCGGATTTGAATTTAATTTTAATTTTAATTTAAGTGGTCACTTGTAAAAATCTCAGCCTATGCGCTCATACCCCTTGGGGGGTACGTGGTGGGTACGCTTTGTACCCACCACGTGCCCCCCACGCCCTCCGAATGAATTTCCGCTCTCCTGGGCTCAAATTTTTGTTTTTTTAAATCTGTTTGCGGATTTGAATTTAATTTTAATTTTAATTTAAGTGGTCACTTGTAAAAATCTCATCCTATGCGCTCATACCCAGTATGGGATACGTATGGGGTACGATCGTACCCCATACGTACCCTATACGTACTCCACGCCCCCAAAATGAACTTCCGCTCTCCTGGGCTCAAATTTTTGTTTTTTTAAATCTGTTTGCGGATTTGAATTTAATTTTAATTTTAATTTAAGTGGTCACTTGTAAAAATCTCAGCCTATGCGCTCATACTCCTACGTGGTGGGTACGTTTCGTACCCACCACGTACCCCCCACGCCCCCCGAATGCATTTCCGCTCTCCTGGGCTCAAATTTTTGTTTTTTTAAATCTGTTTGCGGATTTGAATTTAATTTTAATTTTAATTTAAGTGGTCACTTGTAAAAATCTCATCCTATGCGCTCATACCCAGTATGGGGTACGTATGGGGTACGATCGTACCCCCTACGTACCCTATACGTACTCCACGCCCCCAAAATGAACTTCCGCTCTCCTGGGCTCAAATTTTTTTTTTTTTAAATCTGTTTGCGGATTTGAATTTAATTTTAATTTTAATTTAAGTGGTCACTTGTAAAAATCTCAGCCTATGCGCTCATACCCCTTGGGGGGTACGTGGTGGGTACGTTTCGTACCCACCACGTACCCCCACGCCCCCCGAATGAATTTCCGCTCTCCTGGGCTCAAATTTTTGTTTTTTTAAATCTGTTTGCGGATTTGAATTTAATTTTAATTTTAATTTAAGTGGTCACTTGTAAAAATCTCAGCCTATGCGCTCATACCCCTTGGGGGGTATGTGGTGGGTACGTTTCGTACCCACCACGTACCCCCACGCCCCCCGAATGAATTTCCGCTCTCCTGGGCTCAAATTTTTGTTTTTTTAAATCTGTTTGCGGATTTGAATTTAATTTTAATTTTAATTTAAGTGGTCACTTGTAAAAATCTCAGCCTATGCGCTCATACCCCTTGGGGGTACGTGGTGGGTACGTTTCGTACCCACCACGTACCCCCACGCCCCCCGAATGAATTTCCGCTCTCCTGGGCTCAAATTTTTGTTTTTTTAAATCTGTTTGCGGATTTGAATTTAATTTTAATTTTAATTTAAGTGGTCACTTGTAAAAATCTCAGCCTATGCGCTCATACCCCTTGGGGGGTACGTGGTGGGTACGTTTCGTACCCACCACGTACCCCCACGCCCCCCGAATGAATTTCCGCTCTCCTGGGCTCAAATTTTTGTTTTTTTAAATCTGTTTGCGGATTTGAATTTAATTTTAATTTTAATTTAAGTGGTCACTTGTAAAAATCTCAGCCTATGCGCTCATACCCCTTGGGGGGTACATGGTGGGTACGTTTCGTACCCACCACGCCCCCCGAATGAATTTCCGCTCTCCTGGGCTCAAATTTTTGTTTTTTTTAAATCTGTTTGCGGATTTGAATTTAATTTTAATTTTAATTTAAGTGGTCACTTGTAAAAATCTCATCCTATGCGCTCATAACCAGTATGGGGTACGTATGGGGTACGATCGTACCCCATACGTACCCTATACGTACTCCACGCCCCCAAAATGAACTTCCGCTCTCCTGGGCTCAAATTTTTGTTTTTTTAAATCTGTTTGCGGATTTGAATTTAATTTTAATTTTAATTTAAGTGGTCACTTGTAAAAATCTCAGCCTATGCGCTCATACCCCTTGGGGGGTACGTGGTGGGTACGTTTCGTACCCACCACGTACCCTCCACGCCCCCCGAATGAATTTCCGCTCTCCTGGGCTCAAATTTTTGTTTTTTTAAATCTGTTTGCGGCTTTGAATTTAATTTTAATTTTAATTTAAGTGGTCACTTGTAAAAATCTCAGCCTATGCGCTCATACCCCTTGGGGGGTACATGGTGGGTACGTTTCGTACCCACCACGCCCCCCGAATGAATTTCCGCTCTCCTGGGCTCAAATTTTTGTTTTTTTTAAATCTGTTTGCGGATTTGAATTTAATTTTAATTTTAATTTAAGTGGTCACTTGTAAAAATCTCATCCTATGCGCTCATACCCAGTATGGGGTACGTTTGGAGTACGATCGTACCCCATACGTACCCTATACGTACTCCACGCCCCCAAAATGAACTTCCGCTCTCCTGGGCTCAAATTTTTGTTTTTTTAAATCTGTTTGCGGATTTGAATTTAATTTTAATTTTAATTTAAGTGGTCACTTGTAAAAATCTCAGCCTATGCGCTCATACCCCTTGGGGGGTACGTGGTGGGTACGTTTTGTACCCACCACGTGCCCCCCACGCCCCCCGAATGAATTTCCGCTCTCCTGGGCTCAAATTTTTGTTTTTTTAAATCTGTTTGCGGATTTGAATTTAATTTTAATTTTAATTTAAGTGGTCACTTGTAAAAATCTCATCCTATGCGCTCATACCCAGTATGGGATACGTATGGGGTACGATCGTACCCCATACGTACCCTATACGTACTCCACGCCCCCAAAATGAACTTCCGCTCTCCTGGGCTCAAATTTTTGTTTTTTTAAATCTGTTTGCGGATTTGAATTTAATTTTAATTTTAATTTAAGTGGTCACTTGTAAAAATCTCAGCCTATGCGCTCATACTCCTACGTGGTGGGTACGTTTCGTACCCACCACGTACCCCCCACGCCCCCCGAATGAATTTCCGCTCTCCTGGGCTCAAATTTTTGTTTTTTTTAAATCTGTTTGCGGCTTTGAATTTAATTTTAATTTTAATTTAAGTGGTCACTTGTAAAAATCTCAGCCTATGCGCTCATACCCCTTGGGGGGTACATGGTGGGTACGTTTCGTACCCACCACGCCCCCCGAATGAATTTCCGCTCTCCTGGGCTCAAATTTTTGTTTTTTTTAAATCTGTTTGCGGATTTGAATTTAATTTTAATTTTAATTTAAGTGGTCACTTGTAAAAATCTCATCCTATGCGCTCATACCCAGTATGGGGTACGTATGGAGTACGATCGTACTCCATACGTACCCTATACGTACTCCACGCCCCCAAAATGAACTTCCGCTCTCCTGGGCTCAAATTTTTGTTTTTTTAAATCTGTTTGCGGATTTGAATTTAATTTTAATTTTAATTTAAGTGGTCACTTGTAAAAATCTCAGCCTATGCGCTCATACCCCTTGGGGGGTACATGGTGGGTACGTTTTGTACCCACCACGTGCCCCCCACGCC
The DNA here is from genome assembly GCA_951812415.1 of Beris morrisii. Taxonomy (NCBI): domain Eukaryota; kingdom Metazoa; phylum Arthropoda; class Insecta; order Diptera; family Stratiomyidae; genus Beris; species Beris morrisii. Next base: position 143,711,592 of record OX638312.1, on the reverse strand, counting down.
CCTCGAATGAATTTCCGCTCTCCTGGGCTCAAATTTTTGTTTTTTTAAATCTGTTTGCGGATTTGAATTTAATTTTAATTTTAATTTAAGTGGTCACTTGTAAAAATCTCATCCTATGCGCTCATACCCAGTATGGGATACGTATGGGGTACGATCGTACCCCATACGTACCCTATACGTACTCCACGCCCCCAAAATGAACTTCCGCTCTCCTGGGCTCAAATTTTTGTTTTTTTAAATCTGTTTGCGGATTTGAATTTAATTTTAATTTTAATTTAAGTGGTCACTTATAAAAATCTCAGCCTATGCGCTCATACTCCTACGTGGTGGGTACGTTTCGTACCCACCACGTACCCCCCACGCCCCCCGAATGAATTTCCGCTCTCCTGGGCTCAAATTTTTGTTTTTTTAAATCTGTTTGCGGATTTGAATTTAATTTTAATTTTAATTTAAGTGGTCACTTGTAAAAATCTCATCCTATGCGCTCATACCCAGTATGGGGTACGTATGGGGTACGATCGTACCCCCTACGTACCCTATACGTTTTCCACGCCCCCAAAATGAACTTCCGCTCTCCTGGGCTCAAATTTTTTTTTTTTTAAATCTGTTTGCGGATTTGAATTTAATTTTAATTTTAATTTAAGTGGTCACTTGTAAAAATCTCAGCCTATGCGCTCATACCCCTTGGGGGGTACGTGGTGGGTACGTTTCGTACCCACCACGTACCCCCACGCCCCCCGAATGAATTTCCGCTCTCCTGGGCTCAAATTTTTGTTTTTTTAAATCTGTTTGCGGATTTGAATTTAATTTTAATTTTAATTTAAGTGGTCACTTGTAAAAATCTCAGCCTATGCGCTCATACCCCTTGGGGGTACGTGGTGGGTACGTTTCGTACCCACCACGTACCCCCACGCCCCCCGAATGAATTTCCGCTCTCCTGGGCTCAAATTTTTGTTTTTTTAAATCTGTTTGCGGATTTGAATTTAATTTGAATTTTAATTTAAGTGGTCACTTGTAAAAATCTCAGCCTATGCGCTCATACCCCTTGGGGGGTACGTGGTGGGTACGTTTCGTACCCACCACGTACCCCCACGCCCCCCGAATGAATTTCCGCTCTCCTGGGCTCAAATTTTTGTTTTTTTAAATCTGTTTGCGGATTTGAATTTAATTTTAATTTTAATTTAAGTGGTCACTTGTAAAAATCTCAGCCTATGCGCTCATACCCCGGGGGGGGGGGGGGTACATGGTGGGTACGTTTCGTACCCACCACGCCCCCCGAATGAATTTCCGCTCTCCTGGGCTCAAATTTTTGTTTTTTTTAAATCTGTTTGCGGATTTGAATTTAATTTTAATTTTAATTTAAGTGGTCACTTGTAAAAATCTCATCCTATGCGCTCATACCCAGTATGGGGTACGTATGGGGTACGATCGTACCCCATACGTACCCTATACGTACTCCACGCCCCCAAAATGAACTTCCGCTCTCCTGGGCTCAAATTTTTGTTTTTTTAAATCTGTTTGCGGATTTGAATTTAATTTTAATTTTAATTTAAGTGGTCACTTGTAAAAATCTCAGCCAATGCGCTCATACCCCTTGGGGGGTACGTGGTGGGTACGTTTCGTACCCACCACGTACCCCCCACGCCCCCCGAATGAATTTCCGCTCTAATGGGCTCAAATTTTTGTTTTTTTAAATCTGTTTGCGGCTTTGAATTTAATTTTAATTTTAATTTAAGTGGTCACTTGTAAAAATCTCAGCCTATGCGCTCATACCCCTTGGGAGGTACATGGTGGGTACGTTTCGTACCCACCACGCCCCCCGAATGAATTTCCGCTCTCCTGGGCTCAAATTTTTGTTTTTTTTAAATCTGTTTGCGGATTTGAATTTAATTTTAATTTTAATTTAAGTGGTCACTTGTAAAAATCTCAGCTTATGCGCTCATATCCCTTGGGGGGTACGTGGTGGGTACGTTTCGTACCCACCACGTACCCCCCACGCCCCCCGAATGAATTTCCGCTCTCCTGGGCTCAAATTTTTGTTTTTTTAAATCTGTTTGCGGATTTGAATTTAATTTTAATTTTAATTTAAGTGGTCACTTGTAAAAATCTCATCCTATGCGCTCATACCCAGTATGGGGTACGTATGGGGTACGATCGTACCCCATACGTACCCTATACGTACTTCACGCCCCCAAAATGAACTTCCGCTCTCCTGGGCTCAAATTTTTGTTTTTTTAAATCTGTTTGCGGATTTGAATTTATTTTAATTTTAATTTAAGTGGTCACTTGTAAAAATCTCAGCCTATGCGCTCATACCCCTTGGGGGGTACGTGATGGGTACGTTTCGTACCCACCACGTACCCCCCACGCCCCCCGAATGAATTTCCGCTCTCCTGGGCTCAAATTTTTGTTTTTTTAAATCTGTTTGCGGATTTGAATTTAATTTTAATTTTAATTTAAGTGGTCACTTGTAAAAATCTCAGCCTATGCGCTCATACCCCTTGGGGTGTACGTGGTGGGTACGTTTCGTACCAACCACGTACCCCCCACGCCCCCCGAATGAAATTCCGCTCTCCTGGGCTCAAATTTTTGTTTTTTTAAATCTGTTTGCGGATTTGAATTTAATTTTAATTTTAATTTAAGTGGTCACTTGTAAAAATCTCAGCCTATGCGCTCATACCCCTTGGGGGGTACGTGGTGGGTACGTTTCGTACCCACCACGTACCCCCCACGCCCCCCGAATGAATTTCCGCTCTCCTGGGCTCAAATTTTTGTTTTTTTAAATCTGTTTGCGGATTTGAATTTAATTTTAATTTTAATTTAAGTGGTCACTTGCAAAAATCTCAGCCTATGCGCTCATACCCCTTGGGGGGTACGTGGTGGGTACGTTTCGTACCCACCACGTACCCCCCACGCCCCCCGAATGAATTTCCGCTCTCCTGGGCTCAAATTTTTGTTTTTTTTAAATCTGTTTGCGGATTTGAATTTAATTTTAATTTTAATTTAAGTGGTCACTTGTAAAAATCTCATCCTATGCGCTCATACCCCTTGGGGGGTACGTGGTGGGTACGTTTCGTACCCACCACGTACCCCCCACGCCCGCCGAATGAATTTCCGCTCTCCTGGGCTCAAATTTTTGTTTTTTTAAATCTGTTTGCGGATTTGAATTTAATTTTAATTTTAATTTAAGTGATCACTTGAAAAAATCTCAGCCTATGCGCTCATACCCCTTGGGGGGTACGTGGTGGGTACGTTTCGTACCCACCACGTACCCCCCACGCCCCCCGAATGAATTTCCGCTCTCCTGGGCTCAAATTTTTGTTTTTTTAAATCTGTTTGCGGATTTGAATTTAATTTTAATTTTAATTTAAGTGGTCACTTGTAAAAATCTCAGCCTATGCGCTCATACCCCTTGGGGGGTACGTGGTGGGTACGTTTCGTACCCACCACGTACCCCCCACGCCCCCCGAATGAATTTCCGCTCTCTTGGGCTCAAATTTTTGTTTTTTTAAATCTGTTTGCGGATTTGAATTTAATTTGAATTTTAATTTAAGTGGTCACTTGTAAAAATCTCATCCTATGCGCTCATACCCAGTATTGGGTACGATCGTACCCCATACGTACCCTATACGTACTCCACGCCCCCAAAATGATCTTCCGCTCTCCTGGGCTCAAATTTTTGTTTTTTTAAATCTGTTTGATTTGAATTTAATTTTAATTTTAATTTAAGTGGTCACTTGTAAAAATCTCAGCCTATGCGCTCATACCCCTTGGGGGGTACGTGGTGGGTACGTTTCGTACCCACCACGTACCCCCCACGCCCCCCGAATGAATTTCCGCTCTCCTGGGCTCAAATTTTTGTTTTTTTTAAATCTGTTTGCGGATTTGAATTTAATTTTAATTTTAATTTAAGTGGTCACTTGTAAAAACCTCAGCCTATGCGCTCATACCCCTTGGGGGGTACGTGGTGGGTACGTTTCGTACCCACCACGTACCCCCCACGCCCGCCGAATGAATTTCCGCTCTCCTGGGCTCAAATTTTTGTTTTTTTAATTCTGTTTGCGGATTTGAATTTAATTTTAATTTTAATTTAAGTGATCACTTGAAAAAATCTCAGCCTATGCGCTCATACCCCTTGGGGGGTACGTGGTGGGTACGTTTCGTACTCACCACGTACCCCCCACGCCCCCCGAATGAATTTCCGCTCTCCTGGGCTCAAATTTTTGTTTTTTTAAATCTGTTTGCGGATTTGAATTTAATTTTAATTTTAATTTAAGTGGTCACTTGTAAAAATCTCAGCCTATGCGCTCATACCCAGTATTGGGTACGATCGTACCCCATACGTACCCTATACGTACTCCACGCCCCCAAAATGATCTTCCGCTCTCCTCGGCTCAAATTTTTGTTTTTTTAAATCTGTTTGCGGATTTGAATTTAATTTTAATTTTAATTTAAGTGGTCACTTGTAAAAATCTCAGCCTATGCGCTCATACCCCTTGGGGGTACGTGGTGGGTACGTTTCGTACCCACCACGTACCCCCCACGCCCCCGAATGAATTTCCGCTCTCCTGGGCTCAAATTTTTGTTTTTTTAAATCTGTTTGCGGATTTGAATTTAATTTTAATTTTAATTTAAGTGGTCACTTGTAAAAATCTCATCCTATGCGCTCATACCCAGTATGGGGTACGTATGGAGTACGATCGTACCCCATACGTACCCTATACGTACTCCACGCCCCCAAAATGAACTTCCGCTCTCCTGGGCTCAAATTTTTGTTTTTTTAAATCTGTTTGCGGATTTGAATTTAATTTTAATTTTAATTTAAGTGGTCACTTGTAAAAATCTCAGCCTATGCGCTCATACCCCTTGGGGGGTACGTGGTGGGTACGTTTCGTACCCACCACGTACCGCCCACGCCGCCCGAATGAATTTCCGCTCTCCTGGGCTCAAATTTTTGTTTTTTTAAATCTGTTTGCGGATTTGAATTTAATTTTAATTTTAATTTAAGTGGTCACTTGTAAAAATCTCAGCCTATGCGCTCATACCCCTTGGGGGTACGTGGTGGGTACGTTTCGTACCCACCACGTACCCCCCACGCCCCCCGAATGAATTTCCGCTCTCCTGGGCTCAAATTTTTGTTTTTTTAAATCTGTTTGCGGATTTGAATTTAATTTTAATTTTAATTTAAGTGGTCACTTGTAAAAATCTCATCCTATGCGCTCATACCCAGTATGGGGTACGTATGGGGTACGATCGTACCCCATACGTACCCTATACGTACTCCACGCCCCCAAAATGAACTTCCGCTCTCCTGGGCTCATATTTTTGTTTTTTTAAATCTGTTTGCGGATTTGAATTTAATTTTAATTTTAATTTAAGTGGTCACTTGTAAAAATCTCAGCCTATGCGCTCATACCCCTTGGGGGTACGTGGTGGGTACGTTTCGTACCCACCACGTACCCCCCACGCCCCCCGAATGAATTTCCGCTCTCCTGGGCTCAAATTTTTGTTTTTTTAAATCTGTTTGCGGATTTGAATTTAATTTTAATTTTAATTTAAGTGGTCACTTGTAAAAATCTCAGCCTATGCGCTCATACCCCTTGGGGGGTACGTGGTGGGTACGTTTCGTACCCACCACGTACCCCCCACGCCCCCCGAATGAATTTCCGCTCTCCTGGGCTCAAATTTTTGTTTTTTTAAATCTGTTTGCGGATTTGAATTTAATTTTAATTTTAATTTAAGTGGTCACTTGTAAAAATCTCATCCTATGCGCTCATACCCAGTATGGGGTACGATCGTACCCCATACGTAACCTATACGTACTCCACGCCCCCAAAATGATCTTCCGCTCTCCTGGGCTCAAATTTTTGTTTTTTTAAATCTGTTTGCGGATTTGAATTTAATTTTAATTTTAATTTAAGTGGTCACTTGTAAAAATCTCAGCCTATGCGCTCATACCCCTTGGGGGGTACGTGGTGGGTACGTTTCGTACCCACCACGTACCCCCCACGCCCCCCGAATGAATTTCCGCTCTCCTGGGCTCAAATTTTTGTTTTTTTAAATCTGTTTGCGGATTTGAATTTAATTTTAATTTTAATTTAAGTGGTCACTTGTAAAAATCTCATCCTATGCGCTCATACCCAGTATGGGGTACGATCGTACCCCATACGTACCCTATACGTACTCCACGCCCCCAAAATGATCTTCCGCTCTCCTGGGCTCAAATTTTTGTTTTTTTAAATCTGTTTGCGGATTTGAATTTAATTTTAATTTTAATTTAAGTGGTCACTTGTAAAAATCTCAGCCTATGCGCTCATACCCCTTGGGGGGTACGTGGTGGGTACGTTTCGTACCCACCACGTACCCCCCACGCCCCCCGAATGAATTTCCGCTCTCCTGGGCTCAAATTTTTGTTTTTTTAAATCTGTTTGCGGATTTGAATTTAATTTTAATTTTAATTTAAGTGGTCACTTGTAAAAATCTCAGCCTATGCGCTCATACCCCTTGGGGGTACGTGGTGGGTACGTTTCGTACCCACCACGTACCCCCCACGCCCCCCGAATGAATTTCCGCTCTCCTGGGCTCAAATTTTTGTTTTTTTAAATCTGTTTGCGGATTTGAATTTAATTTTAATTTTAATTTAAGTGGTCACTTGTAAAAATCTCAGCTTATGCGCTCATACCCCTTGGGGGGTACGTGGTGGGTACGTTTCGTACCCACCACGTACCCCCCACGCCCCCCGAATGAATTTCCGCTCTCCTGGGCTCAAATTTTTGTTTTTTTAAATCTTTTTGCGGATTTGAATTTAATTTTAATTTTAATTTAAGTGGTCACTTGTAAAAATCTCATCCTATGCGCTCATACCCAGTATTGGGTACGATCGTACCCCATACGTACCCTATACGTACTCCACGCTCCCAAAATGATCTTCCGCTCTCCTGGGCTCAAATTTTTGTTTTTTTAAATCTGTTTGCGGATTTGAATTTAATTTTAATTTTAATTTAAGTGGTCACTTGTAAAAATCTCATCCTATGCGCTCATACCCAGTATGGGGTACGTATGGGATACGATCGTACCCCATACGTACCCTATACGTACTCCACGCCCCCAAAATGAACTTCCGCTCTCCTGGGCTCAAATTTTTGTTTTTTTAAATCTTTTTGCGGATTTGAATTTAATTTTAATTTTAATTTAAGTGGTCACTTGTAAAAATCTCAGCTTATGCGCTCATACCCCTTGGAGGGTACGTGGTGGGTACGTTTCGTACGCACCACGTACCCCCCACGCCCCCCGAATGAATTTCCGCTCTCCTGGGCTCAAATTTTTGTTTTTTTAAATCTGTTTGCGGATTTGAATTTAATTTTAATTTTAATTTAAGTGGTCACTTGTAAAAATCTCAGCCTATGCGCTCATACCCCTTGGGGGGTACGTGGTGGGTACGTTTCGTACCCACCACGTACCCCCCACGCCCCCCGAATGAATTTCCGCTCTCCTGGGCTCAAATTTTTGTTTTTTTAAATCTGTTTGCGGATTTGAATTTAATTTTAATTTTAATTTAAGTGGTCACTTGTAAAAATCTCATCCTATGCGCTCATACCCAGTATTGGGTACGATCGTACCCCATACGTACCCTATACGTACTCCACGCCCCCAAAATGATCTTCCGCTCTCCTGGGCTCAAATTTTTGTTTTTTTAAATCTGTTTGCGGATTTGAATTTAATTTTAATTTTAATTTAAGTGGTCACTTGTAAAAATCTCAGCCTATGCGCTCATACCCCTTGGGGGGTACGTGGTGGGTACGTTTCGTACCCACCACGTACCCCCCCCGCCCCCCGAATGAATTTCCGCTCTCCTGGGCTCAAATTTTTGTTTTTTTAAATCTGTTTGCGGATTTGAATTTAATTTTAATTTTAATTTAAGTGGTCACTTGTAAAAATCTCAGCCTATGCGCTCATACCCCTTGGGGGGTACGTGGTGGGTACGTTTCGTACCCACCACGTACCCCCCACGCCCCCCGAATGAATTTCCGCTCTCCTGGGCTCAAATTTTTGTTTTTTTAAATCTGTTTGCGGATTTGAATTTAATTTTAATTTTAATTTAAGTGGTCACTTGTAAAAATCTCATGCTATGCGCTCATACCCAGTATGGGGTACGTATGGGATACGATCGTACCCCATACGTACCCTATACGTACTCCACGCCCCCAAAATGAACTTCCGCTCTCCTGGGCTCAAATTTTTGTTTTTTTAAATCTGTTTGCGGATTTGAATTTAATTTTAATTTTAATTTAAGTGGTCACTTGTAAAAATCTCAGCCTATGCGCTCATACCCCTTGGGGGGTACGTGGTGGGTACGTTTCGTACCCACCACGTACCCCCCACGCCCCCCGAATGAATTTCCGCTCTCCTGGGCTCAAATTTTTGTTTTTTTAAATCTGTTTGCGGATTTGAATTTAATTTTAATTTTAATTTAAGTGGTCACTTGTAAAAATCTCAGCCTATGCGCTCATACCCCTTGGGGGGTACGTGGTGGGTACGTTTCGTACCCACCACGTACCCCCCACGCCCCCCGAATGAATTTCCGCTCTCCAGGGCTCAAATTTTTGTTTTTTTAAATCTGTTTGCGGATTTGAATTTAATTTTAATTTTAATTTAAGTGGTCACTTGTAAAAATCTCAGCCTATGCGCTCATACCCCTTGGGGGGTACGTGGTGGGTACGTTTCGTACCCACCACGTACCCCCCACGCCCCCCGAATGAATTTCCGCTCTCCAGCGCTCAAATTTTTGTTTTTTTAAATCTGTTTGCGGATTTGAATTTAATTTTAATTTTAATTTAAGTGGTCACTTGTAAAAATCTCAGCCTATGCGCTCATACCCCTTGGGGGTACGTGGTGGGTACGTTTCGTACCCACCACGTACCCCCCACGCCCCCCGAATGAATTTCCGCTATCCTGGGCTCAAATTTTTGTTTTTTTAAATCTGTTTGCGGATTTGAATTTAATTTTAATTTTAATTTAAGTGGTCACTTGTAAAAATCTCAGCCTATGCGCTCATACCCCTTGGGGGGTACGTGGTGGGTACGTTTCGTACCCACCACGTACCCCCCACGCCCCCCGAATGAATTTCCGCTCTCCTGGGCTCAAATTTTTGTTTTTTTAAATCTGTTTGCGGATTTGAATTTAATTTTAATTTTAATTTAAGTGGTCACTTGTAAAAATCTCATCCTATGCGCTCATACCCAGTATTGGGTACGATCGTACCCCATACGTACCCTATACGTACTCCACGCCCCCAAAATGATCTTCCGCTCTCCTGGGCTCAAATTTTTGTTTTTTTAAATCTGTTTGCGGATTTGAATTTAATTTTAATTTTAATTTAAGTGGTCACTTGTAAAAATCTCAGCCTATGCGCTCATACCCCTTGGGGGGTACGTGGTGGGTACGTTTCGTACCCACCACGTACCCCCCCCGCCCCCCGAATGAATTTCCGCTCTCCTGGGCTCAAATTTTTGTTTTTTTAAATCTGTTTGCGGATTTGAATTTAATTTTAATTTTAATTTAAGTGGTCACTTGTAAAAATCTCAGCCTATGCGCTCATACCCCTTGGGGGGTACGTGGTGGGTACGTTTCGTACCCACCACGTACCCCCACGCCCCCCGAATGAATTTCCGCTCTCCTGGGCTCAAATTTTTGTTTTTTTAAATCTGTTTGCGGATTTGAATTTAATTTTAATTTTAATTTAAGTGGTCACTTGTAAAAATCTCATGCTATGCGCTCATACCCAGTATGGGGTACGTATGGGATACGATCGTACCCCATACGTACCCTATACGTACTCCACGCCCCCAAAATGAACTTCCGCTCTCCTGGGCTCAAATTTTTGTTTTTTTAAATCTGTTTGCGGATTTGAATTTAATTTTAATTTTAATTTAAGTGGCCACTTGTAAAAATCTCAGCCTATGCGCTCATACCCCTTGGGGGGTACGTGGTGGGTACGTTTCGTACCCACCACGTACCCCCCACGCCCCCCGAATGAATTTCCGCTCTCCTGGGCTCAAATTTTTGTTTTTTTAAATCTGTTTGCGGATTTGAATTTAATTTTAATTTTAATTTAAGTGGTCACTTGTAAAAATCTCAGCCTATGCGCTCATACCCCTTGGGGGGTACGTGGTGGGTACGTTTCGTACCCACCACGTACCCCCCACGCCCCCCGAATGAATTTCCGCTCTCCAGGGCTCAAATTTTTGTTTTTTTAAATCTGTTTGCGGATTTGAATTTAATTTTAATTTTAATTTAAGTGGTCACTTGTAAAAATCTCAGCCTATGCGCTCATACCCCTTGGGGGGTACGTGGTGGGTACGTTTCGTACCCACCACGTACCCCCCACGCCCCCCGAATGAATTTCCGCTCTCCAGCGCTCAAATTTTTGTTTTTTTAAATCTGTTTGCGGATTTGAATTTAATTTTAATTTTAATTTAAGTGGTCACTTGTAAAAATCTCAGCCTATGCGCTCATACCCCTTGGGGGTACGTGGTGGGTACGTTTCGTACCCACCACGTACCCCCCACGCCCCCCGAATGAATTTCCGCTATCCTGGGCTCAAATTTTTGTTTTTTTAAATCTGTTTGCGGATTTGAATTTAATTTTAATTTTAATTTAAGTGGTCACTTGTAAAAATCTCAGCCTATGCGCTCATACCCCTTGGGGGGTACGTGGTGGGTACGTTTCGTACCCACCACGTACCCCCCACGCCCCCCGAATGAATTTCCGCTCTCCTGGGCTCAAATTTTTGTTTTTTTAAATCTGTTTGCGGATTTGAATTTAATTTTAATTTTAATTTAAGTGGTCACTTGTAAAAATCTCATCCTATGCGCTCATACCCAGTATGGGGTACGTATGGGATACGATCGTACCCCGTACGTACCCTATTCGTACTCCACGCCCCCAAAATGATGTTCCGCTCTCCTGGGCTCAAATTTTTGTTTTTTTAAATCTGTTTGCGGATTTGAATTTAATTTTAATTTTAATTTAAGTGGTCACTTGTAAAAATCTCAGCCTATGCGCTCATACCCCTTGGGGGGTACGTGGTGGGTACGTTTCGTACCCACCACGTACCCCCCCCGCCCCCCGAATGAATTTCCGCTCTCCTGGGCTCAAATTTTTGTTTTTTTAAATCTGTTTGCGGATTTGAATTTAATTTTAATTTTAATTTAAATGGTCACTTGTAAAAATCTCAGCCTATGCGCTCATACCCCTTGGGGGGTACGTGGTGGGTACGTTTCGTACCCACCACGTACCCCCCACGCCCCCCGAATGAATTTCCGCTCTCCTGGGCTCAAATTTTTGTTTTTTTAAATCTGTTTGCGGATTTCAATTTAATTTTAATTTTAATTTAAGTGGTCACTTGTAAAAATCTCAGCCTATGCGCTCATACCCCTTGGGGGGTACGTGGTGGGTACGTTTCGTACCCACCACGTACCCCCCACGCCCCCCGAATGAATTTCCGCTCTCCTGGGCTCAAATTTTTGTTTTTTTAAATCTGTTTGCGGATTTGAATTTAATTTTAATTTTAATTTAAGTGGTCACTTGTAAAAATCTCAGCCTATGCGCTCATACCCCTTGGGGGGTACGTGGTGGGTACGTTTCGTACCCACCACGTACCCCCCCCCCGCCCCCCGAATGAATTTCCGCTCTCCTGGGCTCAAATTTTTGTTTTTTTAAATCTGTTTGCGGATTTGAATTTAATTTTAATTTTAATTTAAGTGGTCACTTGTAAAAATCTCAGCCTATGCGCTCATACCCCTTGGGGGGTACGTGGTGGGTACGTTTCGTACCCACCACGTACCCCCCACGCCCCCCGAATGAATTTCCGCTTTCCTGGGCTCAAATTTTTGTTTTTTTAAATCTGTTTGCGGATTTGAATTTAATTTTAATTTTAATTTAAGTGGTCACTTGTAAAAATCTCATCCTATGCGCTCATACCCAGTATGGGGTACGTATGGGATACGATCGTACCCCATACGTACCCTATACGTACTCCACGCCCCCAAAATGAACTTCCGCTCTCCTGGGCTCAAATTTTTGTTTTTTTAAATCTGTTTGCGGATTTGAATTTAATTTTAATTTTAATTTAAGTGGCCGCTTGTAAAAATCTCAGCCTATGCGCTCATACCCCTTGGGGGGTACGTGGTGGGTACGTTTCGTACCCACCACGTACCCCCCACGCCCCCCGAATGAATTTCCGCTCTCCTGGGCTCAAATTTTTGTTTTTTTAAATCTGTTTGCGGATTTGAATTTAATTTTAATTTTAATTTAAGTGGTCACTTGTAAAAATCTCAGCCTATGCGCTCATACCCCTTGGGGGGTACGTGGTGGGTACGTTTCGTACCCACCACGTACCCCCCACGCCCCCCGAATGAATTTCCGCTCTCCAGGGCTCAAATTTTTGTTTTTTTAAATCTGTTTGCGGATTTGAATTTAATTTTAATTTTAATTTAAGTGGTCACTTGTAAAAATCTCAGCCTATGCGCTCATACCCCTTGGGGGGTACGTGGTGGGTACGTTTCGTACCCACCACGTACCCCCCACGCCCCCCGAATGAATTTCCGCTCTCCAGCGCTCAAATTTTTGTTTTTTTAAATCTGTTTGCGGATTTGAATTTAATTTTAATTTTAATTTAAGTGGTCACTTGTAAAAATCTCATCCTATGCGCTCATACCCAGTATGGGGTACGTATGGGATACGATCGTACCCCATACGTACCCTATTCGTACTCCACGCCCCCAAAATGAACTTCCGCTCTCCTGGGCTCAAATTTTTGTTTTTTTAAATCTGTTTGCGGATTTGAATTTAATTTTAATTTTAATTTAAGTGGTCACTTGTAAAAATCTCAGCCTATGCGCTCATACCCCTTGGGGGGTACGTGGTGGGTACGTTTCGTACCCACCACGTACCCCCCACGCCCCCCGAATGAATTTCCGCTCTCCTGGGCTCAAATTTTTGTTTTTTTAAATCTGTTTGCGGATTTGAATTTAATTTTAATTTTAATTTAAATGGTCACTTGTAAAAATCTCAGCCTATGCGCTCATACCCCTTGGGGGGTACGTGGTGGGTACGTTTCGTACCCACCACGTACCCCCCACGCCCCCCGAATGAATTTCCGCTCTCCTGGGCTCAAATTTTTGTTTTTTTAAATCTGTTTGCGGATTTGAATTTAATTTTAATTTTAATTTAAGTGGTCACTTGTAAAAATCTCAGCCTATGCGCTCATACCCCTTGGGGGGTACGTGGTGGGTACGTTTCGTACCCACCACGTACCCCCCACGCCCCCCGAATGAATTTCCGCTCTCCTGGGCTCAAATTTTTGTTTTTTTAAATCTGTTTGCGGATTTGAATTTAATTTTAATTTTAATTTAAGTGGTCACTTGTAAAAATCTCAGCCTATGCGCTCATACCCCTTGGGGGGTACGTGGTGGGTACGTTTCGTACCCACCACGTACCCCCCACGCTCCCCGAATGAATTTCCGCTCTCCTGGGCTCAAATTTTTGTTTTTTTAAATCTGTTTGCGGATTTGAATTTAATTTTAATTTTAATTTAAGTGGTCACTTGTAAAAATCTCAGCCTATGCGCTCATACCCCTTGGGGGGTACGTGGTGGGTACGTTTCGTACCCACCACGTACCCCCCACGCCCCCCGAATGAATTTCCGCTCTCCTGGGCTCAAATTTTTGTTTTTTTAAATCTGTTTGCGGATTTCAATTTAATTTTAATTTTAATTTAAGTGGTCACTTGTAAAAATCTCAGCCTATGCGCTCATACCCCTTGGGGGGTACGTGGTGGGTACGTTTCGTACCCACCACGTACCCCCCACGCCCCCCGAATGAATTTCCGCTCTCCTGGGCTCAAATTTTTGTTTTTTTAAATCTGTTTGCGGATTTGAATTTAATTTTAATTTTAATTTAAGTGGTCACTTGTAAAAATCTCAGCCTATGCGCTCATACCCCTTGGGGGGTACGTGGTGGGTACGTTTCGTACCCACCACGTACCCCCCACGCCCCCCGAATGAATTTCCGCTCTCCTGGGCTCAAATTTTTGTTTTTTTAAATCTGTTTGCGGATTTGAATTTAATTTTAATTTTAATTTAAATGGTCACTTGTAAAAATCTCAGCCTATGCGCTCATACCCCTTGGGGGGTACGTGGTGGGTACGTTTCGTACCCACCACGTACCCCCCACGCCCCCCGAATGAATTTCCGCTCTCCTGGGCTCAAATTTTTGTTTTTTTAAATCTGTTTGCGGATTTGAATTTAATTTTAATTTTAATTTAAGTGGTCACTTGTAAAAATCTCAGCCTATGCGCTCATACCCCTTGGGGGGTACGTGGTGGGTACGTTTCGTACCCACCACGTACCCCCCACGCCCCCCGAATGAATTTCCGCTCTCCTGGGCTCAAATTTTTGTTTTTTTAAATCTGTTTGCGGATTTCAATTTAATTTTAATTTTAATTTAAGTGGTCACTTGTAAAAATCTCAGCCTATGCGCTCATACCCCTTGGGGGGTACGTGGTGGGTACGTTTCGTACCCACCACGTACCCCCCACGCCCCCCGAATGAATTTCCGCTCTCCTGGGCTCAAATTTTTGTTTTTTAATTTTAATTTTAATTTTTTAATTTTTAATTTTAATTTTAATTTAAGTGGTCACTTGTAAAAATCTCATCCTATGCGCTCATACCCAGTATGGGGTACGTATGGGATACGATCGTACCCCATACGTACCCTATACGTACTCCACGCCCCCAAAATGAACTTCCGCTCTCCTGGGCTCATATTTTTGTTTTTTTAAATCTGTTTGCGGATTTGAATTTAATTTTAATTTTAATTTAAGTGGTCACTTGTAAAAATCTCAGCCTATGCCCTCATACGCCTTGGGGGGTACGTGGTGGGTACGTTTCGTACCCACCACGTACCCCCCACGCCCCCCGAATGAATTTCCGCTCTCCTGGGCTCAAATTTTTGTTTTTTTAAATCTGTTTGCGGATTTGAATTTAATTTTAATTTTAATTTAAGTGGTCACTTGTAAAAATCTCAGCTTATGCGCTCATACCCCTTGGGGGGTACGTGGTGGGTACGTTTTGTACGCACCACGTACCCCCCACGCCCCCCGAATGAATTTCCGCTCTCCTGGGCTCAAATTTTTGTTTTTTTAAATCTGTTTGCGGATTTGAATTTAATTTTAATTTTAATTTAAGTGGTCACTTGTAAAAATCTCATCCTATGCGCTCATACCCAGTATGGGGTACGTATGGGGTAGGATCGTACCCCATACGTACCCTATACGTACTCCACGCCCCCAAAATGAACTTCCGCTCTCCTGGGCTCAAATTTTTGTTTTTTTAAATCTGTTTGCGGATTTGAATTTAATTTTAATTTTAATTTAAGTGGTCACTTGTAAAAATCTCAGCCTATGCGCTCATACCCCTTGGGGGGTACGTGGTGGGTACGTTTCGTACCCACCACGTACCCCCCACGCCCCCCGAATGAATTTCCGCTCTCCTGGGCTCAAATTTTTGTTTTTTTAAATCTGTTTGCGGATTTGAATTTAATTTTAATTTTAATTTAAGTGGTCACTTGTAAAAATCTCATCCTATGCGCTCATACCCCTTGGGGGGTACGTGGTGGGTACGTTTCGTACCCACCACGTACCCCCCACGCCCCCCGAATGAATTTCCGCTCTCCTGGGCTCAAATTTTTGTTTTTTTAAATCTGTTTGCGGATTTCAATTTAATTTTAATTTTAATTTAAGTGGTCACTTGTAAAAATCTCAGCCTATGCGCTCATACCCCTTGGGGGGTACGTGGTGGGTACGTTTCGTACCCACCACGTACCCCCCACGCCCCCCGAATGAATTTCCGCTCTCCAGGGCTCAAATTTTTGTTTTTTTAAATCTGTTTGCGGATTTGAATTTAATTTTAATTTTAATTTAAGTGGTCACTTGTAAAAATCTCATCCTATGCGCTCATACCCAGTATGGGGTACGTATGGGGTAGGATCGTACCCCATACGTACCCTATACGTACTCCACACCCCCAAAATGAACTTCCGCTCTCCTGGGCTCAAATTTTTGTTTTTTTAAATCTGTTTGCGGATTTGAATTTAATTTTAATTTTAATTTAAGTGGTCACTTGTAAAAATCTCAGCCTATGCGCTCATACGCCTTGGGGGGTACGTGGTGGGTACGTTTCGTACCCACCAAATCATGGCTCAAATTTTTGTTTTTTTAAATCTGTTTGCGGATTTGAATTTAATTTTAATTTTAATTTAAGTGGTCACTTGTAAAAATCTCAGCCTATGCGCTCATACCCCTTGGGGGGTACGTGGTGGGTACGTTTCGTACCCACCACGTACCCCCCACGCCCCCCGAATGAATTTCCGCTCTCCTGGGCTCAAATTTTTGTTTTTTTAAATCTGTTTGCGGATTTGAATTTAATTTTAATTTTAATTTAAGTGGTCACTTGTAAAAATCTCAGCCTATGCGCTCATACCCCTTGGGGGGTACGTGGTGGATACGTTTCGTACCCACCACGTACCCCCCACGCCCCCCGAATGAATTTCCGCTCTCCTGGGCTCAAATTTTTGTTTTTTTAAATCTGTTTGCGGATTTGAATTTTATTTTAATTTTAATTTAAGTGGTCACTTGTAAAAATCTCATCCTATGCGCTCATACCCAGTATGGGGTACGTATGGGGTACGATCGTGCCCCATACGTACCCTATACGTACTCCACGCCCCCAAAATGAACTTCCGCTCTCCTGGGCTCAAATTTTTGTTTTTTTAAATCTGTTTGCGGATTTGAATTTAATTTTAATTTTAATTTAAGTGGTCTCTTGTAAAAATCTCAGCCTATGCGCTCGTACCCCTTGGGGGGTACGTGGTTGGTACGTTTCGTACCCACCACGTACCCCCCACGCCCCCCGAATGAATTTCCGCTCTCCTGGGCTCAAATTTTTGTTTTTTTAAATCTGTTTGCGGATTTGAATTTAATTTTAATTTTAATTTAAGTGGTCACTTGTAAAAATCTCAGCCTATGCGCTCATACCCCTTGGGGGGTACGTGGTGGGTACGTTTCGTACCCACCACGTACCCCCCACGCCCCCCGAATGAATTTCCGCTCTCCAGGGCTCAAATTTTTGTTTTTTTAAATCTGTTTGCGGATTTCAATTTAATTTTAATTTTAATTTAAGTGGTCACTTGTAAAAATCTCATCCTATGCGCTCATACCCCTTGGGGGGTACGTGGTGGGTACGTTTCGTACCCACCACGTACCCCCCACGCCCCCCGAATGAATTTCCGCTCTCCTGGGCTCAAATTTTTGTTTTTTTAAATCTGTTTGCGGATTTCAATTTAATTTTAATTTTAATTTAAGTGGTCACTTGTAAAAATCTCAGCCTATGCGCTCATACCCCTTGGGGGGTACGTGGTGGGTACGTTTCGTACCCACCACGTACCCCCCACGCCCCCCGAATGAATTTCCGCTCTCCAGGGCTCAAATTTTTGTTTTTTTAAATCTGTTTGCGGATTTGAATTTAATTTTAATTTTAATTTAAGTGGTCACTTGTAAAAATCTCATCCTATGCGCTCATACCCAGTATGGGGTACGTATGGGGTAGGATCGTACCCCATACGTACCCTATACGTACTCCACACCCCCAAAATGAACTTCCGCTCTCCTGGGCTCAAATTTTTGTTTTTTTAAATCTGTTTGCGGATTTGAATTTAATTTTAATTTTAATTTAAGTGGTCACTTGTAAAAATCTCAGCCTATGCGCTCATACGCCTTGGGGGGTACGTGGTGGGTACGTTTCGTACCCACCAAATCATGGCTCAAATTTTTGTTTTTTTAAATCTGTTTGCGGATTTGAATTTAATTTTAATTTTAATTTAAGTGGTCACTTGTAAAAATCTCAGCCTATGCGCTCATACCCCTTGGGGGGTACGTGGTGGGTACGTTTCGTACCCACCACGTACCCCCCACGCCCCCCGAATGAATTTCCGCTCTCCTGGGCTCAAATTTTTGTTTTTTTAAATCTGTTTGCGGATTTGAATTTAATTTTAATTTTAATTTAAGTGGTCTCTTGTAAAAATCTCAGCCTATGCGCTCGTACCCCTTGGGGGGTACGTGGTGGGTACGTTTCGTACCCACCACGTACCCCCCACGCCCCCCGAATGAATTTCCGCTCTCCAGGGCTCAAATTTTTGTTTTTTTAAATCTGTTTGCGGATTTCAATTTAATTTTAATTTTAATTTAAGTGGTCACTTGTAAAAATCTCAGCCTATGCGCTCATACCCCTTGGGGGGTACGTGGTGGGTACGTTTCGTACCCACCACGTACCCCCCACGCCCCCCCAATGAATTTCCGCTCTCCTGGGCTCAAATTTTTGTTTTTTTAAATCTGTTTGCGGATTTGAATTTAATTTTAATTTTAATTTAAGTGGTCACTTGTAAAAATCTCAGCCTATGCGCTCATACCCCTTGGAGGGTACGTGGTGGGTACGTTTCGTACCCACCACGTACCCCCCACGCCCCCCCAATGAATTTCCGCTCTCCTGGGCTCAAATTTTTGTTTTTTTAAATCTGTTTGCGGATTTGAATTTAATTTTAATTTTAATTTAAGTGGTCACTTGTAAAAATCTCATCCTATGCGCTCATACCCAGTATGGGGTACGTATGGGGTACGATCGTGCCCCATACGTACCCTATACGTACTCCACGCCCCCAAAATGAACTTCCGCTCTCCTGGGCTCAAATTTTTGTTTTTTTAAATCTGTTTGCGGATTTGAATTTAATTTTAATTTTAATTTAAGTGGTCACTTGTAAAAATCTCAGCCTATGCGCTCATACCCCTTGGGGGGTACGTGGTGGGTACGTTTCGTACCCACCACGTACCCCCCACGCCCCCCGAATGAATTTCCGCTCTCCAGGGCTCAAATTTTTGTTTTTTTAAATCTGTTTGCGGATTTGAATTTAATTTTAATTTTAATTTAAGTGGTCACTTGTAAAAATCTCAGCCTATGCGCTCATACCCCTTGGGGGGTACGTGGTGGGTACGTTTCGTACCCACCACGTACCCCCCACGCCCCCCGAATGAATTTCCGCTCTCCTGGGCTCAAATTTTTGTTTTTTTAAATCTGTTTGCGGATTTGAATTTAATTTTAATTTTAATTTAAGTGGTCACTTGTAAAAATCTCATCCTATGCGCTCATACCCAGTATGGGGTACGTATGGGGTAGGATCGTACCCCATACGTACCCTATACGTACTCCACACCCCAAAATGAACTTCCGCTCTCCTGGGCTCAAATTTTTGTTTTTTTAAATCTGTTTGCGGATTTGAATTTAATTTTAATTTTAATTTAAGTGGTCACTTGTAAAAATCTCAGCCTATGCGCTCATACGCCTTGGGGGGTACGTGGTGGGTACGTTTCGTACCCACCAAATCATGGCTCAAATTTTTGTTTTTTTAAATCTGTTTGCGGATTTGAATTTAATTTTAATTTTAATTTAAGTGGTCACTTGTAAAAATCTCAGCCTATGCGCTCATACCCCTTGGGGGGTACGTGGTGGGTACGTTTCGTACCCACCACGTACCCCCCACGCCCCCCGAATGAATTTCCGCTCTCCTGGGCTCAAATTTTTGTTTTTTTAAATCTGTTTGCGGATTTGAATTTAATTTTAATTTTAATTTAAGTGGTTACTTGTAAAAATCTCAGCCTATGCGCTCATACCCCTTGGGGGGTACGTGGTGGGTACGTTTCGTACCCACCACGTACCCCCCACGCACCCCGAATGAATTTCCGCTCTCCTGGGCTCAAATTTTTGTTTTTTTAAATCTGTTTGCGGATTTGAATTTAATTTTAATTTTAATTTAAGTGGTCACTTGTAAAAATCTCAGCCTATGCGCTCATACCCCTTGGGGGGTACGTGGTGGGTACGTTTCGTACCCACCACGTACCCCCCACGCCCCCCGAATGAATTTCCGCTCTCCAGGGCTCAAATTTTTGTTTTTTTAAATCTGTTTGCGGATTTGAATTTAATTTTAATTTTAATTTAAGAGGTCACTTGTAAAAATCTCAGCCTATGCGCTCATACCCCTTGGAGGGTACGTGGTGGGTACGTTTCGTACCCACCACGTACCCCCCACGCCCCCCCAATAAATTTCCGCTCTCCTGGGCTCAAATTTTTGTTTTTTTAAATCTGTTTGCGGATTTGAATTTAATTTTAATCTTAATTTAAGTGGTCACTTGTAAAAATCTCATCCTATGCGCTCATACCCAGTATGGGGTACGTATGGGGTACGATCGTGCCCCATACGTACCCTATACGTACTCCACGCCCCCAAAATGAACTTCCGCTCTCCTGGGCTCAAATTTTTGTTTTTTTAAATCTGTTTGCGGATTTGAATTTAATTTTAATTTTAATTTAAGTGGTCACTTGTAAAAATCTCAGCCTATGCGCTCATACCCCTTGGGGGGTACGTGGTGGGTACGTTTCGTACCCACCACGTACCCCCCACGCCCCCCGAATGAATTTCCGCTCTCCTGGGCTCAAATTTTTGTTTTTTTAAATCTGTTTGCGGATTTGAATTTAATTTTAATTTTAATTTAAGTGGTCACTTGTAAAAATCTCAGCCTATGCGCTCATACCCCTTGGGGGGTACGTGGTGGGTACGTTTCGTACCCACCACGTACCCCCCACGCCCCCGAATGAATTTCCGCTCTCCTGGGCTCAAATTTTTGTTTTTTTAAATCTGTTTGCGGATTTGAATTTAATTTTAATTTTAATTTAAGTGGTCACTTGTAAAAATCTCATCCTATGCGCTCATACCCAGTATGGGGTACGTATGGGGCACGATCGTGCCCCATACGTACCCTATACGTACTCCACGCCCCCAAAATGAACTTCCGCTCTCCTGGGCTCAAATTTTTGTTTTTTTAAATCTGTTTGCGGATTTGAATTTAATTTTAATTTTAATTTAAGTGGTCACTTGTAAAAATCTCAGCCTATGCGCTCATACCCCTTGGGGGGTACGTGGTGGGTACGTTTCGTACCCACCACGTACCCCCCACTCCCCCCGAATGAATTTCCGCTCTCCTGGGCTCAAATTTTTGTTTTTTTAAATCTGTTTGCGGATTTCAATTTAATTTTAATTTTAATTTTAATTTAAGTGGTCACTTGTAAAAATCTCAGCCTATGCGCTCATACCCCTTGGGGGGTACGTGGTGGGTACGTTTCGTACCCACCACGTACCCCCCACGCCCCCCGAATGAATTTCCGCTCTCCAGGGCTCAAATTTTTGTTTTTTTAAATCTGTTTGCGGATTTGAATTTAATTTTAATTTTAATTTAAGTGGTCACTTGTAAAAATCTCAGCCTATGCGCTCATACCCCTTGGGGGGTACGTGGTGGCTACGTTTCGTACCCACCACGTAACCCCCACGCCCCTCGAATGAATTTCCGCTCTCCTGGGCTCAAATTTTTGTTTTTTTAAATCTGTTTGCGGATTTGAATTTAATTTTAATTTTAATTTAAGTGGTCACTTGTAAAAATCTCATCCTATGCGCTTATACCCAGTATGGGGTACGTATGGGGTAGGATCGTACCCCATACGTACCCTTTACGTACTCCACACCCCCAAAATGAACTTCCGCTCTCCTGGGCTCAAATTTTTGTTTTTTTAAATCTGTTTGCGGATTTGAATTTAATTTTAATTTTAATTTAAGTGGTCACTTGTAAAAATCTCAGCCTATGCGCTCATACGCCTTGGGGGGGTACGTGGTGGGTACGTTTCGTACCCACCAAATCATGGCTCAAATTTTTGTTTTTTTAAATCTGTTTGCGGATTTGAATTTAATTTTAATTTTAATTTAAGTGGTCACTTGTAAAAATCTCAGCCTATGCGCTCATACCCCTTGGGGGGTACGTGGTGGGTACGTTTCGTACCCACCACGTACCCCCCACGCCCCCCGAATGAATTTCCGCTCTCCTGGGCTCAAATTTTTGTTTTTTTAAATCTGTTTGCGGATTTGAATTTAATTTTAATTTTAATTTAAGTGGTCACTTGTAAAAATCTCAGCCTATGCGCTCATACCCCTTGGGGGGTACGTGGTGGGTACGTTTCGTACCCACCACGTACCCCCCACGCACCCCGAATGAATTTCCGCTCTCCTGGGCTCAAATTTTTGTTTTTTTAAATCTGTTTGCGGATTTGAATTTAATTTTAATTTTAATTTAAGTGGTCACTTGTAAAAATCTCAGCCTATGCGCTCATACGCCTTGGGGGGTACGTGGTGGGTACGTTTCGTACCCACCAAATCATGGCTCAAATTTTTGTTTTTTTAAAT
This sequence comes from Beris morrisii, assembly GCA_951812415.1. Lineage (NCBI taxonomy): Eukaryota > Metazoa > Arthropoda > Insecta > Diptera > Stratiomyidae > Beris > Beris morrisii. Next base: position 143,689,198 of record OX638312.1, on the reverse strand, counting down.
CTGTTTGCGGATTTGAATTTAATTTTAATTTTAATTTAAGTGGTCACTTGTAAAAATCTCAGCCTATGCGCTCATACCCCTTGGGGGGTACGTGGTGGGTACGTTTCGTACCCACCACGTACCCTCCACGCCCCCCGAATGAATTTCCGCTCTCCTGGGCTCAAATTTTTGTTTTTTTAAATCTGTTTGCGGATTTGAATTTAATTTTAATTTTAATTTAAGTGGTCACTTGTAAAAATCTCAGCCTATGCGCTCATACCCCTTGGGGGGTACGTGGTGGGTACGTTTCGTACCCACCACGTACCCCCCACGCACCCCGAATGAATTTCCGCTCTCCTGGGCTCAAATTTTTGTTTTTTTAAATCTGTTTGCGGATTTGAATTTAATTTTAATTTTAATTTAAGTGGTCACTTGTAAAAATCTCAGCCTATGCGCTCATACCCCTTGGGGGGTACGTGGTGGGTACGTTTCGTACCCACCACGTACCCCCCACGCCCCCCGAATGAATTTCCGCTCTCCAGGGCTCAAATTTTTGTTTTTTTAAATCTGTTTGCGGATTTGAATTTAATTTTAATTTTAATTTAAGTGGTCACTTGTAAAAATCTCAGCCTATGCGCTCATACCAATTGGGGGGTACGTGGTGGGTACGTTTCGTACGCACCACGTACCCCCACGCCCCCCGAATGAATTTCCGCTCTCCTGGGCTCAAATTTTTGTTTTTTTAAATCTGTTTGCGGATTTGAATTTAATTTTAATTTTAATTTAAGTGGTCACTTGTAAAAATCTCAGCCTATGCGCTCATACCCCTTGGAGGGTACGTGGTGGGTACGTTTCGTACCCACCACGTACCCCCCACGCCCCCCCAATGAATTTCCGCTCTCCTGGGCTCAAATTTTTGTTTTTTTAAATCTGTTTGCGGATTTGAATTTAATTTTAATTTTAATTTAAGTGGTCACTTGTAAAAATCTCATCCTATGCGCTCATACCCAGTATGGGGTACGTATGGGGTACGATCGTGCCCCATACGTACCCTATACGTACTCCACGCCCCCAAAATGAACTTCCGCTCTCCTGGGCTCAAATTTTTGTTTTTTTAAATCTGTTTGCGGATTTGAATTTAATTTTAATTTTAATTTAAGTGGTCACTTGTAAAAATCTCAGCCTATGCGCTCATACCCCTTGGGGGGTACGTGGTGGGTACGTTTCGTACCCACCACGTACCCCCCACGCCCCCCGAATGAATTTCCGCTCTCCAGGGCTCAAATTTTTGTTTTTTTAAATCTGTTTGCGGATTTGAATTTAATTTTAATTTTAATTTAAGTGGTCACTTGTAAAAATCTCAGCCTATGCGCTCATACCCCTTGGGGGGTACGTGGTGGGTACGTTTCGTACCCACCACGTACCCCCCACGCCCCTCGAATGAATTTCCGCTCTCCTGGGCTCAAATTTTTGTTTTTTTAAATCTGTTTGCGGATTTGAATTTAATTTTAATTTTAATTTAAGTGGTCACTTGTAAAAATCTCATCCTATGCGCTCATACCCAGTATGGGGTACGTATGGGGTAGGATCGTACCCCATACGTACCCTATACGTACTCCACACCCCCAAAATGAACTTCCGCTCTCCTGGGCTCAAATTTTTGTTTTTTTAAATCTGTTTGCGGATTTGAATTTAATTTTAATTTTAATTTAAGTGGTCACTTGTAAAAATCTCAGCTTATGTGCTCATACCCCTTGGGGGGTACGTGGTGGGTACGTTTTGTACGCACCACGTACCCCCACGCCCCCCGAATGAATTTCCGCTCTCCTGGGCTCAAATTTTTGTTTTTTTAAATCTGTTTGCGGATTTGAATTTAATTTTAATTTTAATTTAAGTGGTCACTTGTAAAAATCTCATCCTATGCGCTCATACCCAGTATGGGGTACGTATGGGATACGATCGTACCCCATACGTACCCTATACGTACTCCACGCCCCCAAAATGAACTTCCGCTCTCCTGGGCTCAAATTTTTGTTTTTTTAAATCTGTTTGCGGATTTGAATTTAATTTTAATTTTAATTTAAGTGGCCACTTGTAAAAATCTCAGCCTATGCGCTCATACCCCTTGGTGGGTACGTGGTGGGTACGTTTCGTACCCACCACGTACCCCCCACGCCCCCCGAATGAATTTCCGCTCTCCTGGGCTCAAATTTTTGTTTTTTTAAATCTGTTTGCGGATTTGAATTTAATTTTAATTTTAATTTAAGTGGTCACTTGTAAAAATCTCAGCCTATGCGCTCATACCCCTTGGGGGGTACGTGGTGTGTACGTTTCGTACCCACCACGTACCCCCCACGCCCCCCGAATGAATTTCCGCTCTCCTGGGCTCAAATTTTTGTTTTTTTAAATCTGTTTGCGGATTTGAATTTAATTTTAATTTTAATTTAAGTGGTCACTTGTAAAAATCTCAGCCTATGCGCTCATACCCCTTGGAGGGTACGTGGTGGGTACGTTTCGTACCCACCACGTACCCCCCACGCCCCCCCAATGAATTTCCGCTCTCCTGGGCTCAAATTTTTGTTTTTTTAAATCTGTTTGCGGATTTGAATTTAATTTTAATTTTAATTTAAGTGGTCACTTGTAAAAATCTCATCCTATGCGCTCATACCCAGTATGGGGTACGTATGGGGTACGATCGTAAGCCATACGTACCCTATACGTACTCCACGCCCCCAAAATGAACTTCCGCTCTCCTGGGCTCAAATTTTTGTTTTTTTAAATCTGTTTGCGGATTTGAATTTAATTTTAATTTTAATTTAAATGGTCACTTGTAAAAATCTCAGCCTATGCGCTCATACCCCTTGGGGGGTACGTGGTGGGTACGTTTCGTACCCACCACGTACCCCCCACGCCCCCCGAATGAATTTCCGCTCTCCTGGGCTCAAATTTTTGTTTTTTTAAATCTGTTTGCGGATTTCAATTTAATTTTAATTTTAATTTAAGTGGTCACTTGTAAAAATCTCAGCCTATGCGCTCATACCCCTTGGGGGGTACGTGGTGGGTACGTTTCGTACCCACCACGTACCCCCCACGCCCCCCGAATGAATTTCCGCTCTCCTGGGCTCAAATTTTTGTTTTTTTGAATCTGTTTGCGGATTTGAATTTAATTTTAATTTTAATTTAAGTGGTCACTTGTAAAAATCTCAGCCTATGCGCTCATACCCCTTGGGGGTACGTGGTGGGTACGTTTCGTACCCACCACGTACCCCCCACGCCCCCCGAATGAATTTCCGCTCTCCTGGGCTAAAATTTTTGTTTTTTTAAATCTGTTTGCGGATTTGAATTTAATTTTAATTTTAATTTAAGTGGTCACTTGTAAAAATCTCAGCCTATGCGCTCATACCCCTTGGGGGGTACGTGGTGGGTACGTTTCGTACCCACCACGTACCCCCCACGCCCCCCGAATGAATTTCCGCTCTCCTGGGCTCAAATTTTTGATTTTTTAAATCTGTTTGCGGATTTGAATTTAATTTTAATTTTAATTTAAGTGGTCACTTGTAAAAATCTCAGCCTATGCGCTCATACCCCTTGGGGGGTACGTGGTGGGTACGTTTCGTACCCACCACGTACCCCCCACGCCCCCCGAATGAATTTCCGCTCTCCTGGGCTCAAATTTTTGTTTTTTTAAATCTGTTTGCGGATTTGAATTTTATTTTAATTTTAATTTAAGTGGTCACTTGTAAAAATCTCATCCTATGCGCTCATACCCAGTATGGGGTACGTATGGGGTACGATCGTGCCCCATACGTACCCTATACGTACTCCACGCCCCCAAAATGAACTTCCGCTCTCCTGGGCTCAAATTTTTGTTTTTTTAAATCTGTTTGCGGATTTGAATTTAATTTTAATTTTAATTTAAGTGGTCTCTTGTAAAAATCTCAGCCTATGCGCTCGTACCCCTTGGGGGGTACGTGGTGGGTACGTTTCGTACCCACCACGTACCCCCCACGCCCCCCGAATGAATTTCCGCTCTCCTGGGCTCAAATTTTTGTTTTTTTAAATCTGTTTGCGGATTTGAATTTAATTTTAATTTTAATTTAAGTGGTCACTTGTAAAAATCTCAGCCTATGCGCTCATACCCCTTGGGGGGTACGTGGTGCGTACGTTTCGTACCCACCACGTACCCCCCACGCCCCCCGAATGAATTTCCGCTCTCCTGGGCTCAAATTTTTGTTTTTTTAAATCTGTTTGCGGATTTGAATTTAATTTTAATTTTAATTTAAGTGGTCACTTGTAAAAATCTCAGCTTATGTGCTCATACCCCTTGGGGGGTACGTGGTGGGTACGTTTCGTACGCACCACGTACCCCCACGCCCCCCGAATGAATTTCCGCTCTCCTGGGCTCAAATTTTTGTTTTTTTAAATCTGTTTGCGGATTTGAATTTAATTTTAATTTTAATTTAAGTGGTCACTTGTAAAAATCTCATCCTATGCGCTCATACCCAGTATGGGGTACGTATGGGATACGATCGTACCCCATACGTACCCTATACGTACTCCACGCCCCCAAAATGAACTTCCGCTCTCCTGGGCTCAAATTTTTGTTTTTTTAAATCTGTTTGCGGATTTGAATTTAATTTTAATTTTAATTTAAGTGGCCACTTGTAAAAATCTCAGCCTATGCACTCATACCCCTTGGGGGGTACGTGGTGGGTACGTTTCGTACCCACCACGTACCCCCCACGCCCCCCGAATGAATTTCCGCTCTCCTGGGCTCAAATTTTTGTTTTTTTAAATCTGTTTGCGGATTTCAATTTAATTTTAATTTTAATTTAAGTGGTCACTTGTAAAAATCTCAGCCTATGCGCTCATACCCCTTGGGGGGTACGTGGTGGGTACGTTTCGTACCCACCACGTACCCCCCACGCCCCCCGAATGAATTTCCGCTCTCCTGGGCTCAAATTTTTGTTTTTTTAAATCTGTTTGCGGATTTGAATTTAATTTTAATTTTAATTTAAGTGGTCACTTGTAAAAATCTCAGCCTATGCGCTCATACCCCTTGGGGGGTACGTGGTGGGTACGTTTCGTACCCACCACGTACCCCCCACGCCCCCCCAATGAATTTCCGCTCTTCTGGGCTCAAATTTTTGTTTTTTTAAATCTGTTTGCGGATTTGAATTTAATTTTAATTTTAATTTAAGTGGTCACTTGTAAAAATCTCATCCTATGCGCTCATACCCAGTATGGGGTACGTATGGGGTACGATCGTGCCCCATACGTACCCTATACGTACTCCACGCCCCCAAAATGAACTTCCGCTCTCCTGGGCTCAAATTTTTGTTTTTTTAAATCTGTTTGCGGATTTGAATTTAATTTTAATTTTAATTTAAGTGGTCACTTGTAAAAATCTCAGCCTATGCGCTCATACCCCTTGGGGGGTACGTGGTGGGTACGTTTCGTACCCACCACGTACCCCCCACGCCCCTCGAATGAATTTCCGCTCTCCTGGGCTCAAATTTTTGTTTTTTTAAATCTGTTTGCGGATTTGAATTTAATTTTAATTTTAATTTAAGTGGTCACTTGTAAAAATCTCAGCCTATGCGCTCATACCTCTTGGGGGGTACGTGGTGGGTACGTTTCGTACCCACCACGTACCCCCCACGCCCCTCGAATGAATTTCCGCTCTCCTGGGCTCAAATTTTTGTTTTTTTAAATCTGTTTGCGGATTTGAATTTAATTTTAATTTTAATTTAAGTGGTCACTTGTAAAAATCTCATCCTATGCGCTCATACCCAGTATGGGGTACGTATGGGGTAGGATCGTACCCCATACGTACCCTATACGTACTCCACACCCCCAAAATGAACTTCCGCTCTCCTGGGCTCAAATTTTTGTTTTTTTAAATCTGTTTGCGGATTTGAATTTAATTTTAATTTTAATTTAAGTGGTCACTTGTAAAAATCTCAGCCTATGCGCTCATACCCCTTGGGGGGTACGTGGTGGGTACGTTTCGTACCCACCACGTACCCCCCACGCCCCCCGAATGAATTTCCGCTCTCCTGGGCTCAAATTTTTGTTTTTTTAAATCTGTTTGCGGATTTGAATTTAATTTTAATTTTAATTTAAGTGGTCTCTTGTAAAAATCTCAGCCTATGCGCTCGTACCCCTTGCGGGGTACGTGGTGGGTACGTTTCGTACCCACCACGTACCCCCCACGCCCCCCGAATGAATTTCCGCTCTCCTGGGCTCAAATTTTTGTTTTTTTAAATCTGTTTGCGGATTTGAATTTAATTTTAATTTTAATTTAGGTGGTCACTTGTAAAAATCTCAGCCTATGCGCTCATACGCCTTGGGGGGTACGTGGTGGGTACGTTTCGTACCCACCAAATCATGGCTCAAATTTTTGTTTTTTTAAATCTGTTTGCGGATTTGAATTTAATTTTAATTTTAATTTAAGTGGTCACTTGTAAAAATCTCAGCCTATGCGCTCATACCCCTTGGGGGGTACGTGGTGGGTACGTTTCGTACCCACCAAATCATGGCTCAAATTTTTGTTTTTTTAAATCTGTTTGCGGATTTGAATTTAATTTTAATTTTAATTTAAGTGGTCACTTGTAAAAATCTCAGCCTATGCGCTCATACCCCTTGGGGGGTACGTGGTGGGTACGTTTTGTACCCACCACGTACCCCCCACGCCCCCCGAATGAATTTCCGCTCTCCAGGGCTCAAATTTTTGTTTTTTTAAATCTGTTTGCGGATTTGAATTTAATTTTAATTTTAATTTAAGTGGTCACTTGTAAAAATCTCAGCTTATGTGCTCATACCCCTTGGGGGGTACGTGGTGGGTACGTTTCGTACGCACCACGTACCCCCACGCCCCTCGAATGAATTTCCGCTCTCCTGGGCTCAAATTTTTGTTTTTTTAAATCTGTTTGCGGATTTGAATTTAATTTTAATTTTAATTTAAGTGGTCACTTGTAAAAACCTCATCCTATGCGCTCATACCCAGTATGGGGTACGTATGGGATACGATCGTACCCCATACGTACCCTATACGTACTCCACGCCCCCAAAATGAACTTCCGCTCTCCTGGGCTCAAATTTTTGTTTTTTTAAATCTGTTTGCGGATTTGAATTTAATTTTAATTTTAATTTAAGTGGTCACTTGTAAAAATCTCAGCCTATGCGCTCACACCCCTTGGGGGGTACGTGGTGGGTACGTTTCGTACCCACCAAATCATGGCTCAAATTTTTGTTTTTTTAAATCTGTTTGCGGATTTGAATTTAATTTTAATTTTAATTTAAGTGGTCACTTGTAAAAATCTCAGCCTATGCGCTCATACCCCTTGGGGGGTACGTGGTGGGTACGTTTCGTACCCACCACGTACCCCCCACGCCCCCCGAATGAATTTCCGCTCTCCTGGGCTCAAATTTTTGTTTTTTTAAATCTGTTTGCGGATTTGAATTTAATTTTAATTTTAATTTAAGTGGTCACTTGTAAAAATCTCAGCCTATGCGCTCATACCCCTTGGGGGGTACGTGGTGGGTACGTTTCGTACCCACCACGTACCCCCCACGCCCCCCGAATGAATTTCCGCTCTCCTGGGCTCAAATTTTTGTTTTTTTAAATCTGTTTGCGGATTTGAATTTAATTTTAATTTTAATTTAAGTGGTCACTTGTAAAAATCTCAGCTTATGTGCTCATACCCCTTGGGGGGTACGTGGTGGGTACGTTTCGTACGCACCACGTACCCCCACGCCCCCCGAATGAATTTCCGCTCTCCTGGGCTCAAATTTTTGTTTTTTTAAATCTGTTTGCGGATTTGAATTTAATTTTAATTTTAATTTAAGTGGTCACTTGTAAAAATCTCATCCTATGCGCTCATACCCAGTATGGGGTACGTATGGGATACGATCGTACCCCATACGTACCCTATACGTACTCCACGCCCCCAAAATGAACTTCCGCTCTCCTGGGCTCAAATTTTTGTTTTTTTAAATCTGTTTGCGGATTTGAATTTAATTTTAATTTTAATTTAAGTGGTCACTTGTAAAAATCTCAGCCTATGCGCTCACACCCCTTGGGATGTACGTGGTGGGTACGGTTCGTACCCACCACGTACCCCCCACGCCCCCCGAATGAATTTCCGCTCTCCTGGGCTCAAATTTTTGTTTTTTTAAATCTGTTTGCGGATTTGAATTTAATTTTAATTTTAATTTAAGTGGTCACTTGTAAAAATCTCAGCCTATGCGCTCATACCCCTTGGAGGGTACGTGGTGGGTACGTTTCGTACCCACCACGTACCCCCCACGCCCCCCCAATGAATTTCCGCTCTCCTGGGCTCAAATTTTTGTTTTTTTAAATCTGTTTGCGGATTTGAATTTAATTTTAATTTTAATTTAAGTGGTCACTTGTAAAAATCTCAGCCTATGCGCTCATACCCCTTGGGGGGTACGTGGTGGGTACGTTTCGTACGCACCACGTACCCCCACGCCCCCCGAATGAATTTCCGCTCTCCTGAGCTCAAATTTTTGTTTTTTTAAATCTGTTTGCGGATTTGAATTTAATTTTAATTTTAATTTAAGTGGTCACTTGTAAAAATCTCAGCCTATGCGCTCATACCCCTTGGGGGGTACGTGGTGGGTACGTTTCGTACCCACCACGTACCCCCCACGCCCCCCGAATGAATTTCCGCTCTCCAGGGCTCAAATTTTTGTTTTTTTAAATCTGTTTGCGGATTTCAATTTAATTTTAATTTTAATTTAAGTGGTCACTTGTAAAAATCTCAGCCTATGCGCTCATACCCAGTATGGGGTACGTATGGGGTACGATCGTACCCCATACGTACCCTATACGTACTCCACGCCCCTAAAATGAACTTCCGCTCTCCTGGGCTCAAATTTTTGTTTTTTTAAATCTGTTTGCGGATTTGAATTTAATTTTAATTTTAATTTAAGTGGTCACTTGTAAAAATCTCAGCCTATGCGCTCATACCCCTTGGGGGGTACGTGGTGGGTACGTTTCGTACCCACCACGTACCCCCCACGCCCCCCGAATGAATTTCCGCTCTCCTGGGCTCAAATTTTTGTTTTTTTAAATCTGTTTGCGGATTTGAATTTAATTTTAATTTTAATTTAAGTGGTCACTTGTAAAAATCTCAGCCTATGCGCTCATACCCCTTGGGGGGTACGTGGGGGGTACGTTTCGTACCCACCACGTACCCCCCACGCCCCCCGAATGAATTTCCGCTCTCCAGGGCTCAAATTTTTGTTTTTTTAAATCTGTTTGCGGATTTGAATTTAATTTTAATTTTAATTTAAGTGGTCACTTGTAAAAATCTCATCCTATGCGCTCATACCCAGTATGGGGTACGTATGGGGTAGGATCGTACCCCATACGTACCCTATACGTACTCCACACCCCCAAAATGAACTTCCGCTCTCCTGGGCTCAAATTTTTGTTTTTTTAAATCTGTTTGCGGATTTGAATTTAATTTTAATTTTAATTTAAGTGGTCACTTGTAAAAATCTCAGCCTATGCGCTCATACGCCTTGGGGGGTACGTGGTGGGTACGTTTCGTACCCACCAAATCATGGCTCAAATTTTTGTTTTTTTAAATCTGTTTGCGGATTTGAATTTAATTTTAATTTTAATTTAAGTGGTCACTTGTAAAAATCTCAGCCTATGCGCTCATACCCCTTGGGGGGTACGTGGTGGGTACGTTTCGTACCCACCACGTACCCCCCACGCCCCCCGAATGAATTTCCGCTCTCCTGGGCTCAAATTTTTGTTTTTTTAAATCTGTTTGCGGATTTGAATTTTATTTTAATTTTAATTTAAGTGGTCACTTGTAAAAATCTCATCCTATGCGCTCATACCCAGTATGGGGTACGTATGGGGTACGATCGTGCCCCATACGTACCCTATACGTACTCCACGCCCCCAAAATGAACTTCCGCTCTCCTGGGCTCAAATTTTTGTTTTTTTAAATCTGTTTGCGGATTTGAATTTAATTTTAATTTTAATTTAAGTGGTCTCTTGTAAAAATCTCAGCCTATGCGCTGGTACCCCTTGGGGGGTACGTGGTGGGTACGTTTCGTACCCACCACGTACCCCCCACGCCCCCCGAATGAATTTCCGCTCTCCTGGGCTCAAATTTTTGTTTTTTTAAATCTGTTTGCGGATTTGAATTTAATTTTAATTTTAATTTAAGTGGTCACTTGTAAAAATCTCAGCCTATGCGCTCATACCCCTTGGGGGGTACGTGGTGGGTACGTTTCGTACCTACCACGTACCCCCCACGCCCCCCGAATGAATTTCCGCTCTCCTGGGCTCAAATTTTTGTTTTTTTAAATCTGTTTGCGGATTTGAATTTAATTTTAATTTTAATTTAAGTGGTCACTTGTAAAAATCTCAGCTTATGTGCTCATACCCCTTGGGGGGTACGTGGTGGGTACGTTTCGTACGCACCACGTACCCCCACGCCCCCCGAATGAATTTCCGCTCTCCTGGGCTCAAATTTTTGTTTTTTTAAATCTGTTTGCGGATTTGAATTTAATTTTAATTTTAATTTAAGTGGTCACTTGTAAAAATCTCATCCTATGCGCTCATACCCAGTATGGGGTACGTAAGGGATACGATCGTACCCCATACGTACCCTATACGTACTCCACGCCCCCAAAATGAACTTCCGCTCTCCTGGGCTCAAATTTTTGTTTTTTTAAATCTGTTTGCGGATTTGAATTTAATTTTAATTTTAATTTAAGTGGCCACTTGTAAAAATCTCAGCCTATGCGCTCATACCCCTTGGGGGGTACGTGGTGGGTACGTTTCGTACCCACCACGTACCCCCCACGCCCCCCGAATGAATTTCCGCTCTCCTGGGCTCAAATTTTTGTTTTTTTAAATCTGTTTGCGGATTTGAATTTAATTTTAATTTTAATTTAAGTGGTCACTTGTAAAAATCTCAGCCTATGCGCTCATACCCCTTGGGGGGTACGTGGTGGGTACGTTTCGTACCCACCACGTACCCCCCACGCCCCCCGAATGAATTTCCGCTCTCCTGGGCTCAAATTTTTGTTTTTTTAAATCTGTTTGCGGATTTGAATTTAATTTTAATTTTAATTTAAGTGGTCACTTGTAAAAATCTCAGCCTATGCGCTCATACCCCTTGGAGGGTACGTGGTGGGTACGTTTCGTACCCACCAAGTACCCCCCACGCCCCCCCAATGAATTTCCGCTCTCCTGGGCTCAAATTTTTGTTTTTTTAAATCTGTTTGCGGATTTGAATTTAATTTTAATTTTAATTTAAGTGGTCACTTGTAAAAATCTCATCCTATGCGCTCATACCCAGTATGGGGTACGTATGGGGTACGATCGTGCCCCATACGTACCCTATACGTACTCCACGCCCCCAAAATGAACTTCCGCTCTCCTGGGCTCAAATTTTTGTTTTTTTAAATCTGTTTGCGGATTTGAATTTAATTTTAATTTTAATTTAAGTGGTCACTTGTAAAAATCTCAGCCTATGCGCTCATACCCCTTGGGGGGTACGTGGTGGGTACGTTTCGTACCCACCACGTACCCCCCACGCCCCCCGAATGAATTTCCGCTCTCCTGGGCTCAAATTTTTGTTTTTTTAAATCTGTTTGCGGATTTCAATTTAATTTTAATTTTAATTTAAGTGGTCACTTGTAAAAATCTCAGCCTATGCGCTCATACCCCTTGGGGGGTACGTGGTGGGTACGTTTCGTACCCACCACGTACCCCCCACGCCCCTCGAATGAATTTCCGCTCTCCTGGGCTCAAATTTTTGTTTTTTTAAATCTGTTTGCGGATTTGAATTTAATTTTAATTTTAATTTAAGTGGTCACTTGTAAAAATCTCAGCCTATGCGCTCATACGCCTTGGGGGGTACGTGGTGGGTACGTTTCGTACCCACCAAATCATGGCTCAAATTTTTGTTTTTTTAAATCTGTTTGCGGATTTGAATTTAATTTTAATTTTAATTTAAGTGGTCACTTGTAAAAATCTCAGCCTATGCGCTCATACCCCTTGGGGGGTACGTGGTGGGTACGTTTCGTACCCACCACGTACCCCCCACGCCCCCCGAATGAATTTCCGCTCTCCAGGGCTCAAATTTTTGTTTTTTTAAATCTGTTTGCGGATTTGAATTTAATTTTAATTTTAATTTAAGTGGTCACTTGAAAAAATCTCAGCCTATGCGCTCATACCCCTTGGGGGGTACGTGGTGGGTACGTTTCGTACCCACCACGTACCCCCCACGCCCCTCGAATGAATTTCCGCTCTCCTGGGCTCAAATTTTTGTTTTTTTAAATCTGTTTGCGGATTTGAATTTAATTTTAATTTTAATTTAAGTGGTCACTTGTAAAAATCTCATCCTATGCGCTCATACCCAGTATGGGGTACGTATGGGGTAGGATCGTACCCCATACGTACCCTATACGTACTCCACACCCCCAAAATGAACTTCCGCTCTCCTGGGCTCAAATTTTTGTTTTTTTAAATCTGTTTGCGGATTTGAATTTAATTTTAATTTTAATTTAAGTGGTCACTTGTAAAAATCTCAGCTTATGTGCTCATACCCCTTGGGGGGTACGTGGTGGGTACGTTTCGTACGCACCACGTACCCCCACGCCCCCCGAATGAATTTCCGCTCTCCTGGGCTCAAATTTTTTTTTTTTTAAATCTGTTTGCGTATTTGAATTTAATTTTAATTTTAATTTAAGTGGTCACTTGTAAAAATCTCATCCTATGCGCTCATACCCAGTATGGGGTACGTATGGGATACGATCGTACCCCATACGTACCCTACACGTACTCCACGCCCCCAAAATGAACTTCCGCTCTCCTGGGCTCAAATTTTTGTTTTTTTAAATCTGTTTGCGGATTTGAATTTAATTTTAATTTTAATTTAAGTGGTCACTTGTAAAAATCTCAGCCTATGCGCTCATACCCCTTGGGGGGTACGTGGTGGGTACGTTTCGTACCCACCACGTACCCCCCACGCCCCCCGAATGAATTTCCGCTCTCCTGGGCTCAAATTTTTGTTTTTTTAAATCTGTTTGCGGATTTGAATTTAATTTTAATTTTAATTTAAGTGGTCACTTGTAAAAATCTCATCCTATGCGCTCATACCCAGTATGGGGTACGTATGGGGTACGATCGTGCCCCATACGTACCCTATACGTACTCCACGCCCCCAAAATGAACTTCCGCTCTCCTGGGCTCAAATTTTTGTTTTTTTAAATCTGTTTGCGGATTTGAATTTAATTTTAATTTTAATTTAAGTGGTCACTTGTAAAAATCTCAGCCTATGCGCTCATACCCCTTGGGGGGTACGTGGTGGGTACGTTTCGTACCCACCACGTACCCCCCACGCCCCCCGAATGAATTTCCGCTCTCCTGGGCTCAAATTTTTGTTTTTTTAAATCTGTTTGCGGATTTGAATTTAATTTTAATTTTAATTTAAGTGGTCACTTGTAAAAATCTCAGCCTATGCGCTCATACCCCCTACGCCTCCCGAATGAATTTCCGTTCTCCTGGGCTCAAATTTTTGTTTTTTTAAATCTGTTTGCGGATTTGAATTTAATTTTAATTTTAATTTAAGTGGTCACTTGTAAAAATCTCAGCCTATGCGCTCATACCCCTTGGAGGGTACGTGGTGGGTACGTTTCGTACCCACCACGTACCCCCCACGCCCCCCCAATGAATTTCCGCTCTCCTGGGCTCAAATTTTTGTTTTTTTAAATCTGTTTGCGGATTTGAATTTAATTTTAATTTTAATTTAAGTGGTCACTTGTAAAAATCTCATCCTATGCGCTCATACCCAGTATGGGGTACGTATGGGGTACGATCGTGCCCCATACGTACCCTATACGTACTCCACGCCCCCAAAATGAACTTCCGCTCTCCTGGGCTCAAATTTTTGTTTTTTTAAATCTGTTTGCGGATTTGAATTTAATTTTAATTTTAATTTAAGTGGTCACTTGTAAAAATCTCAGCCTATGCGCTCATACCCCTTGGGGGGTACGTGGTAGGTACGTTTCGTACCCACCACGTACCCCCCACGCCCCCCGAATGAATTTCCGCTCTCCTGGGCTCAAATTTTTGTTTTTTTAAATCTGTTTGCGGATTTCAATTTAATTTTAATTTTAATTTAAGTGGTCACTTGTAAAAATCTCAGCCTATGCGCTCATACCCCTTGGGGGGTACGTGGTGGGTACGTTTCGTACCCACCACGTACCCCCCACGCCCCCCGAATGAATTTCCGCTCTCCAGGGCTCAAATTTTTGTTTTTTTAAATCTGTTTGCGGATTTGAATTTAATTTTAATTTTAATTTAAGTGGTCACTTGTAAAAATCTCAGCCTATGCGCTCATACCCCTTGGGGGGTACGTGGTGGGTACGTTTCGTACCCACCACGTACCCCCCACGCCCCCCGAATGAATTTCCGCTCTCCTGGGCTCAAATTTTTGTTTTTTTAAATCTGTTTGCGGATTTGAATTTAATTTTAATTTTAATTTAAGTGGTCACTTGTAAAAATCTCATCCTATGCGCTCATACCCAGTATGGGGTACGTATGGGGTACGATCGTGCCCCATACGTACCCTATACGTACTCCACGCCCCCAAAATGAACTTCCGCTCTCCTGGGCTCAAATTTTTGTTTTTTTAAATCTGTTTGCGGATTTGAATTTAATTTTAATTTTAATTTAAGTGGTCACTTGTAAAAATCTCAGCTTATGTGCTCATACCCCTTGGGGGGTACGTGGTGGGTACGTTTCGTACGCACCACGTACCCCCACGCCCCCCGAATGAATTTCCGCTCTCCTGGGCTCAAATTTTTTTTTTTTTAAATCTGTTTGCGTATTTGAATTTAATTTTAATTTTAATTTAAGTGGTCACTTGTAAAAATCTCATCCTATGCGCTCATACCCAGTATGGGGTACGTATGGGATACGATCGTACCCCATACGTACCCTACACGTACTCCACGCCCCCAAAATGAACTTCCGCTCTCCTGGGCTCAAATTTTTGTTTTTTTAAATCTGTTTGCGGATTTGAATTTAATTTTAATTTTAATTTAAGTGGTCACTTGTAAAAATCTCAGCCTATGCGCTCATACCCCTTGGGGGGTACGTGGTGGGTACGTTTCGTACCCACCACGTACCCCCCACGCCCCCCGAATGAATTTCCGCTCTCCTGGGCTCAAATTTTTGTTTTTTTAAATCTGTTTGCGGATTTGAATTTAATTTTAATTTTAATTTAAGTGGTCACTTGTAAAAATCTCATCCTATGCGCTCATACCCAGTATGGGGTACGTATGGGGTACGATCGTGCCCCATACGTACCCTATACGTACTCCACGCCCCCAAAATGAACTTCCGCTCTCCTGGGCTCAAATTTTTGTTTTTTTAAATCTGTTTGCGGATTTGAATTTAATTTTAATTTTAATTTAAGTGGTCACTTGTAAAAATCTCAGCCTATGCGCTCATACCCCTTGGGGGGTACGTGGTGGGTACGTTTCGTACCCACCACGTACCCCCCACGCCCCCCGAATGAATTTCCGCTCTCCTGGGCTCAAATTTTTGTTTTTTTAAATCTGTTTGCGGATTTGAATTTAATTTTAATTTTAATTTAAGTGGTCACTTGTAAAAATCTCAGCCTATGCGCTCATACCCCCTACGCCTCCCGAATGAATTTCCGTTCTCCTGGGCTCAAATTTTTGTTTTTTTAAATCTGTTTGCGGATTTGAATTTAATTTTAATTTTAATTTAAGTGGTCACTTGTAAAAATCTCAGCCTATGCGCTCATACCCCTTGGAGGGTACGTGGTGGGTACGTTTCGTACCCACCACGTACCCCCCACGCCCCCCCAATGAATTTCCGCTCTCCTGGGCTCAAATTTTTGTTTTTTTAAATCTGTTTGCGGATTTGAATTTAATTTTAATTTTAATTTAAGTGGTCACTTGTAAAAATCTCATCCTATGCGCTCATACCCAGTATGGGGTACGTATGGGGTACGATCGTGCCCCATACGTACCCTATACGTACTCCACGCCCCCAAAATGAACTTCCGCTCTCCTGGGCTCAAATTTTTGTTTTTTTAAATCTGTTTGCGGATTTGAATTTAATTTTAATTTTAATTTAAGTGGTCACTTGTAAAAATCTCAGCCTATGCGCTCATACCCCTTGGGGGGTACGTGGTAGGTACGTTTCGTACCCACCACGTACCCCCCACGCCCCCCGAATGAATTTCCGCTCTCCTGGGCTCAAATTTTTGTTTTTTTAAATCTGTTTGCGGATTTCAATTTAATTTTAATTTTAATTTAAGTGGTCACTTGTAAAAATCTCAGCCTATGCGCTCATACCCCTTGGGGGGTACGTGGTGGGTACGTTTCGTACCCACCACGTACCCCCCACGCCCCCCGAATGAATTTCCGCTCTCCAGGGCTCAAATTTTTGTTTTTTTAAATCTGTTTGCGGATTTGAATTTAATTTTAATTTTAATTTAAGTGGTCACTTGTAAAAATCTCAGCCTATGCGCTCATACCCCTTGGGGGGTACGTGGTAGGTACGTTTCGTACCCACCACGTACCCCCCACGCCCCCCGAATGAATTTCCGCTCTCCTGGGCTCAAATTTTTGTTTTTTTAAATCTGTTTGCGGATTTGAATTTAATTTTAATTTTAATTTAAGTGGTCACTTGTAAAAATCTCAGCCTATGCGCTCATACCCCTTGGGGGGTACGTGGTGGGTACGTTTCGTACCCACCACGTACCCCCCACGCCCCCCGAATGAATTTCCGCTCTCCAGGGCTCAAATTTTTGTTTTTTTAAATCTGTTTGCGGATTTGAATTTAATTTTAATTTTAATTTAAGTGGTCACTTGTAAAAATCTCAGCCTATGCGCTCATACCCCTTGGGGGGTACGTGGTGGGTACGTTTCGTACCCACCACGTACCCCCCACGCCCCCCGAATGAATTTCCGCTCTCCTGGGCTCAAATTTTTGTTTTTTTAAATCTGTTTGCGGATTTCAATTTAATTTTAATTTTAATTTAAGTGGTCACTTGTAAAAATCTCAGCCTATGCGCTCATACCCCTTGGAGGGTACGTGGTGGGTACGTTTCGTACCCACCACGTACCCCCCACGCCCCTCGAATGAATTTCCGCTCTCCTGGGCTCAAATTTTTGTTTTTTTAAATCTGTTTGCGGATTTGAATTTAATTTTAATTTTAATTTAAGTGGTCACTTGTAAAAATCTCATCCTATGCGCTCATACCCAGTATGGGGTACGTATGGGGTAGGATCGTACCCCATACGTACCCTATACGTACTCCACACCCCCAAAATGAACTTCCGCTCTCCTGGGCTCAAATTTTTGTTTTTTTAAATCTGTTTGCGGATTTGAATTTAATTTTAATTTTAATTTAAGTGGTCACTTGTAAAAATCTCAGCTTATGTGCTCATACCCCTTGGGGGGTACGTGGTGGGTACGTTTCGTACGCACCACGTACCCCCACGCCCCCCGAATGAATTTCCGCTCTCCTGGGCTCAAATTTTTGTTTTTTTAAATCTGTTTGCGGATTTGAATTTAATTTTAATTTTAATTTAAGTGGTCACTTGTAAAAATCTCATCCTATGCGCTCATACCCAGTATGGGGTACGTATGGGATACGATCGTACCCCATACGTACCCTATACGTACTCCACGCCCCCAAAATGAACTTCCGCTCTCCTGGGCTCAAATTTTTGTTTTTTTAAATCTGTTTGCGGATTTGAATTTAATTTTAATTTTAATTTAAGTGGCCACTTGTAAAAATCTCAGCCTATGCGCTCATACCCCTTGGGGGGTACGTGGTGGGTACGTTTCGTACCCACCACGTACCCCCCACGCCCCCCGAATGAATTTCCGCTCTCCTGGGCTCAAATTTTTGTTTTTTTAAATCTGTTTGCGGATTTGAATTTAATTTTAATTTTAATTTAAGTGGTCACTTGTAAAAATCTCAGCCTATGCGCTCATACCCCTTGGGGGATACGTGGTGGGTACGTTTCGTACCCACCACGTACCCCCCACGCCCCCCGAATGAATTTCCGCTCTCCTGGGCTCAAATTTTTGTTTTTTTAAATCTGTTTGCGGATTTGAATTTAATTTGAATTTTAATTTAAGTGGTCACTTGTAAAAATCTCAGCCTATGCGCTCATACCCCTTGGAGGGTACGTGGTGGGTACGTTTCGTACCCACCACGTACCCCCCACGCCCCCCCAATGAATTTCCGCTCTCCTGGGCTCAAATTTTTGTTTTTTTAAATCTGTTTGCGGATTTGAATTTAATTTTAATTTTAATTTAAGTGGTCACTTGTAAAAAGCTCATCCTATGCGCTCATACCCAGTATGGGGTACGTATGGGGTACGATCGTGCCCCATACGTACCCTATACGTACTCCACGCCCCCAAAATGAACTTCCGCTCTCCTGGGCTCAAATTTTTGTTTTTTTAAATCTGTTTGCGGATTTGAATTTAATTTTAATTTTAATTTAAGTGGTCTCTTGTAAAAATCTCAGCCTATGCGCTCGTACCCCTTGGGGGGTACGTGGTGGGTACGTTTCGTACCCACCACGTACCCCCCACGCCCCCCGAATGAATTTCCGCTCTCCTGGGCTCAAATTTTTGTTTTTTTAAATCTGTTTGCGGATTTCAATTTAATTTTAATTTTAATTTAAGTGTTCACTTGTAAAAATCTCAGCCTATGCGCTCATACCCCTTGGGGGGTACGTGGTGGGTACGTTTCGTACGCACCACGTACCCCCACGCCCCCAGAATGAATTTCCGCTCTCCTGGGCTCAAATTTTTGTTTTTTTAAATCTGTTTGCGGATTTGAATTTAATTTTAATTTTAATTTAAGTGGTCACTTGTAAAAATCTCATCCTATGCGCTCATACCCATTATGGGGTACGTATGGGATACGATCGTACCCCATACGTACCCTATACGTACTCCACGCCCCCAAAATGAACTTCCGCTCTCCTGGGCTCAAATTTTTGTTTTTTTAAATCTGTTTGCGGATTTGAATTTAATTTTAATTTTAATTTAAGTGGCCACTTGTAAAAATCTTAGCCTATGCGCTCATACCCCTTGGGGGGTACGTGGTGGGTACGTTTCGTACCCACCACGTACCCCCCACGCCCCCCGAATGAATTTCCGCTCTCCTGGGCTCAAATTTTTGTTTTTTTAAATCTGTTTGCGGATTTGAATTTAATTTTAATTTTAATTTAAGTGGTCACTTGT
The DNA here is from genome assembly GCA_951812415.1 of Beris morrisii. Classification (NCBI taxonomy): domain Eukaryota; kingdom Metazoa; phylum Arthropoda; class Insecta; order Diptera; family Stratiomyidae; genus Beris; species Beris morrisii. Next base: position 143,669,911 of record OX638312.1, on the reverse strand, counting down.
AAAAATCTCAGCCTATGCGCTCATACCTCTTGGGGGGTACGTGGTGGGTACGTTTCGTACCCACCACGTACCCCCCACGCCCCCCGAATGAATTTCCGCTCTCCTGGGCTCAAATTTTTGTTTTTTTAAATCTGTTTGCGGATTTGAATTTAATTTTAATTTTAATTTAAGTGGTCACTTGTAAAAATCTCAGCCTATGCGCTCATACCCCTTGGAGGGTACGTGGTGGGTACGTTTCGTACCCACCACGTACCCCCCACGCCCCCCCAATGAATTTCCGCTCTCCTGGGCTCAAATTTTTGTTTTTTTAAATCTGTTTGCGGATTTGAATTTAATTTTAATTTTAATTTAAGTGGTCAGTTGTAAAAAGCTCATCCTATGCGCTCATACCCAGTATGGGGTACGTATGGGGTACGATCGTGCCCCATACGTACCCTATACGTACTCCACGCCCCCAAAATGAACTTCCGCTCTCCTGGGCTCAAATTTTTGTTTTTTTAAATCTGTTTGCGGATTTGAATTTAATTTTAATTTTAATTTAAGTGGTCACTTGTAAAAATCTCAGCCTATGCGCTCATACCCCTTGGGGGGTACGTGGTGGGTACGTTTCGTACCCACCACGTACCCCCCACGCCCCCCGAATGAATTTCCGCTCTCCTGGGCTCAAATTTTTGTTTTTTTAAATCTGTTTGCGGATTTGAATTTAATTTTAATTTTAATTTAAGTGGTCTCTTGTAAAAATCTCAGCCTATGCGCTCGTACCCCTTGGGGGGTACGTGGTGGGTACGTTTCGTACCCACCACGTACCCCCCACGCCCCCCGAATGAATTTCCGCTCTCCTGGGCTCAAATTTTTGTTTTTTTAAATCTGTTTGCGGATTTGAATTTAATTTTAATTTTAATTTAAGTGGTCACTTGTAAAAATCTCAGCTTATGTGCTCATACCCCTTGGGGGGTACGTGGTGGGTACGTTTCGTACGCACCACGTACCCCCACGCCCCCCGAATGAATTTCCGCTCTCCTGGGCTCAAATTTTTGTTTTTTTAAATCTGTTTGCGGATTTGAATTTAATTTTAATTTTAATTTAAGTGGTCACTTGTAAAAATCTCATCCTATGCGCTCATACCCAGTATGGGGTACGTATGGGATACGATCGTACCCCATACGTACCCTATACGTACTCCACGCCCCCAAAATGAACTTCCGCTCTCCTGGGCTCAAATTTTTGTTTTTTTAAATCTGTTTGCGGATTTGAATTTAATTTTAATTTTAATTTAAGTGGTCTCTTGTAAAAATCTCAGCCTATGCGCTCGTACCCCTTGGGGGGTACGTGGTGGGTACGTTTCGTACCCACCACGTACCCCCCACGCCCCCCGAATGAATTTCCGCTCTCATGGGCTCAAATTTTTGTTTTTTTAAATCTGTTTGCGGATTTGAATTTAATTTTAATTTTAATTTAAGTGGTCACTTGTAAAAATCTCAGCCTATGCGCTCATACCCCTTGGGGGGTACGTGGTGGGTACGTTTCGTACCCACCACGTACCCCCCACGCCCCCCGAATGAATTTCCGCTCTCCTGGGCTCAAATTTTTGTTTTTTTAAATCTGTTTGCGGATTTGAATTTTATTTTAATTTTAATTTAAGTGATCACTTGTAAAAATCTCATCCTATGCGCTCATACCCAGTATGGGGTACGTATGGGGTACGATCGTGCCCCATACGTACCCTATACGTACTCCACGCCCCCAAAATGAACTTCCGCTCTCCTGGGCTCAAATTTTTGTTTTTTTAAATCTGTTTGCTGATTTGAATTTAATTTTAATTTTAATTTAAGTGGTCTCTTGTAAAAATCTCAGCCTATGCGCTCGTACCCCTTGGGGGGTACGTGGTGGGTACGTTTCGTACCCACCACGTACCCCCCACGCCCCCCGAATGAATTTCCGCTCTCCTGGGCTCAAATTTTTGTTTTTTTAAATCTGTTTGCGGATTTGAATTTAATTTTAATTTTAATTTAAGTGGTCACTTGTAAAAATCTCAGCCTATGCGCTCATACCCCTTGGGGGGTACGTGGTGGGTACGTTTCGTACCCACCACGTACCCCCCACGCCCCCCGAATGAATTTCCGCTCTCCTGGGCTCAAATTTTTGTTTTTTTAAATCTGTTTGCGGATTTGAATTTAATTTTAATTTTAATTTAAGTGGTCACTTGTAAAAATCTCAGCTTATGTGCTCATACCCCTTGGGGGGTACGTGGTGGGTACGTTTCGTACGCACCACGTACCCCCACGCCCCCCGAATGAATTTCCGCTCTCCTGGGCTCAAATTTTTGTTTTTTTAAATCTGTTTGCGGATTTGAATTTAATTTTAATTTTAATTTAAGTGGTCACTTGTAAAAATCTCATCCTATGCGCTCATACCCAGTATGGGGTACGTATGGGATACGATCGTACCCCATACGTACCCTATACGTACTCCACGCCCCCAAAATGAACTTCCGCTCTCCTGGGCTCAAATTTTTGTTTTTTTAAATCTGTTTGCGGATTTGAATTTAATTTTAATTTTAATTTAAGTGGCCACTTGTAAAAATCTCAGCCTATGCGCTCATACCCCTTGGGGGGTACGTGGTGGGTACGTTTCGTACCCACCACGTACCCCCCACGCCCCCCGAATGAATTTCCGCTCTCCTGGGCTCAAATTTTTGTTTTTTTAAATCTGTTTGCGGATTTGAATTTAATTTTAATTTTAATTTAAGTGGTCACTTGTAAAAATCTCAGCCTATGCGCTCATACCCCTTGGGGGGTACGTGGTGGGTACGTTTCGTACCCACCACGTAACCCCCACGCCCCCCGAATGAATTTCCGCTCTCCTGGGCTCAAATTTTTGTTTTTTTAAATCTGTTTGCGGATTTGAATTTAATTTTAATTTTAATTTAAGTGGTCACTTGTAAAAATCTCATCCTATGCGCTCATACCCAGTATGGGGTACGTATGGGGAACGATCGTGCCCCATACGTACCCTATACGTACTCCACGCCCCCAAAATGAACTTCCGCTCTCCTGGGCTCAAATTTTTGTTTTTTTAAATCTGTTTGCGGATTTGAATTTAATTTTAATTTTAATTTAAGTGGTCACTTGTAAAAATCTCAGCCTATGCGCTCATACCCCTTGGGGGGTACGTGGTGGGTACGTTTCGTACCCACCACGTACCCCCCACGCCTCCCGAATGAATTTCCGCTCTCCTGGGCTCAAATTTTTGTTTTTTTAAATCTGTTTGCGGATTTGAATTTAATTTTAATTTTAATTTAAGTGGTCACTTGTAAAAATCTCAGCCTATGCGCTCATACCCCTTGGGGGGTACGTGGTGGGTACGTTTCGTACCCACCACGTACCCCCCACGCCCCCCGAATGAATTTCCGCTCTCCTGGGCTCAAATTTTTGTTTTTTTAAATCTGTTTGCGGATTTGAATTTAATTTTAATTTTAATTTAAGTGGTCACTTGTAAAAATCTCAGCCTATGCGCTCATACCCCTTGGAGGGTACGTGGTGGGTACGTTTCGTACCCACCACGTACCCCCCACACCCCCCCAATGAATTTCCGCTCTCCTGGGCTCAAATTTTTGTTTTTTTAAATCTGTTTGCGGATTTGAATTTAATTTGAATTTTAATTTAAGTGGTCACTTGTAAAAATCTCATCCTATGCGCTCATACCCAGTATGGGGTACGTATGGGGTACGATCGTGACCCATACGTACCCTATACGTACTCCACGCCCCCAAAATGAACTTCCGCTCTCCTGGGCTCAAATTTTTGTTTTTTTAAATCTGTTTGCGGATTTGAATTTAATTTTAATTTTAATTTAAGTGGTCACTTGTAAAAATCTCAGCCTATGCGCTCATACCCCTTGGGGGGTACGTGGTGGGTACGTTTCGTACCCACCACGTACCCCCCACGCCCCCCGAATGAATTTCCGCTCTCCTGGGCTCAAATTTTTGTTTTTTTAAATCTGTTTGCGGATTTCAATTTAATTTTAATTTTAATTTAAGTGGTCACTTGTAAAAATCTCAGCCTATGCGCTCATACCCCTTGGGGGGTACGTGGTGGGTACGTTTCGTACCCACCACGTACCCCCCACGCCCCCCGAATGAATTTCCGCTCTCCAGGGCTCAAATTTTTGTTTTTTTAAATCTGTTTGCGGATTTGAATTTAATTTTAATTTTAATTTAAGTGGTCACTTGTAAAAATCTCAGCCTATGCGCTCATACCCCTTGGGGGGTACGTGGTGGGTACGTTTCGTACCCACCACGTACCCCCCACGCCCCTCGAATGAATTTCCGCTCTCCTGGGCTCAAATTTTTGTTTTTTTAAATCTGTTTGCGGATTTGAATTTAATTTTAATTTTAATTTAAGTGGTCACTTGTAAAAATCTCATCCTATGCGCTCATACCCAGTATGGGGTACGTATGGGGTAGGATCGTACCCCATACGTACCCTATACGTACTCCACACCCCCAAAATGAACTTCCGCTCTCCTGGGCTCAAATTTTTGTTTTTTTAAATCTGTTTGCGGATTTGAATTTAATTTTAATTTTAATTTAAGTGGTCACTTGTAAAAATCTCTGCTTATGTGCTCATACCCCTTGGGGGGTACGTGGTGGGTACGTTTCGTACGCACCACGTACCCCCACGCCCCCCGAATGAATTTCCGCTCTCCTGGGCTCAAATTTTTGTTTTTTTAAATCTGTTTGCGGATTTGAATTTAATTTTAATTTTAATTTAAGTGGTCACTTGTAAAAATCTCATCCTATGCGCTCATACCCAGTATGGGGTACGTATGGGATACGATCGTACCCCATACGTACCCTATACGTACTCCACGCCCCCAAAATGAACTTCCGCTCTCCTGGGCTCAAATTTTTGTTTTTTTAAATCTGTTTGCGGATTTGAATTTAATTTTAATTTTAATTTAAGTGGCCACTTGTAAAAATCTCAGCCTATGCGCTCATACCCCTTGGGGGGTACGTGGTGGGTACGTTTCGTACCCACCACGTACCCCCCACGCCCCCCGAATGAATTTCCGCTCTCCTGGGCTCAAATTTTTGTTTTTTTAAATCTGTTTGCGGATTTGAATTTAATTTTAATTTTAATTTAAGTGGTCACTTGTAAAAATCTCAGCCTATGCGCTCATACCCCTTGGGGGGTACGTGGTGGGTACGTTTCGTACCCACCACGTACCCCCCACGCCCCCCGAATGAATTTCCGCTCTCCTGGCTCAAATTTTTGTTTTTTTAAATCTGTTTGCGGATTTCAATTTAATTTTAATTTTAATTTAAGTGGTCACTTGTAAAAATCTCAGCCTATGCGCTCATACCCCTTGGGGGGTACGTGGTGGGTACGTTTCGTACCCACCACGTACCCCCCACGCCCCCCGAATGAATTTCCGCTCTCCTGGGCTCAAATTTTTGTTTTTTTAAATCTGTTTGCGGATTTCAATTTAATTTTAATTTTAATTTAAGTGGTCACTTGTAAAAATCTCAGCCTATGCGCTCATACCCCTTGGGGGGTACGTGGTGGGTACGTTTCGTACCCACCACGTACCCCCCACGCCCCCCGAATGAATTTCCGCTCTCCAGGGCTCAAATTTTTGTTTTTTTAAATCTGTTTGCGGATTTGAATTTAATTTTAATTTTAATTTAAGTGGTCACTTGTAAAAATCTCAGCCTATGCGCTAATACCCCTTGGGGGTACGTGGTGGGTACGTTTCGTACCCACCACGTACCCCCCACGCCCCCCGAATGAATTTCCGCTCTCCTGGGCTCAAATTTTTGTTTTTTTAAATCTGTTTGCGGATTTGAATTTAATTTTAATTTTAATTTAAGTGGTCACTTGTAAAAATCTCAGCCTATGCGCTCATACCCCTTGGGGGGTACGTGGTGGGTACGTTTCGTACCCACCACGTACCCCCCACGCCCCCCGAATGAATTTCCGCTCTCCTGGGCTCAAATTTTTGTTTTTTTAAATCTGTTTGCGGATTTGAATTTAATTTTAATTTTAATTTAAGTGGTCACTTGTAAAAATCTCAGCCTATGCGCTCATACCCCTTGGGGGGTACGTGGTGGGTACGTTTCGTACCCACCACGTACCCCCCACGCCCCCCGAATGAATTTCCGCTCTCCAGGGCTCAAATTTTTGTTTTTTTAAATCTGTTTGCGGATTTGAATTTAATTTTAATTTTAATTTAAGTGGTCACTTGTAAAAATCTCAGCCTATGCGCTCATACCCCTTGGGGGGTACGTGGTGGGTACGTTTCGTACCCACCACGTACCCCCCACGCCCCCCGAATGAATTTCCGCTCTCCTGGGCTCAAATTTTTGTTTTTTTAAATCTGTTTGCGGATTTGAATTTAATTTTAATTTTAATTTAAGTGGTCACTTGTAAAAATCTCAGCCTATGCGCTCATACCCCTTGGAGGGTACGTGGTGGGTACGTTTCGTACCCACCACGTACCCCCACGCCCCCCCCAATGAATTTCCGCTCTCCTGGGCTCAAATTTTTGTTTTTTTAAATCTGTTTGCGGATTTGAATTTAATTTTAATTTTAATTTAAGTGGTCACTTGTAAAAATCTCATCCTATGCGCTCATACCCAGTATGGGGTACGCATGGGGTACGATCGTGCCCCATACGTACCCTATACGTACTCCACGCCCCCAAAATGAACTTCCGCTCTCCTGGGCTCAAATTTTTGTTTTTTTAAATCTGTTTGCGGATTTGAATTTAATTTTAATTTTAATTTAAGTGGTCACATGTAAAAATCTCAGCCTATGCGCTCATACCCCTAGGGGGGTACGTGGTGGGTACGTTTCGTACCCACCACGTACCCCCCACGCCCCCCGAATGAATTTCCGCTCTCCTGGGCTCAAATTTTTGTTTTTTTAAATCTGTTTGCGGATTTGAATTTAATTTTAATTTTAATTTAAGTGGTCACTTGTAAAAATCTCAGCCTATGCACTCATACCCCTTGGAGGGTACGTGGTGGGTACGTTTCGTACCCACCACGTACCCCCCACGCCCCTCGAATGAATTTCCGCTCTCCTGGGCTCAAATTTTTGTTTTTTTAAATCTGTTTGCGGATTTGAATTTAATTTTAATTTTAATTTAAGTGGTCACTTGTAAAAATCTCATCCTATGCGCTCATACCCAGTATGGGGTACGTATGGGGTAGGATCGTACCCCATACGTACCCTATACGTACTCCACACCCCCAAAATGAACTTCCGCTCTCCTGGGCTCAAATTTTTGTTTTTTTAAATCTGTTTGCGGATTTGAATTTAATTTTAATTTTAATTTAAGTGGTCACTTGTAAAAATCTCAGCTTATGTGCTCATACCCCTTGGGGGGTACGTGGTGGGTACGTTTCGTACGCACCACGTACCCCCACGCCCCCCGAATGAATTTCCGCTCTCCTGGGCTCAAATTTTTGTTTTTTTAAATCTGTTTGCGGATTTGAATTTAATTTTAATTTTAATTTAAGTGGTCACTTGTAAAAATCTCATCCTATGCGCTCATACCCAGTATGGGGTACGTATGGGATACGATCATACCCCATACGTACCCTATACGTACTCCACGCCCCCAAAATGAACTTCCGCTCTCCTGGGCTCAAATTTTTGTTTTTTTAAATCTGTTTGCGGATTTGAATTTAATTTTAATTTTAATTTAAGTGGCCACTTGTAAAAATCTCAGCTTATGCGCTCATACCTCTTGGGGGGTACGTGGTGGGTACGTTTCGTACCCACCACGTACCCCCCACGCCCCCCGAATGAATTTCCGCTCTCCTGGGCTCAAATTTTTGTTTTTTTAAATCTGTTTGCGGATTTGAATTTAATTTTAATTTTAATTTAAGTGGTCACTTGTAAAAATCTCAGCCTATGCGCTCATACCCCTTGGGGGGTACGTGGTGGGTACGTTTCGTACCCACCACGTACCCCCCACGCCCCCCGAATGAATTTCCGCTCTCCTGGGCTCAAATTTTTGTTTTTTTAAATCTGTTTGCGGATTTGAATTTAATTTTAATTTTAATTTAAGTGGTCACTTGTAAAAATCTCAGCCTATGCGCTCATACCCCTTGGAGGGTACGTGGTGGGTACGTTTCGTACCCACCACGTACCCCCCACGCCCCCCCAATGAATTTCCGCTCTCCTGGGCTCAAATTTTTGTTTTTTTAAATCTGTTTGCGGATTTGAATTTAATTTTAATTTTAATTTAAGTGGTCACTTGTAAAAATCTCATCCTATGCGCTCATACCCAGTATGGGGTACGTATGGGGTACGATCGTACCCCATACGTACCCTATACGTACTCCACGCCCCCAAAATGAACTTCCGCTCTCCTGGGCTCAAATTTTTGTTTTTTTAAATCTGTTTGCGGATTTGAATTTAATTTTAATTTTAATTTAAGTGGTCACTTGTAAAAATCTCAGCCTATGCGCTCATACGCCTTGGGGTGTACGTGGTGGGTACGTTTCGTACGCACCACGTACCCCCCACGCCCCCCGAATGAATTTCCGCTCTCCTGGGCTCAAATTTTTGTTTTTTTAAATCTGTTTGCGGATTTGAATTTAATTTTAATTTTAATTTAAGTGGTCACTTGTAAAAATCTCAGCCTATGCGCTCATACCCCCCACGCCCCCCGAATGAATTTCCGCTCTCCTGGGCTCAAATTTTTGTTTTTTTAAATCTGTTTGCGGATTTCAATTTAATTTTAATTTTAATTTAAGTGGTCACTTGTAAAAATCTCAGCCTATGCGCTAATACCCCTTGGGGGGTACGTGGTGGGTACGTTTCGTACCCACCACGTACCCCCCACGCCCCCCGAATGAATTTCCGCTCTCCAGGGCTCAAATTTTTGTTTTTTTAAATCTGTTTGCGGATTTGAATTTAATTTTAATTTTAATTTAAGTGGTCACTTGTAAAAATCTCAGCCTATGCGCTCATACCCCTTGGGGGTACGTGGTGGGTACGTTTCGTACCCACCACGTACCCCCCACGCCCCCCGAATGAATTTCCGCTCTCCTGGGCTCAAATTTTTGTTTTTTTAAATCTGTTTGCGGATTTGAATTTAATTTTAATTTTAATTTAAGTGGTCACTTGTAAAAATCTCAGCCTATGCGCTCATACCCCTTGGGGGGTACGTGGTGGGTACGTTTCGTACCCACCACGTACCCCCCACGCCCCCCGAATGAATTTCCGCTCTCCTGGGCTCAAATTTTTGTTTTTTTAAATCTGTTTGCGGATTTGAATTTAATTTTAATTTTAATTTAAGTGGTCACTTGTAAAAATCTCATCCTATGCGCTCATACCCAGTATTGGGTACGATCGTACCCCATACGTACCCTATACGTACTCCACGCCCCCAAAATGATCTTCCGCTCTCCTGGGCTCAAATTTTTGTTTTTTTAAATCTGTTTGCGGATTTGAATTTAATTTTAATTTTAATTTAAGTGGTCACTTGTAAAAATCTCAGCCTATGCGCTCATACCCCTTGGGGGGTACGTGGTGGGTACGTTTCGTACCCACCACGTACCCCCCACGCCCCCCGAATGAATTTCCGCTCTCCTGGGCTCAAATTTTTGTTTTTTTAAATCTGTTTGCGGATTTGAATTTAATTTTAATTTTAATTTAAGTGGTCACTTGTAAAAATCTCATCCTATGCGCTCATACCCAGTATGGGGTACGTATGGGATACGATCGTACCCCATACGTACCCTATACGTACTCCACGCCCCCAAAATGAACTTCCGCTCTCCTGGGCTCATATTTTTGTTTTTTTAAATCTGTTTGCGGATTTGAATTTAATTTTAATTTTAATTTAAGTGGTCACTTGTAAAAATCTCAGCCTATGCGCTCATACCCCTTGGGGGGTACATGGTGGGTACGTTTCGTACCCACCACGCCCCCCGAATGAATTTCCGCTCTCCTGGGCTCAAATTTTTGTTTTTTTAAATCTGTTTGCGGATTTGAATTTAATTTTAATTTTAATCTAAGTGGTCACTTGTAAAAATCTCAGCCTATGCGCTCATACCCCTTGGGGGGTACGTGGTGGGTACGTTTCGTACCCACCACGTACCCCCCACGCCCCCCGAATGAATTTCCGCTCTCCAGGGCTCAAATTTTTGTTTTTTTAAATCTGTTTGCGGATTTGAATTTAATTTTAATTTTAATTTAAGTGGTCACTTGTAAAAATCTCAGCCTATGCGCTCATACCCCTTGGGGGGTACGTGGTGGGTACGTTTCGTACCCACCACGTACCCCCCACGCCCCCCGAATGAATTTCCGCTCTCCTGGGCTCAAATTTTTGTTTTTTTAAATCTGTTTGCGGATTTCAATTTAATTTTAATTTTAATTTAAGTGGTCACTTGTAAAAATCTCAGCCTATGCGCTCATACCCCTTGGAGGGTACGTGGTGGGTACGTTTCGTACCCACCACGTACCCCCACGCCCCCCCAATGAATTTCCGCTCTCCTGGGCTCAAATTTTTGTTTTTTTAAATCTGTTTGCGGATTTGCATTTAATTTTAATTTTAATTTAAGTGGTCACTTGTAAAAATCTCATCCTATGCGCTCATACCCAGTATGGGGTACGCATGGGGTACGATCGTGCCCCATACGTACCCTATACGTACTCCACGCCCCCAAAATGAACTTCCGCTCTCCTGGGCTCAAATTTTTGTTTTTTTAAATCTGTTTGCGGATTTGAATTTAATTTTAATTTTAATTTAAGTGGTCACTTGTAAAAATCTCAGCCTATGCGCTCATACCCCTTGGGGGGTACGTGGTGGGTACGTTTCGTACCCACCACGTACCCCCCACGCCCCCCGAATGAATTTCCGCTCTCCTGGGCTCAAATTTTTGTTTTTTTAAATCTGTTTGCGGATTTCAATTTAATTTTAATTTTAATTTAAGTGGTCACTTGTAAAAATCTCAGCCTATGCGCTAATACCCCTTGGGGGGTACGTGGTGGGTACGTTTCGTACCCACCACGTACCCCCCACGCCCCCCGAATGAATTTCCGCTCTCCAGGGCTCAAATTTTTGTTTTTTTAAATCTGTTTGCGGATTTGAATTTAATTTTAATTTTAATTTAAGTGGTCACTTGTAAAAATCTCAGCCTATGCGCTCATACCCCTTGGGGGTACGTGGTGGGTACGTTTCGTACCCACCACGTACCCCCCACGCCCCCCGAATGAATTTCCGCTCTCCTGGGCTCAAATTTTTGTTTTTTTAAATCTGTTTGCGGATTTGAATTTAATTTTAATTTTAATTTAAGTGGTCACTTGTAAAAATCTCAGCCTATGCGCTCATACCCCTTGGGGGGTACGTGGTGGGTACGTTTCGTACCCACCACGTACCCCCCACGCCCCCCGAATGAATTTCCGCTCTCCTGGGCTCAAATTTTTGTTTTTTTAAATCTGTTTGCGGATTTGAATTTAATTTTAATTTTAATTTAAGTGGTCACTTGTAAAAATCTCATCCTATGCGCTCATACCCAGTATTGGGTACGATCGTACCCCATACGTACCCTATACGTACTCCACGCCCCCAAAATGATCTTCCGCTCTCCTGGGCTCAAATTTTTGTTTTTTTAAATCTGTTTGCGGATTTGAATTTAATTTTAATTTTAATTTAAGTGGTCACTTGTAAAAATCTCAGCCTATGCGCTCATACCCCTTGGGGGGTACGTGGTGGGTACGTTTCGTACCCACCACGTACCCCCCACGCCCCCCGAATGAATTTCCGCTCTCCTGGGCTCAAATTTTTGTTTTTTTAAATCTGTTTGCGGATTTGAATTTAATTTTAATTTTAATTTAAGTGGTCACTTGTAAAAATCTCATCCTATGCGCTCATACCCAGTATGGGGTACGTATGGGATACGATCGTACCCCATACGTACCCTATACGTACTCCACGCCCCCAAAATGAACTTCCGCTCTCCTGGGCTCATATTTTTGTTTTTTTAAATCTGTTTGCGGATTTGAATTTAATTTTAATTTTAATTTAAGTGGTCACTTGTAAAAATCTCAGCCTATGCGCTCATACCCCTTGGGGGGTACATGGTGGGTACGTTTCGTACCCACCACGCCCCCCGAATGAATTTCCGCTCTCCTGGGCTCAAATTTTTGTTTTTTTAAATCTGTTTGCGGATTTGAATTTAATTTTAATTTTAATCTAAGTGGTCACTTGTAAAAATCTCAGCCTATGCGCTCATACCCCTTGGGGGGTACGTGGTGGGTACGTTTCGTACCCACCACGTACCCCCCACGCCCCCCGAATGAATTTCCGCTCTCCAGGGCTCAAATTTTTGTTTTTTTAAATCTGTTTGCGGATTTGAATTTAATTTTAATTTTAATTTAAGTGGTCACTTGTAAAAATCTCAGCCTATGCGCTCATACCCCTTGGGGGGTACGTGGTGGGTACGTTTCGTACCCACCACGTACCCCCCACGCCCCCCGAATGAATTTCCGCTCTCCTGGGCTCAAATTTTTGTTTTTTTAAATCTGTTTGCGGATTTCAATTTAATTTTAATTTTAATTTAAGTGGTCACTTGTAAAAATCTCAGCCTATGCGCTCATACCCCTTGGAGGGTACGTGGTGGGTACGTTTCGTACCCACCACGTACCCCCACGCCCCCCCAATGAATTTCCGCTCTCCTGGGCTCAAATTTTTGTTTTTTTAAATCTGTTTGCGGATTTGCATTTAATTTTAATTTTAATTTAAGTGGTCACTTGTAAAAATCTCATCCTATGCGCTCATACCCAGTATGGGGTACGCATGGGGTACGATCGTGCCCCATACGTACCCTATACGTACTCCACGCCCCCAAAATGAACTTCCGCTCTCCTGGGCTCAAATTTTTGTTTTTTTAAATCTGTTTGCGGATTTGAATTTAATTTTAATTTTAATTTAAGTGGTCACTTGTAAAAATCTCAGCCTATGCGCTCATACCCCTTGGGGGGTACGTGGTGGGTACGTTTCGTACCCACCACGTACCCCCCACGCCCCACGAATGAATTTCCGCTCTCCTGGGCTCAAATTTTTGTTTTTTTAAATCTGTTTGCGGATTTCAATTTAATTTTAATTTTAATTTAAGTGGTCACTTGTAAAAATCTCAGCCTATGCGCTCATACCCCTTGGGGGGTACGTGGTGGGTACGTTTCGTACCCACCACGTACCCCCCACGCCCCCCGAATGAATTTCCGCTCTCCAGGGCTCAAATTTTTGTTTTTTTAAATCTGTTTGCGGATTTGAATTTAATTTTAATTTTAATTTAAGTGGTCACTTGTAAAAATCTCAGCCTATGCGCTCATACCCCTTGGGGGTACGTGGTGGGTACGTTTCGTACCCACCACGTACCCCCCACGCCCCCCGAATGAATTTCCGCTCTCCTGGGCTCAAATTTTTGTTTTTTTAAATCTGTTTGCGGATTTGAATTTAATTTTAATTTTAATTTAAGTGGTCACTTGTAAAAATCTCAGCCTATGCGCTCATACCCCTTGGGGGGTACGTGGTGGGTACGTTTCGTACCCACCACGTACCCCCCACGCCCCCCGAATGAATTTCCGCTCTCCTGGGCTCAAATTTTTGTTTTTTTAAATCTGTTTGCGGATTTGAATTTAATTTTAATTTTAATTTAAGTGGTCACTTGTAAAAATCTCATCCTATGCGCTCATACCCAGTATTGGGTACGATCGTACCCCATACGTACCCTATACGTACTGCACGCCCCCAAAATGATCTTCCGCTCTCCTGGGCTCAAATTTTTGTTTTTTTAAATCTGTTTGCGGATTTGAATTTAATTTTAATTTTAATTTAAGTGGTCACTTGTAAAAATCTCAGCCTATGCGCTCATACCCCTTGGGGGGTACGTGGTGGGTACGTTTCGTACCCACCACGTACCCCCCACGCCCCCCGAATGAATTTCCGCTCTCCTGGGCTCAAATTTTTGTTTTTTTAAATCTGTTTGCGGATTTGAATTTAATTTTAATTTTAATTTAAGTGGTCACTTGTAAAAATCTCATCCAATGCGCTCATACCCAGTGTGGGGTACGTATGGGATACGATCGTACCCCATACGTACCCTATACGTACTCCACGCCCCCAAAATGAACTTCCGCTCTCCTGGGCTCATATTTTTGTTTTTTTAAATCTGTTTGCGGATTTGAATTTAATTTTAATTTTAATTTAAGTGGTCACTTGTAAAAATCTCAGCCTATGCGCTCATACCCCTTGGGGGTACGTGGTGGGTATGTTTCGTACCCACCACGTACCCCCCACGCCCCCCGAAATGAATTTCCGCTCTCCTGGGCTCAAACTTTTGTTTTTTTAAATCTGTTTGCGGATTTGAATTTAATTTTAATTTTAATTTAAGTGGTCACTTGTAAAAATCTCATCCTATGCGCTCATACCCAGTATGGGGTACGTATGGGGTACGATCGTACCCCATACGTACCCTATACTTACTCCACGCCCCCAAAATGAACTTCCGCTCTCCTGGGCTCAAATTTTTGTTTTTTTAAATCTGTTTGCGGATTTGAATTTAATTTTAATTTTAATTTAAGTGGTCACTTGTAAAAATCTCAGCCTATGCGCTCATACCCCTTGGGGGGTACGTGGTGGGTACGTTTCGTACCCACCACGTACCCCCCACGCCCCCCGAATGAATTTCCGCTCTCCTGGGCTCAAATTTTTGTTTTTTTAAATCTGTTTGCGGATTTGAATTTAATTTTAATTTTAATTTAAGTGGTCACTTGTAAAAATCTCAGCCTATGCGCTAATACCCCTTGGGGGTACGTGGTGGGTACGTTTCGTACCCACCATGTACCCCCCACGCCCCCCGAAATGAATTTCCGCTCTCCTGGGCTCAAACTTTTGTTTTTTTAAATCTGTTTGCGGATTTGAATTTAATTTTAATTTTAATTTAAGTGGTCACTTGTAAAAATCTCATCATATGCGCTCATACCCAGTATGGGGTACGTATGGGGTACGATCGTACCCCATACGTACCCTATACTTACTCCACGCCCCCAAAATGAACTTCCGCTCTCCTGGGCTCAAATTTTTGTTTTTTTAAATCTGTTTGCGGATTTGAATTTAATTTTAATTTTAATTTAAGTGGTCACTTGTAAAAATCTCAGCCTATGCGCTCATACCCCTTGGGGGGTACGTGGTGGGTACGTTTCGTACCCACCACGTACCCCCCACGCCCCCCGAATGAATTTCCGCTCTCCTGGGCTCAAATTTTTGTTTTTTTAAATCTGTTTGCGGATTTGAATTTAATTTTAATTTTAATTTAAGTGGTCACTTGTAAAAATCTCAGCCTATGCGCTCATACCCCTTGGGGGGTACGTGGCAGGTACGTTTCGTACCCACCACGTACCCCCCACGCCCCCCGAATGAATTTCCGCTCTCCTGGGCTCAAATTTTTGTTTTTTTAAATCTGTTTGCGGATTTGAATTTAATTTTAATTTTAATTTAAGTGGTCACTTGTAAAAATCTCAGCCTATGCGCTCATACCCCTTGGGGGGTACATGGTGGGTACGTTTCGTACCCACCACGCCCCCCGAATGAATTTCCGCTCTCCTGGGCTCAAATTTTTGTTTTTTTAAATCTGTTTGCGGATTTGAATTTAATTTTAATTTTAATTTAAGTGGTCACTTGTAAAAATCTCAGCCTATGCGCTCATACCCCTTGGGGGGTACGTGGTGGGTACGTTTCGTTCCCACCACGTACCCCCACGCCCCCCGAATGAATTTCCGCTCTCCTGGGCTCAAATTTTTGTTTTTTTAAATCTGTTTGCGGATTTGAATTTAATTTTAATTTTAATTTAAGTGGTCACTTGTAAAAATCTCAGCCTATGCGCTCATACTCCTTGGGGGGTACGTGGCAGGTACGTTTCGTACCCACCACGTACCCCCCACGCCCCCCGAATGAATTTCCGCTCTCCTGGGCTCAAATTTTTGTTTTTTTAAATCTGTTTGCGGATTTGAATTTAATTTTAATTTTAATTTAAGTGGTCACTTGTAAAAATCTCAGCCTATGCGCTCATACCCCTTGGGGGGTACATGGTGGGTACGTTTCGTACCCACCACGCCCCCCGAATGAATTTCCGCTCTCCTGGGCTCAAATTTTTGTTTTTTTAAATCTGTTTGCGGATTTGAATTTAATTTTAATTTTAATTTAAGTGGTCACTTGTAAAAATCTCAGCCTATGCGCTCATACCCCTTGGGGGGTACGTGTAGGGTACGTTTCGTACCCACCACGTACCCCCACGCCCCCCGAATGAATTTCCGCTCTCCTGGGCTCAAATTTTTGTGTTTTTAAATCTGTTTGCGGATTTGAATTTAATTTTAATTTTAATTTAAGTGGTCACTTGTAAAAATCTCAGCCTATGCGCTAATACCCCTTGGGGGTACGTGGTGGGTACGTTTCGTACCCACCATGTACCCCCCACGCCCCCCGAAATGAATTTCCGCTCTCCTGGGCTCAAACTTTTGTTTTTTTAAATCTGTTTGCGGATTTGAATTTAATTTTAATTTTAATTTAAGTGGTCACTTGTAAAAATCTCATCATATGCGCTCATACCCAGTATGGGGTACGTATGGGGTACGATCGTACCCCATACGTACCCTATACTTACTCCACGCCCCCAAAATGAACTTCCGCTCTCCTGGGCTCAAATTTTTGTTTTTTTAAATCTGTTTGCGGATTTGAATTTAATTTTAATTTTAATTTAAGTGGTCACTTGTAAAAATCTCAGCCTATGCGCTCATACCCCTTGGGGGGTACGTGGCAGGTACGTTTCGTACCCACCACGTACCCCCCACGCCCCCCGAATGAATTTCCGCTCTCCTGGGCTCAAATTTTTGTTTTTTTAAATCTGTTTGCGGATTTGAATTTAATTTTAATTTTAATTTAAGTGGTCACTTGTAAAAATCTCAGCCTATGCGCTCATACTCCTTGGGGGGTACGTGGCAGGTACGTTTCGTACCCACCACGTACCCCCCACGCCCCCCGAATGAATTTCCGCTCTCCTGGGCTCAAATTTTTGTTTTTTTAAATCTGTTTGCGGATTTGAATTTAATTTTAATTTTAATTTAAGTGGTCACTTGTAAAAATCTCAGCCTATGCGCTCATACCCCTTGGGGGGTACATGGTGGGTACGTTTCGTACCCACCACGCCCCCCGAATGAATTTCCGCTCTCCTGGGCTCAAATTTTTGTTTTTTTAAATCTGTTTGCGGATTTGAATTTAATTTTAATTTTAATTTAAGTGGTCACTTGTAAAAATCTCAGCCTATGCGCTCATACCCCTTGGGGGGTACGTGGTGGGTACGTTTCGTACCCACCACGTACCCCCACGCCCCCCGAATGAATTTCCGCTCTCCTGGGCTCAAATTTTTGTTTTTTTAAATCTGTTTGCGGATTTGAATTTAATTTGAATTTTAATTTAAGTGGTCACTTGTAAAAATCTCAGCCTATGCGCTCATACCCCTTGGGGGGTACGTGGTGGGTACGTTTCGTACCCACCACGTACCTCCCACGCCCCCCGAATGAATTTCCGCTCTCCTGGGCTCAAATTTTTGTTTTTTTAAATCTGTTTGCGGATTTGAATTTAATTTTAATTTTAATTTAAGTGGTCAGTTGTAAAAATCTCAGCCTATGCGCTCATACCCCTTGGGGGGTACGTGGTGGGTACGTTTCGTACCCAGCACGTACCCCCCACGCCCCCCGAATGAATTTCCGCTCTCCTGGGCTCAAATTTTTTATTTTTTAAATCTGTTTGCGGATTTGAATTTAATTTTAATTTTAATTTAAGTGGTCACTTGTAAAAATCTCATCCTATGCGCTCATACCCAGTATGGGGTACGTATGGGGTACGATCGTACCCCATACGTACCCTATACGTACTCCACGCCCCCAAAATGAACTTCCGCTCTTCTGGGCTCAAATTTTTGTTTTTTTAAATCTGTTTGCGAATTTGAATTTAATTTTAATTTTAATTTAAGTGGTCACTTGTAAAATTCTCAGCCTATGCGCTCATACCCCTTGGGGGGTACGTGGTGGGTACGTTTCGTACCCACCACGTAAACCCCACGCCCCCCGAATGAATTTCCGCTCTCCTGGGCTCAAATTTTTGTTTTTTTAAATCTGTTTGCGGATTTGAATTTAATTTTAATTTTAATTTAAGTGGTCACTTGTAAAAATCTCATCCTATGCACTCATACCCAGTATGGGGTACGATCGTACCCCATACGTACCCTATACGTACTCCACGCCCCCAAAATGAACTTCCGCTCTCCTGGGCTCAAATTTTTGTTTTTTTAAATCTGTTTGCGAATTTGAATTTAATTTTAATTTTAATTCAAGTGGTCACTAGTAAAATTCTCAGCCTATGCGCTCATACCCCTTGGGGGGTACGTGGTGGGTACGTTTCGTACCCACCACGTACCCCCCACGCTTCCCCAATGAATTTCCGCTCTCCTGGGCTCAAATTTTTGTTTTTTTAAATCTGTTTGCGGATTTGAATTTAATTTTAATTTTAATTTAAGTGGTCACTTGTAAAAATCTCATCCTATGCGCTCATACCCCTTAGGGGGTACGTGGTGGGTACGTTTCGTACCCACCACGTACCCCCCATGCCCCCCGAATGAATTTCCGCTCTCCTGGGCTCAAATTTTTTATTTTTTAAATCTGTTTGCGGATTTGAATTTAATTTTAATTTTAATTTAAGTGGTCACTTGTAAAAATCTCATCCTATGCGCTCATACCCAGTATGGGGTACGTATGGGGTACGATCGTACCCCATACGTACCCTATACGTACTCCACGCCCCCAAAATGAACTTCCGCTCTCCTGGGCTCAAATTTTTGTTTTTTTAAATCTGTTTGCGAATTTGAATTTAATTTTAATTTTAATTCAAGTGGTCACTAGTAAAATTCTCAGCCTATGCGCTCATACCCCTTGGGGGGTACGTGGTGGGTACGTTTCGTACCCACCACGTAAACCCCACGCCCCCCGAATGAATTTCCGCTCTCCTGGGCTCAAATTTTTGTTTTCTTAAATCTGTTTGCGGATTTGAATTTAATTTTAATTTTAATTTAAGTGGTCACTTGTAAAAATCTCATCCTATGCACTCATACCCAGTATGGGGTACGATCGTACCCCATACGTACCCTATACGTACTCCACGCCCCCAAAATGAACTTCCGCTCTCCTGGGCTCAAATTTTTGTTTTTTTAAATCTGTTTGCGGATTTGAATTTAATTTTAATTTTAATTTAAGTGGTCACTTGTAAAAATCTCAGCCTATGCGCTCATACCCCTTGGGGGGTACGTGGTGGGTACGTTTCGTACCCACCACGTACCCCCCACGCCCCCCGAATGAATTTCCGCTCTCCTGGGCTCAAATTTTTGTTTTTTTAAATCTGTTTGCGGATTTGAATTTAATTTTAATTTTAATTTAAGTGGTCACTTGTAAAAATCTCAGCCTATGCGCTCATACCCCTTGGGGGGTACGTGGTGGGTACATTTCGTACCCACCACGTACCTCCCACGCCCCCCGAATGAATTTCCGCTCTCCTGGGCTCAAATTTTTGTTTTTTTAAATCTGTTTGCGGATTTGAATTTAATTTTAATTTTAATTTAAGTGGTCACTTGTAAAAATCTCATCCTATGCACTCATACCCAGTATGGGGTACGATCGTACCCCATACGTACCCTATACGTACTCCACGCCCCCAAAATGAACTTCCGCTCTCCTGGGCTCAAATTTTTGTTTTTTTAAATCTGTTTGCGGATTTGAATTTAATTTTAATTTTAATTTAAGTGGTCACTTGTAAAAATCTCAGCCTATGCGCTCATACCCATTGGGGGGTACGTGGTGGGTACGTTTCGTACCCACCACGTACCCCTCACGCCCCCCGAATGAATTTCCGCTCTCCTGGGCTCAAATTTTTGTTTTTTTAAATCTGTTTGCGGATTTGAATTTAATTTTAATTTTAATTTAAGTGGTCACTTGTAAAAATCTCAGCCTATGCGCTCATACCCCAACGTGGTGGGTACGTTTCGTACCCACCACGTACCCCTCACGCACCCCGAATGAATTTCCGCTCTCCTGGGCTCAAATTTTTGTTTTTTTAAATCTGTTTGCGGATTTGAATTTAATTTTAATTTTAATTTAAGTGGTCACTTGTAAAAATCTCAGCCTATGCGCTCATACCCCAACGTGGTGGGTACGTTTCGTACCCACCACGTACCCCTCACGCCCCCCGAATGAATTTCCGCTCTCCTGGGCTCAAATTTTTGTTTTTTTAAATCTGTTTGCGGATTTGAATTTAATTTTAATTTTAATTTAAGTGGTCACTTGTAAAAATCTCATCCTATGCACTCATACCCAGTATGGGGTACGATCGTACCCCATACGTACCCTATACGTACTCCACGCCCCCAAAATGAACTTCCGCTCTCCTGGGCTCAAATTTTTGTTTTATTAAATCTGTTTGCGGATTTGAATTTAATTTTAATTTTAATTTAAGTGGTCACTTGTAAAAATCTCAGCCTATGCGCTCATACCCCTTGGGGGGTACGTGGTGGGTACGTTTCGTACCCACCACGTACCCCTCACGCCCCCCGAATGAATTTCCGCTCTCCTGGGCTCAAATTTTTGTTTTTTTAAATCTGTTTGCGGATTTGAATTTAATTTTAATTTTAATTTAAGTGGTCACTTGTAAAAATCTCAGCCTATGCGCTCATACCCCTTGAAGGGTACGTGGTGGGTACGTTTCGTACCCACCACGTACCCCCCATGCCCCCCGAATGAATTTCCGCTCTCCTGGGCTCAAATTTTTGTTTTTTTAAATCTGTTTGCGGATTTGAATTTAATTTTAATTTTAATTTAAGTGGTCACTTGTAAAAATTTCAGCCTATGCGCTCATACCCCAACGTGGTGGGTACGTTTCGTACCCACCACGTACCCCTCACGCCCCCCGAATGAATTTCCGCTCTCCTGGGCTCAAATTTTTGTTTTTTTAAATCTGTTTGCGGATTTGAATTTAATTTTAATTTTAATTTAAGTGGTCACTTGTAAAAATCTCAGCCTATGCGCTCATACCCCAACGTGGTGGGTACGTTTCGTACCCACCACGTACTCCTCACGCCCCCCGAATGAATTCCCGCTCTCCTGGGCTCAAATTTTTGTTTTTTTAAATCTGTTTGCGGATTTGAATTTAATTTTAATTTTAATTTAAGTGGTCACTTGTAAAAATCTCAGCCTATGCGCTCATACCCCTTGGGGGGTACGTGGTGGGTACGTTTCGTACCCACCACGTACCCCTCACGCCCCCCGAATGAATTTCCGCTCTCCTGGGCTCAAATTTTTGTTTTTTTAAATCTGTTTGCGGATTTGAATTTAATTTTAATTTTAATTTAAGTGGTCACTTGTAAAAATCTCAGCCTATGCGCTCATACCCCAACGTGGTGGGTACGTTTCGTACCCACCACGTACCCCCACGCCCCCCGAATGAATTTCCGCTCTCCTGGGCTCAAATTTTTGTGTTTTTAAATCTGTTTGCGGATTTGAATTTAATTTTAATTTTAATTTAAGGTTTCACTTGTAAAAATCTCAGCCTATGCGCTCATACCCCTACGTGGTGGGTACGTTTCGTACCCACCACGTACCCTTCACGCCCCTCGAATGAATTTCCGCTCTCCTGGGCTCAAATTTTTGTTTTTTTAAATCTGTTTGCGGATTTGAATTTAATTTTAATTTTAATTTAAGTGGTCACTTGTAAAAATCTTAGCCTATGCGCTCATACCCCTTGGGGGGTACGTGGTGGGTACGTTTCGTACCCACCACGTACCCCTCACGCCCCCCGAATGAATTTCCGCTCTCCTGGGCTCAAATTTTTGTTTTTTTAAATCTGTTTGCGGATTTGAATTTAATTTTAATTTTAATTTAAGTGGTCACTTGTAAAAATCTCAGCCTATGCGCTCATACCCCAACGTGGTGGGTACGTTTCGTACCCACCACGTACCCCTCACGCCCCCCGAATGAATTTCCGCTCTCCTGGGCTCAAATTTTTGTTTTATTAAATCTGTTTGCGGATTTGAATTTAATTTTAATTTTAATTTAAGTGGTCACTTGTAAAAATCTCAGCCTATGCGCTCATACCCCTTGGGGGGTACGTGGTGGGTACGTTTCGTACCCACCACGTACCCCTCACGCCCCCCGAATGAATTTCCGCTCTCCTGGGCTCAAATTTTTGTTTTTTTAAATCTGTTTGCGGATTTGAATTTAATTTTAATTTTAATTTAAGTGGTCACCTGTAAAAATCTCAGCCTATGCGCTCATACCCCAACGTGGTGGGTACGTTTCGTACCCACCACGTACCCCTCACGCCCCCCGAATGAATTTCCGCTCTCCTGGGCTCAAATTTTTGTTTTTTTAAATCTGTTTGCGGATTTGAATTTAATTTTAATTTTAATTTAAGTGGTCACTTGTAAAAATCTCAGCCTATGCGCTCATACCCCAACGTGGTGGGTACGTTTCGTACCCACCACGTACCCCCCACGCCCCCCGAATGAATTTCCGCTCTCCTGGGCTCAAATTTTTGTTTTTTTAAATCTGTTTGCGGATTTGAATTTAATTTTAATTTTAATTTAAGTGGTCACTTGTAAAAATCTCAGCCTATGCGCTCATACCCCAACGTGGTGGGTACGTTTCGTACCCACCACGTACCCCTCACGCCCCCCGAATGAATTTCCGCTCTCCTGGGCTCAAATTTTTGTTTTATTAAATCTGTTTGCGGATTTGAATTTAATTTTAATTTTAATTTAAGTGGTCACTTGTAAAAATCTCAGCCTATGCGCTCATACCCCTTGGGGGGTACGTGGTGGGTACGTTTCGTACCCACCACGTACCCCTCACGCCCCCCGAATGAATTTCCGCTCTCCTGGGCTCAAATTTTTGTTTTTTTAAATCTGTTTGCGGATTTGAATTTAATTTTAATTTTAATTTAAGTGGTCACTTGTAAAAATCTCAGCCTATGCGCTCATACCCCAACGTGGTGGGTACGTTTCGTACCCACCACGTACCCCTCACGCCCCCCGAATGAATTTCCGCTCTCCTGGGCTCAAATTTTTGTTTTTTTAAATCTGTTTGCGGATTTGAATTTAATTTTAATTTTAATTTAAGTGGTCACTTGTAAAAATCTCAGCCTATGCGCTCATACCCCTTGAAGGGTACGTGGTGGGTACGTTTCGTACCCACCACGTACCCCCCATGCCCCCCGAATGAATTTCCGCTCTCCTGGGCTCAAATTTTTGTTTTTTTAAATCTGTTTGCGGATTTGAATTTAATTTTAATTTTAATTTAAGTGGTCACTTGTAAAAATCTCAGCCTATGCGCTCATACCCCTACGTGGTGGGTACGTTTCGTACCCACCACGTACCCCTCACGCCCCCCGAATGAATTTCCGCTCTCCTGGGCTCAAATTTTTGTTTTTTTAAATCTGTTTGCGGATTTGAATTTAATTTTAATTTTAATTTAAGTGGTCACTTGTAAAAATCTCAGCCTATGCGCTCATACCCCAACGTGGTGGGTACGTTTCGTACCCACCACGTACCCCTCACGCCCCCCGAATGAATTTCCGCTCTCCTGGGCTCAAATTTTTGTTTTATTAAATCTGTTTGCGGATTTGAATTTAATTTTAATTTTAATTTAAGTGGTCACTTGTAAAAATCTCAGCCTATGCGCTCATACCCCTTGGGGGGTACGTGGTGGGTACGTTTCGTACCCACCACGTACCCCTCACGCCCCCCGAATGAATTTCCGCTCTCCTGGGCTCAAATTTTTGTTTTTTTAAATCTGTTTGCGGATTTGAATTTAATTTTAATTTTAATTTAAGTGGTCACTTGTAAAAATCTCAGCCTATGCGCTCATACCCCTTGGGGGGTACTTGGTGGGTACGTTTTGTACCCACCACGTACCCCCACGCCCCTCGAATGAATTTCCGCTCTCCTGGGCTCAAATTTTTGTGTTTTTAAATCTGTTTGCGGATTTGAATTTAATTTTAATTTTAATTTAAGGTTTCACTTGTAAAAATCTCAGCCTATGCGCTCATACCCCTACGTGGTGGGTACGTTTCGTACCCACCACGTACCCTTCACGCCCCCCGAATGAATTTCCGCTCTCCTGGGCTCAAATTTTTGTTTTTTTAAATCTGTTTGCGGATTTGAATTTAATTTTAATTTTAATTTAAGTGGTCACTTGTAAAAATCTCAGCCTATGCGCTCATACCCCTACGTGGTGGGTACGTTTCGTACCCACCACGTACCCCTCACGCCCCCCGAATGAATTTCCGCTCTCCTGGGCTCAAATTTTTGTTTTTTTAAATCTGTTTGCGGATTTGAATTTAATTTTAATTTTAATTTAAGTGGTCACTTGTAAAAATCTCAGCCTATGCGCTCATACCCCAACGTGGTGGGTACGTTTCGTACCCACCACGTACCCCTCACGCCCCCCGAATGAATTTCCGCTCTCCTGGGCTCAAATTTTTGTTTTTTTAAATCTGTTTGCGGATTTGAATTTAATTTTAATTTTAATTTAAGTGGTCACTTGTAAAAATCTCAGCCTATGCGCTCATACCCCAACGTGGTGGGTACGTTTCGTACCCACCACGTACCCCTCACGCCCCCCGAATGAATTTCCGCTCTCCTGGGCTCAAATTTTTGTTTTTTTAAATCTGTTTGCGGATTTGAATTTAATTTTAATTTTAATTTAAGTGGTCACTTGTAAAAATCTCAGCCTATGCGCTCATACCCCTTGAAGGGTACGTGGTGGGTACGTTTCGTACCCACCACGTACCCCCCACGCCCCCCGAATGAATTTCCGCTCTCCTGGGCTCAAATTTTTGTTTTATTAAATCTGTTTGCGGATTTGAATTTAATTTTAATTTTAATTTAAGTGGTCACTTGTAAAAATCTCAGCCTATGCGCTCATACCCCTTGGGGGGTACGTGGTGGGTACGTTTCGTACCCACCACGTACCCCTCACGCCCCCCGAATGAATTTCCGCTCTCCTGGGCTCAAATTTTTGTTTTTTTAAATCTGTTTGCGGATTTGAATTTAATTTTAATTTTAATTTAAGTGGTCACTTGTAAAAATCTCAGCCTATGCGCTCATACCCAGTATGGGGTACGTATGGGATACGATCGTACCCCATACGTACCCTATACGTACTCCACGCCCCCAAAATGAACTTCCGCTCTCCTGGGCTCAAATTTTTGTGTTTTTAAATCTGTTTGCGGATTTGAATTTAATTTTAATTTTAATTTAAGTGGTCACTTGTAAAAATCTCAGCCTATGCGCTCATACCCCTTGGGGGGTACGTGGTGGGTACGTTTCGTACCCACCACGTACCCCTCACGCCCCCCGAATGAATTTCCGCTCTCCTGGGCTCAAATTTTTGTTTTTTTAAATCTGTTTGCGGATTTGAATTTAATTTTAATTTTAATTTAAGTGGTCACTTGTAAAAATCTCAGCCTATGCGCTCATACCCCAACGTGGTGGGTACGTTTCGTACCCACCACGTACCCCTCACGCCCCCCGAATGAATTTCCGCTCTCCTGGGCTCAAATTTTTGTTTTTTTAAATCTGTTTGCGGATTTGATTTTAATTTTAATTTTAATTTAAGTGGTCACTTGTAAAAATCTCAGCCTATGCGCTCATACCCCAACGTGGTGGGTACGTTTCGTACCCACCACGTACCCCTCACGCCCCCCGAATGAATTTCCGCTCTCCTGGGCTCAAATTTTTGTTTTTTTAAATCTGTTTGCGGATTTGAATTTAATTTTAATTTTAATTTAAGTGGTCACTTGTAAAAATCTCAGTTTATGCGCTCATACCCCAACGTGGTGGGTACGTTTCGTACCCACCACGTACCCCCCACGCCCCCCGAATGAATTTCCGCTCTCCTGGGCTCAAATTTTTGTTTTATTAAATCTGTTTGCGGATTTGAATTTAATTTTAATTTTAATTTAAGTGGTCACTTGTAAAAATCTCAGCCTATGCGCTCATACCCCTTGGGGGGTACGTGGTGGGTACGTTTCGTACCCATAACGTACCCCCCACGCCCCCCGAATGAATTTCCGCTCTCCTGGGCTCAAATTTTTGTTTTTTTTAAATCTGTTTGCGGATTTGAATTTAATTTTAATTTTAATTTAAGTGGTCACTTGTAAAAATCTCAGCCTATGCACTCATACCCCAACGTGGTGGGTACGTTTCGTACCCACCACGTACCCCTCACGCCCCCCGAATGAATTTCCGCTCTCCTGGGCTCAAATTTTTGTTTTTTTAAATCTGTTTGCGGATTTGAATTTAATTTTAATTTTAATTTAAGTGGTCACTTGTAAAAATCTCAGCCTATGCGCTCATACTCCTTGAAGGGTACGTGGTGGGTACGTTTCGTACCCACCACGTACCCCCCACGCCCCCCGAATGAATTTCCGCTCTCCAGGGCTCAAATTTTTGTTTTTTTAAATCTGTTTGCGGATTTGAATTTAATTTTAATTTTAATTTAAGTGGTCACTTGTAAAAATCTCAGCCTATGCGCTCATGCCCCAACGTGGTGGGTACGTTTCGTACCCACCACGTACCCCTCACGCCCCCCGAATGAATTTCCGCTCTCCTGGGCTCAAATTTTTGTTTTTTTAAATCTGTTTGCGGATTTGAATTTAATTTTAATTTTAATTTAAGTGGTCACTTGTAAAAATCTCAGCCTATGCGCTCATACCCCTACGTGGTGGGTACGTTTCGTACCCACCACGTACCCTTCACGCCCCGCGAATGAATTTCCGCTCTCCTGGGCTCAAATTTTTGTTTTTTTAAATCTGTTTGCGGATTTGAATTTAATTTTAATTTTAATTTAAGTGGTCACTTGTAAAAATCTCAGCCTATGCGCTCATACCCCTTGGGGGGTACGTGGTGGGTACGTTTCGTACCCACCACGTACCCCCACGCCCCCCGAATGAATTTCCGCTCTCCTGGGCTCAAATTTTTGTGTTTTTAAATCTGTTTGCGGATTTGAATTTAATTTTAATTTTAATTTAAGTGGTCACTTGTAAAAATCTCAGCCTATGCGCTCATACCCCTTGAAGGGTACGTGGTGGGTACGTTTCGTACCCACCACGTACCCCCCACGCCCCCCGAATGAATTTCCGCTCTCCAGGGCTCAAATTTTTGTTTTTTTAAATATGTTTGCGGATTTGAATTTAATTTTAATTTTAATTTAAGTGGTCACTTGTAAAAATCTCAGCCTATGCGCTCATACCCCTTGAAGGGTACGTGGTGGGTACGTTTCGTACCCACCACGTACCCCCCACGCCCCCCGAATGAATTTCCGCTCTCCAGGGCTCAAATTTTTGTTTTTTTAAATCTGTTTGCGGATTTGAATTTAATTTTAATTTTAATTTAAGTGGTCACTTGTAAAAATCTCAGCCTATGCGCTCATACCCCTTGAAGGGTACGTGGTGGGTACGTTTCGTACCCACCACGTACCCCCCACGCCCCCCGAATGAATTTCCGCTCTCCAGGGCTCAAATTTTTGTTTTTTTAAATCTGTTTGCGGATTTGAATTTAATTTTAATTTTAATTTAAGTGGTCACTTGTAAAAATCTCAGCCTATGCGCTCATACCCCTACGTGGTGGGTACGTTTCGTACCCACCACGTACCCTTCACGCCCCCCGAATGAAATTCCGCTCTCCTGGGCTCAAATTTTTGTTTTTTTAAATCTGTTTGCGGATTTGAATTTAATTTTAATTTTAATTTAAGTGGTCACTTGTAAAAATCTCAGCCTATGCGCTCATACCCCTTGAAGGGTACGTGGTGGGTACGTTTCGTACCCACCACGTACCCCCCACGCCCCCCGAATGAATTTCCGCTCTCCTGGGCTCAAATTTTTGTTTTTTTAAATCTGTTTGCGGATTTGAATTTAATTTTAATTTTAATTTAAGTGGCCACTTGTAAAAATCTCAGCCTATGCGCTCATACCCCTTGAAGGGTACGTGGTGGGTACGTTTCGTACCCACCACGTACCCCCCACGCCCCCCGAATGAATTTCCGCTCTCCAGGGCTCAAATTTTTGTTTTTTTAAATCTGTTTGCGGATTTGAATTTAATTTTAATTTTAATTTAAGTGGTCACTTGTAAAAATCTCAGCCTATGCGCTCATACCCCTACGTGGTGGGTACGTTTCGTACCCACCACGTACCCTTCACGCCCCCCGAATGAATTTCCGCTCTCCTGGGCTCAAATTTTTGTTTTTTTAAATCTGTTTGCGGATTTGAATTTAATTTTAATTTTAATTTAAGTGGTCACTTGTAAAAATCTCAGCCTATGCGCTCATACCCCTTGAAGGGTACGTGGTGGGTACGTTTCGTACCCACCACGTACCCCCCACGCCCCCCGAATGAATTTCCGCTCTCCAGGGCTCAAATTTTTGTTTTTTTAAATCTGTTTGCGGATTTGAATTTAATTTTAATTTTAATTTAAGTGGTCACTTGTAAAAATCTCAGCCTATGCGCTCATACCCCTACGTGGTGGGTACGTTTCGTACCCACCACGTACCCTTCACGCCCCCCGAATGAATTTCCGCTCTCCTGGGCTCAAATTTTTGTTTTTTTAAATCTGTTTGCGGATTTGAATTTAATTTTAATTTTAATTTAAGTGGTCACTTGTAAAAATCTCAGCCTATGCGCTCATACCCCTTGAAGGGTACGTGGTGGGTACGTTTCGTACCCACCACGTACCCCCCACGCCCCCCGAATGAATTTCCGCTCTCCAGGGCTCAAATTTTTGTTTTTTTAAATCTGATTGCGGATTTGAATTTAATTTTAATTTAAGTGGTCACTTGTAAAAATCTCAGCCTATGCGCTCATACCCCAACGTGGTGGGTACGTTTCGTACCCACCACGTACCCCTCACGCCCCCCGAATGAATTTCCGCTCTCCTGGGTTCAAATTTTTGTTTTTTTAAATCTGTTTGCGGATTTGAATTTAATTTTAATTTTAATTTAAGTGGTCACTTGTAAAAATCTCAGCCTATGCGCTCATACCCCAACGTGGTGGGTACGTTTCGTACCCACCACGTACCCCCCACGCCCCCCGAATGAATTTCCGCTCTCCTGGGCTCAAATTTTTGTTTTATTAAATCTGTTTGCGGATTTGAATTTAATTTTAATTTTAATTTAAGTGGTCACTTGTAAAAATCTCAGCCTATGCGCTCATACCCCTTGGGGGGTACGTGGTGGGTACGTTTCGTACCCACCACGTACCCCTCACGCCCCCCGAATGAATTTCCGCTCTCCTGGGCTCAAATTTTTGTTTTTTTAAATCTGTTTGCGGATTTGAATTTAATTTTAATTTTAATTTAAGTGGTCACTTGTAAAAATCTCAGCCTATGCGCTCATACCCCAACGTGGTGGGTACGTTTCGTACCCACCACGTACCCCCCACGCCCCCCGAATGAATTTCCGCTCTCCTGGGCTCAAATTTTTGTTTTATTAAATCTGTTTGCGGATTTGAATTTAATTTTAATTTTAATTTAAGTGTTCACTTGTAAAAATCTCAGCCTATGCGCTCATACCCAGTATGGGGTACGTGGTGGGTACGTTTCGTACCCACCACGTACCCCTCACGCCCCCCGAATGAATTTCCGCTCTCCTGGGCTCAAATTTTTGTTTTTTTAAATCTGTTTGCGGATTTGAATTTAATTTTAATTTTAATTTAAGTGGTCACTTGTAAAAATCTCAGGCTATGCGCTCATACCCCAACGTGGTGGGTACGTTTCGTACCCACCACGTACCCCCCACGCCCCCCGAATGAATTTCCGCTCTCCTGGGCTCAAATTTTTGTTTTATTAAATCTGTTTGCGGATTTGAATTTAATTTTAATTTTAATTTAAGTGGTCACTTGTAAAAATCTCAGCCTATGCGCTCATACCCCTTGGGGGGTACGTGGTGGGTACGTTTCGTACCCACCACGTACCCCCACGCCCCCCGAATGAATTTCCGCTCTCCTGGGCTCAAATTTTTGTGTTTTTAAATCTGTTTGCGGATTTGAATTTAATTTTAATTTTAATTTAAGTGGTCACTTGTAAAAATCTCAGCCTATGCGCTCATACCCCTTGGAGGGTACGTGGTGGGTACGTTTCGTACCCACCACGTACCCCCCACGCCCCCCGAATGAATTTCCGCTCTCCTGGGCTCAAATTTTTGTTTTATTAAATCTGTTTGCGGATTTGAATTTAATTTTAATTTTAATTTAAGTGGTCACTTGTAAAAATCTCAGCCTATGCACTCATACCCCTTGGGGGGTACGTGGTGGGTACGTTTCGTACCCACCACGTACCCCCACGCCCCCGAATGAATTTCCGCTCTCCCGGGCTCAAATTTTTGTTTTTTTAAATCTGTTTGCGGATTTGAATTTAATTTTAATTTTAATTTAAGTGGTCACTTGTAAAAATCTCAGCCTATGCGCTCATACCCAGTATGGGGTACCTATGGGGTACGATCGTACCCCATACGTACCCTATACGTACTCCACGTCCCCAAAATGAACTTCCGCTCTCCTGGGCTCAAATTTTTGTTTTTTTAAATCTGTTTGCGGATTTGAATTTAATTTTAATTTTAATTTAAGTGGTCACTTGTAAAAATCTCAGCCTATGCGCTCATACCCCTTGGGGGGTACGTGGTGGGTACGTTTCGTACCCACCACGTACCCCCACGCCCCCCGAATGAATTTCCGCTCTCCTGGGCTCAAATTTTTGTGTTTTTAAATCTGTTTGCGGATTTGAATTTAATTTTAATTTTAATTTAAGTGGTCACTTGTAAAAATCTCAGCCTATGCGCTCATACCCCTTGGGGGGTACGTGGTGGGTACGTTTCGTACCCACCACGTACCCCCACGCCCTCCGAATGAATTTCCGCTCTCCTGGGCTCAAATTTTTGTGTTTTTAAATCTGTTTGCGGATTTGAATTTAATTTTAATTTTAATTTAAGTGGTCACTTGTAAAAATCTCAGCCTATGCGCTCATACCCCTACGTGGTGGGTATGTTTCGTACCCACCACGTACCCTTCACGCCCCCCCAATGAATTTCCGCTCTCCTGGGCTCAAATTTTTGTTTTTTTAAATCTGTTTGCGGATTTGAATTTAATTTTAATTTTAATTTAAGTGGTCACTTGTAAAAATCTCAGCCTATGCGCTCATACCCCTTGAAGGGTACGTGGTGGGTACGTTTCGTACCCACCACGTACCCCCCATGCCCTCCGAATGAATTTCCGCTCTCCTGGGCTCAAATTTTTGTTTTTTTAAATCTGTTTGCGGATTTGAATTTAATTTTAATTTTAATTTAAGTGGTCACTTGTAAAAATCTCAGCCTATGCGCTCATACCCCAACGTGGTGGGTACGTTTCGTACCCACCACGTACCCCCCACGCCCCCCGAATGAATTTCCGCTCTCCTGGGCTCAAATTTTTGTTTTATTAAATCTGTTTGCGGATTTGAATTTAATTTTAATTTTAATTTAAGTGGTCACTTGTAAAAATCTCAGCCTATGCGCTCATACCCCTTGGGGGGTACGTGGTGGGTACGTTTCGTACCCACCACGTACCCCCACGCCCCCCGAATGAATTTCCGCTCTCCTGGGCTCAAATTTTTGTGTTTTTAAATCTGTTTGCGGATTTGAATTTAATTTAAGTGGTCACTTGCAAAAATCTCAGCCTATGCGCTCATACCCAGTATGGGGTACCTATGGGGTACGATCGTACCCCATACGTACCCTATACGTACTCCACGTCCCCAAAATGAACTTCCGCTCTCCTGGGCTCAAATTTTTGTTTTTTTAAATCTGTTTGCGGATTTGAATTTAATTTTAATTTTAATTTAAGTGGTCACTTGTAAAAATCTCAGCCTATGCGCTCATACCCCTTGGGGGGTACGTGGTGGGTACGTTTCGTACCCACCACGTACCCCTCACGCCCCCCGAATGAATTTCCGCTCTCCTGGGCTCAAATTTTTGTTTTTTTAAATCTGTTTGCGGATTTGAATTTAATTTTAATTTTAATTTAAGTGGTCACTTGTAAAAATCTCAGCCTATGCGCTCATACCCCAACGTGGTGGGTACGTTTCGTACCCACCACGTACCCCTCACGCCCCCCGAATGAATTTCCGCTCTCCTGGGCTCAAATTTTTGTTTTATTAAATCTGTTTGCGGATTTGAATTTAATTTTAATTTTAATTTAAGTGTTCACTTGTAAAAATCTCAGCCTATGCGCTCATACCCAGTATGGGGTACGTGGTGGGTACGTTTCGTACCCACCACGTACCCCTCACGCCCCCCGAATGAATTTCCGCTCTCCTGGGCTCAAATTTTTGTTTTTTTAAATCTGTTTGCGGATTTGAATTTAATTTTAATTTTAATTTAAGTGGTCACTTGTAAAAATCTCAGCCTATGCGCTCATACCCCAACGTGGTGGGTACGTTTCGTACCCACCACGTACCCCCCACGCCCCCCGAATGAATTTCCGCTCTCCTGGGCTCAAATTTTTGTTTTATTAAATCTGTTTGCGGATTTGAATTTAATTTTAATTTTAATTTAAGTGGTCACTTGTAAAAATCTCAGCCTATGCGCTCATACCCCTTGGGGGGTACGTGGTGGGTACGTTTCGTACCCACCACGTACCCCCACGCCCCCCGAATGAATTTCCGCTCTCCTGGGCTCAAATTTTTGTGTTTTTAAATCTGTTTGCGGATTTGAATTTAATTTAAGTGGTCACTTGCAAAAATCTCAGCCTATGCGCTCATACCCAGTATGGGGTACCTATGGGGTACGATCGTACCCCATACGTACCCTATACGTACTCCACGTCCCCAAAATGAACTTCCGCTCTCCTGGGCTCAAATTTTTGTTTTTTTAAATCTGTTTGCGGATTTGAATTTAATTTTAATTTTAATTTAAGTGGTCACTTGTAAAAATCTCAGCCTATGCGCTCATACCCCTTGGGGGGTACGTGGTGGGTACGTTTCGTACCCACCACGTACCCCCACGCCCCCCGAATGAATTTCCGCTCTCCTGGGCTCAAATTTTTGTGTTTTTAAATCTGTTTGCGGATTTGAATTTAATTTTAATTTTAATTTAAGTGGTCACTTGTAAAAATCTCAGCCTATGCGCTCATACCCCTTGGGGGGTACGTGGTGGGTACGTTTCGTACCCACCACGTACCCCCACGCCCTCCGAATGAATTTCCGCTCTCCTGGGCTCAAATTTTTGTGTTTTTAAATCTGTTTGCGGATTTGAATTTAATTTTAATTTTAATTTAAGTGGTCACTTGTAAAAATCTCAGCCTATGCGCTCATACCCCTACGTGGTGGGTACGTTTCGTACCCACCACGTACCCTTCACGCCCCCCGAATGAATTTCCGCTCTCCTGGGCTCAAATTTTTGTTTTTTTAAATCTGTTTGCGGATTTGAATTTAATTTTAATTTTAATTTAAGTGGTCACTTGTAAAAATCTCAGCCTATGCGCTCATACCCCTTGAAGGGTACGTGGTGGGTACGTTTCGTACCCACCACGTACCCCCCACGCCCCCCGAATGAATTTCCGCTCTCCAGGGCTCAAATTTTTGTTTTTTTAAATCTGTTTGCGGATTTGAATTTAATTTTAATTTTAATTTAAGTGGTCACTTGTAAAAATCTCAGCCTATGCGCTCATACCCCTTAGGGGGTACGTGGTGGGTACGTTTCGTACCCACCACGTACCCCTCACGCCCCCCGAATGAATTTCCGCTCTCCTGGGCTCAAATTTTTGTTTTTTTAAATCTGTTTGCGGATTTGAATTTAATTTTAATTTTAATTTAAGTGGTCACTTGTAAAAATCTCAGCCTATGCGCTCATACCCCAACGTGGTGGGTACGTTTCGTACCCACCACGTACCCCCCACGCCCCCGAATGAATTTCCGCTCTCCTGGGCGCAAATTTTTGTTTTATTAAATCTGTTTGCGGATTTGAATTTAATTTTAATTTTAATTTAAGTGGTCACTTGTAAAAATCTCAGCCTATGCGCTCATACCCCTTGGGGGGTACGTGGTGGGTACGTTTCGTACCCACCACGTACCCCCCACGTCCCCCGAATGAATTTCCGCTCTCCTGGGCTCAAATTTTTGTTTTTTTAAATCTGTTTGCGGATTTGAATTTAATTTTAATTTTAATTTAAGTGGTCACTTGTAAAAATCTCAGCCTATGCGCTCATACCCCTTGGGGGGTACATGGTACATGGTTTCGTACCCACTACGTACACCCCACGCCCCCCGAATGAATTTCCGCTCTCCTGGGCTCAAAATTTTTGTGTTTTTAAATCTGTTTGCGGATTTGAATTTAATTTTAATTTTAATTTAAGTGGTCACTTGTAAAAATCTCAGCCTATGCGCTCATACCCAGTATGGGGTACGTATGGGGTACGATCGTACCCCATACGTACCCTATACGTACTCCACGCCCCCAAAATGAACTTCCGCTCTCCTGAGCTCAAATTTTTGTTTTTTTAAATCTGTTTGCGGATTTGAATTTAATTTTAATTTTAATTTAAGTGGTCACTTGTAAAAATCTCAGCCTATGCGCTCATACCCCTTGGGGGGTACATGGTACATGGTTTCGTACCCACTACGTACACCCCACGCCCTCCCGAATGAATTTCCGCTCTCCTGGGCTCAAAATTTTGTTTTTTTAAATCTGTTTGCGGATTTGAATTTAATTTTAATTTTAATTTAAGTGGTCACTTGTAAAAATCTCAGCCTATGCGCTCATACCCAGTATGGGGTACCTATGGGGTACGATCGTACCCCATACGTACCCTATACGTACTCCACGTCCCCAAAATGAACTTCCGCTCTCCTGGGCTCAAATTTTTGTTTTTTTAAATCTGTTTGCGGATTTGAATTTAATTTTAATTTTAATTTAAGTGGTCACTTGTAAAAATCTCAGCCTATGCGCTCATACCCCTTGGGGGGTACGTGGTGGGTACGTTTCGTACCCACCACGTACCACCACGCCCCCCGAATGAATTTCCGCTCTCCTGGGCTCAAATTTTTGTGTTTTTAAATCTGTTTGCGGATTTGAATTTAATTTTAATTTTAATTTAAGTGGTCACTTGTAAAAATCTCAGCCTATGCGCTCATACCCCTTGGGGGGTACGTGGTGGGTACGTTTCGTACCCACCACGTACCCCCACGCCCTCCGAATGAATTTCCGCTCTCCTGGGCTCAAATTTTTGTGTTTTTAAATCTGTTTGCGGATTTGAATTTAATTTTAATTTTAATTTAAGTGGTCACTTGTAAAAATCTCAGCCTATGCGCTCATACCCCTTGGGGGGTACGTGGTGGGTACGTTTCGTACCCACCACGTACCCTTCACGCCCCCCGAATGAATTTCCGCTCTCCTGGGCTCAAATTTTTGTTTTTTTAAATCTGTTTGCGGATTTGAATTTAATTTTAATTTTAATTTAAGTGGTCACTTGTAAAAATCTCAGCCTATGCGCTCATACCCCTTGAAGGGTACGTGGTGGGTACGTTTCGTACCCACCACGTACCCTCCACGCCCCCCGAATGAATTTCCGCTCTCCAGGGCTCAAATTTTTGTTTTTTTAAATCTGTTTGCGGATTTGAATTTAATTTTAATTTTAATTTAAGTGGTCACTTGTAAAAATCTCAGCCTATGCGCTCATACCCCTTAGGGGGTACGTGGTGGGTACGTTTCGTACCCACCACGTACCCCTCACGCCCCCCGAATGAATTTCCGCTCTCCTGGGCTCAAATTTTTGTTTTTTTAAATCTGTTTGCGGATTTGAATTTAATTTTAATTTTAATTTAAGTGGTCACTTGTAAAAATCTCAGCCTATGCGCTCATACCCCAACGTGGTGGGTACGTTTCGTACCCACCACGTACCCCCCACGCCCCCCGAATGAATTTCCGCTCTCCTGGGCTCAAATTTTTGTTTTATTAAATCTGTTTGCGGATTTGAATTTAATTTTAATTTTAATTTAAGTGGTCACTTGTAAAAATCTCAGCCTATGCGCTCATACCCCTTGGGGGGTACGTGGTGGGTACGTTTCGTACCCACCACGTACCCCCCACGCCCCCCGAATGAATTTCCGCTCTCCTGGGCTCAAATTTTTGTTTTTTTAAATCTGTTTGCGGATTTGAATTTAATTTTAATTTTAATTTAAGTGGTCACTTGTAAAAATCTCAGCCTATGCGCTCATACCCCTTGGGGGGTACATGGTACATGGTTTCGTACCCACTACGTACACCCCACGCCCCCCGAATGAATTTCCGCTCTCCAGGGCTCAAATTTTTGTGTTTTTAAATCTGTTTGCGGATTTGAATTTAATTTTAATTTTAATTTAAGTGGTCACTTGTAAAAATCTCAGCCTATGCGCTCATACCCAGTATGGGGTACGTATGGGGTACGATCGTACCCCATACGTACCCTATACGTACTCCACGCCCCCAAAATGAACTTCCGCTCTCCTGGGCTCAAATTTTTGTTCTTTTAAATCTGTTTGCGGATTTGAATTTAATTTTAATTTTAATTTAAGTGGTCACTTGTAAAAATCTCAGCCTATGCGCTCATACCCCTTGGGGGGTACATGGTGGGTACGTTTCGTACCCACCACGCCCCCCGAATGAATTTCCGCTCTCCTGGGCTCAAATTTTTGTTTTTTTAAATCTGTTTGCGGATTTGAATTTAATTTACGTTTAAGTGGTTACTTGTAAAAATCTCATCCTATGCGCTCATACCCAGTATGGGGTACGTATGGGGTACGATCGTACCCCATACGTACCCTATACGTACTCCACGCCCCCAAAATGAACTTCCGCTCTCCTGGGCTCAAATTTTTGTTTTTTTAAATCTGTTTGCGGATTTGAATTTCATTTTAATTTTAATTTAAGTGGTAACTTGTAAAAATCTCAGCCTATGCGCTCATACCCCTTGGGGGGTACGTGGTGGGTACGTTTCGTACCCACCACGTACCCCCCACGCCTCCCGAATGAATTTCCGCTCTCCTGGGCTCAAATTTTTGTTTTTTTAAATCTGTTTGCGGATTTGAATTTAATTTTAATCTTAATTTAAGTGTTCACTTGTAAAAATCTCAGCCTATGCGCTCATACCCCTTGGGGGGTACGTGGTGGGTACGTTTCGTAGCCACCACGTACCCCCCACGCCCCCCGAATGAATTTCCGCTCTCCTGGGCTCAAATTTTTGTTTTTTTAAATCTGTTTGCGGATTTGAATTTAATTTTAATTTTAATTTAAGTGGTTACTTGTAAAAATCTCATCCTATGCGCTCATACCCAGTATGGGGTACGTATGGGGTACGATCGTACGCCATACGTACCCTATACGTACTCCACGCCCCCAAAATGAACTTCCGCTCTCCTGGGCTCAAATTTTTGTTTTTTTAAATCTGTTTGCGGATTTGAATTTAATTTTAATTTTAATTTAAGTGGTCACTTGTAAAAATCTCAGCCTATGCGCTCATACCCCTTAGGGGGTACGTGGTGGGTACGTTTCGTACCCACCACGTACCCCCCACGCCCCCCGAATGAATTTCCGCTCTCCTGGGCACAAATTTTTGTTTTTTTAAATCTGTTTGCGGATTTGAATTTAATTTTAATTTTAATTTAAGTGGTCACTTGTAAAAATCTCAGCCTATGCGCTCATACCCCTTGGGGGGTACGTGGTGGGTACGTTTCGTACCCACCACGTACCCCGAATGAATTTCCGCTCTCCTGGGCTCAAATTTTTGTTTTTTTAAATCTGTTTGCGGATTTGAATTTAATTTTAATTTTAATTTAAGTGGTCACTTGTAAAAATCTCATCCTATGCGCTCATACCCAGTATGGGGTACGTATGGGGTACGATCGTACCCCATACGTACCCTATACGTACTCCACGCCCCCAAAATGAACTTCCGCTCTCCTGGGCTCAAATTTTTGTTTTTTTAAATCTGTTTGCGGATTTGAATTTAATTTTAATTTTAATTTAAGTGGTCACTTGTAAAAATCTCAGCCTATGTGCTCATACCCCTTGGGGGGTACGTGGTGGGTACGTTTCGTACCCACCACGTACCCCCCACGCCCCCCGAATGAATTTCCGCTCTCCTGGGCTAAAATTTTTGTTTTTTTAAATCTGTTTGCGGATTTGAATTTAATTTTAATTTTAATTTAAGTGGTCACTTGTAAAAATCTCAGCCTATGCGCTCATACCCCTTGGCGGGTACGTGGTGGGTACGTTTCGTACCCACCACGTACCCCCCACGCCCCCCGAATGAATTTCCGCTCTCCTGGGCTCAAATTTTTGTTTTTTTAAATCTGTTTGCGGATTTGAATTTAATTTTAATTTTAATTTAAGTGGTCACTTGTAAAAATCTCAGCCTATGCGCTCATACCCCTTGGGGGGTACGTGGTGGGTACGTTTCGTACCCACCACGTACCCCCCACGCCCCCCGAATGAATTTCCGCTCTCCTGGGCTCAAATTTTTGTTTTTTTAAATCTGTTTGCGGATTTGAATTTAATTTTAATTTTAATTTAAGTGGTCACTTGTAAAAATCTCATCCTATGCGCTCATACCCCTTGGGGGGTACGTGGTGGGTACGTTTCGTACCCACCACGTACCCCCCACGCCCCCCGAATGAATTTCCGCTCTCCTGGGCTCAAATTTTTGTTTTTTTAAATCTGTTTGCGGATTTGAATTTAATTTTAATTTTAATTTAAGTGGTCACTTGTAAAAATCTCAGCCTATGCGCTCACACCCCTTGGGGGGTACGTGGTGGGCACGTTTCGTACCCACCACGCCTCCCGAATGAATTTCCGCTCTCCTGGGCTCAAATTTTTGTTTTTTTAAATCTGTTTGCGGATTTGAATTTAATTTTAATTTTAATTTAAGTGGTCACTTGTAAAAATCTCAGCCTATGCGCTCATACCCCTTGGGGGGTACGTGGTGGGTACGTTTCGTACCCACCACGTACCCCCCACGCCCCCCGAATGAATTTCCGCTCTCCTGGGCTCAAATTTTTGTTTTTTTAAATCTGTTTGCGGATTTGAATTTAATTTTAATTTTAATTTAAGTGGTTACTTGCAAAAAACTCATCCTATGCGCTCATACCCAGTATGGGGTACGTATGGGGTACGATCGTACCCCATACGTACCCTATACGTACTCCACGCCCCCAAAATGAACTTCCGCTCTCCTGGGCTCAAATTTTGTTTTTTTAAATCTGTTTGCGGATTTGAATTTAATTTTAATTTTAATTTAAGTGGTCACTTGTAAAAATCTCAGCCTATGCGCTCATACCCCTTGGGAGGTACGTGGTGGGTACGTTTCGTACCCACCACGTACCCCCCACGCCCCCCGAATGAATTTCCGCTCTCCTGGGCTCAAATTCTTGTTTTTTTAAATCTGTTTGCGGATTTGAATTTAATTTTAATTTTAATTTAAGTGGTCACTTGTAAAAATCTCAGCCTATGCGCTCATACCCCTTGGGGGGTACGTGGTGGGTACGTTTCGTACCCACCACGTACCCCCCACGCCCCCCGAATGAATTTCCGCTCTCCTGGGCTCAAATTTTTGTTTTTTTAAATCTGTTTGCGGATTTGAATTTAATTTTAATTTTAATTTAAGTGGTTACTTGTAAAAATCTCATCCTATGC
Source organism: Beris morrisii (assembly GCA_951812415.1). Classification (NCBI taxonomy): domain Eukaryota; kingdom Metazoa; phylum Arthropoda; class Insecta; order Diptera; family Stratiomyidae; genus Beris; species Beris morrisii. The sequence goes on along the minus strand of OX638312.1, from coordinate 143,630,105 downwards.
GCTCATACCCAGTATGGGGTACGTATGGGGTACGATCGTACCCCATACGTACTCTATACGTACTCCACGCCCCCAAAATGAACTTCCGCTCTCCTGGGCTCAAATTTTTGTTTTTTTAAATCTGTTTGCGGATTTGAATTTAATTTTAATTTTAATTTAAGTGGTCACTTGTAAAAATCTCAGCCTATGCGCTCATACCCCTTGGGGGGTACGTGGTGGGTACGTTTCGTACTCACCACGTACCCCCCACGCCCCCCGAATGAATTTCCGCTCTCCTGGGCTCAAATTTTTGTTTTTTTAAATCTGTTTGCGGATTTGAATTTAATTTTAATTTTAATTTAAGTGGTCACTTGTAAAAATCTCATCCTATGCGCTCATACCCAGTATGGGGTACGTATGGGGTACGATCGTACCCCATACGTACCCTATACGTACTTCACGCCCACAAAATGAACTTCCGCTCTCCTGGGCTCAAATTTTTGTTTTTTTAAATCTGTTTGCGGATTTGAATTTAATTTTAATTTTAATTTAAGTGGTCACTTGTAAAAATCTCAGCCTATGCGCTCATACCCCTTGGGGGGTACGTGGTGGGTACGTTTCGTACCCACCACGTACCCCCCACGCCCCCCGAATGAATTTCCGCTCTCCTGGGCTCAAATTTTTGTTTTTTTAAATCTGTTTGCGGATTTGAATTTAATTTTAATTTTAATTTAAGTGGTCACTTGTAAAAATCTCAGCCTATGCGCTCATACCCCTTAGGGGGTACGTGGTGGGTACGTTTCGTACCCACCACGTACCCCCCACGCACCCCGAATGAATTTCCGCTCTCCTGGGCTCAAATTTTTGTTTTTTTAAATCTGTTTGCGGATTTGAATTTAATTTTAATTTTAATTTAAGTGGTTACTTGTAAAAATCTCATCCTATGCGCTCATACCCAGTATGGGGTACGTATGGGGTACGATCGTACCCCATACGTACCCTATACGTACTCCACGTTCCCAAAATGAACTTCCGCTCTCCTGGGCTCAAATTTTTGTTTTTTTAAATCTGTTTGCGGATTTGAATTTAATTTTAATTTTAATTTAAGTGGTCACTTGTAAAAATCTCAGCCTATGCGCTCATACCCCTTGGAGGGTACGTGGTGGGTACGTTTCGTGCCCACTACGTACCCCCCACGCCCCCCGAATGAATTTCCGCTCTCCTGGGCTCAAATTTTTGTTTTTTTAAGTCTGTTTGCGGATTTGAATTTAATTTTAATTTTAATTTAAGTGGTCACTTGTAAAAATCTCAGCCTATGCGCTCATACCGCTTGGGGGGTACGTGGTGGGTACGTTTCGTACCCACCACGTACCCCCCACGCCCCCCGAATGAATTTCCGCTCTCCTGGGCTCAAATTTTTGTTTTTTTAAATCTGTTTGCGGATTTGAATTTAATTTTAATTTTAATTTAAGTGGTTACTTGTAAAAATCTCATCCTATGCGCTCATACCCAGTATGGGGTACGTATGGGGTACGATCGTACCCCATACGTACCCTATACGTACTCCACGCCCCCAAAATGAACTTCCGCTCTCCTGGGCTCAAATTTTTGTTTTTTTAAATCTGTTTGCGGATTTGAATTTAATTTTAATTTTAATTTAAGTGGTCACTTGTAAAAATCTCAGCCTATGCGCTCATACCCCTTGGGGGGTACGTGGTGGGTACGTTTCGTACCCACCACGTACCCCCCACGCCCCCCGAATGAATTTCCGCTCTCCTGGGCTCAAATTTTTGTTTTTTTAAATCTGTTTGCGGATTTGAATTTAATTTTAATTTTAATTTAAGTGGTCACTTGTAAAAATCTCAGCCTATGCGCTCATACCCAGTATGGGTACGTATGGGGTACGATCGTACCCCATACGTACCCTATATGTACTCCACGTTCCCAAAATGAGCTTCCGCTCTCCTGGGCTCAAATTTATGTTTTTTTAAATCTGTTTGCGGATTTGAATTTAATTTTAATTTTAATTTAAGTGGTCACTTGTAAAAATCTCATCCTATGCGCTCATACCCCTTGGGGGGTACGTGGTGGGTACGTTTCGTACTCACCACGTACCCCCCACGCCCCCCGAATGAATTTCCGCTCTCCTGGGCTCAAATTTTTGTTTTTTTAAATCTGTTTGCGGATTTGAATTTAATTTTAATTTTAATTTAAGTGGTTACTTGTAAAAATCTCATCCTATGCGCTCATACCCAGTATGGGGTACGTATGGGGTACGATCGTACCCCATACGTACCCTATACGTACTCCACGCCCCCAAAATGAACTTCCGCTCTCCTGGGCTCAAATTTTTGTTTTTTTAAATCTGTTTGCGGATTTGAATTTAATTTTAATTTTAATTTAAGTGGTCACTTGTAAAAATCTCAGCCTATGCGCTCATACCCCTTGGGGGGTACGTGGTGGGTACGTTTCGTACCCACCACGTACCCCCCACGCCCCCCGAATGAATTTCCGCTCTCCTGGGCTCAAATTTTTGTTTTTTTAAATCTGTTTGCGGATTTGAATTTAATTTTAATTTCAATTTAAGTGGTCACTTGTAAAAATCTCAGCCTATGCGCTCATACCCCTTGGGGGGTACGTGGTGGGTACGTTTCGTACCCACCACGTACCCCCCACGCCCCCCGAATGAATTTCCGCTCTCCTGGGCTCAAATTTTTGTTTTTTTAAATCTGTTTGCGGATTTGAATTTAATTTTAATTTTAATTTAAGTGGTCACTTGTAAAAATCTCATCCTATGCGCTCATACCCAGTATGGGGTACGTATGGGATACGATCGTACCCCATACGTACCCTATACGTACTCCACGCCCCCAAAATGAACTTCCGCTCTCCTGGGCTCAAATTTTTGTTTTTTTAAATCTGTTTGCGGATTTGAATTTAATTTTAATTTTAATTTAAGTGGTCACTTGTAAAAATCTCAGCCTATGCGCTCATACCAATTGGGGGGTACGTGGTGGGTACGTTTCGTACCCATCACGTGCCCCCCACGGCACCCGAATGAATTTCCGCTCTCCTGGGCTCAAATTTTTGTTTTTTTAAAGCTGATTGCGGATTTGAATTTAATTTTAATTTTAATTTAAGTGGTCACTTGTAAAAATCTCAGCCTATGCGCTCATACCCCTTGGGGGGTACGTGGTGGGTACGTTTCGTACCCACCACGTACCCCCCACGCCCCCCGAATGAATTTCCGCTCTCCTGGGCTCAAATTTTTGTTTTTTTAAATCTGTTTGCGGATTTGAATTTAATTTTAATTTTAATTTAAGTGGTTACTTGTAAAAATCTCATCCTATGCGCTCATACCCAGTATGGGGTACGTATGGGGTACGATCGTACCCCATACGTACCCTATACGTACTCCACGCCCCCAAAATGAACTTCCGCTCTCCTGGGCTCAAATTTTTGTTTTTTTAAATCTGTTTGCGGATTTGAATTTAATTTTAATTTTAATTTGAGTGGTCATTTGTAAAAATCTCAGCCTGTGCGCTCATACCCCTTGGGGGGTACGTGGTGGGTACGTTTCGTACCCACCACGGCCCCCGAATGAATTTCCGCTCTCCTGGGCTCAAATTTTTGTTTTTTTAAATCTGTTTGCGGATTTGAATTTAATTTTAATTTTAATTTAAGTGGTCACTTGTAAAAATCTCATCCTATGCGCTCATACCCCTTGGGGGGTACGTGGTGGGTACGTTTCGTACCCACCACGCCCCCCGAATGAATTTCCGCTCTCCTGGGCTCAAATTTTTGTTTTATTAAATCTGTTTGCGGATTTGAATTTAATTTTAATTTTAATTTAAGTGGTTACTTGTAAAAATCTCATCCTATGAGCTCATACCCAGTATGGGGTACGTATGGGGTACGATCGTACCCCATACGTACCCTATACGTACTCCACGCCCCCAAAATGAACTTCCGCTCTCCTGGGCTCAAATTTTTGTTTTTTTAAATCTGTTTGCGGATTTGAATTTAATTTTAATTTTAATTTAAGTGGTCACTTGTAAAAATCTCAGCCTATGCGCTCATACCCCTTGGGGGGTACGTGGTGGGTACGTTTCGTACCCACCACGTACCCCCCACGCCCCCCGAATGAATTTCCGCTCTCCTGGGCTCAAATTTTTGTTTTTTTAAAGCTGATTGCGGATTTGAATTTAATTTTAATTTTAATTTAAGTGGTCACTTGTAAAAATCTCAGCCTATGCGCTCATACCCCTTGGGGTGTACGTGGTGGGTACGTTTCGTACCCACCACGTACCCCCCACGACTCCCGAATGAATTTCCGCTCTCCTGGGCTCAAATTTTTGTTTTTTTAAAGCTGTTTGCGGATTTGAATTTAATTTTAATTTTAATTTAAGTGGTCACTTGTAAAAATCTCAGCCTATTCGCTCATACCCCTTGGGGGGTACGTTGTGGGTACGTTTCGTACCCACCACGTACCCCCCACGCCCCCCGAATGAATTTCCGCTCTCCTGGGCTCAAATTTTTGTTTTTTTAAATCTGTTTGCGGATTTGAATTTAATTTTAATTTTAATTTAAGTGGTCACTTGTAAAAATCTCATCCTATGCGCTCATACCCAGTATGGGGTACGTATGGGGTACGATCGTACCCCATACGTACCCTATACGTACTCCACGCCCCCAAAATGAACTTCCGCTCTCCTGGGCTCAAATTTTTGTTTTTTTAAATCTGTTTGCGGATTTGAATTTAATTTTAATTTTAATTTAAGTGGTCACTTGTAAAAATCTCATCCTATGCGCTCATACTCCTTGGGGGGTACGTGGAGGGTACGTTTCGTACCCACCACGTACCCCCACGCCCCCCGAATGAATTTCCGCTCTCCTGGGCTCAAATTTTTGTTTTATTAAATCTGTTTGCGGATTTGAATTTAATTTTAATTTTAATTTAAGTGGTCACTTGTAAAAATCTCATCCTATACGCTCATACCCCTTGGGGGGTACGTGGTGGGTACGTTTCGTACCCACCACGTACCCCCACGCCCCCCGAATGAATTTCCGCTCTCCTGGGCTCAAATTTTTGTTTTATTAAATCTGTTTGCGGATTTGAATTTAATTTTAATTTTAATTTAAGTGGTCACTTGTAAAAATCTCATCCTATGCGCTCATACCCCTTGGGGGGTACGTGGTGGGTACGTTTCGTACCCACCACGTACCCCCCACGCCCCCGAATGAATTTCCGCTCTCCTGGGCTCAAATTTTTGTTTTTTTAAATCTGTTTGCGGATTTGAATTTAATTTTAATTTTAATTTAAGTGGTCACTTGTAAAAATCTCAGCCTATGCGCTCATACCCAGTATGGGGTACGTATGGGGTACGATCGTACCCCATACGTACCCTATACGTACTCCACGCCCCCAAAATGAACTTCCGCTCTCCTGGGCTCAAATTTTTGTTTTTTTAAATCTGTTTGCGGATTTGAATTTAATTTTAATTTTAATTTAAGTGGTCATTTGTAAAAATCTCAGCTTGTGCGCTCATACCCCTTGGGGGGTACGTGGTGGGTACGTTTCGTACCCACCACGGCCCCCGAATGAATTTCCGCTCTCCTGGGCTCAAATTTTTGTTTTTTTAAATCTGTTTGCGGATTTGAATTTAATTTTAATTTTAATTTAAGTGGTCACTTGTAAAAATCTCATCCTATGCACTCATACTCCTTGGGGGGTACGTGGAGGGTACGTTTCGTACCCACCACGTACCCCCACGCCCCCCGAATGAATTTCCGCTCTCCTGGGCTCAAATTTTTGTTTTATTAAATCTGTTTGCGGATTTGAATTTAATTTTAGTTTTAATTTAAGTGGTCACTTGTAAAAATCTCATCCTATACGCTCATACCCCTTGGGGGGTACGTGGTGGGTACGTTTCGTACCCACCACGTACCCCCACGCCCCCCGAATGAATTTCCGCTCTCCTGGGCTCAAATTTTTGTTTTATTAAATCTGTTTGCGGATTTGAATTTAATTTTAATTTTAATTTAAGTGGTCACTTGTAAAAATCTCATCCTATGCGCTCATACCCCTTGGGGGGTACGTGGTGGGTACGTTTCGTACCCACCACGTACCCCCCACGCCCCCGAATGAATTTCCGCTCTCCTGGGCTCAAATTTTTGTTTTTTTAAATCTGTTTGCGGATTTGAATTTAATTTTAATTTTAATTTAAGTGGTCACTTGTAAAAATCTCAGCCTATGCGCTCATACCCAGTATGGGGTACGTATGGGGTACGATCGTACCCCATACGTACCCTATACGTACTCCACGTTCCCTAAATGAACTTCCGCTCTCCTGGGCTCAAATTTTTGTTTTTTTAAATCTGTTTGCGGATTTGAATTTAATTTTAATTTTAATTTAAGTGGTCACTTGTAAAAATCTCATCCTATGCGCTCATACCCCTTGGGGGGTACGTGGTGGGTACGTTTCGTACCCACCACGTACCCCCCACGCCCCCCGAATGAATTTCCGCTCTCCTGGGCTCAAATTTTTGTTTTTTTAAATCTGTTTGCGGATTTGAATTTAATTTGAATTTTAATTTAAGTGGTCACTTGTAAAAATCTCAACCTATGCGCTCACACCCCTTGGGGGGTACGTGGTGGGTACGTTTCGTACCCACCACGTACCCCCCACGCCCCCCGAATGAATTTCCGCTCTCCTGGGCTCAAATTTTTGTTTTTTTAAAGCTGTTTGCGGATTTGAATTTAATTTTAATTTTAATTTAAGTGTTCACTTGTAAAAATCTCAGCCTATGCGCTCATACCCCTTGGGGGGTACGTGGTGGGTACGTTTCGTACCCACCACGTACCCCCCACGCCCCCCGAATGAATTTCCGCTCTCCTGGGCTCAAATTTTTGTTTTTTTAAATCTGTTTGCGGATTTGAATTTAATTTTAATTTTAATTTAAGTGGTCACTTGTAAAAATCTCATCCTATGCGCTCATACCCAGTATGGGGTACGTATGGGGTACGATCGTACCCCATACGTACCCTATACGTACTCCACGCCCCCAAAATGAACTTCCGCTCTCCTGGGCTCAAATTTTTGTTTTTTTAAATCTGTTTGCGGATTTGAATTTAATTTTAATTTTAATTTAAGTGGTCACTTGTAAAAATCTCAGCCTGTGCGCTCATACCCCTTGGGGGGTACGTGGTGGGTACGTTTCGTACCCACCACGGCCCCCGAATGAATTTCCGCTCTCCTGGGCTCAAATTTTTGTTTTTTTAAATCTGTTTGCGGATTTGAATTTAATTTTAATTTTAATTTAAGTGGTCAGTTGTAAAAATCTCAGCCTATGCGCTCATACCCCTTGGGGGGTACGTGGTGGGTACGTTTCGTACCCACCACGTACCCCCCACGCCCCCGAATGAATTTCCGCTCTCCTGGGCTCAAATTTTTGTTTTTTTAAATCTGTTTGCGGATTTGAATTTAATTTTAATTTTAATTTAAGTGGTCACTTGTAAAAATCTCATCCTATGCGCTCATACTCCTTGGGGGGTACGTGGAGGGTACGTTTCGTACCCACCACGTACCCCCACGCCCCCCGAATGAATTTCCGCTCTCCTGGGCTCAAATTTTTGTTTTATTAAATCTGTTTGCGGATTTGAATTTAATTTTAGTTTTAATTTAAGTGGTCACTTGTAAAAATCTCATCCTATACGCTCATACCCCTTGGGGGGTACGTGGTGGGTACGTTTCGTACCCACCACGTACCCCCACGCCCCCCGAATGAATTTCCGCTCTCCTGGGCTCAAATTTTTGTTTTATTAAATCTGTTTGCGGATTTGAATTTAATTTTAATTTTAATTTAAGTGGTCACTTGTAAAAATCTCATCCTATGCGCTCATACCCCTTGGGGGGTACGTGGTGGGTACGTTTCGTACCCACCACGTACCCCCCACGCCCCCGAATGAATTTCCGCTCTCCTGGGCTCAAATTTTTGTTTGTTTAAATCTGTTTGCGGATTTGAATTTAATTTTAATTTTAATTTAAGTGGTCACTTGTAAAAATCTCAGCCTATGCGCTCATACCCAGTATGGGGTACGTATGGGGTACGATCGTACCCCATACGTACCCTATACGTACTCCACGTTCCCTAAATGAACTTCCGCTCTCCTGGGCTCAAATTTTTGTTTTTTTAAATCTGTTTGCGGATTTGAATTTAATTTTAATTTTAATTTAAGTGGTCACTTGTAAAAATCTCATCCTATGCGCTCATACCCCTTGGGGGGTACGTGGTGGGTACGTTTCGTACCCACCACGTACCCCCCACGCCCCCCGAATGAATTTCCGCTCTCCTGGGCTCAAATTTTTGTTTTTTTAAATCTGTTTGCGGATTTGAATTTAATTTGAATTTTAATTTAAGTGGTCACTTGTAAAAATCTCAACCTATGCGCTCACACCCCTTGGGGGGTACGTGGTGGGTACGTTTCGTACCCACCACGTACCCCCCACGCCCCCCGAATGAATTTCCGCTCTCCTGGGCTCAAATTTTTGTTTTTTTAAAGCTGTTTGCGGATTTGAATTTTAATTTTAATTTTAATTTAAGTGGTCACTTGTAAAAATCTCAGCCTATGCGCTCATACCCCTTGGGGGGTACGTGGTGGGTACGTTTCGTACCCACCACGTACCCCCCACGCCCCCCGAATGAATTTCCGCTCTCCTGGGCTCAAATTTTTGTTTTTTTAAATCTGTTTGCGGATTTGAATTTAATTTTAATTTTAATTTAAGTGGTCACTTGTAAAAATCTCATCCTATGCGCTCATACTCCTTGGGGGGTACGTGGAGGGTACGTTTCGTACCCACCACGTACCCCCACGCCCCCCGAATGAATTTCCGCTCTCCTGGGCTCAAATTTTTGTTTTATTAAATCTGTTTGCGGATTTGAATTTAATTTTAGTTTTAATTTAAGTGGTCACTTGTAAAAATCTCATCCTATACGCTCATACCCCTTGGGGGGTACGTGGTGGGTACGTTTCGTACCCACCACGTACCCCCACGCCCCCCGAATGAATTTCCGCTCTCCTGGGCTCAAATTTTTGTTTTATTAAATCTGTTTGCGGATTTGAATTTAATTTTAATTTTAATTTAAGTGGTCACTTGTAAAAATCTCATCCTATGCGCTCATACCCCTTGGGGGGTACGTGGTGGGTACGTTTCGTACCCACCACGTACCCCCCACGCCCCCGAATGAATTTCCGCTCTCCTGGGCTCAAATTTTTGTTTTTTTAAATCTGTTTGCGGATTTGAATTTAATTTTAATTTTAATTTAAGTGGTCACTTGTAAAAATCTCAGCCTATGCGCTCATACCCAGTATGGGGTACGTATGGGGTACGATCGTACCCCACACGTACCCTATACGTACTCCACGTTCCCTAAATGAACTTCCGCTCTCCTGGGCTCAAATTTTTGTTTTTTTAAATCTGTTTGCGGATTTGAATTTAATTTTAATTTTAATTTAAGTGGTCACTTGTAAAAATCTCATCCTATGCGCTCATACCCCTTGGGGGGTACGTGGTGGGTACGTTTCGTACCCACCACGTACCCCCCACGCCCCCCGAATGAATTTCCGCTCTCCTGGGCTCAAATTTTTGTTTTTTTAAATCTGTTTGCGGATTTGAATTTAATTTGAATTTTAATTTAAGTGGTCACTTGTAAAAATCTCAACCTATGCGCTCACACCCCTTGGGGGGTACGTGGTGGGTACGTTTCGTACCCACCACGTACCCCCCACGCCCCCCGAATGAATTTCCGCTCTCCTGGGCTCAAATTTTTGTTTTTTTAAAGCTGTTTGCGGATTTGAATTTAATTTTAATTTTAATTTAAGTGGTCACTTGTAAAAATCTCAGCCTATGCGCTCATACCCCTTGGGGGGTACGTGGTGGGTACGTTTCGTACCCACCACGTACCCCCCACGCCCCCCGAATGAATTTCCGCTCTCCTGGGCTCAAATTTTTGTTTTTTTAAATCTGTTTGCGGATTTGAATTTAATTTTAATTTTAATTTAAGTGGTCACTTGTAAAAATCTCATCCTATGCGCTCATACCCAGTATGGGGTACGTATGGGGTACGATCGTACCCCATACGTACCCTATACGTACTCCACGCCCCCAAAATGAACTTCCGCTCTCCTGGGCTCAAATTTTTGTTTTTTTAAATCTGTTTGCGGATTTGAATTTAATTTTAATTTTAATTTAAGTGGTCACTTGTAAAAATCTCAGCCTGTGCGCTCATACCCCTTGGGGGGTACGTGGTGGGTACGTTTCGTACCCACCACGGCCCCCGAATGAATTTCCGCTCTCCTGGGCTCAAATTTTTGTTTTTTTAAATCTGTTTGCGGATTTGAATTTAATTTTAATTTTAATTTAAGTGGTCACTTGTAAAAATCTCATCCTATGCGCTCATACTCCTTGGGGGGTACGTGGAGGGTACGTTTCGTACCCACCACGTACCCCCACGCCCCCCGAATGAATTTCCGCTCTCCTGGGCTCAAATTTTTGTTTTATTAAATCTGTTTGCGGATTTGAATTTAATTTTAGTTTTAATTTAAGTGGTCACTTGTAAAAATCTCATCCTATACGCTCATACCCCTTGGGGGGTACGTGGTGGGTACGTTTCGTACCCACCACGTACCCCCACGCCCCCCGAATGAATTTCCGCTCTCCTGGGCTCAAATTTTTGTTTTATTAAATCTGTTTGCGGATTTGAATTTAATTTGAATTTTAATTTAAGTGGTCACTTGTAAAAATCTCAGCCTATGCGCTCATACCCCTTGGGGGGTACGTGGTGGGTACGTTTCGTACCCACCACGTACCCCCCACGCCCCCGAATGAATTTCCGCTCTCCTGGGCTCAAATTTTTGTTTTTTTAAATCTGTTTGCGGATTTGAATTTAATTTTAATTTTAATTTAAGTGGTCACTTGTAAAAATCTCAGCCTATGCGCTCATACCCAGTATGGGGTACGTATGGGGTACGATCGTACCCCATACGTACCCTATACGTACTCCACGTTCCCTAAATGAACTTCCGCTCTCCTGGGCTCAAATTTTTGTTTTTTTAAATCTGTTTGCGGATTTGAATTTAATTTTAATTTTAATTTAAGTGGTCACTTGTAAAAATCTCATCCTATGCGCTCATACCCCTTGGGGGGTACGTGGTGGGTACGTTTCGTACCCACCACGTACCCCCCACGCCCCCCGAATGAATTTCCGCTCTCCTGGGCTCAAATTTTTGTTTTTTTAAATCTGTTTGCGGATTTGAATTTAATTTGAATTTTAATTTAAGTGGTCACTTGTAAAAATCTCAACCTATGCGCTCACACCCCTTGGGGGGTACGTGGTGGGTACGTTTCGTACCCACCACGTACCCCCCACGCCCCCCGAATGAATTTCCGCTCTCCTGGGCTCAAATTTTTGTTTTTTTAAAGCTGTTTGCGGATTTGAATTTAATTTTAATTTTAATTTAAGTGGTCACTTGTAAAAATCTCAGCCTATGCGCTCATACCCCTTGGGGGGTACGTGGTGGGTACGTTTCGTACCCACCACGTACCCCCCACGCCCCCCGAATGAATTTCCGCTCTCCTGGGCTCAAATTTTTGTTTTTTTAAATCTGTTTGCGGATTTGAATTTAATTTTAATTTTAATTTAAGTGGTCACTTGTAAAAATCTCATCCTATGCGCTCATACCCAGTATGGGGTACGTATGGGGTACGATCGTACCCCATACTTACCCTATACGTACTCCACGCCCCCAAAATGAACTTCCGCTCTCCTGGGCTCAAATTTTTGTTTTTTTAAATCTGTTTGCGGATTTGAATTTAATTTTAATTTTAATTTAAGTGGTCACTTGTAAAAATCTCAGCCTGTGCGCTCATACCCCTTGGGGGGTACGTGGTGGGTACGTTTCGTACCCACCACGGCCCCCGAATGAATTTCCGCTCTCCTGGGCTCAAATTTTTGTTTTTTTAAATCTGTTTGCGGATTTGAATTTAATTTTAATTTTAATTTAAGTGGTCAGTTGTAAAAATCTCAGCCTATGCGCTCATACCCCTTGGGGGGTACGTGGTGGGTACGTTTCGTACCCACCACGCCCCCCGAATGAATTTCCGCTCTCCTGGGCTCAAATTTTTGTTTTATTAAATCTGTTTGCGGATTTGAATTTAATTTTAATTTTAATTTAAGTGGTTACTTGTAAAAATCTCATCCTATGAGCTCATACCCAGTATGGGGTACGTATGGGGTACGATCGTACCCCATACGTACCCTATACGTACTCCACGCCCCCAAAATGAACTTCCGCTCTCCTGGGCTCAAATTTTTGTTTTTTTAAATCTGTTTGCGGATTTGAATTTAATTTTAATTTTAATTTAAGTGGTCACTTGTAAAAATCTCAGCCTATGCGCTCATACCCCTTGGGGGGTACGTGGTGGGTACGTTTCGTACCCACCACGTACCCCCCACGCCCCCCGAATGAATTTCCGCTCTCCTGGGCTCAAATTTTTGTTTTTTTAAAGCTGTTTGCGGATTTGAATTTAATTTTAATTTTAATTTAAGTGGTCACTTGTAAAAATCTCAGCCTATGCGCTCATACCCCTTGGGGTGTACGTGGTGGGTACGTTTCGTACCCACCACGTACCCCCCACGACCCCCGAATGAATTTCCGCTCTCCTGGGCTCAAATTTTTGTTTTTTTAAAGCTGTTTGCGGATTTGAATTTAATTTTAATTTTAATTTAAGTGGTCACTTGTAAAAATCTCAGCCTATTCGCTCATACCCCTTGGGGGGTACGTTGTGGGTACGTTTCGTACCCACCACGTACCCCCCACGCCCCCCGAATGAATTTCCGCTCTCCTGGGCTCAAATTTTTGTTTTTTTAAATCTGTTTGCGGATTTGAATTTAATTTTAATTTTAATTTAAGTGGTCACTTGTAAAAATCTCATCCTATGCGCTCATACCCAGTATGGGGTACGTATGGGGTACGATCGTACCCCATACGTACCCTATACGTACTCCACGCCCCCAAAATGAACTTCCGCTCTCCTGGGCTCAAATTTTTGTTTTTTTAAATCTGTTTGCGGATTTGAATTTAATTTTAATTTTAATGTAAGTGGTCACTTGTAAAGATCTCATCCTATGCGCTCATACTCCTTGGGGGGTACGTGGAGGGTACGTTTCGTACCCACCACGTACCCCCACGCCCCCCGAATGAATTTCCGCTCTCCTGGGCTCAAATTTTTGTTTTATTAAATCTGTTTGCGGATTTGAATTTAATTTTAATTTTAATTTAAGTGGTCACTTGTAAAAATCTCATCCTATACGCTAATACCCCCCACGCCCCCCGAATGAATTTCCGCTCTCCTGGGCTCAAATTTTTGTTTTTTTAAATCTGTTTGCGGATTTGAATTTAATTTTAATTTTAATTTAAGTGGTCACTTGTAAAAATCTCATCCTATGCGCTCATACCCAGTATGGGGTACGTATGGGGTACGATCGTACCCCATACGTACCCTATACGTACTCCACGCCCCCAAAATGAACTTCCGCTCTCCTGGGCTCAAATTTTTGTTTTTTTAAATCTGTTTGCGGATTTGAATTTAATTTTAATTTTAATTTAAGTGGTCACTTGTAAAAATCTCATCCTATGCGCTCATACTCCTTGGGGGGTACGTGGAGGGTACGTTTCGTACCCACCACGTACCCCCACGCCCCCCGAATGAATTTCCGCTCTCCTGGGCTCAAATTTTTGTTTTATTAAATCTGTTTGCGGATTTGAATTTAATTTTAATTTTAATTTAAGTGGTCACTTGTAAAAATCTCATCCTATACGCTCATACCCCTTGGGGGGTACGTGGTGGGTACGTTTCGTACCCACCACGTACCCCCACGCCCCCCGAATGAATTTCCGCTCTCCTGGGCTCAAATTTTTGTTTTATTAAATCTGTTTGCGGATTTGAATTTAATTTTAATTTTAATTTAAGTGGTCACTTGTAAAAATCTCATCCTATGCGCTCATACCCCTTGGGGGGTACGTGGTGGGTACGTTTCGTACCCACCACGTACCCCCCACGCCCCCGAATGAATTTCCGCTCTCCTGGGCTCAAATTTTTGTTTTTTTAAATCTGTTTGCGGATTTGAATTTAATTTTAATTTTAATTTAAGTGGTCACTTGTAAAAATCTCAGCCTATGCGCTCATACCCAGTATGGGGTACGTATGGGGTACGATCGTACCCCATACGTACCCTATACGTACTCCACGCCCACAAAATGAACTTCCGCTCTCCTGGGCTCAAATTTTTGTTTTTTTAAATCTGTTTGCGGATTTGAATTTAATTTTAATTTTAATTTAAGTGGTCATTTGTAAAAATCTCAGCTTGTGCGCTCATACCCCTTGGGGGGTACGTGGTGGGTACGTTTCGTACCCACCACGGCCCCCGAATGAATTTCCGCTCTCCTGGGCTCAAATTTTTGTTTTTTTAAATCTGTTTGCGGATTTGAATTTAATTTTAATTTTAATTTAAGTGGTCACTTGTAAAAATCTCATCCTATGCGCTCATACTCCTTGGGGGGTACGTGGAGGGTACGTTTCGTACCCACCACGTACCCCCACGCCCCCCGAATGAATTTCCGCTCTCCTGGGCTCAAATTTTTGTTTTATTAAATCTGTTTGCGGATTTGAATTTAATTTTAATTTTAATTTAAGTGGTCACTTGTAAAAATCTCATCCTATACGCTCATACCCCTTGGGGGGTACGTGGTGGGTACGTTTCGTACCCACCACGTACCCCCACGCCCCCCGAATGAATTTCCGCTCTCCTGGGCTCAAATTTTTGTTTTATTAAATCTGTTTGCGGATTTGAATTTAATTTTAATTTTAATTTAAGTGGTCACTTGTAAAAATCTCATCCTATGCGCTCATACCCCTTGGGGGGTACGTGGTGGGTACGTTTCGTACCCACCACGTACCCCCACGCCCCCCGAATGAATTTCCGCTCTCCTGGGCTCAAATTTTTGTTTTATTAAATCTGTTTGCGGATTTGAATTTAATTTTAATTTTAATTTAAGTGGTCACTTGTAAAAATCTCAGCCTATGCGCTCATACCCCTTGGGGGGTACGTGGTGGGTACGTTTCGTACCCACCACGTACCCCCCACGCCCCCGAATGAATTTCCGCTCTCCTGGGCTCAAAATTTTGTTTTTTTAAATCTGTTTGCGGATTTGAATTTAATTTTAATTTTAATTTAAGTGGTCACTTGTAAAAATCTCAGCCTATGCGCTCATACCCCTTGGGGGGTACGTGGTGGGTACGTTTCGTACCCACCACGTACCCCCACGCCCCCCGAATGAATTTCCGCTCTCCTGGGCTCAAATTTTTGTTTTTTTAAAGCTGTTTGCGGATTTGAATTTAATTTTAATTTTAATTTAAGTGGTCACTTGTAAAAATCTCAGCCTATGCGCTCATACCCCTTGGGGTGTACGTGGTGGGTACGTTTCGTACCCACCACGTACCCCCCACGACCCCCGAATGAATTTCCGCTCTCCTGGGCTCAAATTTTTGTTTTTTTAAAGCTGTTTGCGGATTTGAATTTAATTTTAATTTTAATTTAAGTGGTCACTTGTAAAAATCTCAGCCTATTCGCTCATACCCCTTGGGGGGTACGTTGTGGGTACGTTTCGTACCCACCACGTACCCCCCACGCCCCCCGAATGAATTTCCGCTCTCCTGGGCTCAAATTTTTGTTTTTTTAAATCTGTTTGCGGATTTGAATTTAATTTTAATTTTAATTTAAGTGGTCACTTGTAAAAATCTCATCCTATGCGCTCATACCCAGTATGGGGTACGTATGGGGTACGATCGTACCCCATACGTACCCTATACGTACTCCACGCCCCCAAAATGAACTTCCGCTCTCCTGGGCTCAAATTTTTGTTTTTTTAAATCTGTTTGCGGATTTGAATTTAATTTTAATTTTAATTTAAGTGGTCACTTGTAAAAATCTCAGCCTGTGCGCTCATACCCCTTGGGGGGTACGTGGTGGGTACGTTTCGTACCCACCACGGCCCCCGAATGAATTTCCGCTCTCCTGGGCTCAAATTTTTGTTTTTTTAAATCTGTTTGCGGATTTGAATTTAATTTTAATTTTAATTTAAGTGGTCACTTGTAAAAATCTCAGCCTATGCGCTCATACCCCTTGGGGGGTACGTGGTGGGTACGTTTCGTACCCACCACGCCCCCCGAATGAATTTCCGCTCTCCTGGGCTCAAATTTTTGTTTTATTAAATCTGTTTGCGGATTTGAATTTAATTTTAATTTTAATTTAAGTGGTTACTTGTAAAAATCTCATCCTACGAGCTCATACCCAGTATGGGGTACGTATGGGGTACGATCGTACCCCATACGTACCCTATACGTACTCCACGCCCCCAAAATGAACTTCCGCTCTCCTGGGCTCAAATTTTTGTTTTTTTAAATCTGTTTGCGGATTTGAATTTAATTTTAATTTTAATTTAAGTGGTCACTTGTAAAAATCTCAGCCTATGCGCTCATACCCCTTGGGGGGTACGTGGTGGGTACGTTTCGTACCCACCACGTACCCCCCACGCCCCCCGAATGAATTTCCGCTCTCCTGGGCTCAAATTTTTGTTTTTTTAAAGCTGTTTGCGGATTTGAATTTAATTTTAATTTTAATTTAAGTGGTCACTTGTAAAAATCTCAGCCTATGCGCTCATACCCCTTGGGGTGTACGTGGTGGGTACGTTTCGTACCCACCACGTACCCCCCACGACCCCCGATTGAATTTCCGCTCTCCTGGGCTCAAATTTTTGTTTTTTTAAAGCTGTTTGCGGATTTGAATTTAATTTTAATTTTAATTTAAGTGGTCACTTGTAAAAATCTCAGCCTATTCGCTCATACCCCTTGGGGGGTACGTTGTGGGTACGTTTCGTACCCACCACGTACCCCCCACGCCCCCCGAATGAATTTCCGCTCTCCTGGGCTCAAATTTTTGTTTTTTTAAATCTGTTTGCGGATTTGAATTTAATTTTAATTTTAATTTAAGTGGTCACTTGTAAAAATCTCATCCTATGCGCTCATACCCAGTATGGGGTACGTATGGGGTACGATCGTACCCCATACGTACCCTATACGTACTCCACGCCCCCCGAATGAATTTCCGCTCTCCTGGGCTCAAATTTTTGTTTTATTAAATCTGTTTGCGGATTTGAATTTAATTTTAATTTTAATTTAAGTGGTCACTTGTAAAAATCTCATCCTATACGCTCATACCCCTTGGGGGGTACGTGGTGGGTACGTTTCGTACCCACCACGTACCCCCACGCCCCCCGAATGAATTTCCGCTCTCCTGGGCTCAAATTTTTGTTTTATTAAATCTGTTTGCGGATTTGAATTTAATTTTAATTTTAATTTAAGTGGTCACTTGTAAAAATCTCATCCTATGCGCTCATACCCCTTGGGGGGTACGTGGTGGGTACGTTTCGTACCCACCACGTACCCCCCACGCCCCCGAATGAATTTCCGCTCTCCTGGGCTCAAATTTTTGTTTTTTTAAATCTGTTTGCGGATTTGAATTTAATTTTAATTTTAATTTAAGTGGTCACTTGTAAAAATCTCAGCCTATGCGCTCATACCCAGTATGGGGTACGTATGGGGTACGATCGTACCCCATACGTACCCTATACGTACTCCACGCCCACAAAATGAACTTCCGCTCTCCTGGGCTCAAATTTTTGTTTTTTTAAATCTGTTTGCGGATTTGAATTTAATTTTAATTTTAATTTAAGTGGTCATTTGTAAAAATCTCAGCTTGTGCGCTCATACCCCTTGGGGGGTACGTGGTGGGTACGTTTCGTACCCACCACGGCCCCCGAATGAATTTCCGCTCTCCTGGGCTCAAATTTTTGTTTTTTTAAATCTGTTTGCGGATTTGAATTTAATTTTAATTTTAATTTAAGTGGTCACTTGTAAAAATCTCATCCTATGCGCTCATACTCCTTGGGGGGTACGTGGAGGGTACGTTTCGTACCCACCACGTACCCCCACGCCCCCCGAATGAATTTCCGCTCTCCTGGGCTCAAATTTTTGTTTTATTAAATCTGTTTGCGGATTTGAATTTAATTTTAATTTTAATTTAAGTGGTCACTTGTAAAAATCTCATCCTATGCGCTCATACCCCTTGGGGGGTACGTGGTGGGTACGTTTCGTACCCACCACGTACCCCCACGCCCCCCGAATGAATTTCCGCTCTCCTGGGCTCAAATTTTTGTTTTATTAAATCTGTTTGCGGATTTGAATTTAATTTTAATTTTAATTTAAGTGGTCACTTGTAAAAATCTCAGCCTATGCGCTCATACCCCTTGGGGGGTACGTGGTGGGTACGTTTCGTACCCACCACGTACCCCCCACGCCCCCGAATGAATTTCCGCTCTCCTGGGCTCAAATTTTTGTTTTTTTAAATCTGTTTGCGGATTTGAATTTAATTTTAATTTTAATTGAAGTGGTCACTTGTAAAAATCTCAGCCTATGCGCTCATACCCAGTATGGGGTACGTATGGGGTACGATCGTACCCCATACGTACCCTATACGTACTCCACGTTCCCTAAATGAACTTCCGCTCTCCTGGGCTCAAATTTTTGTTTTTTTAAATCTGTTTGCGGATTTGAATTTAATTTGAATTTTAATTTAAGTGGTCACTTGTAAAAATCTCATCCTATGCGCTCATACCCCTTGGGGGGTACGTGGTGGGTACGTTTCGTACCCACCACGTACCCCCCACGCCCCCCGAATGAATTTCCGCTCTCCTGGGCTCAAATTTTTGTTTTTTTAAAGCTGTTTGCGGATTTGAATTTAATTTGAATTTTAATTTAAGTGGTCACTTGTAAAAATCTCAACCTATGCGCTCACACCCCTTGGGGGGTACGTGGTGGGTACGTTTCGTACCCACCACGTACCCCCCACGCCCCCCGAATGAATTTCCGCTCTCCTGGGCTCAAATTTTTGTTTTTTTAAATCTGTTTGCTCTCCTGGGCTTAAATTTTTGTTTTTTTAAATCTGTTTGCGGATTTGAATTTAATTTTAATTTTAATTTAAGTGGTCACTTGTAAAAATCTCAGCCTATGCGCTCATACCCCTTGGAGGGTATGTGGTGGGTACGTTTCGTACCCACCACGTACCCCCCACGCCCCCCGAATGAATTTCCGCTCTCCTGGGCTCAAATTTTTGTTTTTTTAAATCTGTTTGCGGATTTGAATTTAATTTTAATTTTAATTTAAGTGGTCACTTGTAAAAATCTCAGCCTATGCGCTCATACCCCTTGGGGGGTACGTGGTGGGTACGTTTCGTACTCACCACGTACCCCCACGCCCCCCGAATGAATATCCGCTCTCCTGGGCTCAAATTTTTGTTTTATTAAATCTGTTTGCGGATTTGAATTTAATTTTAATTTTAATTTAAGTGGTCACTTGTAAAAATCTCAGCCTATGCGCCCATACCCCTTGGGGGGTACGTGGTGGGTACGTTTCGTACCCACCACGTACCCCCACGCCCCCCGAATGAATTTCCGCTCTCCTGGGCTCAAATTTTTGTTTTATTAAATCTGTTTGCGGATTTGAATTTAATTTTAATTTTAATTTAAGTGGTCACTTGTAAAAGTCTCAGCCTATGCGCTCATACCCCTTGGGGGGTACGTGGTGGGTACGTTTCGTACCCACCACGTACCCCCCACGCCCCCCGAATGAATTTCCGCTCTCCTGGGCTCAAATTTTTGTTTTTTTAAATCTGTTTGCGGATTTGAATTTAATTTTAATTTTAATTTAAGTGGTCACTTGTAAAAATCTCAGCCTATGCGCTCATACCCCTTGGGGGGTACGTTGTGGGTACGTTTCGTACCCACCACGTACCCCCCACGCCCCCCGAATGAATTTCCGCTCTCCTGGGCTCAAATTTTTGTTTTTTTAAATCTGTTTGCGGATTTGAATTTAATTTTAATTTTAATTTAAGTGGTCACTTGTAAAAATCTCATCCTATGCGCTCATACCCAGTATGGGGTACGTATGGGGTACGTATGGGGTACGATCGTACCCCATACGTACCCTATACGTACTCCACGCCCCCAAAATGAACTTCCGCTCTCCTGGGCTCAAATTTTTGTTTTTTTAAATCTGTTTGCGGATTTGAATTTAATTTTAATTTTAATTTAAGTGGTCACTTGTAAAAATCTCATCCTATGCGCTCATACTCCTTGGGGGGTACGTGGAGGGTACGTTTCGTACCCACCACGTACCCCCACGCCCCCCGAATGAATTTCCGCTCTCCTGGGCTCAAATTTTTGTTTTATTAAATCTGTTTGCGGATTTGAATTTAATTTTAATTTTAATTTAAGTGGTCACTTGTAAAAATCTCATCCTATACGCTCATACCCCTTGGGGGGTACGTGGTGGGTACGTTTCGTACCCACCACGTACCTCCACGCCCCCCGAATGAATTTCCGCTCTCCTGGGCTCAAATTTTTGTTTTATTAAATCTGTTTGCGGATTTGAATTTAATTTTAATTTTAATTTAAGTGGTCACTTGTAAAAATCTCATCCTATGCGCTCATACCCCTTGGGGGGTACGTGGTGGGTACGTTTCGTACCCACCACGTACCCCCACGCCCCCCGAATGAATTTCCGCTCTCCTGGGCTCAAATTTTTGTTTTATTAAATCTGTTTGCGGATTTGAATTTAATTTTAATTTTAATTTAAGTGGTCACTTGTAAAAATCTCAGCCTATGCGCTCATACCCCTTGGGGGGTACGTGGTGGGTACGTTTCGTACCCACCACGTACCCCCCACGCCCCCCGAATGAATTTCCGCTCTCCAGGGCTCAAATTTTTGTTTTTTTAAAACTGTTTAAATGAGTATGGGGTACGTATGGGGTACGATCGTACCCCATACGTACCCTATACGTACTCCACGCCCCCAAAATGAACTTCCGCTCTCCTGGGCTCAAATTTTATTTTTTAAATCTGTTTACGGATTTGAATTTAATTTTAATTTTAATTTAAGTGGTCACTTGTAAAAATCTCAGCCTATGCGCTCATACCCCTTGGGGGGTACGTGGTGGGTACGTTTCGTACCCACCACGTACCCCCACGCCCCCCGAATGAATTTCCGCTCTCCTGGGCTCAAATTATTGTTTTATTAAATCTGTTTGCGGATTTGAATTTAATTTTAATTTTAATTTAAGTGGTCACTTGTAAAAATCTCAGCCTAAGCGCTCATACCCCTTGGGGGGTACGTGGTGGGTACGTTTCGTACCCACCACGTACCCCCCACGACCCCCGAATGAATTTCCGCTCTCCTGGGCTCAAATTTTTGTTTTTTTAAAGCTGTTTGCGGATTTGAATTTAATTTTAATTTTAATTTAAGTGGTCACTTGTAAAAATCTCAGCCTATGCGCTCATACCCCTTGGGGGGTACGTGGTGGGTACGTTTCGTACCCACCACGTACCCCCCACGCCCCCCGAATGAATTTCCGCTCTCCTGGGCTCAAATTTTTGTTTTTTTTAAATCTGTTTGCTCTCCTGTTCTCAAATTTTTGTTTTTTTAAATCTGTTTGCGGATTTGAATTTAATTTTAATTTTAATTTAAGTGGTCACTTGTAAAAATCTCAGCCTATGCGCTCATACCCCTTGGGGGGTACGTGGTGGGTACGTTTCGTACCCACCACGTACCCCCTACGCCCCCGAATGAATTTCCGCTCTCCTGGGCTCAAATTTTTGTTTTTTTAAATCTGTTTGCTCTCCTGTTCTCAAATTTTTGTTTTTTTAAATCTGTTTGCGGATTTGAATTTAATTTTAATTTTAATTTAAGTGGTCACTTGTAAAAATCTCATCCTATGCGCTCATACCCCTTGGGGGGTACGTGGTGGGTACGTTTCGTACTCACCACGTACCCCAACGCCCCCCGTATGAATTTCCGCTCTCCTGGGCTCAAATTTTTGTTTTATTAAATCTGTTTGCGGATTTGAATTTAATTTTAATTTTAATTTAAGTGGTCACTTGTAAAAATCTCAGCCTATGCGCTCATACCCCTTGGGGGGTACGTGGTGGGTACGTTTCGTACCCACCACGTACCCCCACGCCCCCCGAATGAATTTCCGCTCTCCTGGGCTCAAATTTTTGTTTTTTTAAATCTGTTTGCGGATTTGAATTTAATTTTAATTTTAATTTAAGTGGTCACTTGTAAAAATCTCAGCCTATGCGCTCATACCCCTTGGGGGGTACGTGGTGGGTACGTTTCGTACCCACCACGTACCCCCCACGCCCCCGAATGAATTTCCGCTCTCCTGGGCTCAAATTTTTGTTTTTTTAAATCTGTTTGCGGATTTGAATTTAATTTTAATTTTAATTTAAGTGGTCACTTGTAAAAATCTCAGCCTATGCGCTCATACCCCTTGGGTGGTACGTGGTGGGTACGTTTCGTACCCACCACGTACCCCCCACGCCCCCGAATGAATTTCCGCTCTCCTGGGCTCAAATTTTTGTTTTTTTAAATCTGTTTGCGGATTTGAATTTAATTTGAATTTTAATTTAAGTGGTCACTTGTAAAAATCTCAACCTATGCGCTCACACCCCTTGGGGGGTACGTGGTGGGTACGTTTCGTACCCACCACGTACCCCCCACGCCCCCCGAATGAATTTCCGCTCTCCTGGGCTCAAATTTTTGTTTTTTTAAAGCTGTTTGCGGATTTGAATTTAATTTTAATTTTAATTTAAGTGGTCACTTGTAAAAATCTCAGCCTATGCGCTCATACCCCTTGGGGGGTACGTGGTGGGTACGTTTCGTACCCACCACGTACCCCCCACGCCCCCCGAATGAATTTCCGCTCTCCTGGGCTCAAATTTTTGTTTTTTTAAATCTGTTTGCTCTCCTGGGCTTAAATTTTTGTTTTTTTAAATCTGTTTGCGGATTTGAATTTAATTTTAATTTTAATTTAAGTGGTCACTTGTAAAAATCTCAGCCTACGCGCTCATACCCCTTGGGGGGTACGTGGTGGGTACGTTTCGTACCCACCACGTACCCCCCACGCCCCCCGAATGAATTTCCGCTCTCCTGGGCTCAAATTTTTGTTTTTTTAAATCTGTTTGCGGATTTGAATTTAATTTTAATTTTAATTTAAGTGGTCACTTGTAAAAATCTCAGCCTATGCGCTCATACCCCCCACGCGCCCCGAATAAATTTCCGCTCTCCTGGGCTCAAATTTTTGTTTTTTTAAAGCTGTTTGCGGATTTGAATTTAATTTTAATTTAAGTGGTCACTTGTAAAAATCTCATCCTATGCGCTCATACCCCTTGGGGGGTAGGTGGTGGGTACGTTTCGTACCCACCACGTACCCCCCACGCCCCCCGAATGAATTTCCGCTCTCCTGGGCTCAAATTTGTGTTTTTTTAAATCTGTTTGCGGATTTGAATTTAATTTTAATTTTAATTTAAGTGGTCACTTGTAAAAATCTCAGCCTATGCGCTCATACCCCTTGGGGGGTACGTGGTGGGTACGTTTCGTACCCACCACGTACCCCCCACGCCCCCGAATGAATTTCCGCTCTCCTGGGCTCAAATTTTTGTTTTTTTAAAGCTGTTTGCGGATTTGAATTTAATTTTAATTTTAATTTAAGTGGTCACTTGTAAAAATCTCAGCCTATGCGCTCATACCCCTTGGGGGGTACGTGGTGGGTACGTTTCGTACCCACCACGTACCCCCCACGCCCCCCGAATGAATTTCCGCTCTCCAGGGCTCAAATTTTTGTTTTTTTAAATCTGTTTAAATGAGTATGGGGTACGTATGGGGTACGATCGTACCCCATACGTACCCTATACATACTCCACGCCCCCAAAATGAACTTCCGCTCTCCTGGGCTCAAATTTTTTTTTTTTTAAATCTGTTTACGGATTTGAATTTAATTTTAATTTTAATTTAAGTGGTCACTTGTAAAAATCTCAGCCTATGCGCTCATACCCCTTGGGGGGTACGTGGTGGTACCCCCACGCCCCCCGAATGAATTTCCGCTCTCCTGGGCTCAAATTTTTGTTTTATTAAATCTGTTTGCGGATTTGAATTTAATTTTAATTTTAATTTAAGTGGTCACTTGTAAAAATCTCAGCCTATGCGCTCATACCCCTTGGGGGGTACGTGGTGGGTACGTTTCGTACCCACCACGTACCCCCCACGCCCCCCGAATGAATTTCCGCTCTCCTGGGCTCAAATTTTTGTTTTTTTAAATCTGTTTGCGGATTTGAATTTAATTTTAATTTTAATTTAAGTGGTCACTTGTAAAAATCTCAGCCTATGCGCTCATACCCCTTGGGGGGTACGTGGTGGGTACGTTTCGTACCCACCACGTACCCCCACGCCCCCCGAATGAATTTCCGCTCTCCTGGGCTCAAATTTTTGTTTTTTTAAAGCTGTTTGCGGATTTGAATTTAATTTTAATTTTAATTTAAGTGCTCACTTGTAAAAATCTCAGCCTGTGCGCTCATACCCCTTGGGGGGTACGTGGTGGGTACGTTTCGTACCCACCACGTACCCCCCACGCCCCCCGAATGAATTTCCGCTCTCCTGGGCTCAAATTTTTGTTTTTTTAAATCTGTTTAAATGAGTATGGGGTACGTATGGGGTACGATCGTACCCCATACGTACCCTATACATACTCCACGCCCCCAAAATGAACTTCCGCTCTCCTGGGCTCAAATTTTTTTTTTTTTAAATCTGTTTACGGATTTGAATTTAATTTTAATTTTAATTTAAGTGGTCACTTGTAAAAATCTCAGCCTATGCGCTCATACCCCTTGGGGGGTACGTGGTGGGTACGTTTCGTACCCACCACGTACCCCCCACGACCGCCGAATGAATTTCCGCTCTCCTGGGCTCAAATTTTTGTTTTTTTAAAGCTGTTTGCGGATTTGAATTTAATTTTAATTTTAATTTAAGTGGTCACTTGTAAAAATCTCAGCCTATGCGCTCATACCCCTTGGGGGGTACGTGGTGGGTACGTTTCGTACCCACCACGTACCCCCCACGCGCCCCGAATAAATTTCCGCTCTCCTGGGCTCAAATTTTTGTTTTTTTAAAGCTGTTTGCGGATTTGAATTTAATTTTAATTTAAGTGGTCACTTGTAAAAATCTCATCCTATGCGCTCATACCCCTTGGGGGGTAGGTGGTGGGTACGTTTCGTACCCACCACGTACCCCCCACGCCCCCCGAATGAATTTCCGCTCTCCTGGGCTCAAATTTTTGTTTTTTTAAATCTGATTGCGGATTTGAATTTAATTTTAATTTTAATTTAAGTGGTCACTTGTAAAAATCTCATCCTATGCGCTCATACCCCTTGGGGGGTACGTTGTGGGTACGTTTCGTACCCACCACGTACCCCCCACGCCCCCCGAATGAATTTCCGCTCTCCTGGGCTCAAATTTTTGTTTTTTTAAATCTGTTTGCGGATTTGAATTTAATTTGAATTTTAATTTAAGTGGTCACTTGTAAAAATCTCATCCTATGCGCTCATACCCAGTATGGGGTACGTATGGGGTACGATCGTACCCCATACGTACCCTATACGTACTCCACGCCCCCAAAATGAACTTCCG
Source organism: Beris morrisii (assembly GCA_951812415.1). NCBI lineage: Eukaryota > Metazoa > Arthropoda > Insecta > Diptera > Stratiomyidae > Beris > Beris morrisii. Next base: position 143,604,429 of record OX638312.1, on the reverse strand, counting down.
CTCTCCTGGGCTCAAATTTTTGTTTTTTTAAATCTGTTTGCGGATTTGAATTTAATTTTAATTTTAATTTAAGTGGTCACTTGTAAAAATCTCATCCTATGCGCTCATACTCCTTGGGGGGTACGTGGAGGGTACGTTTCGTACCCACCACGTACCCCCACGCCCCCCGAATGAATTTCCGCTCTCCTGGGCTCAAATTTTTGTTTTATTAAATCTGTTTGCGGATTTGAATTTAATTTTAATTTTAATTTAAGTGGTCACTTGTAAAAATCTCATCCTATACGCTCATACCCCTTGGGGGTACGTGGTGGGTACGTTTCGTACCCACCACGTACCCTCACGCCCCCCGAATGAATTTCCGCTCTCCTGGGCTCAAATTTTTGTTTTATTAAATCTGTTTGCGGATTTGAATTTAATTTTAATTTTAATTTAAGTGGTCACTTGTAAAAATCTCATCCTATGCGCTCATACCCCTTGGGGGGTACGTGGTGGGTACGTTTCGTACCCACCACGTACCCCCACGCCCCCCGAATGAATTTCCGCTCTCCTGGGCTCAAATTTTTGTTTTATTAAATCTGTTTGCGGATTTGAATTTAATTTTAATTTTAATTTAAGTGGTCACTTGTAAAAATCTCAGCCTATGCGCTCATACCCCTTGGGGGGTACGTGGTGGGTACGTTTCGTACCCACCACGTACCCCCCACGCCCCCCGAATGAATTTCCGCTCTCCAGGGCTCAAATTTTTGTTTTTTTAAATCTGTTTAAATGAGTATGGGGTACGTATGGGGTACGATCGTACCCCATACGTACCCTATACATACTCCACGCCCCCAAAATGAACTTCCGCTCTCCTGGGCTCAAATTTTTTTTTTTTTAAATCTGTTTACGGATTTGAATTTAATTTTAATTTTAATTTAAGTGGTCACTTGTAAAAATCTCAGCCTATGCGCTCATACCCCTTGGGGGGTACGTGGTGGGTACGTTTCGTACCCACCACGTACCCCCACGCCCCCCGAATGAATTTCCGCTCTCCTGGGCTCAAATTACTGTTTTATTAAATCTGTTTGCGGATTTGAATTTAATTTTAATTTTAATTTAAGTGGTCACTTGTAAAAATCTCAGCCTATGCGCTCATACCCCTTGGGGGGTACGTGGTGGGTACGTTTCGTACCCACCACGTACCCCCCACGACCGCCGAATGAATTTCCGCTCTCCTGGGCTCAAATTTTTGTTTTTTTAAAGCTGTTTGCGGATTTGAATTTAATTTTAATTTTAATTTAAGTGGTCACTTGTAAAAATCTCAGCCTATGCGCTCATACCCCTTGGGGGTACGTGGTGGGTACGTTTCGTACCCACCACGTACCCCCTACGCCCCCGAATGAATTTCCGCTCTCCTGGGCTCAAATTTTTGTTTTTTTAAATCTGTTTGCGGATTTGAATTTAATTTTAATTTTAATTTAAGTGGTCACTTGTAAAAATCTCAGCCTATGCGCTCATACCCCTTGGGGGGTACGTGGTGGGTACGTTTCGTACTCACCACGTACCCCAACGCCCCCCGTATGAATTTCCGCTCTCCTGGGCTCAAATTTTTGTTTTATTAAATCTGTTTGCGGATTTGAATTTAATTTTAATTTTAATTTAAGTGGTCACTTGTAAAAATCTCAGCCTATGCGCTCATACCCCTTGGGGGGTACGTGGTGGGTACGTTTCGTACCCACCACGTACCCCCACGCCCCCCGAATGAATTTCCGCTCTCCTGGGCTCAAATTTTTGTTTTTTTAAATCTGTTTGCGGATTTGAATTTAATTTTAATTTTAATTTAAGTGGTCACTTGTAAAAATCTCAGCCTATGCGCTCATACCCCTTGGGGGGTACGTGGTGGGTACGTTTCGTACCCACCACGTACCCCCCACGCCCCCGAATGAATTTCCGCTCTCCTGGGCTCAAATTTTTGTTTTTTTAAATCTGTTTGCGGATTTGAATTTAATTTTAATTTTAATTTAAGTGGTAACTTGTAAAAATCTCAGCCTATGCGCTCATACCCCTTGGGGGGTACGTGGTGGGTACGTTTCGTACTCACCACGTACCCCCACGCCCCCCGTATGAATTTCCGCTCTCCTGGGCTCAAATTTTTGTTTTATTAAATCTGTTTGCGGATTTGAATTTAATTTTAATTTTAATTTAAGTGGTCACTTGTAAAAATCTCAGCCTATGCGCTCATACCCCTTGGGGGGTATGTGGTGGGTACGTTTCGTACCCACCACGTACCCCCACGCCCCCCGAATGAATTTCCGCTCTCCTGGGCTCAAATTTTTTTTTTTTAAATCTGTTTGCGGATTTGAATTTAATTTTAATTTTAATTTAAGTGGTCACTTGTAAAAATCTCAACCTATGCGCTCATACCCCTTGGGGGGTACGTGGTGGGTACGTTTCGTACCCACCACGTACCCCCACGCTCCCCGAATGAATTTCCGCTCTCCTGGGCTCAAATTTTTGTTTTTTTAAATCTGTTTGCGGATTTGAATTTAATTTTAATTTTAATTTAAGTGGTCACTTGTAAAAATCTCAGCCTATGCGCTCATACCCCTTGGGCTGTACGTGGTGGGTACGTTTCGTACCCACCACGTACCCCCACGCCCCCCGAATGAATTTCCGCTCTCCTGGGCTCAAATTTTTGTTTTTTTAAATCTGTTTGCGGATTTGAATTTAATTTTAATTTTAATTTAAGTGGTCACTTGTAAAAATCTCAGCCTATGCGCTCATACCCCCACGCCCCCCGAATGAATTTCCGCTCTCCTGGGCTCAAATTTTTGTTTTATTAAATCTGTTTGCGGATTTGAATTTAATTTTAATTTTAATTTAAGTGGTCACTTGTTAAAATCTCATCCTATGCGCTCATACCCCTTGGGGGGTACGTGGTAGGTACGTTTCGTACCCACCACGTACCCCCCACGCCCCCCGAATGAATTTGCGCTCTCCTGGGCTCAAATTTTTGTTTTTTTAAATCTGTTTGCGGATTTGAATTTAATTTTATTTTTAATTTAAGTGGTCACTTGTAAAAATCTCATCCTATGCGCTCATACCCAGTATGGGGTACGTATGGGGTACGATCGTACCCCATACGTACCCTATACGTACTCCACGCCCCCAAAATGAACTTCCGCTCTCCTGGGCTCAAATTTTTGTTTTTTTAAATCTGTTTGCGGATTTGAATTTAATTTTAATTTTTATTTAAGTGGTCACTTGTAAAAATCTCAGCCTATGCGCTCATACTCCTACGTGGTGGGTACGTTTCGTACCCACCACGTACCCCCCACGCCCCCCGAATGAATTTCCGCTCTCCTGGGCTCAAATTTTTGTTTTTTTAAATCTGTTTGCGGATTTGAATTTAATTTTAATTTTAATTTAAGTGGTCACTTGTAAAAATCTCATCCTATGCGCTCATACCCAGTATGGGGTACGTATGGGGTACGATCGTACCCCATACGTACCCTATACGTACTCCACGCCCCCAAAATGAACTTCCGCTCTCCTGGGCTCAAATTTTTGTTTTTTTAAATCTGTTTGCGGATTTGAATTTAATTTTAATTTTAATTTAAGTGGTCACTTGTAAAAATCTCAGCCTATGCGCTCATACCCCTTGGGGGGTACGTGGTGGGTACGTTTCGTACCCACCACGTACCCCCCACGCCCCCCGAATGAATTTCCGCTCTCCTGGGCTCAAATTTTTGTTTTTTTAAATCTGTTTGCGGATTTGAATTTAATTTTAATTTTAATTTAAGTGGTCACTTGTAAAAATCTCAGCCTATGCGCTCATACCCCTTGGGGGGTACGTGGTGGGTACGTTTCGTACCCACCACGTACCCCCACGCCCCCCGAATGAATTTCCGCTCTCCTGGGCTCAAATTTTTGTTTTTTTAAATCTGTTTGCGGATTTGAATTTAATTTTAATTTTAATTTAAATGGTCACTTGTAAAAATCTTATCCTATGCGCTCATACCCCTTGGGGGGTACGTGGTGGGTACGTCCCGTACCCACCACGTACCCCTCACGCCCCCCCCGAATGAATTTCCGCTCTCCTGGGCTCAAATTTTTGTTTTTTTAAATCTGTTTGCGGATTTGAATTTAATTTTAATTTTAATTTAAGTGGTCACTTGTAAAAATCTCATCCTATGCGCTCATACCCAGTATGGGGTACGTATAGGGTACGATCGTACCCCATACGGACCCTATACGTACTCCACGCCCCCAAAATGAACTTCCGCTCTCCTGGGCTCAAATTTTTGTTTTTTTAAATCTGTTTGCGGATTTGAATTTAATTTTAATTTTAATTTAAGTGGTCACTTGTAAAAATCTCATCCTATGCGCTCATACCCCTTGGGGGGTACGTGGTGGGTACGTTTCGTACCCACCACGTACCCCCCACGCGCCCCGAATGAATTTCCGCTCTCCTGGGCTCAAATTTTTGTTTTTTTAAAGCTGTTTGCGGATTTGAATTTAATTTTAATTTAAGTGGTCACTTGTAAAAATCTCATCCTATGCGCTCATACCCAGTATGGGGTACGTATGGGGTACGATCGTACCCCATACGTACCCTTTACGTACTCCACGCCCCCAAAATGAACTTCCGCTCTCCTGGGCTCAAATTTTTGTTTTTTTAAATCTGTTTGCGGATTTGAATTTAATTTTAATTTTAATTTAAGTGGTCACTTGTAAAAATCTCAGCCTATGCGCTCATACCCCTTGGGGGGTACGTGGTGGGTACGTTTTTTTTGCGGATTTGAATTTAATTTTAATTTTAATTTAAGTGGTCACTTGTAAAAATCTCATCCTATGCGCTCATACCACTTGGGGAGTACATGGTGGGTACGTTTCGTATCCACCACGCCCCCCGAATGAATTTCCGCTCTCCTGGGCTCAAATTTTTGTTTTTTTAAATCTGTTTGCGGATTTGAATTTAATTTTAATTTTAATTTAAGTGGTCACTTGTAAAAATCTCAGCCTATGCGCTCATACCCCTTGGGGGGTACGTGGTAAGTACGTTTCGTACCCTATACGTACTCCACGCCCCCAAAATGAATTTCCGCTCTCCTGGGCTCAAATTTTTGTTTTTTTAAATCTGTTTGCGGATTTGAATTTAATTTTAATTTTAATTTAAGTGGTCACTTGTAAAAATCTCATCCTATGCGCTCATACCCAGTATGGGGTACATATGGGGTACGATCGTAACCCATACGTACCCTATACGTACTCCACGCCCCCAAAATGAACTTCCGCTCTCCTGGGCTCAAATTTTTGTTTTTTTAAATCTGTTTGCGGATTTGAATTTAATTTTAATTTTAATTTAAGTGGTCACTTGTAAAAATCTCATCCTATGCGCTCATACCCCTTGGGGGATACGTGGTGGGTACGTTTCGTACCCACCACGTACCCCCAACGCCCCCCGAATGAATTCCCGCTCTCCTGGGCTCAAATTTTTGTTTTTTTAAATCTGTTTGTGGATTTGAATTTAATTTTAATTTTAATTTAAGTGGTCACTTGTAAAAATCTCATCCTATGCGCTCATACCCAGTATGGGGTACGTATGGGGTACGATCGTACCCCATACGTACCCTATACGTACTCCACGCCCCCAAAATGAACTTCCGCTCTCCTGGGCTCAAATTTTTGTTTTTTTAAATCTGTTTGCGGATTTGAATTTAATTTTAATTTTAATTTAAGTGGTCACTTGTAAAAATCTCATCCTATGCGCTCATACCACTTGGGGGGTACATGGTGGGTACGTTTCGTACCCACCACGCCCCCCGAATGAATTTCCGCTCTCCTGGGCTCAAATTTTTGTTTTTTTAAATCTGTTTGCGGATTTGAATTTAATTTTAATTTTAATTTAAGTGGTCACTTGTAAAAATCTCAGCCTATGCGCTCATACCCCTTGGGGGGTACGTGGTGGGTACGTTTCGTACCCACCACGTACCCCCACGCCCCCCGAATGAATACCCGCTCTCCTGGGCTCAAATTTTTGTTTTTTTAAATCTGTTTGCGGATTTGAATTTAATTTTAATTTTAATTTAAGTGGTCACTTGTAAAAATCTCATCCTATGCGCTCATACCCAGTATGGGGTACATATGGGGTACGATCGTAACCCATACGTACCCTATACGTACTCCACGCCCCCAAAATGAACTTCCGCTCTCCTGGGCTCAAATTTTTGTTTTTTTAAATCTGTTTGCGGATTTGAATTTAATTTTAATTTTAATTTAAGTGGTCACTTGTAAAAATCTCATCCTATGCGCTCATACCACTTGGGGGGTACATGGTGGGTACGTTTCGTACCCACCACGCCCCCCGAATGAATACCCGCTCTCCTGGGCTCAAATTTTTGTTTTTTTAAATCTGTTTGCGGATTTGAATTTAATTTTAATTTTAATTTAAGTGGTCACTTGTAAAAATCTCAGCCTATGCGCTCATACCCCTTGGGGGGTACATGGTGGGTACGTTTCGTACCCACCACGTACCCCCACGCCCCCCGAATGAATTTCCGCTCTCCTGGGCTCAAATTTTTGTTTTTTTAAATCTGTTTGCGGATTTGAATTTAATTTTAATTTTAATTTAAGTGGTCACTTGTAAAAATCTCAGCCTATGCGCTCATACCCCTTGGGGGGTACGTGGTGGGTACGTTTCGTACCCACCACGTACCCCCCTCGCCCCCCGAATGAATTTCTGCTCTCCTGGGCTCAAATTTTTGTTTTTTTAAATCTGTTTGCGGATTTGAATTTAATTTTAATTTTAATTTAAGTGGTCAGTTGTAAAAATCTCAGCCTATGTGCTCATACCCCTTGGGGGGTACATGGTGGGTACGTTTCGTACCCACCACGTACCCCCCACGCCACCCGAATGAATTTCCGCTCTCCTGGGCTCAAATTTTTGTTTTTTTAAATCTGTTTGCGGATTTGAATTTAATTTTAATTTTAATTTAAGTGGTCACTTGTAAAAATCTCAGCCTATGCGCTCATACCCCTTCGGGAGTACGTGGTGGGTACGTTTCGTACCCACCACGTACCCCCACGCCCCCCGAATGAATTTCCGCTCTCCTGGGCTCAAATTTTTGTTTTTTTAAATCTGTTTGCGGATTTGAATTTAATTTTAATTTTAATTTAAGTGGTCACTTGTAAAAATCTCATCCTATGCGCTCATACCCAGTATGGGGTACGTATGGGGTACGATCGTACCCCATACGTACCCTATACGTACTCCACGCCCCCAAAATGAACTTCCGCTCTCCTGGGCTCAAATTTTTGTTTTTTTAAATCTGTTTGCGGATTTGAATTTAATTTTAATTTTAATTTAAGTGGTCACTTGTAAAAATCTCATCCTATGCGCTCATACCCAGTATGGGGTACGTATGGGGTACGATCGTACCCCATACGTACCCTATACGTACTCCACGCCCCCAAAATGAACTTCCGCTCTCCTGGGCTTAAATTTTTGTTTTTTTTAAATCTGTTTGCGGATTTGAATTTAATTTTAATTTTAATTTAAGTGGTCACTTGTAAAAATCTCATCTTATGCGCTCATACCCAGTATGGGGTACGTATGGGGTACGATCGTACCCCATACGTACCCTATACGTACTCCACGCCCCCAAAATGAACTTCCGCTCTCCTGGGCTCAAATTTTTGTTTTTTTAAATCTGTTTGCGGATTTGAATTTAATTTTAATTTTAATTTAAGTGGTCACTTGTAAAAATCTCAGCCTATGCGCTCATACCCCTTGGGGGGTACGTGGTGGGTACGTTTCGTACCCACCACGTACCCCCCACGCCCCCCGAATGAATTTCCGCTCTTCTGGGCTCAAATTTTTGTTTTTTTAAATCTGTTTGCGGATTTGAATTTAATTTTAATTTTAATTTAAGTGGTCACTTGTAAAAATCTCAGCCTATGCGCTCATACCCCTTGGGGGGTACGTGGTGGGTACGTTTCGTACCCACCACGTACCCCCCACGCCCCCCGAATGAATTTCTGCTCTCCTGGGCTCAAATTTTTGTTTTTTTAAATCTGTTTGCGGATTTGAATTTAATTTTAATTTTAATTTAAGTGGTCACTTGTAAAAATCTCAGCCTATGTGCTCATACCCCTTGGGGGGTACGTGGTGGGTACGTTTCGTACCCACCACGTACCCCCCACGCCACCCGAATGAATTTCCGCTCTCCTGGGCTCAAATTTTTGTTTTTTTAAATCTGTTTGCGGATTTGAATTTAATTTTAATTTTAATTTAAGTGGTCACTTGTAAAAATCTCAGCCTATGCGCTCATACCCCTTCGGGAGTACGTGGTGGGTACGTTTCGTACCCACCACGTACCCCCACGCCCCCCGAATGAATTTCCGCTCTCCTGGGCTCAAATTTTTGTTTTTTTAAATCTGTTTGCGGATTTGAATTTAATTTTAATTTTAATTTAAGTGGTCAGTTGTAAAAATCTCATCCTATGCGCTCATACCCACTATGGGGTACGTATGGGGTACGATCGTACCCCATACGTACCCTATACGTACTCCACGCCCCCAAAATGAACTTCCGCTCTCCTGGGCTCAAATTTTTGTTTTTTTAAATCTGTTTGCGGATTTGAATTTAATTTTAATTTTAATTTAAGTGGTCACTTGTAAAAATCTCATCCTATGCGCTGATACCCCTTAGGGGGTACGTGGTGGGTACGTTTCGTACCCACCACGTACCCCCCACGCCCCCCGAATGAATTTCCGCTCTCCTGGGCTCACATTTTTGTTTTTTTAAATCTGTTTGCGGATTTGAATTTAATTTTAATTTTAATTTAAGTGGTCACTTGTAAAAATTTCAGCCTATGCGCTCATACCCCTGGGGGGGTACGTGGTGGGTACGTATCGTACCCACCACGTACCCCCCACACCCCCCGAATGAATTTCCGCTCTCCTGGGCTCAAATTTTTGTTTTTTTAAATCTGTTTGCAGATTTGAATTTAATTTTAATTTTAATTTTAATTTAAGTGGTCACTTGTAAAAATCTCATCCTATGCGCTCATACCCAGTATGGGGTACGTATGGGGTACGATCGTACCCCATACGTACCCTATACGTACTCCACGCCCCCAAAATGAACTTCCGCTCTCCTGGGCTTAAATTTTTGTTTTTTTTTTATCTGTTTGCGGATTTGAATTTAATTTTAATTTTAATTTAAGTGGTCACTTGTAAAAATCTCATCTTATGCGCTCATACCCAGTATGGGGTACGTATGGGGTACGATCGTACCCCATACGTACCCTATACATACTCCACGCCCCCAAAATGAACTTCCGCTCTCCTGGGCTCAAATTTTTGTTTTTTTAAATCTGTTTGCGGATTTGAATTTAATTTTAATTTTAATTTAAGTGGTCACTTGTAAAAATCTCAGCCTATGCGCTCATACCCCTTGGGGGGTACGTGGTGGGTACGTTTCGTACCCACCACGTACCCCCCACGCCCCCCGAATGAATTTCCGCTCTTCTGGGCTCAAATTTTTGTTTTTTTAAATCTGTTTGCGGATTTGAATTTAATTTTAATTTTAATTTAAGTGGTCACTTGTAAAAATCTCAGCCTATGCGCTCATACCCCTTGGGGGGTACGTGGTGGGTACGTTTCGCACCCACCACGTACCCCCCACGCCCCCCGAATGAATTTCCGCTCTCCTGGGCTCAAATTTTTGTTTTTTTAAATCTGTTTGCGGATTTGAATTTAATTTTAATTTTAATTTAAGTGGTCACTTGTAAAAATCTCATCCTATGCGCTCATACCCAGTATGGGGTACGTATGGGGTACGATCGTACCCCATACGTAGCCTATACGTACTCCACGCCCCCAAAATGAACTTCCGCTCTCCTAGGCTCAAATTTTTGTTTTTTTAAATCTGTTTGCGGATTTGAATTTAATTTTAATTTTAATTTAAGTGGTCACTTGTAAAAATCTCAGCCTATGCGCTCATACCCCTTGGCGGGTACATGGTGGGTACGTTTCGTACCCACCACGTACCCCCCACGCCCCCCGAATGAATTTCCGCTCTCCTGGGCTCAAATTTTTGTTTTTTTAAATCTGTTTGCGGATTTGAATTTAATTTTAATTTTAATTTAAGTGGTCACTTGTAAAAATCTCAGCCTATGCGCTCATACCCCTTCGGGCGTACGTGGTGGGTACGTTTCGTACCAACCACGTACCCCCCACGCCCCCCGAATGAATTTCCGCTCTCCTGTGCTCAAATTTTTGTTTTTTTAAATCTGTTTGCGGATTTGAATTTAATTTTAATTTTAATTTAAGTGGTCACTTGTAAAAATCTCATCCTATGCGCTCATACCCCTTGGGGGGTACGTGGTGGGTACGTTTCGTACCCACCACGTACCCCCCACGCCCCCCGAATGAATTTCCGCTCTCCTGGGCTCAAATTTTTGTTTTTTTAAATCTGTTTGCGGATTTGAATTTAATTTTAATTTTAATTTAAGTGGTCACTTGTAAAAATCTCAGCCTATGCGCTCATACCCCTTGGGGGGTACGTGGTGGGTACGTTTCGTACCCACCACGTACCCCCCACGCCCCCCGAATGAATTTCCGCTCTCCTGGGCTCAAATTTTTGTTTTTTTAAATCTGTTTGCGGATTTGAATTTAATTTTAATTTTAATTTAAGTGGTCAGTTGTAAAAATCTCATCCTATGCGCTCATACCCAGTATGGGGTACGTATGGGGTACGATCGTACCCCATACGTACCCTATACGTACTCCACGCCCCCAAAATGAACTTCCGCTCTCCTGGGCTCAAATTTTTGTTTTTTTAAATCTGTTTGCGGATTTGAATTTAATTTTAATTTTAATTTAAGTGGTCACTTGTAAAAATCTCATCCTATGCGCTGATACCCCTTAGGGGGTACGTGGTGGGTACGTTTCGTACCCACCACGTACCCCCCACGCCCCCCGAATGAATTTCCGCTCTCCTGGGCTCACATTTTTGTTTTTTTAAATCTGTTTGCGGATTTGAATTTAATTTTAATTTTAATTTAAGTGGTCACTTGTAAAAATTTCAGCCTATGCGCTCATACCCCTGGGGGGGTACGTGGTGGGTACGTATCGTACCCACCACGTACCCCCCACACCCCCCGAATGAATTTCCGCTCTCCTGGGCTCAAATTTTTGTTTTTTTAAATCTGTTTGCAGATTTGAATTTAATTTTAATTTTAATTTTAATTTAAGTGGTCACTTGTAAAAATCTCATCCTATGCGCTCATACCCAGTATGGGGTACGTATGGGGTACGATCGTACCCCATACGTACCCTATACGTACTCCACGCCCCCAAAATGAACTTCCGCTCTCCTGGGCTCAAATTTTTGTTTTTTTAAATCTGTTTGCGGATTTGAATTTAATTTTAATTTTAATTTAAGTGGTCACTTGTAAAAATCTCATCCTATGCGCTCATACCCAGTATGGGGTACGTATGGGGTACGATCGTACCCCATACGTACCCTATACGTACTCCACGCCCCCAAAATGAACTTCCGCTCTCCTGGGCTTAAATTTTTGTTTTTTTTAAATCTGTTTGCGGATTTGAATTTAATTTTAATTTTAATTTAAGTGGTCACTTGTAAAAATCTCATCTTATGCGCTCATACCCAGTATGGGGTACGTATGGGGTACGATCGTACCCCATACGTACCCTATACATACTCCACGCCCCCAAAATGAACTTCCGCTCTCCTGGGCTCAAATTTTTGTTTTTTTAAATCTGTTTGCGGATTTGAATTTAATTTTAATTTTAATTTAAGTGGTCACTTGTAAAAATCTCAGCCTATGCGCTCATACCCCTTGGGGGGTACGTGGTGGGTACGTTTCGTACCCACCACGTACCCCCCACGCCCCCCGAATGAATTTCCGCTCTTCTGGGCTCAAATTTTTGTTTTTTTAAATCTGTTTGCGGATTTGAATTTAATTTTAATTTTAATTTAAGTGGTCACTTGTAAAAATCTCAGCCTATGCGCTCATACCCCTTGGGGGGTACGTGGTGGGTACGTTTCGCACCCACCACGTACCCCCCACGCCCCCCGAATGAATTTCCGCTCTCCTGGGCTCAAATTTTTGTTTTTTTAAATCTGTTTGCGGATTTGAATTTAATTTTAATTTTAATTTAAGTGGTCACTTGTAAAAATCTCATCCTATGCGCTCATACCCAGTATGGGGTACGTATGGGGTACGATCGTACCCCATACGTAGCCTATACGTACTCCACGCCCCCAAAATGAACTTCCGCTCTCCTAGGCTCAAATTTTTGTTTTTTTAAATCTGTTTGCGGATTTGAATTTAATTTTAATTTTAATTTAAGTGGTCACTTGTAAAAATCTCAGCCTATGCGCTCATACCCCTTGGCGGGTACATGGTGGGTACGTTTCGTGCCCACCACGTACCCCCCACGCCCCCCGAATGAATTTCCGCTCTCCTGGGCTCAAATTTTTGTTTTTTTAAATCTGTTTGCGGATTTGAATTTAATTTTAATTTTAATTTAAGTGGTCACTTGTAAAAATCTCAGCCTATGCGCTCATACCCCTTCGGGGGTACGTGGTGGGTACGTTTCGTACCAACCACGTACCCCCCACGCCCCCCGAATGAATTTCCGCTCTCCTGGGCTCAAATTTTTGTTTTTTTAAATCTGTTTGCGGATTTGAATTTAATTTTAATTTTAATTTAAGTGGTCACTTGTAAAAATCTCATCCTATGCGCTCATACCCCTTGGGGGGTACGTGGTGGGTACGTTTCGTACCCACCACGTACCCCCCACGCCCCCCGAATGAATTTCCGCTCTCCTGGGCTCAAATTTTTGTTTTTTTAAATCTGTTTGCGGATTTGAATTTAATTTGAATTTTAATTTAAGTGGTCACTTGTAAAAATCTCAGCCTATGCGCTCATACCCCTTGGGGGGTACGTGGTGGGTACGTTTCGTACCCACCACGTACCCCCCACGCCCCCCGAATGATTTTCGGCTCTCCTGGGCTCAAATTTTTGTTTTTTTAAATCTGTTTGCGGATTTGAATTTAATTTTAATTTTAATTTAAGTGGTCACTTGTAAAAATCTCAGCCTATGCGCTCATACCCCTTGGGGAGTACGTGGTGGGTACGTTTCGTACCCACTACGTACCCCCCACGCCCCCCGAATGAATTTCCGCTCTCCTGGGCTCAAATTTTTGTTTTTTTAAATCTGTTTGCGGATTTGAATTTAATTTTAATTTTAATTTAAGTGGTCACTTGTAAAAATCTCAGCCTATGCGCTCATACCCCTTGGGGGGTACGTGGTGGGTACGTTTCGTACCCACCACGTACCCCCCACGCCCCCCGAATGAATTTCTGCTCTCCTGGGCTCAAATTTATGTTTTTTTAAATCTGTTTGCGGATTTGAATTTAATTTTAATTTTAATTTAAGTGGTCACTTGTAAAAATCTCATCCTATGCGCTCATACCCCTTGGGGGGTACGTGGTGGGTACGTTTCGTACCCACCACGTACCCCCCACGCCCCCCGAATGAATTCCCGCTCTCCTGGGCTCAAATTTTTGTTTTTTTAAATCTGTTTGCGGATTTGAATTTAATTTTAATTTTAATTTAAGTGGTCACTTGTAAAAATCTCATCCTATGCGCTCATACCCCTTGGGGGGTACGTGGTGGGTACGTTTCGTACCCACCACGTACCCCCACGCCCCCCGAATGAATTTCCGCTCTCCTGGGCTCAAATTTTTGTTTTTTTAAATCTGTTTGCGGATTTGAATTTAATTTTAATTTTAATTTAAGTGGTCACTTGTAAAAATCTCATCCTATGCGCTCATACCCAGTATGGGGTACATATGGGGTACGATCGTAACCCATACGTACCCTATACGTACTCCACGCCCCCAAAATGAACTTCCGCTCTCCTGGGCTCAAATTTTTGTTTTTTTAAATCTGTTTGCGGATTTGAATTTAATTTTAATTTTAATTTAAGTGGTCACTTGTAAAAATCTCATCCTATGCGCTCATACCCAGTATGGGGTACGTATGGGATACGACCGTACCCCATACGTACCCTATACGTACTCCACGCCCCCAAAATGAACTTCCGCTCTCCTGGGCTTAAATTTTTGTTTTTTTAAATCTGTTTGCGGATTTGAATTTAATTTTAATTTTAATTTAAGTGGTCACTTATAAAAATCTCAGCCTATGCGCTCATACTCCTTGGGCGGTACACGGTGGGTACGTTTTGTACCCACCACGCCCCCCGAATGAATTTCCGCCCTCCTGGGCTCAAATTTTTGTTTTTTTAAATCTGTTTGCGGATTTGAATTTAATTTTAATTTTAATTTAAGTGGTCACTTGTAAAAATCTCAGCCTATGCGCTCATACCCCTTGGAAGGTACGTAGTGGGTACGTTTCGTACCCACCACGTACCCCCCCCCCCCGCCCCCCATGAATTTCCGCTCTCCTGGGCTCAAATTTTTGTTTTTTTAAATCTGTTTGCGGATTTGAATTTAATTTTAATTTTAATTTAAGTGGTCACTTGTAAAAATCTCATCCTATGCGCTCATACCCAGTATGGGGTACGTATGGGGTACGATCGTACCGCATACGTACCCTATACGTACTCCACGCCCCCAAAATGAACTTCCGCTCTCCTGGGCTCAAATTTTTGTTTTTTTAAATCTGTTTGCGGATTTGAATTTAATTTTAATTTTAATTTAAGTGGTCACTTGTAAAAATCTCATCCTATGCGCTCATACCCCTTGGGGGTACATGGTGGGTACGTTTCGTACCCACCACGTACCCCCACGCGCCCCGAATGAATTTCCGCTCTCCTGGGCTCAAATTTTTGTTTTTTTAAATCTGTTTGCGGATTTGAATTTAATTTTAATTTTAATTTAAGTGGTCACTTGTAAAAATCTCAGCCTATGCGCTCATACCCCTTGGCGGGTACGTGGTGGGTACGTTTCGTACCCACCACGTACCCCCCACGCCCCCCGAATGAATTTCTGCTCTCCTGGGCTCAAATTTTTGTTTTTTTAAATCTGTTTGCGGATTTGAATTTAATTTTAATTTTAATTTAAGTGGTCACTTGTAAAAATCTCAGCCTATGTGCTCATACCCCTTGGGGGGTACGTGGTGGGTACGTTTCGTACCCACCACGTACCCCCCACGCCACCCGAATGAATTTCCGCTCTCCTGGGCTCAAATTTTTGTTTTTTTAAATCTGTTTGCGGATTTGAATTTAATTTTAATTTTAATTTAAGTGGTCACTTGTAAAAATCTCAGCCTATGCGCTCATACCCCTTGGGGGGTACGTGGTGGGTACGTTTCGTACCCACCACGCACCCCCCACGCCCCCCGAATGAATTTCCGCTCTCCTGGGCTCAAATTTTTGTTTTTTTAAATCTGTTTGCGGATTTGAATTTAATTTTAATTTTAATTTAAGTGGTCACTTGTAAAAATCTCATCCTATGCGCTCATACCCAGTATGGGGTACGCATGGGGTACGATCGTACCCCATACGTACCCTATACGTACTCCACGCCCCCAAAATGAACTTCCGCTCTCCTGGGCTCAAATTTTTGTTTTTTTAAATCTGTTTGCGGATTTGAATTTAATTTGAATTTTAATTTAAGTGGTCACTTGTAAAAATCTCAGCCTATGCGCTGATACCCCTTAGGGGGTACGTGGTGGGTACGTTTCGTACCCACCACGTACCCCCCACGCCCCCCGAATGAATTTCCGCTCTCCTGGGCTCAAATTTTTGTTTTTTTAAATCTGTTTGCGGATTTGAATTTAATTTTAATTTTAATTTAAGTGGTCACTTGTAAAAATTTCAGCCTATGCGCTCATACCCCTTGGGGGGTACGTGGTGGGTACGTTTCGTACCCACCACGTACCCCCCACACCCCCCGAATGAATTTCCGCTCTCCTGGGCTCAAATTTTTGTTTTTTTAAATCTGTTTGCAGATTTGAATTTAATTTTAATTTTAATTTAAGTGGTCACTTGTAAAAATCTCATCCTATGCGCTCATACCCAGTATGGGGTACGTATGGGGTACGATCGTACCCCATACGTACCCTATACGTACTCCACGCCCCCAAAATGAACTTCCGCTCTCCTGGGCTCAAATTTTTGTTTTTTTAAATCTGTTTGCGGATTTGAATTTAATTTTAATTTTAATTTAAGTGGTCACTTGTAAAAATCTCATCCTATGCGCTCATACCCAGTATGGGGTACGTATGGGGTACGATCGTACCCCATACGTACCCTATACGTACTCCACGCCCCCAAAATGAACTTCCGCTCTCCTGGGCTTAAATTTTTGTTTTTTTAAATCTGTTTGCGGATTTGAATTTAATTTTAATTTTAATTTAAGTGGTCACTTGTAAAAATCTCATCTTATGCGCTCATATCCAGTATGGGGTACGTATGGGGTACGATCGTACCCCATACGTACCCTATACGTACTCCACGCCCCCAAAATGAACTTCCGCTCTCCTGGGCTCAAATTTTTGTTTTTTTAAATCTGTTTGCGGATTTGAATTTAATTTTAATTTTAATTTAAGTGGTCACTTGTAAAAATCTCAGCCTATGCGCTCATACCCCTTGGGGGGTACATGGTGGGTACGTTTCATACCCACCACGTACCCCCCATGCCCCCCGAATGAATTTCCGCTCTCCTGGGCTCAAATTTTTGTTTTTTTAAATCTGTTTGCGGATTTGAATTTAATTTTAATTTTAATTTTAGTGGTCACTTGTAAAAATCTCATCCTATGCGCTCATACCCAGTATGGGGTACGTATGGGGTACGATCGTACCCCATACGTAGCCTATACGTACTCCACGCCCCCAAAATGAACTTCCGCTCTCCTGGGCTCAAATTTTTGTTTTTTTAAATCTGTTTGCGGATTTGAATTTAATTTTAATTTTAATTTAAGTGGTCACTTGTAAAAATCTCAGCCTATGCGCTCATACCCCTTGGTGGGTACATGGTGGGTACGTTTCGTACCCACCACGTACCCCCCACGCCCCCCGAATGAATTTCCGCTCTCCTGGGCTAAAATTTTTGTTTTTTTAAATCTGTTTGCGGATTTGAATTTAATTTTAATTTTAATTTAAGTGGTCACTTGTAAAAATCTCATCCTATGCGCTCATACCCCTTGGGGGGTACGTGGTGGGTACGTTTCGTACCCAGCACGTACCCCCCCCCCCCCCCCGCCCCCCGAATGAATTTCCGCTCTTCTGGGCTCAAATTTTTGTTTTTTTAAATCTGTTTGCGGATTTGAATTTAATTTTAATTTTAATTTAAGTGGTCACTTGTAAAAATCTCATCCTATGCGCTCATACCCAGTATGGGGTACGTATGGGGTACGATCGTACCCCATACGTACCCTATACGTACTCCACGCCCCCAAAATGAACTTCCGCTCTCCTGGGCTAAAATTTTTGTTTTTTTAAATCTGTTTGCGGATTTGAATTTAATTTTAATTTTAATTTAAGTGGTCACTTGTAAAAATCTCAGCCTATGCGCTCATACCCCTTGGGGGGTACATGGTGGGTACGTTTCGTACCCACCACGTACCCCCCACGCCCCCCGAATGAATTTCCGCTCTCCTGGGCTCAAATTTTTGTTTTTTTAAATCTGTTTGCGGATTTGAATTTAATTTTAATTTTAATTTAAGTGGTCACTTGTAAAAATCTCATCCTATGCGCTCATACCCAGTATGGGGTACGTATGGGGTACGATCGTACCCCATACGTACCCTATACGTACTCCACGCCCCCAAAATGAACTTCCGCTCTCCTGGGCTAAAATTTTTGTTTTTTTAAATCTGTTTGCGGATTTGAATTTAATTTTAATTTTAATTTAAGTGGTCACTTGTAAAAATCTCAGCCTATGCGCTCATACCCCTTGGAGGGTACGTGGTGGGTACGTTTCGTACCCAGCACGTACCTTCCCCCGCCCCCCGAATGAATTTCCGCTCTTCTGGGCTCAAATTTTTGTTTTTTTAAATCTGTTTGCGGATTTGAATTTAATTTTAATTTTAATTTAAGTGGTCACTTGTAAAAATCTCATCCTATGCGCTCATACCCAGTATGGGGTACGTATGGGGTACGATCGTACCCCATACGTACCCTATACGTACTCCACGCCCCCAAAATGAACTTCCGCTCTCCTGGGCTAAAATTTTTGTTTTTTTAAATCTGTTTGCTGATTTGAATTTAATTTTAATTTTAATTTAAGTGGTCACTTGTAAAAATCTCAGCCTATGCGCTCATACCCCTTGGCGGGTACATGGTGGGTACGTTTCGTACCCACCACGTACCCCCCACGCCCCCCGAATGAATTTCCGCTCTCCTGGGCTCAAATTTTTGTTTTTTTAAATCTGTTTGCGGATTTGAATTTAATTTTAATTTTAATTTAAGTGGTCACTTGTAAAAATCTCAGCCTATGCGCTCATACCCCTTGGGGGGTACGTGGTGGGTACGTTTCGTACCCACCACGTACCCCCCACGCCCCCCGAATGAATTTCTGCTCTCCTGGGCTCAAATTTTTGTTTTTTTAAATCTGTTTGCGGATTTGAATTTAATTTTAATTTTAATTTAAGTGGTCACTTGTAAAAATCTCATCCTATGCGCTCATACCCCTTGGGGGGTACGTGGTGGGTACGTTTCGTACCCACCACGTACCCCCCACGCCCCCCGAATGAATTTCCGCTCTCCTGGGCTCAAATTTTTGTTTTTTTAAATCTGTTTGCGGATTTGAATTTAATTTTAATTTTAATGTAAGTGGTCACTTGTAAAAATCTCAGCCTATGCGCTCATACCCCTTGGAGGGTACATGGTGGGTACGTTTCGTACCCACCACGTACCCCCCACGCCCCCCGAATGAATTTCCGCTCTCCTGGGCTCAAATTTTTGTTTTTTTAAATCTGTTTGCGGATTTGAATTTAATTTTAATTTTAATTTAAGTGGTCACTTGTAAAAATCTCATCCTATGCGCTCATACCCAGTATGGGGTACGTATGGGGTACGATCGTACCCCATACGTACCCTATACGTACTCCACGCCCCCAAAATGAGCTTCCGCTCTCCTGGGCTCAAATTTTTGTTTTTTTAAATCTGTTTGCGGATTTGAATTTAATTTTAATTTTAATTTAAGTGGTCACTTGTAAAAATCTCAGCCTATGCGCTCATACCCCTTGGGGGGTACATGGTGGGTACGTTTCGTACCCACCACGTACCCCCCACGCCCCCCGAATGAATTTCCGCTCTCCTGGGCTCAAATTTTTGTTTTTTTAAATCTGTTTGCGGATTTGAATTTAATTTTAATTTTAATTTAAGTGGTCACTTGTAAAAATCTCATCCTATGCGCTCATACCCAGTATGGGGTACGTATGGGGTACGATCGTACCCCATACGTACCCTATACGTACTCCACGCCCCCAAAATGAACTTCCGCTCTCCTGGGCTCAAATTTTTGTTTTTTTAAATCTGTTTGCGGATTTGAATTTAATTTTAATTTAAATTTAAGTGGTCACTTGTAAAAATCTCAGCCTATGCGCTCATACCCCTTGGGGGGTACATGGTGGGTACGTTTCATACCCACCACGTACCCCCCATGCCCCCCGAATGAATTTCCGCTCTCCTGGGCTCAAATTTTTGTTTTTTTAAATCTGTTTGCGGATTTGAATTTAATTTTAATTTTAATTTTAGTGGTCACTTGTAAAAATCTCATCCTATGCGCTCATACCCAGTATGGGGTACGTATGGGGTACGATCGTACCCCATACGTAGCCTATACGTACTCCACGCCCCCAAAATGAACTTCCGCTCTCCTAGGCTCAAATTTTTGTTTTTTTAAATCTGTTTGCGGATTTGAATTTAATTTTAATTTTAATTTAAGTGGTCACTTGTAAAAATCTCAGCCTATGCGCTCATACCCCTTGGCGGGTACATGGTGGGTACGTTTCGTACCCACCACGTACCCCCACGCCCCCCGAATGAATTTCCGCTCTCCTGGGCTCAAATTTTTGTTTTTTTAAATCTGTTTGCGGATTTGAATTTAATTTTAATTTTAATTTAAGTGGTCACTTGTAAAAATCTCAGCCTATGCGCTCATACCCCTTGGGGGGTACGTGGTGGGTACGTTTCGTACCCACCACGTACCCCCCACGCCCCCCGAATGAATTTCTGCTCTCCTGGGCTCAAATTTTTGTTTTTTTAAATCTGTTTGCGGATTTGAATTTAATTTTAATTTTAATTTAAGTGGTCACTTGTAAAAATCTCAGCCTATGCGCTCATACCCCTTGGGGGGTACGTGGTGGGTACGTTTCGTACCCACCACGTACCCCCCACGCCCCCCAAAATGAACTTCCGCTCTCCTGGGCTAAAATTTTTGTTTTTTTAAATCTGTTTGCGGATTTGAATTTAATTTTAATTTTAATTTAAGTGGTCACTTGTAAAAATCTCAGCCTATGCGCTCATACCCAGTATGGGGTACGTATGGGGTACGATCGTACCCCATACGTACCCTATACGTACTCCACGCCCCCAAAATGGACATCCGCTCTCCTGGGCTAAAATTTTTGTTTTTTTAAATCTGTTTGCGGATTTGAATTTAATTTTAATTTTAATTTAAGTGGTCACTTGTAAAAATCTCAGCCTATGCGCTCATACCCAGTATGGGGTACGTATGGGGTACGATCGTACCCCATACGTACCCTATACGTACTCCACTCCCCCAAAATGAACTTCCGCTCTCATGGGCTCAAATTTTTGTTTTTTTAAATCTGTTTGCGGATTTGAATTTAATTTTAATTTTAATTTAAGTGGTCACTTGTAAAAATCTCAGCCTATGCGCTCATACCCCTTGGGGGGTACATGGTGGGTACGTTTCGTACCCACCACGTACCCCCCACGCCCCCCGAATGAATTTCCGCTCTCCTGGGCTCAAATTTTTGTTTTTTTAAATCTGTTTGCGGATTTGAATTTAATTTTAATTTTAATTTAAGTGGTCACTTGTAAAAATCTCATCCTATGCGCTCATACCCAGTATGGGGTACGTATGGGGTACGATCGTACCCCATACGTACCCTATACGTACTCCACGCCCCCAAAATGAGCTTCCGCTCTCCTGGGCTCAAATTTTTGTTTTTTTAAATCTGTTTGCGGATTTGAATTTAATTTTAATTTTAATTTAAGTGGTCACTTGTAAAAATCTCAGCCTATGCGCTCATACCCCTTGGGGGTACATGGTGGGTACGTTTCGTACCCACCACGTACCCCCCACGCCCCCCAAAATGAACTTCCGCTCTCCTGGGCTAAAATTTTTGTTTTTTTAAATCTGTTTGCGGATTTGAATTTAATTTTAATTTTAATTTAAGTGGTCACTTGTAAAAATCTCATCCTATGCGCTCATACCCAGTATGGGGTACCCTATACGTACTCCACGCCCCCAAAATGAACTTCCGCTCTCCTGGGCTCAAATTTTTGTTTTTTTAAATCTGTTTGCGGATTTGAATTTAATTTTAATTTTAATTCAAGTGGTCACTTGTAAAAATCTCATCCTATGCGCTCATACCCCTTGGGGGGTACGTGGTGGGTACGTTTCGTACCCACCACGTACCCCCACGCCCCCCGAATGAATTTCCGCTCTCCTGGGCTCAAATTTTTGTTTTTTTAAATCTGTTTGCGGATTTGAATTTAATTTTAATTTTAATTTAAGTGGTCACTTGTAAAAATCTCATCCTATGCGCTCATACCCAGTATGGGGTACGTATGTGGTACGATCATACCCCATACGTACCCTATACGTACTCCACGCCCCCAAAATGAACTTCCGCTCTCCTGGGCTCAAATTTTTGTTTTTTTAAATCTGTTTGCGGATTTGAATTTAATTTTAATTTTAATTTAAGTGGTCACTTGTAAAAATCTCAGCCTATGCGCTCATACCCCTTGGGGGGTACGTGGTGGGTACGTTTCGTACCCACCACGTACCCCCACGCCCCCCGAATGAATTTCCGCTCTCCTGGGCTCAAATTTTTGTTTTTTTAAATCTGTTTGCGGATTTGAATTTAATTTTAATTTTAATTTGAGTTGTCACTTGTAAAAATCTCAGCCTATGCGCTCATACCCCTTGGGGGGTACGTGGTGTGTACGTTTCGTACCCACCACGTACCCCCCACGCCCCCCGAATGAATTTCCGCTCTCCTGGGCTCAAATTTTTGTTTTTACATTATTATTTCAATAATACAGTATTGTTATCGATTTTTAAAAAAAAAAAATTTGCTGCCCTCAAAATTTTTTTTTTACGTTTCATGACGAGTAGACACGAAAAAAGCAAAAAAAAATGTCAGTCCGTCTGTCCGCCGTACGCCGTACGCCGTACGTCTACCGGTGTACGCAAAATTGTTTGAAGGCTCGTAGCACCCAAACCCTACAAGCTATTTAGTTGAATTTTTTTTCCTGGGTAGAGTGGGTAGGTTCCCTGAAGTGACCAAATTTGGAGGGGGGTGTAAGGGGGGAGGAGGGGGAAGTTTTTTAGACGGAAAATTTTGGTTTCTTGATGTCAGCAACCGCTTATGCTAGGCGGCTGAAATTTTAAATTTATATAGAGCTTCGGTAGTGGACCCATTTGCAAAAAAATTGCCGATATAGGTGAAGGGGTTCGGGAGTGGGGGAAAAAATAATGCGTCCGAAATGCAAAAAAGGTGAGATCGACACATTCTAAAATCCATATCTCCTAAACGGTTAATGTCACAAAATTGAAACTTAATGAATATCTGTAGGTATACTAGGAAAATAGATCGGAAACAAAAATTTGAGTGGGGGCAGTGACATACGGGGGTGGGGGCTGAAAAACTTTAGAATACGATATCTCATGAACTAATTGTACTAGATAAATAGAATTTGGTTTGTGTATAAAAGTTGACAAATGAAGTTAGCTGAAAGCAAAATTTTTTAAGGGGGCGGTGGAGCATGAAAGTGGAGGGGATAAGAATTTTTCAAAAAAATCACGTCTCATATCTCAAGAACCGTGTAAGATAGATGCTTAAAATTTTTACCAAAAGTAGGCCTAATAGACCCCTAGCGGAATAAAAATTTAGGAAGTGTGGGTGTAGAGGGTGAGGGTGGGGGAGGGTGAAAAGGAAAAATTTCGATTTTAATATCTCGACAACCTATAATGATATAAAGCTGAAACTTGGTATTTGGATAGAGCTATATTAGTAGCATCTTGGAAAAATATAGTTTTTTATAGGGGTAGTATGGTAGTATGGGGTGGGGGGTGTTTTTCCTATCTATAGAACGGCTTATGCTACAAAGTTGAAACTCAGTACGTTTATGTAAATTAACTAGAAAACTAATTTAAATAGAAAAAAATTTCAAATTTCCATTGGCGTTCAGAGGGGGGGCAAAATAAATGATCAGTGAAAATGGAATGCATATATTTTCACGATTTTCGTCATATCTATTAGGTCTTCCCAAATATTGAATTCATTTTTATTGTACGACTTCTTCATATAAATACCTAGAAAGTGCTTTCAGGGTTTTTTTAAATTCGACCCCTAAGGGGGTGCGAAGGTGGTTGTAAACTTTTTCACGAATTCTACTATATCCCCACGTCTTATCAGATATCGAATATATTTTCAGTTTCACGTGCTTGCGTAATAATCGCCTAAAACTTGTTTTTAGGTTTTTTCCTTTTTCAGCCCAGAAGAGGGTATAAACGGGTTGAACACGTTTTCACGAGTTCCGTCATTTCTTTTAGAAGTGATAAGAAATTGAATTGGTTCCTACTTTCTCGTGCTGTCTTCATATTTATTTATTAACTCCTTTCAGGATTTTTGGATATTCAACCCCCAAGTGGGTGGAAGGAGGTTGCATATCTGGTGATATATCGAATTCATTTTTACTTCCTAAGGTTTCCTATATAAAAAAGCCAAAAAGTCAATTTTAGTATTTTAGATATTCAATCCTCATGGGTGTAAGGGGGTTGTATGCTTTTCAAAGTTTCGACATATTTCTTAAGTTCGATGAGATATTAGATCGCTTTTCATTTCCACAGACTTTTTATATAATCGCCTACAAACCCATTTCTCAATTTTTGGATATTCAACCCACAAGGGTTTGTACATGTTTTCACAATTTTTGCCATTCCTAAGTTCTGATGAGATATAAAATTGATTATTACGGCCAACCAATTCACGATTTTTCGAATTTCCAGAACCAAGGGGGTGTGAACGGTTTGCTTACGTTTTCACAAATTTTTCAAAATCCGTCATATCTCATGAGATATCAAGTTGCTTCTTATGAAATCATCTAAAAACCTGTTTCACAATTTTTTCGAAATTCAAACCCCAATTGGAAGTAATGGGTTTGTATACGTTTTAACAATTCGTCATATCTCTTAAGTCTGATAAGGCAGCAAATTCGTTCGTTTTACTTCTATGGGCTTTTAGTGTACATAATATACCGAAATTCGAATAGTCTACACGGGCTTTTTCAATGTTTAATCGGCTAAAAATCACTATTTTAAATATTTTTATATTAAGAACAAAAATAATTTTCCAAGAAATCTAATAATCTCGAAGCAACTCATGATACACTCCGACTTTGACCGCTCCCGAACTTTGACCCGAAAAATAATAAAGTTTCGCCCAGACCATTGGCAGATTTTTTTATTTATCTACCTGGGACCTGTACTCTTAGTTGACTTCGTCAGCTGTGTTAAATTAGTCAAGACAAGCCAAGACACCAACTAAAATTTATTTGGGACAAGAATTTTACTATTCATGACGTCATAAGCTGTTATAATTAGACGTAGACAAAGCTGGCAACATGTCCGTAATAGGTCATCAGTATTGCTTTATGTGTGATTGGAAGTTTATCCTATCCAGTAAATTTAATAGCCTAAATAGGTACATGCTTCCTTTTCAGGTTAGGCTAGTTTTACAAATATGAACAACAATTTGAGCTCAAGAACTGAGTTCTGAAAATTACTAAAACAGCTTGTACATATTTATGTACACTTATGTATAATATTGCTTACTACTACACAAAATGATATGTCAAATTTGGACAGAGGAAAATATACCCGACGATTGGCGAAAAAGCATTATATGTCCATTTTATAAGAAAGGAGACAAACTCTGCTGTGAGAACTGCAGAGGAATATTATTGTTGTGTACATCCTACAAAATACTGACAAAAATAATTGAACGTCGCCTTAAGCCCTATACTAACGAAACAATTGGCGAATACCAAGGTGGATTCAGAACCGGACGATCTACAACATACCAGACATTCTCGGTGAAACAGGAGCTTGAAAAATGCTGGGAATATAACACAGATGTGCATCAAATCTTCGTAAATTTTAAACAAGCCTATGACAGTATTGACAGGAGAGTACTGTACCAAATCATGCTTGATTTTGGAATTCCACCAAAATTAGTTCGACTAACGAGACTCACAATGGCGAACACTGAATCCCAAGTAAGAATACAAACCGATTCCATAACCAGATTTCGAACGGAATGTGGTTTAAAGCAGGGAGATGGACTAGCCACACTGAGAGAAATAATTAGTTGGCATGAGTTTGCATCAATAAAATTTTTGTTGCAGCAATCGAAGTTCATTTATGGTAATAGGAATTTGCTTGAAGCAATAGGTGTTCGGTTGTACTAAAAAATATTCCTTCAAGGGAATAAAAAACGCGATACACGCAATAGAAACATTCTGTTAATACAATCAAATTAATTCGTTTGTTCGGTTCTGTTGAGACAACCGAACAAAAAAATGTCTAGCAACTCAATTTTGATTGTTGCAATAGAATGTTGATCATCACAAACGATTTACGGCATCTTTCAGTTGTGATAACCGAATGTGTGTTCCGTCAACCAAATGTATGTTTCGGTAACTTAGTTAATACGTTGGGTGTAGTCCAGTGGTAGTGTAAACATTGCCACCGGGGTTCAATTCCCACTCAATGCATAATTTATTTATGAATTTTTTTTCAGCTGCTATTGGTTTCGGAATATTATATTAATATAAATCGTGAACAGTGCGGAATGTTCAATAGGGGTCACTTGTAAAGGATTTAAACCTGAGAAAATGAGTTCTGTTTACATTCTTTTCATATTCACAAACACCATCAGAGCTACCAGACAGTAGTTGATTTGCTATAGGCAACTTTGCTGTTCTGGTAGATCGTATTACAGCTAATAGTATTGCAAAATTATTATCATTAACACCTGCTAGTGCACTGCCGTACGCGGCCCGATTACTGATCATCCTTCCCATCCCTAAAACTGAATAAGTTCGGTATCCCCTTTCTTCTCCACAATTCCTTCCAACTCTCCTCTCCTTCGCACCAAGATACACGAAAAAATATTTGATAGAAGATTACCGGGGCCAATTGGGCTCAGTTTGTTCTTGAAAATTAGCCAAAAACAACCATCAGCCGTAGGCGCCGTGCCATTGTGTAGTGGGATCACAGCGGACCCACCCATCTAGCGGTCTATGTGCTAGCGATCTCTGCCAATAGGTACCTACCTAACCTAACTTAAATAATCCACATTAGACATTAAGCTAAGTTGCACACAGGGAAATGAAAATGAAAGGTCTTCGGTGGCGCAGTGGTTAGCGCGCCAATCCAAAAACTTTCAACACCGGGTTCGATTCCTACCTACAGCCATGGGTTTTATTCAGTCAAGTAAGTAAGAAATAATATTTGAAATAGGAAAATAGTGTCTTAGAAGAGTTTTCTATCTCCAACCTAGGTAACAAAAAAGAATTCAGTGTAGAATTTAACACAAATTACTTTTTTACTTTATTATTTTAATAATAAGGTATTGTTATCGATTTTAAAAAAAAAAAAATTTGCTACCCTGAAAATTTTTTTTACACGTTTCCTGACTAATAGACACCAAAAAAGCAAAAAAAATGTTCAGTCCGTCTGTGCGCCGTACGCCGTCCGCCGTACGCAAAACGTTTGAAAGCTTATAGCTCTCAAACTCTTTGAGCTATTAAGTTGAATTTTTTTTCGTTGGTAGACTGAGCAGACCTCTTCAAGTGGCCACCTTTTGAGTGGTGGGGGTGCGAGGGGGGAGGTGGGGGGGAGCGTTTTAGACGAACAATTTTGGTTTCTAGATCTCAGTAACCGCAGAGGCTAGGAGACTGAAACTTGGAATTTATATAGAGAATCGATAGTGGACCCATTTGCAAAAAAAAATGAAAATATGGGTAAAGGGGTGTGGAAGTGGGGGGAATAATAATGCGTTCGAAACGCTCGAAAGCCGAGATCGAGACATTCTAAAATCCATATATCCTAATCGGTTAATGTCACGAAATTAAAACTTTATGAACATCTGTGGATATACTAGGAGAATAGATCTGAAACAAATTTTTGAGAGGGGGCAGTGACGTACGGGGGTGGGGGTTAAAAAACTTTAGATTACGATATCTCACGAACCAATTGCACTAAAGAAATAAAATTCGATTTCTATATAAGTGTTGACAAATAAAGTTTGCTCAAAGTAAAATTTTTTAAGGGAGCGGTGGAGCATGGAAGTGGAGGGGGTAAGCATTTTTTTAAAAATCTCGTCTCATATCTCAAGAACAATGTAAGATAGATGCTTAAAATTTTTACCAGAAGTAGGCCTAATATACCCCTTTCATGGATGAGGGTGTAGAGGGTAAGGGTGGGGGAGGGCGAAAAGTAAAAAGTTCCGATTTTTATATCTCGAGAACCTATAACAATTTAACGCTGAAACTTGGTATTTAGATTGAACTATAGTAGATGTTGGAAAAATATAATTGTTTATAGGGGAGGTTTGGTACGGGGGTGGGGGGTGTTTTTCTTAACTATAGAACGGCTTATGCTAGAAAGTTGAAATTTGGTACGTATATGTAAATCAACTAGGAAAGTAATTCTGATTAAAAAAATGCAAAATAATAAAATAGACAATCGAAGAAAATGTAGAGAAGAAACTTCGAACTTTCGAAGAAAAGACATCTGAGATTGTGGAAGAAGTTGAACGCTTAAAAAGGGACTTTGATAACGGGAAAGCGACTGGAGTCATCAAGACAGAACACGTTACGCACAAAGATCTCAAAGCTCCGATTTTCGACGGACAACCACCGTGGGCTATCTATAAGACCCAGTTTGAGGCTGCCGCGAGAAATAATCATTGGAATGATTTGGAACGAGGAACGGCTCTTATATTAGCGCTAAGAGGCCCACCAGCAGAGGTTCTTCAAACAATTCCTCAAGAGCAGCAGCAAGATTTTTCGACGTTGGTACAGACCTTGGATCTTTATTACGGCAGTGACCACATGCGAGAGATCTACAAGATGCAACTCCACACCCGAAGTCAAAAGGATGGCGAAACATTGCAAGAGCTAGCGCTCGATATAGAACGACTTACGTTGCTTTCATTCCCTAATGTGCAAGGCGAACAACGCAGTGATTTGGCTGTCTTCACATTTAATAATGCCGTACAGGATGAAGAACTACAGTTGTCATTAAAATTGGCAGGAAAGAAAACGATTGGCGAAGCTTTAGTATATGGGCTTACGTTCGAAGCTGCCAAGCAAAGCTCGTGGAGTAACTACCGAATCCGAAAAATAACAGAAAAGTGTGTATGCGAGAGAGCAGAGTACACCAAGCGGAGCGTAGGATCTGGTGGCCCCCGATGCTGGAATTGCGGAAAGGCGGGACACTTAAGTCGGGATTGCAGATCAGCGGATTACACTGGAAGAGCGATACTCCACCATTGCCGCAATGAAAACACAAGTCAATCTTACGTGAGTCGGAGATTGGAACACGCTAGGCTCAGCGTTCTACGATGTTGGCATTGCGGACAGGACGGCCATTTACGGCGTGATTGTTGGCAACTAAGAAGAAACAGAAATAATTACGATGGCCACACTTCAAACCAATGAGCGGGAAAGAACTGTTGACACCGATTGCCGGTGGAAAGGAACCGGAAGACAAGGCAAACGTCGCGGAGCGATGCGATGTTGGAACTGTGGACAAGAAGGACACTTAAGGTTTGATTGTCGAAATCCGAAGAGAACGCCGAATTATTGTTCGGATTGTACTGCCGAACAAAGGAGTACCAGAGGCGCAAAGCTACAGAGCCAATTAGAAGAGACGGAAATTGGCTGGTGAAATCAACATCAGCGTATTGTGATGCAGAATAGTCAACAAGAGAAAGAGGTCGTGGGGAACTTGCGACGATTAAAAGTTTGTGATCGACAGCAGGCAAAACATTACCAAACTCGGGACAAAATCTGTTCAACAACTAATCACCAGAATGCAGAGAATTGTCAACGAGCGAAATCGTCCAGCTACAGAAATGGCGATCTAGTATTGTTGCACAGCACTGGAAGACAGAGGGAAACATCGTCAAAACATCAGTGCAACGGTAAAGGATGGCATCGAGTCAGCACGGAACTAAAGGAGGGAATACCACGGACCAAAATGAAAAATGACGTCACTGACGAGGGAGCTACTCTGTTCGGGACGAACAGAAACTAAGGAGGGAGTAATGTTACGTGTAAGCCTGGCAACCGCGCAACCGTACAACTCGATCGTTACACATAATGGAAACCACAACAACCGAATACCTAGTTGCAAAATAACCCAATTAGAAATAAGGCGAAACGGCACGGTTGTATCTCTCTTCTTATCGAATGCTCTCCAATATACTAGAATCCTCTGCACACACCACTGAACGAAGATCGAAATCGAAAGCTCTGAAGCTTTCGAGAAGATTCCACAACTGAACGATCATTCAAGTACAACCTAGACTGCAACCGGCTAATATATAAGCAGGTGAAGCGTTCAGCGAAGATATAGTAATTCTGATTACGTCGACTGTGACAGCCAGCGGGTACACGCGACCGTGTTGAGAGAGAACGAAAGTGAACAAGTCAAGCGATATATGGTATAAGCGGGCGGTATTGCCATACAGTGCGAATTATTGTGCGAATAGAATTTAAAGTGCTATTAATAAATAATCACTTATTTTTATTTTAACCGAATTGTGTTTTACTTGAAATCCCGGCGAACCCCTAGTTCACAACAATATGTTATATGAGGTAGCGGCGTAAGTATTCTAGCGCGACCCCGTTTTAACCGCTTATCGAACTTTTTTTTGGGTTTTCAGTCACATAGTAACCTACACCACATCTCAGAATATTAAACTCGTTCCGAACTTCTACCGAAAAAATAATAAAGTTGCGCCCAGACTGTTGGCAGATTTTTTTTTTTAATTTACCAACTACTCGCGCATTTGTGGCAATCAAAATTTGAAGAAATTCGGTTGGATAGACAAATAATGTTGTTGTCGGAAAATATATTCGATACCAATAAACGAAAATTCGGTTCGGCCAACCCAGAAATTCGGTTCCAACAATGGGATACGAACTTTTCCTGCAACCGTTGTAATTCGTTTGGCATATATTTCTATTGCAGCAATGAGTCTGTTCTCTCAGTGCACCATTCTTTTCAACCTGGCACTAGAGTATGTCATCCGAAAAACCCCAGTCGACACCAATGGGACACTACTATTCAAGTCCACCCGACTAGTAGCATACGCTGACGATATAAACATCCTCGCAAGATCCTTCCCTAGTGCTAAAGAGGTATTTGTCATTCTTGACTTCGCCGCAAAAGAAGTCGGGTTACGCATAAACGAAAGTAAAACAAAAATAATGACGCAAACAAGAAAGAGAACGCCAATCAGACAGAATGGAACAATTGTGGAGTATAATTTGGAGAGTGTGGACAACTTCATATATCTTGGGGCTAATCTAGCAAAAGACGGCAACGAAACGGACGAAATCAAACGACGGAATAAATCGTATTATTCGGTACTTCCAATAATGAAATCCAAGAAAGTACACAGGAACAATAAGCTGCGAATATTCATATAAAACTATTATACGACCTGTGATCTGTTATGGCAGCATAGAGCTACTGGAGACGACAAGCCACCGGTTTTGTATAAACCGCTTTGAAGCCAAAAACACGATGAGAAGTGAGACAAAACAGGGTCGTTGTTGTTGTTTTAGCGTGAGAGAGAATGAGACAGAACAGGTTCGTTATGTCAATTGTTCTTGTTTTGCGTGCAAGTGAATGCGACGATGTCCGCCTTCAACTCAATCGCTGCTTGTCATCTCCAGTATATATCTCTATGTATGGCAGCGAAACGTGGACATTAACGCAAACTTCCGACAAAGCAGTTAACACATTCGAAAGAAAAGTTCTACGAAAAATGGTTGGACCCATAAAGGAAGGAACGGACTGGCGAATAAGATACAACCATGAGCTGTATCAACTCTTCAAGGAGCAAGAAGCCTCAACGTTCATCAAACTACGTAAAGGCAAAGCGAGTGGTAACAGGCTAGTAGGCAAACCACGCAAGCGATGTGAAGACTCGGTTGATGGAGACAGCAAAGCCATCTTAAAAATTAGCAGCTGGAGGACGCGGTCTTTGGATCGAGACGATTGGAGGGGACGACTTCAGGAGGCCAGGGCTCGACTTGGGCTGTCGCGCTATTGATGATGATGTATTATGGATGTACGTACAAATGCTAAGCTATTCGTTCCTATATAATTTTCAAGAATAGCATGGAACATAAGAATCAGTTTGTTTGATATTCATAACCCATGTGAGTGGGATGTCCAGACCTGGAGGTTAAAACAGAAATGTTAAAGTAACTTCATCTTCGCCCTGCCGGGGCAGCTATTTTTACGAACCCTTAACAACCAAGGCAGTAATTAAACGTGTGCGTCTTCGTTAAGTAGGGATTTAGTTGGATATATGAAGTACTTCCCTAGGCGGCCTAAAAAGGTGAAGGTAAATGTGGTAAGATATGATTTTCGTTGAAACCTTTAAATTAATGTAACACCAACTCCTCTCTCCTAATCAGATATTCGGATTTATCAGCAGAAAGTGGTATCGATTCGTCAAAACACTTTCCACTTGTTGCTATTACACGCGATTGCAAGTTCGATAAAATATGTGCGTAAAACGGCAGCAATCAAAGCGGGTGACTTGCTGTAGGGAAGAATTCAGGGGTAGACTTTGAGAATTAGGCCTTGGCTGGATAGAGCAGGAGTGGGTCGGGATTTGGTTTAGTTTTACTGAAACCACAAAAACGACCAAGTGAACGGTGCCCGTAGAATACACTGTTCATCCTGTACGTAACATTCTTACCCTACCATAAAATAGACACCAATTCAATACCACCATTTCAAAGGTCGTAGCGTACCTATATAACTTATTTATAGACATAAAGACAGAATAAAGGTATTTAGTTGAAGCTCCGGGCATCAACACGAGCTGTGTGTCGCCTCCCCATTTTGAATAAAAGAATACCGTGTGATAGTGCGTAGATAGTCCCAATCTAGAACTCCAGGACGGGAACCTTCCCAAGGGCGGCCTGTATATTAACCTATAAATTGGTTTCACCCACTTCCGTCACTAGGGACATCATAAACTCAAGGGTGAAATCTTTTGTGTGTATATGAGATATGTATAACTTTTTTTGATCCCCTTACCCGTGTTAAGCTTCAACGAATTCGTCGATAAGGAGTTAGACGATGGATAATAGAAAAACTGGACGATGATAGCGTTTTGAAAGTTGCTTAGGACTTTTGTAAAAAGATGAGTGGGGTGGAGCAAACTAGAGAGGAGTTGGATAAGTGTTTGTACTGGACATATGAATGACAGTCGAAACAAGTCTATGACCCAAATTTAGTTAAATAGAGATAAAGCGATGTTGGAAATGGTTTGCTATTATTTGACCCTTGAGACTTGTATAAATATATCAAGACATGGCATAGAAAAATTTGGGTCATATTTAAACAGGTGAAAGTTTTGTGGAACATTCTTCGTTCGGATGTGGAAGAAATTTAGACTCTGGAACCGCAGTGTGTATAAGTTTAACGACAAGGGATGATGCCATGCTTGACACATTCAAGGGCTTAATCACACCGAGATAGGAAAGGTAACATGTAGCTTGGGTATTTACGGTAATGTCCAATAAGTTTAGCGGAAAGAAAGAAAAAATTTACACACCAAAAATATAAACAAATAAACAGTGAAGGACAAATAAAGTCGATGAAAGTTGAATTTCATTCGAAGGTGTACAGTTTGTAGTTTGAAAATACGATCGAAGCCAGTGCCTTTTCCTTGTTTATGGAATTGTTATTTTTTTATCCTGTGAAATGAGATGAAGATCTGAAGAATTTACCTGTTCTTTAAGAATAGTTCACACATGAACGAATCATCTCTAATTCTTAGACGAATGTATTTCACGGCAACAATTTTTCATTATCAACGACGGACAAAGGTAGTAATTGAAAAGGTCTCTTCTTCCGATTTCATATGGAAAGTGGGGTATAACTATGGCTCATAAGAGCGAAGACAACTTTGAGAGCACCGCCTCAATCTTACTTTATTATTTTAATAACAAACAATTGTGATCGGCTTTTAAAAATAAGAAATGTTCTTCTTTGATATTTTGTATTTTTACTTTTTCAGATTAGTAAACATCAAAAATAGTTTTAGTTTTATATTTAGGTACATGCTTCTGACTGTACGCCATCTGCCATACGCCTTTGAAGCTTCATAGTTTACAAACCATTTGAACTTAATAATACATATTTGCTTGGTGGGGAAATTCGGTGGACTCATTTAAGTGTTCAAATTTCGGAAAGGCGTGTGAGAGCAGTAAAGGTAGAATACCGTTTCAGACAAAAAACATTGGTATATACATTTCTCAGGACCCGCGATTCTTACATTCGATTAACTGAGTGTTTCAACTGACTATTTAAGCAACACGTTGTGCGATTATAGCCTAGAGCTAGAGCGGCCATATCAAATAGGAAACCACAAATACTAGTAATCCCGCAAATTCGTCTAAATCGCGGCCGTTAAAGTAACGAAACCCTGAAGACAAACAAAGTCTTTGGTATTCTGCGGCGTATATAAATATGTGTAAGTTCTATAAGTTCATCATCTACAGCATGGTCGTTATCCTTGTGAAATTATTAAGCATCCATGCATCATAAGTTAATTCAGTACGTGTACTCTCTATAAGTTTGCATAGTTTTCGAGACTCCAAGAGCAGCATTTTATTATAATTCGACTAAGGGATGGGTCGTTCAGCGCTATGTGTGTCAAGTGCAAGAGGAGATCTCCAGGCTGTCATCTGCAGGCAAAAGGGCACTTTGTTCGGAAAAAGATCCTTGTTATTTTTCGCCTCCCACATGCAGCCTGGCGAATAAAGTTACGTAAACTTGCTTCGAGCTCCGCATAAATTTCAGAACTTGTTAACTG
Source organism: Beris morrisii (assembly GCA_951812415.1). Taxonomy (NCBI): domain Eukaryota; kingdom Metazoa; phylum Arthropoda; class Insecta; order Diptera; family Stratiomyidae; genus Beris; species Beris morrisii. Next base: position 143,570,043 of record OX638312.1, on the reverse strand, counting down.
GTAATTTTACATGAATTTGATTAGAAAGTGGGTGTGCGGCGCCACGACTTTGCTCCTTTACTAGGTTTGGCACTTGTCAGCTGTTGTCAAGGACTAAATAAGGAGCCATATTAGATTTTGGATGAGGAATTTGCTAGGGGCTATTATTGGTAGCCTCGAAGGATTAGCAAGTGTATTCGATTTGAATATTTCGTATTTTAAATACAATAGAAATGTACACAAGATGACTTTCATGTGAGACAAACCATAAATCGATTGTAAAACCTTTCTTCTAGCTTTCATAATTAAATGATTGAAGTCACGTGATAAGTTGAAACACATTGCACAATAAAAAAAACGACTTAAACCTTGTACATATAGTAAGTTGTTGCCATTGATAGCAATGATGCAAATATTCTTTGTACCTAGTCTGCGTTTTTGGTGCCAGGATTTAAAAGAACACAATATTATTATTTTATTTATTTATTTAATTAAATGGGACAACTCGCTTCAAGCTTCTACTTTAACATCTCGCAGAATTTTTAACTTGCGGTTCCAGACATACATATAATTTTCATAGAGCTCTAGAAATGTTGTTTTGTCCTCACTCCCGTACCCACCCATAGTCGACCTATTTTTTTGCAAATCACTCTATTATTATAACTCTGTAAAAGAGTTAGAAGTTTTAACTTTGTAGCATAAACGTTTCCAGAAATATACATAGGAACAAAAAAAACCATAGGAAATTCGTTTGCAGGCTGCGAACAAAATATTCTAATGTTTGTGAATTTTTTTTGGCATTTGTGCGAAGCGATTCAGCGTACTCACTATAATTGCTGGGACATAGCACGGGCGAAGCCATTGGATCGTCGCACGTCGCTCCCATCTCTCTCACTGTAATCCCACCTTTAGATAACTTAACTTACGACTGTCCAGCTCTCGCACAATAATAAAATTTAATCAATTTTCGAATTACATTTATATGACATTTCAGACAATTGTTTTTGCAAGTTTTATAATTTGCCTCGCTCAATTCGCCTTGATGGATGTTTTATCAACTTAATAAAATTTCCATTTTGGAGAGATACAGGAAAAAGTATTGACCGAATGGAAAAGCCTTCCTGAATTTAATGTGTGGTAACGATCAGAACACAAAGTCTTTTAGGATCGATTAATAAACGTCGAAAAAAGACGGTTAAGCAATTGAATACCACATTTATTTGGAATTTGAACTCCCTACAGATCGTTGACACCGACAACCATAGTCATTTTCTATTTTTTGCTTTTCTTTAAATTTGCACTTTGTAAGCATATTTTATTACTTAAAAAAAAAAGTTCATGGAGTCGACTAACGAGAGTTAAAGGGAGGTAAAGGAAGAAACTGTTAAAATGGCAGACAAGACGGACGACAATCCAAGTGATGAGTGTGAAAAATGTAAAAAAAGAGTGAAAGCCGTAATTCGAACTGTTAAACGGGACATTTCTTTTAACGGTGGAATTGTAATTAGGCCAAATGCACAACAAAACGGGGATGCAATTATGAGCTGAATAAGAGCAGAAATTGATCCATCTGCAATAAATTGAAAACACCAATAACGTGTAAAAAACAAATTTCCAAAGGAGGCATCATTTTGAAAACGAATACGATAGAAAACACAAAAATTTTATATGAGTAAATTAAAACAAAACTTGGAACTGTTGTTTATTTGACACAACCAACGAAAGATCGCCGTGGATAATAATATACGGACTTGAAAAAAATTATACAAGCGAGGAGTTGCTACTGCAAATCAAGTCGCTTAATCGGGACATTGACAAGGACTCTAATTTGAGAGTAGTTCATACTACAGTAAATAAGAAAACGAATGAAATTGTCACTTTTGTAGAGACAAATTATGTTTTTTATATACAGACTTCAATAGTTACTATTTTAAAGAGGATTTCAATGTACTCCGATGTTACAAATGCCAAAGATATGTTCATACTTGGAAAAACTGGGGCATCCACAGAAACTTGTGCAAAATGTGCGGGTTCTCATAGAACGATGGACTGCACTAGTGATGGGTCGGTCGCGAACGATTCAGTCGAAATGACCGGGTCAGTACTATGACCGAATTAACTCGAGTCATGTGTGTAGAGTACTTGTAAATGATTGAACGATGCCCTTAAACAGGTGCAACACTTTAAATAAAATAAAACTTAACGAAGCATCTGTTCAAGAGATAGGGATGTTAATATCGAAAAAAAATATCGATATATCGATACTGGAAAAAATATCAATATCGGCTGATGATATATCTAAAAAAAGTATCGATATATCGAATATTTTTTCCAATGAATAATAAATTCTTATCTCCTATCCCGTGTCAAATTTAACGTTAGGGGAAGCATATCGCAAAGGCTTTTCAGTGTAAAAATCATTGCCCATTTTCTCAGAAATTACTCGAATGACATTTTGGACAATTATTCCTTACTGAAAAACGAGCACATGAATGGAGTAAAATTTTATTATTTTTGCGAAGGTTGTATATCTTGCACATCAAATTTTGACGAACAGATAGCGTCAATTACATTATTAAATAATTAAACATTTTAAATTTCCTTCTACTTTATCTGACAGCAAAGCTGGCATGAGTGGTTTTTGAGAAAATGGATCAACCGTAAAAAAATACAACTTTTCAGGAGAGGCACTTCTCGATTTCGTGGAGTCTTGCGGTTTAAACAGTTCTACCCAGAATTGAGTCTAAAAGAAGAATTTTTTTAAAAAAAGTTTTTTTTACCCCAAAAGCGATATGCTCTCCTTAATAAAGATTACGGCGGTGAGCGGCTTTTAAAACAAACCCAAAGCCAATAAATAAAAAAACAAGACTGCACTTTCGAAGTGATAATAAAAAATCTGCCAACAGTCTGGGCGCAAATTTATTTTTTTATCCGAAACGTGTTTAATGCTGAGATGGGGTGTAGGTTACTATGTGACTGACAACCTAAGAAATAACCAGGAGGCTATTTGAAACTTTCCCCCAGGAGGTTTAATAGAGAAAAATACTTAAATCGGGTTTTCCCCGACTATGTCTAAAGCTTATAGAAGTGAAGGTGAACTCCAAATCTCAATATACCTAAGAAATATGTCAGAATTCGTGAATATGTACACAACCACTTTACACCTTCTTAGGATTTGGATATCGAAAATTTTGAAGAACGTTTCTAGGCGCTTATATAAATAGCACGTAAAATTGCAAGAAAAATTGCTTTGATAGCTCGACATGTCTAAAAGTTTTAACAAAATTCGTGAAAATGTGGATTCACAGAAATTTTTTTTACTCAACCTCTGAACGCCAATAAAAATCTGAACTTTTTTTCTTTAATTACTGTAATAGCACATTTACATAAACGATCTAAGTTTCAACTTTTTAGCATAAGCCGTTTCTGAGATATAAAAAACCACCCCTCACCCCCGTGCCTTGCAATCCCTATCAAAAAATTTATTTTTCTAGGATGTCTGTATAGTGGCTCTATATAATCCTAAGTTTTTAGCTTTCTATTCATTCCAGTTTTCGAGAAATAAAAATCAGAATTTTTTCCCAAAAGATACCAGCCGTAGGGGTTCACCCAATCTACCCACCATAAAAATTGTATCGTAATATCTCAACGGGTTCGGGAGCTACGCGCCTTCAAACAATTTTGCGTACGGCGTACGGCGTCTACGCCGGACAGACGGAATTTTTTTTTTGCTTTTTTGGGGTTTAAAAATTTGTAAATTTAAATTTGTTTGTAAAATATACGAAAAAAGTATGTGACACAGCAACGGATAGTTTACTGAGCGGATAGATCCCTGTGCACAGGATAGTTGCCTGGTTGCCCCACCTACAGAAACCACATGTCTTGCATCTTTTTGTTTCGACAAAAATAGACTTTGCGTGATCGAAAAACAGTTTTCTAGTTTCAACCTTTCTGACATCCCTCATATACGTTATTATATTAAATTTTCGTGTAGGGGTTGGTTTAGTCACCTCTGTCATTGAAGCCTCAATTGGGACTATTGCGACGTCCCTCTGGAATATCTATGATTCGTCTTCGATCCCTGCGCTTTCAGTGAAACTTATTGTTTTTCGAAGAGGAATAGCCAGGAATTCCGATGGTTTCATGAAACCCTAAGCGATGTGATGAAGTCTTTTATGAGAAAGTCCATCACATTCGCAGAGAATGTGCTCTGGTGTTTCGTCTTCATCATCGCAAGTTCTGCATATTTTACTCTCAGAGAGGCTAATCCTAAGATACAACCGTGAGCTGTATCAACTCTTCAAGAAGCCAGAAGCTTCAACGTTTATCAAACTACGTAAACTGCAGTGGGCTGGCCATGTAGAGCGGATGGAAGACAGAAGAATCCCCAAGCGTGCTCTTAAAGGCAAAGCGAGTGTTAACAGGCCAGTAGGCAAACCACGCAAGCGATGGGAAGGGAAGACTCGGTTGATGAAGACAGCAAAGCCATCTTAAAAATTAGCAGCTGGAGGACGCGGTCTTTGGATCGAGACGAGTGGAGGTGACGACTTGAGGAGGCCAGGACCCGATTTGGGCTGTCGCGCCATTGATGATTATGATGATGAGGCTAATCCTATGGAGATGCTTCCTCATGTGACAATGTCCAGTCAGAGCTCCCACTAGGTTAAGAATCAGATGTTTGCTTAATTTTAGATATTCAGACGTTCTGTTTTCCGAATGCTTCGGCATAAAGCCTAGTACTAACTAGAAGCGAAAACGTAATTTTCTGTCAAATCACATTCAAAATCCACTAACAATTTTAGCTCGAACGAAAAATTTGTATGGGAAATCTCGTTTCGCTTCTAGTTAGTACTAGGCTTTTAAGTAACTTATTAGATTGCCACGTAAAATATCAACTAGAAATAGCTAAATTTGCGGCGAAAGTATAAGTACGCACATATACACAAAAACAAGCAGAAATGAAAAATGGCGGTCGAGATCTAAGATATGCTATACTTAACAAAAAATATCGGGTCCGATAATATATCGATATATCGATATATCGCTTTTAAAAATATCGGCCAATATTATCGATATATCGTTTAAAAAATATGGCAATTTCGATATATCGATATTTTTTCAACATCCCTATCAAGAGACCCCCAGCAGAAGAGACGCAGCAGAGAAAGCGCGATCGTCATATTGGAAAGACATATATTTTAAGTCATAATAAAGTTTATTGTAAGATAATTAAAAACGTGTTTAATTAATTAAACTAAGAAACACGACATGGCGCAGTTGGTAGTTTTTAAAACAGGTAAGCTACGTACGCAAATATTAGTGAGAGTGATTGCTAATGACACTTTGCAAAGAAACCCTCAGTGCAAAAGCGCGTGGTAGACCTCCGAAAAAAATACGGTATATTACAAAAGTGGTGGAAAAAGTAATCGTCGACCACATGGAGTTCGTGAAAAAAGTCGAAAATCTATCTCTGGATGGAAACATAGACAAAAACTGGACAAAATTTAAACAGTGCTACGATATTTTCGAAATTGCTGCTGGAGTCTCGACAAAACCTGAAAAAGTTCGGGTTACAAAATTTTTAAACGCCATAGGAGACGAAGCTTTGGAGCTGTTTGGTACTCTGGCACGAAAAGAAAGACAATTTTGAGGAAGTAATTAAGGTATTTGAGAACTTTTGTGCACCGCGTAAAAACTTTGTGTTCAACTCGCGAAACCAAGCCAAAGGAGAACCATTTGACAGTTTCTTGCGCGATCTGAAAAAGTTAATCAAAAGCTGTGAATTTGAAGCTCAAAAGCTATCGTGGTTACGGCCGGGATAGAATAGTTTTGGGAGTCTCGGACTCCAAATTACAAGAGAAACTGCTAGGTATGCAATCTCTCCAAACCGAGAAAGCGGTCAAAACCTGTCGAGCGTTCGAAATTACGAAGGAACAATCCATTAAAATTCAAAGCACAGATAATAACGCGGCAATTGATAATGTTCAACCACATTGGCAGGCGGCATCGAAATACGGGTTTCGTGGAAACAAAGATCAAACGAGAAGTGGTAATCAGCGAGAGCAGCAGTTTACGGATCGAAAAAAAAATTCAAGTACAGCAAATGCAATTCTGGGTCTGGGTGGCTTAGTGGCTAGAGCACTTGCCTTCAGCGCACCTGGTACCAGGTTCGAATCTGCTTGGCGACAAGTAATTTTCGAGAATGGGATTGGGTGCCGGACTACCCGGACTACTCAACTGTAAATGAGTACCTGAGTTAAAAATCGAGGTAATAATCAAGGACGAGCGTGTGGCTGACCACTTCACCTCCTAGTGTTCCGTTGGTCTAGTAATGAAGTAACTCTAGCATTACTTCAAGCCCTAGTCCCAATTGTGCCATTGATTATTATTAAATGCAATTCTCATCATAGCGTTAATCAGTGTCCGGCATTTCGGAAAAGCTGCCTGAAGTGTGGTAAATTAAACCATTTCGCTGTTGTGTGCAGAAGTAAAGAAGTCCATGAGGTGAAAAACGAGCATCCTGTCAGTAGTGACACTGACAGTTCAGGTGTATTAATTTTTTCTGTAAAAAAGGCTTCCAATATCTATAAAATTGATGATTTCAGATCTAAATCATTAAAATGGAGAGAAACTGTAAGACTTCATGATTGCTTTGTTGATTTGAAACTGGACACGGGATTCGAGGTAAGCCTAATTCCCCTATCAATATATAAAAAATTAAACAGTAATTCGCGTGAACTAAAAGAACCTGCTGTCATTTTACAAAACTTTAGTGGGCACAAAATTATTATTAAAGGTAAAATATGTACTTGTAACGTGCAGTTTCAAAAATATAATGGTATCCGACTTTTTCATTGTCGTAGAAGACGACTATCAAGCAATTACGGGTCAGGGCTTATGCGTGGAATTGGGTTTAGTGCAACGAGTATATGAAGTCCCAGGACTAAGGTCGCCAGATTGGGCTATTTACCGCGATTTGGGCTATTTAAATATTCAATTCGCGGGTACAATTTTCAAAAAGCTACTTATAGCTTTTTGGGCTATTCGGACAACGCAAATTGTGTTAGTTAGTTTAGTGTTAGTTTACAACAGAGCCGATTTACGAGGAAAAAATAGAAATATAAAAATTAAAAAACTGAACTTTAGTCGTCTCTTGGGTTAAATCTGCTAGTGTTACCGGCAAACTATGTCATATCACAAATCCTGTTGCCACTAAATGTTCGGTTCTCTCTAATGAAAAATAATACTTCACACTTATCTATCTGGTGTTTTCAAACTAAAATTCATTTAGAATCGGTTCATTATTTGTTGACTTTCTACATATGAACCACTTTCTTTCAAGTTAAGGACACCCACCGAAATATGACATACAAGAGATAATAGATTTACCAATATTGATGACTGTCGTAGAGTTCAATTTTTTCATAATTTCTTAAACATTGTTTTTGTTTGATTGGTGGGTTACAGACATGTGTTGCAAAAATTAAAGTTATTGTTACATGTGTACTCTGGCAATGCGAACAACTCACTTATTATTGGTATTAAAGTTTCCAGAGAAAAACAACAACCTTGTAATATCGTAGATAGGTCCATGTACTTCTCGCATATTCTAGATATTTCTCGCATGTAATAGTTACTTCATGCGCATTTCACACAAACAACCGAATATGCTGGAAATCTCTCGACTCACCACATGCAGTATATAAGCGCTGCAGAGCCCGGGGATATGTTTTTCTGCTGCGAGAATGAAACGACGATCAGTTCTACGCGAAAGAGTATTTTTTAAGTGATTTTCATCGATAACAGCGATCAAGAAGTAAATGAAATCGAACTGTGTTTTACTTGAAATCCCGGCGAACCTCAAGCTCGCAACATTGTATGACGCTAATCGGGAGGCGTTTTGATCTTCTTTAGACTCAGGATCTGATCGCTTAGGCGAAGGTGATTATGAGATGCTGACATTATTATATATTGATGTGCATCTTGTAACATAAACTAATACTCGTATGTATTATTATTCATAAAAGCGAAAAGCCATATGTTATTGATGCCTGATAACTTAAGGCCGGTTTACATGACGATTCCAAATAATTTTTACTGAGATTGTGAGGGAGAAGGATTATCTCTAATGAGAAATTGATCAGGATTGAAACGAACAGATATTATATCCAGCAAAAAATATTGACGATATTTCTGTGAATGTGTTTGTGCCAAAATTTTTTGCAGTGGCTGCTTCTACTCCATTGAAAATTCAATAAGCTAGAATTATGAAAATTACAAATTATTTTTCGTAAATAATTTGATTATTGAACCTAATATTTTTCGAGAAGACTTTTAAAATTGTGATAAATACGAATTTATATATTCACATACATATTTACATTACTGTGTTTCTTACGAATTCTGGAGCACAGTTTGTCGTCGGAATCGCAATTATGTTAAACACATTTAAGTAGGTCTGATAAATTTCAAAGTTGAGCGCGGTATTTGGGCTACAAATCTTCGTGAGTATTTTGGGCTATTTCATCAGTTCACTCGGCGGGTTCTGCAGCCACTTATCTGGCAACCTTACCCAGGACATACGCCAACTAATTTGAAGCATATTTCTCAGTCACTGAGTGCATTTAAGGTTAAAAATAATGAAATTTTTACGGGCATTGGTGAATTTAACAAAATGTACGAATTTAAATTACAAGATGGGGCCATACTAATCGCACATCCTCCAAGAAGGGTACCTATTCAGACTCAGCCAAGGTTAAGGACAAAACTAAATGAACTGGAAAAACTAGGTATTATTGAAAAAGAGAATGAACCACGTGAGCGGGTTCATCATTTAGTGATAGTTGAAAAGAAAGACAAGTCTCTCAGATTATGTCTTGATCCAAGGTCTTTAAACAAAGTTTTAAAACCAGACTTTTATTTGATTCCATCTCTGGATGAGATTTCAGCTAGACTTGCAGGAAAACATTTTTTTACTGTTCTTGATTTGAAAGATGGGTTTTACCAAGTTAAATTAGGTCCGCTCTCGCGAAAATATACAAGTTTTAGCAGAGACAAACTGCAGATTGAAAAGGAATTTTTTTTTGCATTTTTTGCTTGTAAAAAGTTTCATCAATATATTTATGGTCGTCAAATTATTATACTATAATGTTAAAAGATATTTGTCAATTCGGATCCACCCGTTTACAGCGATTAAAAATAAAGTTAATGCCTTACAATATTGAATTAAAGTACATTCCAGGACCAAAAATTTTAGTGGTCGATTTCTTGTCAAGAAATTATGTCATGTCAAATGAACACGAACATGGTATAAAATGGTACATGCATTAAATCTTTATGATAAGAATATTGATCAAATAAAAAAGGAGGTAGCAAGCGATCTAAATTTCAAATTAATAAAAAAGTTTTGTATGAATGGTTGGCCGAGTTCCATCAAGAAAATACATAGAGTTTAAGATCATATTATCAGTTAAAGAATGATATTCATATTGATATTTTTTCAAAATAAGTTGTTGATTCCGTTTGTCTTAAGACAAGCTATATTAAATCGTTTACACGAATCACATATGGGTATAGTCAAAACAAAATAAAGGGCTAGAGAGCTTTTTTATTGGCCGGGAATACGTAAAGAAATTGAAATCATAATTATGAATTGTCACATATGCCAAATCGTGAGATCTGCTACTGTGAAGGAACCGATCATTCCTATGTTCTCTTTTAATAAAATAGGTTGTGATATATTTGAGTTTGAAAATCGAAGCTATTTATGGCCTCAGGATGCATTCATGCGCTGTACTCTCTTATAAACAGAAAATTCTTCCTTGCTGTGGAAAATAAAGTCCTAATATTTAAAGTTGTATTCCAACCTATCATTTCCTACTTTGATCCCATCTGGAGTCAATGCGCTAGCATTCACAAAAAGAAAATGCAGGTCTGCCAAAATAAGTGCCTTAAAATAGCGACGAATAAACCTTTTTACTTTTCAACTAAAATACTACACGCTGATGATGGTGTTTATACTATACAGGAACTGTCCGAATCCAAACTCTCCTCATTTTTGTTACGGTCAGACAACCCGCTAATTTCATCTTTCCTCTAATACATACTATATATTTAACCTATTGTAAGTAATTACTATTCCCTAATTATTTTCATTTTGTTTTAAGTTAGATTGTAAGTTAGTTTGTAAGTTAGGTAGGATTAAACAAGCAAGGTTTTTTATTATAAAATTTTTCTTTGGATTTAAATGAAGATAATAAACAAAGAACTAATTTTAGTAAAAATCTAAATTTTAACTATAGATGAAGAGATGTAAAATCTGATCACAGAAATTGTAAATAAATGTACGAACTCTTTTGAAAAATTGAAATAAATTTATGTTATGTTATGAAGCTATTTAATTGCAATCGATTACTATAGTAAATGGATAGAAGTATCAAAGCTCAGTTCGAAGTCATCTAAGGCAATAATATTAGCGTGGTTGAAAATGTTTTCACGATAAGGAATTTCAAATATAGTTATGGGAGACAATCAACCGTTCAACTCTTTTGAGTGCAAGCAATTTTCTCAAAAATGGAACTTTGAAATAGTAACAAGTAGTCCGAATTACCCGAAGTCTAATAGCCTAGCTGGGAGAGCCGTGCAAATAGTGAAGAGCATATTCCGAAAGTCAAAAACAGATGAAGAGAAATACATTGGTATCCTTGAATATAGAAATACACCAGTAAAGGATTTGAAAACTTCTCCATATCAACTATTAATGATGAGACGAATGCGAACAAAACTTCCGGTTACAGGGGATCAATTAAAGCCTGCTATTAATAAAGGGCTTGAGGAAAGATTTGTCAAGAAGAAAGAAAGTATAAGGGATTATAATAAGAGTGCACGTTATAGGAGACCGTTTGTTATAAATGACAAAATTTTAATCAAAACGGGTAATAATTGGTCGCCTGGGATAGTCATTGGTTTAACCATGTCTATGATGTAATAATCTATGTTTATATTAAATATTTTTTACTAGCCATTATAACAGTACGTTGATAGACTGGAGAGTACTTTCGGGTTTAAGGTATATTAATTAGACATTGAACCCAATGCCGACATACATGCATGAGTATGCTGATATGGACAACATTTTTGCAGCTCATTGAGCTAAGTGATAGTATTGTCTACAGTTCTTTAAACTGCAAAAGTGTACTCAAATGGTGAATTTTTCTCCCACTTTTTGAGTTGGAAGGAGTTGCCCATTTGCATGAACGGATTAAATCAATTATTATTATTATAAATTATGAACGGAGAAACGGCAGATTATAGGTATTATTTTTAACAAACTTTATATAGTTTTTATGTTGTCTCCTTTTCGATTTCCCCTTTTTCATAAATATATTCTCTCTGGACTTTTCTTTCATAAATTCCTTTACTGGATATTCTCTCTGGATTAAATACGAATCCTACAGAGATTAGCACATCCTTTACGAATTTCAAGCCAATTCTGGACATTAAAGGCAGTAAGGATTTATTAATGTGCTTGCCGCAGCACAAATGCATTCCGTATACGTGCATTAAAATCCAATAGGATAACAGCGCTAACATATTTCTGATTTCTTTGGCTCTCAGAAAGCTATGCGCTTCCATCTTCCCATCTCATATTAAAAGAGTTATTTCACATTGCTGAAGAGAGTTACTGTCTCTTCTAAGGGGCAACTTGCAGCTTTTTTTCGTCAAAAAACATCAAACAGGGAAATTCTCCCCTAAATTTCAGGTGAATTTTGGCGTTTTCCTTCAAAAACCGAGCTAGATTCTTTTAGTGTATGATTTAGTTTTCACCTAAGTAGACCTTTTTTTTTAGGGAGACTCGTCTCATCGAAACGCAAATTTTTTTATTTCGACACTTTAACGCTCAATCAGATGAAAATGCAATATTTGAATATCTCTTCCGATTATAATTTTCATGCAAGAGTAGTAAAAGAATTATTTTGGTGACCATGCTTGACTATAGATTGAAATGAATAAGCCACGATCTCCATATAGCATTGGGCTAGGTAAGACCTAATACGTATAAAATTTATTTAAATTTAAAACAACGTTTCTTATTTTAGAAAAAAAACTTCACTTCATAGCCCGTACTAGACACTAAGAATATGAAAAACGTTTTTTGCTTTTAAAAAACAATAAAGGAGGCACAATTTCTCGAAAAAGAGAAAACCTTTCAAACTCGATGGCCTAAATATTTTAACCTTAATAATTGCAATGCTTTTAGTGCAAATAAAAGTTTTTCCCTAGTGAATTCCAGTAAGACATGCACTTACCAAGTTTTTTTATTTACTAGAACCGAATGTGAATCAACGGATACATACGAGTACGTATGTAGTTCTCACGTAAAATGCAACCTTCTAGTAGTAACCCTTTCTTTTCAGATGTGCAATGTGTGTGTATGCAGAATGCTTTCGGTTTGTGGAAGAAATTTCAATAAAATGTGAAAATAAATAAATAAAAGAACTTACGGTCCAACTAAGATTCAAACCCTTGAGGATTGGATTCGCAAATTGAAAGAAAAACGTAACTACTAACTATTGCTCATCTGTTCTTTTCCTTTTTGTATTGAAGATGGGTTCCGAGTAGGAGGGTTATTGAAGGGAGCTTAAGTCAGAAGTACTTACCTCTATGACAATGGCGTCTATTAATTACCAGGATTCGACTTCAACGACAGAAATTGTGTTGGCAAATTGCTTTTGAAGTGGCATAGATAATGACATGCCATGCCAATGCATGCGAATTTTATATTATATTATAGCCAAAAAGGATTTGATTCCAGACCTCGAGCTCTCGTGCCTTTTTTGGCTTCTAAATTGTCTCCGCTATCACAGTTTTATGCAAATATCAAGCTCCAAATTCCTAGTATAAGCCAAAATATTTCGCTTAAACATACCACCACCATCAACGTTCAACTTCATATTTTAAAGGGTTTGTTAGCTTCGACGGTTTAAAGGCGTTTGCGGACGAATGTTGAAGAACAGTTTTTTTTACCATTTTAGGGTGTAAAAACAAGGGAGTAATTTTTTTCGAAATTTCAGTTTGATCACAATATTTAATTATTTTTAAAAAATATAAAGTAAAATGATGAAAATGTTTATTTTTGAACTTGCTCTACATTTCAAAGGCGAATTTTTTTCTTTAATTACTTCATTATTTCAATAATAGTTTTGTGATCGACTTTAAAAACAAATTGATTTTAAGACCAAAATTGAAAAAGCAAACAAATTTAGTCCACCTGCCCACCTTCCGCCGTCTACTGTCCGTCGTACGCAAGCATCTTTGAAGACTCATATCTCACAAATCCTTTGAGCTATTAAACTAAAATTTTTGTGGGTAAATTGGTAGGATCCCTTTAAGTTATATCTTTCTATTGGCTGAAGGTTTAAGGGGAGGTGGGAGTGTTTTAGACTGTTTTGATTGCTCAGAAACTTGGAACTTATATATATGTAAGATATCGTCTTGAGTGAAGGCGTCCGGGGTGTCAAGGCTGAACAAAGCGCTTGAAAGGAAATAAACGCTTGAAAGCTGAAATCTAGATATTCAAAAATACATATCTCCTAAGCGGTCCATGCCATTTAATTTGATTTAACATTGCCTGAAATTTCATTTCATGGTTTCTTAATATTCAACCCTTATATAAATTAGATTCTATTTATATTTTATGTAATCACTGATACTGAGAGTTTTTTTAATTATGTATGTGGGATCCTAAATTCCCTACATCTGGCAACACCATTTGTTTGTGGAGACAGTGAAGAACACGAGGTACGACTTTCGGAACCAGCAAAGGAAGCAGACCTACGAGTCTCAGCGCGAATTTAATAACACCCAATAGTATACAGTTAAAAGAAAATTTGAACAAAACAAACAGATTAGAAAAATATGCTTAATAATCAATTTAAGATAAGAAAAAAATAAAAATAAAATCAAACCAATTTAATTAAATATGAGGCTTTTAGATTGAAAATTGACAAAACTGATATTTGAGGTGCAATTATAGTGAACGCAACGTTCGCGCTTGAAGCCATGTTTTATAATTTCGATTTTGACGCGATTTTGAATTCAATGAAAACATTAAGGTACTGCGAAGAACTTAATCAAACTATAACTTTAAATTTTCAATTTCATCAAAAAGAATAACATTTTTAAATGATTTTTCTATGCCAATCGATTTTCTATTCATTGTGTTTTTTCACCTGAAAATTAGACTAGGTTTGTGCAATAAATGCTCAATGCATTGTTGACTACTTACCAACATTTCTCGATTCTATCCTCCCTTCTCCGCTTTTCAAGCTATTTGATTTGATTTTGTACTTTAAAATTTTCACGTTAGGAAAATTTGCTCCGGTAGGTATGTATGGTAGGCACAAGTGTTGTTATTCAGGCGTAGAGGCGAACAATAAAACGAACCCATATAATGAAATTTTCCGCCATAAGTCAGTTCAGATCTAATTTGCCGGTATTTTCCACAATCATCCTGCCATCCCGCTATCTCAAGCTTGCTACCTGGTACCGTATCCATGCAATCAGATAGCGCACGTTTATCCGATGGGCTTTTCTCTAATGGAAAAAAATCACCACAGAATTGGAACCAGATTTATCTCTTTACGAATATTTTTTTAAAATATTAATTATGACTGATTTAAATTTTTTGTTTTCATGAAATAAATATTCTTCGTCGGCAAGATCAAAAAGTGTCTTTAGTCCGTTTTACACGACCGATTCATACGTAGTGTTTTTCATTGCTGCAGATACGAGTACCTACATTTTTTTTTTAATTTATTCGATGCGATAAGAAATTTGTTTTGAAATTCAATCGTGTAATGTAGTCTTTAGCGAGCTTCAATATTCAGCGCTCTTTTGATATACTGCTACTGCTAACATCCAATATATATTCTTGAGTGACAAGCCCATGATTGGTGTTTAGGGTGTAACTTGACTTGTGTGGCATCTCAAACTCCGTCGCAGAGTGTGTGTGACTCAAAAGAAATGCACCAAGACAGATTTTGTACAATGCAAGTAAAAACTTGAAATTTAGACATATACCCATATTATATGTATGGTGAATACTACATTGAAATATTTAAACAGACCGCGACAGCGGAAACAAATGGTTGGATTAGCAGATTCCAAAAGTAGTCCGCTTTGAAAAGAATCTTTTTATACTCTAGATGAAATCATATAGAGTATTATAAGTTTAATCCAGCCCAAAAGTTTGTAACGCATAGAACCGAGCCTCGGACGAAAAAAAGTTATATATTATTTTTTGTTTATTTGTGGCCAAAAACCTCAAATCCGCCTGACGTCCGTCCGTCCGTCCGTCCGTCCGTCCGTCCGTCCGTCCGTCCGTCCGTCTGTCCGTGAACACGATAACTCAAGAACGCCTTCACCTAGGATCTTGAAATTTTGAATCTGGATGGTTGGTTGAATTTGTAAGGCTAAGTTCGTTAACGGGCAAAATCGTCCTACTCCTTCGGGTAGCTGCCATACAAAATGTCCTTAAAACACGTGTTCAAGAATATTGGTCGATAACTTCAGAAGGGTTTAAGCTACGACATTGAAATTTTGTACGTGTTATTTTTCCAATAGTTCGAGCTAAATGTATGATTATGAAGAAAATCCTATTAGTCCTTCGTGTAGCTGCCATACAAATATCCTGTCAAAATGTATTCACTTAATTTACGAAACTCACTATAACTCAAGTAATCTTTTAGCTACGAATTCGGAATTTTTTACAAATTAGTTTTGAGTGAAA
Organism: Beris morrisii; assembly: GCA_951812415.1. Lineage (NCBI taxonomy): Eukaryota > Metazoa > Arthropoda > Insecta > Diptera > Stratiomyidae > Beris > Beris morrisii. The sequence continues at coordinate 143,554,274 of OX638312.1, read as the reverse complement.
ACAAAGTTCGAGTTTACTAGTCAGCGAAATCCTTTTACTCCTTCTGGTAGCTGCCATACAAAATGTCCTTAAAACACGTGGTCAAGAACATTGGTCGATAACTTCAGAAGGGTTTAAGCTACGTCATTGAAATTTTGTACGTGTTATTTTTCCAATAATTGGAGCTAAATATATGATTATGAAGAAAATCCTGTTAGTCCTTCGTGTAGCTGCCATACAAATATCCTGTCAAAATGTATTCACTTAATTTACGAAACTCACTATAACTCAAGTAATCTTTTAGCTACGAATTCGGAATTTTGTACAAGTTAGTTTTGAGTAAAAAGGAAGTTCGAATTAACTAATCAGCGAAATTCTTTTACTCCTTCTGGTAGCTGCCATACAAAATGTCCTTAACACGTGTTCAAGAATATTGCCGATGACTTCAGAAGGGTTTAAGCTACGTCTTTGAAATTTTGTATGTGTTGTTTTTCCAATAGTTGGAGCTAAATGTATGATTATCAAGAAAATCCTATTAGTCCTTCGTGTAGCTGCCATACAAATATCCTGTCAAAAAGTCTTCACTTAATTTACGGAACTCACTATAACTCAAGTAATCTTTTAGCTATGAACTCGAAATTTTGTACAGATTAGTTTTGAGTGAAAACAAAGTTCGAGTTTACTAGTGAGCAAAATCCTTTTACTCCTTCTGGTAGCTACCATACAAAATATCCTTAAGACACGTGTTCAACAATATTTTTCGATAACTTTTGAACGCTTCAAGCTACGAATTTGAAATTTTGTACACATTAATTTTTGAATGGTTCCAAGGAAAAGGATAAATATGTAAGAAATCTAGTGAGTCCTTTCTGCACCTACCATGTGAAAGTCCTTCAAAAAGGACACATTTTTTCGATGACTTACCCAGTTCAAGGTATGAAATTAAACACTGAATATTTTCTTTTAGTTTTGAGTAGCAATCTAATATCAGTCCTTAATAAAGGACATACAACATGCACACACGTAATTCTACTTTATCCCCAACTACAATATAAATCGGAGTTCAGTATTCATCTAGAGTATTATACGATTGGCTTGCAGCCGATCGTGACTGCAGTATGTTTTTACATTTAATTTAATATTGTGCGTTATGCGCCTTCAGTACACTATATAAAAAAAGAAAATTATTTGAAAAATAACATCTTATATCGTAAATTAAGCATCCTTTAAATTTTTTTAATTTCCAATTTTTACTGTAGCTGTATTGAATTACTTGGTAAAACGTTTTCGGTATTAAGATTTTTAGCGGTATGTATGAGAGGGGGAGTCTAAAATCAAAACTGCGTGTTTTTGTATATCAAGAATGGCAGAAAGTCGGTACTTGATGCTTCTGTATACGAGTATACGCGGAAAGCTACAATGCTACGTAGTAGTTTAATAGAATTTCACTAACATTAAAGATTTCGAGAAAACACGAAAATAATTAAATTCAATTGGTTTTTGTTTCAGCAATTCAAATTCAATTAATAATTAACTTAAATCGAGAGAAAAAACCTTGTGCAGCTCCTTGTCTTTATCTACATGTTCGTGAGAAATTCATATAACTGGTGAATTTATCGATATCTTATCCATTTTCGGTGCTGAACACGTCAATCACATATTACGTAGAACAAAGAGACTTATGTGAAATCTTAAGGACATGAGCTTAGTTATCCGTGATGACACGTAAGCTCCACTTTCATCAATCAGCGGTAGAAACGATTGTCGCCGTGGTTGTTACAAAAATGCTTGTGAGGTTGTCACGATACGTTTATTATTTTTATGCTTTGTTCTCTCTCGTCATTTAAAAGGTCAAGCTAGGGATTTTCGTTTTTAGGATACAATCCTCTCGAATTTAACCTTTAGCTCATCAATCAACGAGATCGAAAATCACATACGAACGAAAAATTATACTGACTGTGACTTATCAAGGAAAACGATGAAGGTATTGTGTTAATTTCCTATTATTTCGTAGTGAAAAGGATGATGTTTTGTGTATCGTCCATCGCACGCAAACGCGGTTTACGCTTAAGGTGGATCAGTGAAAGCGACGCGCGCGCTAGAAGCGATGCGACGCGATGACAGCTGACTAGAATCCATATTAATGTAACCAGTTACATATACTGACATCGATTGCCAATTTTCACTTGCGTAGGTTTAGTTTCGAATTTTTTTGAACAATTGAAAATTTGTGCCTTTGTCCAAGTATAGGCGTCTGTTGAATTTATTTATGTGGGGAAGGAGGTAAAACTTGCATAGTTGGTAATTTTAAGAGACCTTTCTAAATGGCAATTTGTGTTTTGTATCTAGATATCTTTTCTAGTACAACATTATATTTTTTTGTTCTAAAGGTTGCCATGACATATGGGATATGCAATCAAAAGAGTATAGAAAATTATCTTTTAAAAAATAGTCCTGGACGCTCTATACGTAAATGCCTAATGCCAGTGGTAAGCTATTTTAAAATTTAATCTTTTGATCTAATTCTGCTGAATACCAACTTCAACCACACCCCAAACTTAGCCTATAAAATAATATACTTGCGCCTATACTGCTGCAAGTTTGGTTTTGTTTGTTCATATTCAAGATGAGAAAGAATTTGTTTGAGTTTCGATCTAGAAAAGTACCTACGAGGGCGGATTGATAATGACGTGCAAAAATTGAGAAAACATAATTTTATCCGGAAAAATTTATTTTATTTTTCAACGTAGTCTCCTTTTAGCTCGATACACTTAGTCCAGCGTTTTTCCAATTATTTGATCCCTTCCAAATAATATGATTTGTCCAACCCTTCAAAATAGGCGTTGGTTTCACTTATGACGTCAGTATTCGTGGTAAATCTCTTTCCAGCAAGCCATTTTTTCAAGTCTGGAAATAATATAAAGTCGCAGGGTGCCAAATCCGGAGAATACGGTGGATGAGGGAGCAATTCGTACCGTAATTCAAACAGTTTTGCCGTTGCAACAACGGACGTGTGAAACAACACTTTTTTCTTCGCGAAATGAAGCCGTTTTGCCTTGATTTCAACATCCAATGAAACCAATACCTCAGAATAATATGCTCCCGTCATTGTTTTTCCTTTCTCCAAGTAGTCGGTGAATATCATTCCATTGGAATCCCAAAAAACAGTCGCCATAACCTTTCCAGCTGATAGAACGGTTTTGCCTTCTTTGGTGCGCTTGAACCGACATCCTTCTATTGTTTGGTTTCTGGAGTGTAGTGGTGAATCCATGCTTCATCAACAGTTACGAATCAACGAAAAAATTCATTTGTATTACTGGTAAAAAAAAAATAACGAATTCCTTACCTGCCCACTCCTTCTTGATTTTTGCACGTCATTATCAATCCGCCCTCGTACACTTCGAGCTGCACATATAAACGTTCTATTCGTCCTTTTTCAGAAACCATTGACTATTCTGTAGACATCTAAATTTCATAATTTAGGACTTTAAACCAACTAATACTCTTATGTATGTATCACATTTTTTTTCGATCAACATGCTAAGAAGACGAAGCAAGGTGTAAAACGGAGAGCAAAATGAAACCGAAGGTAAACAAATTTCACGTCAGTTTTGAGGCTATCAACTTACGAAGGAAATCTAATTAATCTGAACCTTCCCAGTGAATTCATTATAACTTTTCCTCTTCCTTTTTAAATTTTAATTAAATCCTATGTATCCTTCATATTCCAGCATACGCTGTACATAAAACCACCATGTTATGTTTAAGCACGAATTTTGGAGATGTGCCTCATCCGTCTTTCGATTTATTTTTACAAGAACTTACGCAATATTGTAAGAACAGCCAGAAAAGGAGCAAGGAGCATTCGCTTTAATACTTGAAAGTGATCCATTTTACTCGCATAAAAGGCCATTATGGAGTAAAGATTGTAATTACGAAAATTTCACAGAAAAGATCATTAAGAATGAAAATTGGTAACACGTAAGGGTATTAGAGTATTTTTCACAAGCACTGCTATTAAGGAAATTTTTCTCGGTATCATACAAATCTGTAGGTTTCTAATGACATCCTAGGAAATATCGTCCATTTTTCTTCCAAATACAATTTTACTTTATTAGGTTTTAATATTATATTATACTATAGTATTGTGATCAATCTAAAAATTTCCCAAAAAAATGCTATTTTTGAATTTTTTTTCAGGGCTAATAGATTCCAAAAAAACAGTCCACCATATGAAATCGGTATCACTTTTACTGTTCTGCTACGGTACTGAAAAACATAATTGGTTTAGAACTATTAATAGTTCAGTATAAAAAACGACAGTATAACAAAACGAATTGCATAAAAGATACAACAATGAAGTTGAGGTTTCTTTCTGATGTTATTCAGTACTGGAAATTTATATTAATTCGCCAGAGTCTGAACTAATTTTTTAAAAACTTAATTAAAATCCAATTATAATTTTTAGTGCTGCAAAAAATATTTTAAATATTATTAGTGTTGTACCTATAAGCCAGAGACGAAGACGCCGTTGATCAGTTGTCAAATGGTAAAAACGGTTCCATTTTAGTACGTGTTTTACTATTTCTAACGAATGTTGGGAAGTGGTGGCTTTTACACAGGCTTATGGATTTTTATCGTAACATTGGTTAGGGTCTGAGTACGCTACTGACATAATGATTTATTTTTATTATTGTTTTGGAGTTATGGTATATAAGTCGATGTGAACGATTAGCCTTGAGATATGCCTTGAAGCCCAAAGTAGAAATTAGTGTAGTTATTGAAGAATTTACGTCTTCACTGTCCGGAATATTTAAATTTTGTCTGCTCAAACCACATTTTCCAAAATATCCTCATATCATTCCCACCAGACAAGGATATATCGTTCTAAATGTACTTCATAAATATGTACGCTACTCTCATAAGGCGTTGCAAACGTTCCAGCCGTACTTATATCCTTCATTACGGACGAGGAAGAACGCACTTAAGTCAAGTGTCGGAATATTTGGTGGCAGGATGAAAACAATGAAAAAACACTCAACGTTTACGTTTGTATCCGCGAAAATGGAACGTGTATTCTTCGAAGAGAAGCACTCGCAATGCTGCTACACCCCATAAGTACCACATCCATAATTTGATTCTGTGCGCGAAATACACAAGGTAATCCAATAAATGGCACATTTGTGTCCCATATATCCGTACCGCGTCCTTGCTGTCATCCTTCCCCACACGTTTGTCTGTTCATTTGCTATCCGGGCACCGAAACACGGAAAACATTTTAGAGGGCTGCAATCGCATGAACAGAAACATCGGAACCCAACTACAACTCAAAATCCTGCTAAATGAAATTATCATTGGAAAATGAGTCGAAGACGTTGTGCTGAATCAACTCCTTCTATCGCCAGTAAGGAGGATCCGAAACCATTTGCTCGATTCCAATCAAATTCAAAAGTAAATGTTGAGCAGGATTCGATTTAAAACCCTTTCCGAACGTAACCACTCCCAAGACAGATGTGACCGGCGTCACAATGAACCCTTTATTTTGTTGAAACAAGGAAGCAAAGTATTCGTCCATTGGAACAGAGTAGAACATCTTGTAAGATGATCAGACTCCTTGAATACATAATCAAACGGAATCGAAAGGTCGGGATAGCGTAGTCCAGCTGGAGCCATCAGGTTCCCGAGCAAACACTTCATAAATTCAAACTTCTTCGTGGCTAGGTCGCCCTGTCCAGCCCATTATGAGTCCTTGAGCTTCCTTTAATCAGCACCGATTTTATGACTCCGAGGATACGATTTGCTCCACTCTATCACCTGCCTTACGTGATTGCTGTGATAGCTCTTAAATTTTTACTTCATGATTGTAACAAGGCTGTGCCATCCAGCGGAGGTATTGTAAAATTTTCCAGGATTAAGCGATTTGAATATTAAGCAGTCTGGTGATGACGGAAATTAATGATCCACTTAAAGGGAAAACTGCCGAAAAGCTACGATGCATTAGAAAGGCCGTTAAACTTTCTACGCGAGCCATTACGCTCGTTTTCGTTTCTGTTTGGAAGTTTTGCGCATCATTCAGACCATGTAATCCCGCCAAGAACAATACCACAAGACCAAGAAATTTAAACTGGAAAATTTTGAATGAACATTTTAAATTCGCCCCTTTCTTTCACCGCGATAGAATCAGAATTCTGAACCTATTTAAGTTTCGACGTCATCCAGTTTATTTAAATCACATGATTGCTTTTAACGCCACGCAACGAAGCACCATTACTACTCCATGGGACGATGGAAATCATACGAAAAAGAAGGTATGTTCTCTCTTGCTGAGATGGGTACAGCAAGTAACGGTAAGTTAAATTTGACATTAAATGCGAGATCAAGGACATAAAGTGTCTTTTCGGTGCCACCTTTTCAAAAGGTAAACAACATACGGCAAGATTGTTTCGTATACGAAAAGGGACCCAACGAGACTTAATGGCGGTGGGGTAAAAATAAAAATGTTCGTTTATTTATTTTTCCTTTGAAAGAAAAAGGGATGTGTAATAGCAATTTTCTCCTGACACTCCTTACTTGCCCTGCGAATTTATTGCGGGAAATTTTTTCATTTATTTTCACAAGAAAACGTAATAGTAGGTCAAAAAATTTTTGACGGTTATTTTTTGCTTTTTTGGAATTGTTTCGTGGACCGAACTTAGTTAACTTCAATAACCAATCCGATCTATGCCACTACACAAGTGTCAAAATTTGCATGGATACTTATTCCTTCAGGGAAAATTGAGAGAATTATTTAAAAACAGTGACATCTGTTGCTTAATATCTTACTGCGGTTTTTCCTTGGGTATTTCTAATCTCTAGCTCAAGATATCGGAACAGAAAAATTTTCCTTGGCTACGTATTTCTTGTCAATTTTACTTTATTATTTTAATAATAAAGTGTTATCGATTTTTAAAAAAAAATTTGCTACCCTGAACATTTTTTTTTCTACGTTTCATAACTAACATAACATAAAATAAATTTATTTCAATTTTTCAAAAGAGTTCGTACAATTATTTACAATCAGATTTTTCATCTCTTCATCCGTGGTTACAAATTAGATTTTTACTAAGCTTAGTTTTTTGTTTATTATATATATTTGTAGGTTAGACCGGAAACAAATTTTTGAGTGGAGGCAGTAGCGTGCGGAGGGGGGGGGGGGTAAAAAACATAGATTACGATATCTCACGAACCAATTCCACTAGAAAAATAAAATTTAGTTTCTCAATAAAGGTTGAAAAATACAGTTTGCTGAAAGTCAAATTTTTTAAGGGGGTGGAGCATGGAAGTGGAAGGGATATTTATTAAAAAATAATAAAGTAAAAAGAAAGGTATAAATTCTTTCATATCATACCTTAGCTTAAAAGGATACAATTAACTTCTTCGAATAAGCAATAGCAACAAGACATTTCTTTTTCCAGAAATATATGAATTACATTTTTCCATAAATTAACAAAATTACTTTAATTAAAACAAGCCAGCACCTAAAATATGTTGCATCCCTAAAACAGAAACTAAACGAAAATGCATGAGAAATTCCGCGGAAATGTTTTTCGGAATTAGTACCATGTGAATCGTGCGTGAACTGAAAAGCGAAAGCAAATTTGAATTTCACTATATAGCCAGGATGTTAAGAATTTATAAATAGACCCTTTTAGGTGGGTGTGTGTGTTATGCCAACATGGATTTCCGAACGATGCAATGGTTGGCTGAATACAAACACATCGTTCTGTATGCCTTCTACTAAGCGATTAAAATAGAAAGAGCAAGCGGCGAGGACATTCCAGCAGGCTTCCCTAATTGGATTAGGGCCTGAGTCCTGTGATCACCCGAACGTAGTAAAATCGAAACTTGGAAATATTCTGAGCTATCCTTTCACCCGATTCACCGGTAGAACTTTAAAATAAAAATAAATAATACAAAAAAAGGAAACAGGATGAACCCTGTCAAAGAAAACTCAATGTGGAAATTTATTTTCTCTACTGATGATGTGTTTATCCTCCTGATTAATCTCAATTTGAATTCTGTGAGATAGAAAAGTGGGGACAATCTGATATCTAAGTTTAGAGTACCTACAGTAGATGGAGTTGTAGGTGATATGAAAATGCTTTCAGCTTGGAAGGATTTCGGGACAAACACCTGAAATCGGTTCGCCTCGAAAAACCCCGAAAGTAACCCAGCAAATAGCAGGTTTGTTTGAATGACCTTAAACCCCTTTCGACGAGCGTTTGGCTGTTGAACGGTATGAGGTGATGATTCACAGTCATGGAACGTAATAGAGGTGTTAAATCGCTCTCAATATAAGTCCCGTGGGTCTCATGTGAAGCTCGATATTTCCTTTTATAAAGCACTAGATCAAAGCATTTTCATTTACTTTTACACCGATAAGCTTGAAAAGGGTGAGCCTATGCTCGATGAACGACAACGAGTCCTTAAACTGTTTGCCAAATAAACATAGTGGGAGAGGCGAAGGTGAAGCAATTGAGAGCCAAGTTTCAACCGCATCCTTTTAAGTCATGGGATAATTTTTTTTTCAGGATATGGTTTAGAATTTAATGGGAAAAAAAAGGTAAAGCCGATTTTCATAGCTCGGGGTTTTTATGTGGTAAAGTTCGAAAGGCATGAATATGTTTGCTTTGAGTTCTGGGACAGTTTTTTCATTCAATTCAATTTTTTTTCTTTTTTTTGAAAAGTTACCCTTGTCATTTTAAATTAAAGGTGTATATCCAGTACGTATCATTGAGATTAAAGATAAATGATTCACAAATGGAAATCACGAGCTGAACTCTTTATTGAATTATTTTCATTAATTTCTTTATTATTTTTTAATAATAAAGTATTGTGACCGACCTGAAAATTTGCATTTTTACGTTTTAGGGCTAGTAGTTGGGGACACGTAGTGAAAAAAAATATCTGTCTGTCCGCCGTACGCAAAAGCATTTTCCGGCATAGCGAGAGGGAGAGGGGTGATGTGGGAAAGCCTTTTAGACGAACAATTTCGGTTTCTAGATCTTCTTGGAAGTTATGCGTGAAAAATTTTGGATTACAATATCTTCCGAACCGACTGTACCAGAAAGATAAAGTTTGGTTTGTGTACATAGTGGAATCTACTAAATGTATAATTTTTGAGCGGGGAGGTAGAACACGGAAGTGGGGGATAGGAATTTAAAAAAAAAAATAATGTTTATATCTCAAGAACTGTACTGAGAGAAATAATTTGTTGGCAAGAAATTGCTTCAATAAAATTTCCATTGCAGCAATCGAAGTTCATTTACGTTAATAAGAATTAGTTTGAAGCAATAGATATTCGGCTGTACAAAAAATATTCGCTTAAGGGAATAAACACGTAATACGTGCAATAGAACCATTCTATCAAGACAATCAACTTACGTTGTTTGCTCGATTTTGTTGAAAGAACCGAACAGAAAAATGTCTAGCAACTCAATTTTGATTACCGCAATATAATGTTAGTTGTTGCAATACAATATCGTCCATCACAAATGATTTTCCGCATCATTCTGCTGTGGTAACCGAATATAGGTATGATGTGGTAACTTAGTTAATCCACACTAAGTTAAGTTGCACATAGGGAAATGAAAATGAAAGGTCTTCGGTGGCGCAGTAGTTACGCGCGTCAATCCAAAAACTTTCAACACGGGTTCGATTCCTACCTATAGCTATGGGTTTTATTAAGTCACTAAGTAACAAATAATATTTGAAGTAGGAAAATAGTGTCTTAAAAGAGTTCCCTACCTCCTCCTAGCTAACAAAAAAGAATTCGGTGTAGGATTTAACACAAATAACTCCATTTTTTTAGAGTTTACCAACCCGCGCATTTGTGGCAATCAAAATTTGAAGAGATTCTGGTTGGCTAGACAAATAATTCAGTTGTCCGAAAATATATTCGATAGTAATAAACGAAAATTCGGTTCGGCAAACCCAGAATTTAGGTTCCAACAATGGGATAGGAATCGTTGTAATTCGTTTGGCATATTGTTACATGTAAACCTGGCAAACCGCGCAACCGCGCAACTCGATCGATTACGAATAAGGAAAACAGTAGCAACCGAATACCTAGTTGCAAAATAGCCCAATCAGAAACCTAGTTGAAGTATATAAGGCGAAACAACACGACTATATCTCCCCTCTAATCGAATGCGCTCGAATGTACTAGAACAGCCTAAAAGATCAAATGGAATGCTCTCAAACTTTCCAGAACCCTCTACACACACCACCGAACGAAGATTAAAGAACAGTCTCGACTACAGACAAGTAGTATAAAAGCAGGTGAAGCTTTCAGCGAGCGATATAGTAATTCTTATTACGTCGACTGTGACAGCCAGCGTGTATACGCGACCGTATTGGTGGAAAGCGATCGATTGCGTGTGATCGAATTGAGCGATATATAAAAGCGGGCAGTATTGCCATATAGTGGAATAATTGTGCGAACAGAATTAAAGTGCGAATAAATAAATTGTTACTTATTTTGATTTTAAACGAATTGTGTTTTACTTGAAATCCCGGCGAACCCCTAGCTCGCAACAATATATTTCTATTGCAGCAATAAATCTGTTCTCTCTTAAAAATTTTACTGCAGCTAGGCCTAGAGAAAAAAAATTGGCGGTGAAGGTGAAGGGGTGATGAGAAGGAGTAGAACGGAAATCATTATGATATGATTTTATCGAAAATCACAAAGAGTAGAAAGCTACCAGAGAGACATCTTAGAACAATACAAAATTTGATATCGGAAGTAAGGTACGGAGGTGAGGGTGGTTTTCTTTTTCTCAGGAAGGACGTACGCTAGAAAGATGAAACTTACATATATACTACACAAGTAATTTAAGCAAAAAAAGTTCAAAACGCGTTTCCGATTTCTACCCAACAAATAATAAAGTTCCGCCCAGACTGTTGGCACATTTTTTTCAATAAGGCATCTCAAAGTATTTCGCAGAGAAGATTTATGTGCCTATACTCGTATATTAATACGCATCCAAACTCATGTTTTTAACTTCACCCATCTACGGAATGCAAAAACACACATAGCTAAATGTTTTATATGTCATAAATCTGAGTGCAATCGGAAGGTCTGCAAAATAGAGTCATACACTATGCAGGTATTGGAGCGAACTGCTAATCCAACCGAAAACAGGAAAACAATTTTTTTTGAAAAAATCATTATTACGGTCCACAAAAAAGTTTTATTTTCAATGTATTTACACGTAAACTCGATCACTCGTATCATTTTGATGAAAGGATGTATTCAAATTGAAGAGGACAGCGTACCCGGTATTCTTGACAGATAAATAAGAAATCGTTAAACAAATTTTAGATTTGATTTTTGGCGTTCGAGAAGTCTTTGAAGGCCATCATACGAACTTGCCAACTGCCTTGGTTTGACAGCGTGACAGTTAAAAAACCTTCACACGAAAGGTCAGTTTGGTACGGGGAGTAACCGTATTCCTTTATAAAGATTTATTTAACATTGTTATTTTTAAATAAATCCCAACATTAGAACCTGCTACTCATGAGTTGTACTCTCATTTTTAGATACTTCTAGAACCAGCAGCAGAGCCTCTAACAAGACAAAGTCGTATAGGAACTGAATGCTACCATTTCTAAAACAGTGGAGTTTCTGTAATTACTTCAAATTAAAATAATTTTTCATTGAAATAATAAAGTAAAATACATCGAAAACTACTTCATTTATTTTAAACCCAAGCTTATCACTTTACAACAAAAGGCATTCTCTGCCTAATAACAAACTAAACAGTTTAATGCATAACGAATTGGACATTCATCTACCCGAACAACAATTTAATTAATACGCAAAATCAATTTGCCATTACCCGTGAAATTATCTTAACTCTATAAAAACCTGTTTGCTATTTTTTCTTCCGATTACCCAGCTCCGAGTGACATCTGTTCCGTCAGAATTTCCCATCCGCTTTTGTGTAAAACATCGGGACAATTTCGCCATTCAGCATCAACCAGCAACTGCTATGCATAATACTCCAGATCCTGTGCAGGATTGTAAATATTCATGGCGGTTGCGATGCCTGCTTATTGGATGTCAGTTCCTGTATTTGTGTACCACGTGTTTCAATTATTCGCAGATTAATTTGATTTTAATCGCACGAAAATAAAATAATTCACCAAAAGGACTGTTCGACTCTATGTAAATCAATGGAGAACTTTCATCTGTACATAAAGTTATTGCTTCTGTCGGTTGGCATATTAGGCAGTAAGCGAATACCGTTATTGGGCATATAAGCCGCCAGCCGCCATTGTCCATATAGCCGTAACCATGCTTAATGCAAACAACAATGTCGGCGAAACTTTTGCTGAATGTATTTTTGACGGGATGAATTTTGCCAGGTATTTCCACAGAAGCAACTTTTCGTTAAAGTGAAGTTTTCTAAGAAATCCCATTCTCTTCGTGGAGAGGATGATGATGTTGAGAAAATGCCATTCGACATTCGTGCGCCATCTTGTAAAGTTGTTTGTTGTAGAATGTAGTGTAAGGTGATGGTTGCGGTTCTTCAAGTTTTTCTACACGCTTCTCTCAATCCGCGCTGTTTTCGTCCAGATACAGCGCGGATTGTCCGCTTGTGCTGTGGTTTCGAAACCACGCGGTAATGTCTGTTGCTATGAGGACCATGAGTTTAATTCGTTGGTAAACATTGAAATCTCGTTCAGAAGTAAAGAGAAGCTAAGGCATTGCGCCTATTGTTGGAAATTGTTCGGAATTCGTTTCGAAGTTCCATTCATACATAATTTTCTCAAGGATTCAGACACATTAAACTGCCATTGTGTATAGTAAATATACGACGAATTTTATTTTAGGGTGTGAAAAAGCCCGTAGGAGAGGGACGATGACGATGAAAAAGGAAATCCGTTAAAGTTAGCTGAAAGTGTGATAAGTTTAACAGGACTTAGGACTTATAACAAGCAGCAGTGGCTCGACAAGATAAAGTCCCCCTAATCCAGACGCAGTCTAATATTTTTTTTTTTTGTCGCAAAGCGTATATCTCACCGTTGTTCCACGTCATGTTTCGAGATTGTGTTTAACGACAAATAGTAAAACGTCACACTAAAATTCATCGTAAAATTCAGGTTACATTTACGGTACCGTAATTGGTAGTGCAGCGATAAGCGATTCTATTCCCAAGACCATTGCGACATATCCGAAATCTATTAAATTACGTCATAACGTTTGAAGCTAGGGCGATATCGTCTAGTGAATATTCCGCAACTAAATCGTTTTATGAGCTTATGCCTCACCAAGTGACACTGATGCAGTTTTAGTTTGAATACTTCAGTCAATAAATTTGAACAACAAATGTAAATATGAATTTATTTATTATATTAAATGTTTAACCTATCGATCGAGTTAATACCCTGAGTCCTTAAGGCCAGGTATCAGTTCATGACGATGAAAAAATGCTTTTTTTTATTAATTTTCATCCTTAAGTTATTGAGAATACGTGGACAAAAGGATATTTCGATATCGAATGTATTTCACGAGTTACAGACCGATTTGTGGAACGGCGGAACAATCATTAAATACAATTTTTTATAACGCCAACTTTAAACGCGTTTTTCTCGAAACCACTTTTCTGGAGCGCGGTGCGTTCTACAGCCTCAACGAATGAACCGATTTTAATGAATAAAAGCTTAAAAGAAAGTAACTTAAATTTGGGGGGCCCTAACGTGCAGCTTTTTTTTATTGCACATTTTTTTATTTGAGTTTTCAAGCCAAAAAAAGAGTTAAAAAAGTGGTGTTTTTTTTCAAATAGCTGCCATTTTTTTAGTCTCAGGGCGTTTTTTCAAAATCGGAAAACGTTAGGGCCCCGCAAATTTACTCTAGTTTCATACAATTTGGATTTTTGGTTTCAGATCACTTGGCAAGGCTGTAGAAGGTACCGCGTGCATCAACTCACGTCGATCGCGGCGGGAGCTGGAGCCGCCATTTTGCAATATTTTTTTTATGAAAAAATTTACAATTATTTTTCATTTGTACCTCAATAAAAGCTGCCAATAGTTTTTTCCATGTACAGTACAATCTTGATTATCCGACATATATGGGACCACGCAACCGCCGGATTATCGAGAGTAATAGAAAAAAAGACCAATTTTACTACACCCAGAAAAATATCTTTTATATTCAAAGGATTTCTCTATGGTTTTCGCGCAAGATGTGAGTCCTGTCAAATCAAGTAGTCAAAACATTTTAAATATATATTTTCGAAAGCTCATATCATTAAAAGGACATCCTTTTGAAACGATAATTTAAATTTTAAAAATAATATCAGGATCAAAATGATATCTTTTCTATATAATAATTCAAACTTTAAAACTAAAATCAATATAGTAATGTATTTATTTTTGTAATAAAAGGAAAGTTATTAATACTTTGGGTATATTATTAATTTTAAAGGGAAATCATTTAGTTTTTTTCTTTCAATCTTAACACTGTGTATTTGAAATAAAATGTTTCAAAGTAAGTAAATCAAAAAGTTTCCATTTTGAAATAATGTATTATTCTAAAATTTTATTCAAAATGGCTTCCGATTGAAATAGAAAGGGTGCAACATGAAAATACTGATGTTTATTATTAATATCAATTTTATTAAAATAAAAAATTTCTTACATAAATTTAAATTTTTTATATTTCTATTTTGTTATAATACTAACGAATAAAATTCCTATAAAATAATAAAATATAACGTACATAATCTTAAATTAAGAAAAAAATCAAAAATTCTTTTTTAGTCTTATAATTTTTAATCCATTGGGTAAATAATATAAATGAACCGGCGCTCCGTCCACTTTATCGGGACTAACAATTTCGTATGAATCAGTCTCTTCTATTCTATATGATTATTATAATGCCTTAAGAAATCTCTAACAATCCACTTTCTGCATGCAAACAATAAATCATGAAAATTCAACATAATATCTCATATTTCATATACTAAAGGAGAAGAGGCATCATTTAAGGAAACAGTTAAAAAAAACCTTTTTCATATTCTGTACCCTTATATGTAAAATTACTAAATAAAAGCACAGAAGACAAGTCAAATGATCTATTATTATGAAGTTTTGCAAACTAATACCGTTTTTCTAACTTCGAATGAATTCCAAAAAAAGAAACGTTTAATATGCAGTAAATGTGAAAATCTTAATGCCGATTTTGTTGATAGCGAAAGTGGTACATTTACTCGTGAAGACGTATTTCGAGCATAATTTTTATACATCTGATGGTATGATTCAAATCGAAAGGACCATAACCGTTTTATAGGCCCACAATTTTTAATTATATTAGGGTAATGAAGCATGAAGTGGTATTTAGGTTTCAAAGTTGCATTGAACAAATTAATATAAAATTGGTGATGTCGCTTAATCAAATTTTGAAAATTATCTAGATCACGCATATCAAATGATGCAGATAGCAGTATGTCGATAATTTGAACTAAAATTAATAGAAATTCGTAAACTTGATTATTCTCTGGAATTAAGTCACCAATCATGATGACTACAAAATGAATGAAGGTGAAATTTGAGCCAAAATGAAATGAACTTGAAAAATCCCATCACATAATATATTTATTAATTCTTTAAAAGTTTGATTATTGCCATGTTCACTTAAATCCTTACTTTTTACAAATCCTGCTACGAAAATGTTACTTAACTTCGACAGTTGGAAATCTGGAATGACTGGAAAATTGTAATAAATTCCGCATACTTTTTGATTTCCCGCATGCGAGCTTAAGGGATTATTTATTTCGAAATCATCAGAGTATAGGAAATAAGGAATTGTTAGTATACTAGTACCAGTATATATTTCTTTCTTTTGCTTCCAAATGGAACCATTTATTAAATGATTCAAATCGTTTTCTTCTTCTATCAAATTCATGTTTTGAATTGTTTCGCTTAGAATTGAATCAGTTTCAAATTATTTCTGTATCTGCAACTTTATATTCATTAAACAGCCTTCTACTTTATTTCCATCGATAATAGGAATTCCGTGGTTAAATATTTCAGATAATTCATTATTAATACTAAACGTTTTAGGTGGTTTATAAATGTTTATAGATTCAATGTGTTTGAAAAACAGGTATTCAGTTTTAATTGCTTTTTTATAATGTCTTTTAATTTTTTAAAAATTGTTTTATCATTTTCAATTCCTGGCAATAAAGACGACAAGATTTTTGAAATTGGTTTCATACAATAATCTGTAACTGAATTTTGAATATCTACTACGTTCTTTCTATTAAAATTGGGTTGGCTATGCAAATAGCCTCAAAACTCAAATCGTCGGATTTATATGTAATATTCATAGTTAACGTATCCAGAGCTGTGCAATTTTTTTTAACATTTAATACATGATCTACTGTACCAGGACTACCATTTTTAAAGTCTTTTTCATGTCGCCGTAAATGAGTTTTGAATTTATAAATATTTTGAAAAATTTTTTGGTGAGAATTATTTTGGCAACACCTGTATTTGAAAATAGATGGAATTTCGTGTTTAAACTTAAAATGATGTATTAGCAATTCAGTAGTCTTAAAAATCGTACTAATTTCTAAATCTTTACACAAAAAGCAAAAAAATATGGTTATTTATTCGTCTTTTAGATTTTCTATTTTATTAATGAAATTTCGAACTGTCGGGTTAATTGTTTCCGAAGGTATCTCGTAAAAAAACTCTTGAATAAATATCCATACTAATTTGCTGATAGCAGAATATTCTAAATTAAATACAAAGATTAGTTTCATTATAATATCTAAAGATTTGATGAAAGTTGGCTGCATTTTTAAATTTCGCGCTCGAAGTTTTTCTCTTATATTTTGAAGTTTAGGTTCGACATCATTCATAGTACTCACGTGAACCAAGAAATCTTCTTGGCCATCGGTAATTGTTGGCTTAAATGTTTTGTTGATACGTGCAGGCTGCAGGAGCGAATGAAGAAGAAGTACTGCCATACAATCTTTGGAATCTAAAAGTTAGTAAATAAAGAAAAGCTTTTAATTACTAAAACATCATCAAAAATATAGTTTAATGTTACCTTTATCGACATTTGGTTTCTGGAATATTATATAAAATTCAGAATTTAATTTATCCGGAATTTCCTTGAATATCTGTGAAATTTTATTTATAAATGATTCGTATTTGTAAATCAAATAATTCGATTGTGCAGGATATATTTCGGCAAAATCAATTTCAATATATTTATAAGAAGAAAAATAAATTTAACTATCAAAAAAATTTAATTTTAAATTTTAATTAATGTATCAATACCAGATGATATCCAGTAGTATCATTGTATCTAGGCCACTCCAATAAAATGGCATCGATGTCACGATTTTTTAAGTCATCATTCCTTCCAGCAACTGAAGCCGTCCAATATTTTTTAACGTCTTCCCAAGGCTCATTATTATTAGTCTGCCACGTTTTTATATCATCTAATATTATAAATATAATTAATGTAAGATATATAGCATAAAAATAGAAATATACTAACCAAAGGTACGGTCTGTTTCCTTTTTACTCTGATCTGCTAAATTTGTTTTAATAACAGTGGTAGTTCTTGATGCTCCTTTTGAAACAAACTTCCGATTTTGATATCGGTCGTACAATTTTCCACTGGGATTCTTTTTTCCCATGTGGCGCGGAACATAATAGACCTCCTATATTAAAAACGCTGTAAATTAAATGATTCATTGCAATTTTTATATGAGACTTACAGATTTTTCTGATGGAAATAATATTTCAATGTCCTTTGAATATGCATACATGTCACATAATTGCATCCGTTTGTTATTTCCAAAGTAGTAGTCGGTAATAACGTGAACTAACGCCTTTTGGTTTGCTTTATTTAGAGAATTATTCTTGCTTTAATGCAATAGAATTTCTTTTCCTTTATACGATTCTTTTAGTAAAGTTTCTAGTGTAGGTCTGCTGCAGTATTCAGGCAATAGACCTACACTAGAAAGCAAACTAGACGAAGACGACTCATTACAACTGTCCGTTAACCAAGTCGATATTTCTGACTGTGTTGTGACCGAAGCTATGGAATGCTTGAAAGTAACGCCCTAAAATGTTCAAACCAAACATTAATCAATAATTCACCAAATCTCGATTGAATTTTAAATAAATTGAAAGAAATTTAATAGTTTGTCTTTTCGTATTCAAATGTACATGAATATAAGCAAATTGTTTCGAAAGTGTGTACATATATTCAAAAATTTTAAAGTTCCTCCCCATATTCATCACGCTCGAATTTTGGTGCTCTCACTGGGTACATCGATCAAATCTATTACGAAAAATAACTGAACGCAAAAGGATTTCGCTGAAATATTCTAGAAAAGAGTATCGGTAAACACTTTTTCTTTTTCATGTAAATCGTATGCGATTTCCAAATTATTTTTTTCCAACCATAAATACAATTTCAAGTGAATTCCTTCCTAAAGATATAATAGATTAACTTAGGCCCATTATTGCGATCGTCAGTTAAACTCTAACTGGAACTTTTACCGGAACGTAACTGATGAACATTGTAGGAACGGCCCTTAATCATTTGGAGCAACAAAATTTGGCAAAAAACCGAAAATAAGCCGGACTTTATTGTACATGGATCTCTAAAGGTAGGCGTCCACTAGAGGCGAATTTTTGTTTCTTTGTCCACTTAGGACGGATCTTGGGAGTCGGAAAATGCCGAGCTCATCTGTTTCGCTGCGTCCACTGTGATGGGACGAGGTGGGACGGGCCGGGGCGCAATTCTTCTCGAGCATAAATCCGCTCGCAAAGCGCACCGATGCGGCCTTCAATGTACGCACTTCCATAATAATGTATGGCAGGCATATTTTTGCGATTCGGCCTGGTCCGACCCGCCTAGTGGACGCGAACCTTAAAGTCAACGAAACTGATGTTCGATTTTCGATAATCAAACTCACTTTTCCAGAAAACTTTACGTTCTAACACATGTGCATTATGCCTAATTAATTAAAATAATTGTTTTTTTGTGGATCGATTAACTACCGAATTATTTTAAAGGTAGACGCTCCACACTTGACTTAATAATAAGCAATGGGCTCTCAGTGATTTCACCAGCAATAACACTAGATGAATTATCATCTACTCATCTTCCAGTATCCTTCTCAATACAGCTGGCTAATGCAATTCCCAGGTTTATCGCTAGTAAACCGTGTTTCTCGAAAACCAATTGGTTAAAATACAAGCACCTACTAAATAAGGGCTTTTCAAACTCATGTCTGAATCTATCGAAACCTATTACTACCGCGGAAATAGATGCCATGCTCTCTCATTTATCGAATTTGATTACTGATGCCGCCAACATATCAACACCACGCATCACATCAAACGATTTTAACTTGCCGCTCGAAAGCCATATCACAAATTTAATACGGCAAAGAAATATTGTGAGACGACAGTGGCAACGAACTAGAAATCCTGATTTGGAAACGTCTGTTAACAAACTTAACAAGGAAATCCAGCAGCAAATAAATGATACTTAGAATAGGAGATGGAGTGATTGATATGCTGTCCAGCTTATCAAAAGGTTCAACAAAACTCTGGCAACTCAACAAACTTTTTAAACGTGGGCGTAATATCCTGCCGCCACTCCACATGAACAACACGACGATATCTGGCGATTCATTAAAAGCTGAACTGCTTGCTGATAATTTTCGCTCCTATCACAATACACCTCAAACTCCTGGAAACAGTGAATTTGAGACGGAGGTACAAGATAATCGTCTACGAATTTCCTCGATGAATACATCCAATCTGCCACCATCAGTACTGTGTAAGCCTAAAGAGATCAAGAGAATTATTCGCACGCTTAAACCAAAAAAAGCGCCTGGCCACGATGGGATAATCGTGCCCATGATCAAAAACCTGACAAAATCAGCAATAATTTACCTGAATTTTATTTATAACTCCTGCCTAAAACTAGGCTACTTTCCGCAGGTATGGAAAGTAGCAATCGTCACACCAGTACCCAAACCAGGTAAAGACCTTACTAATCCAACAAGCTTTCGCCCAATCAGCCTCCTACCTATATTAGGAAAAATATTCGAAAGAATAGAAAAAATAGAAGAATACAAAATCATTCCGAACTTCCAATTTGGCTTCCGCGCCAAACACTCTACAGTTTACCAACTACTGAGAGTCAAATCAAAAGTTAAAGATGCTATATCCCGAAAAAAATCTCTTGGCATGGTAACTCTCGACATAGAGAAGGCGTTTGATAGAGTGTGGCATGATGGTCTTATATTTAAACTGAGAAAGTTCAATCTGCCACCATACATATGCAAAGTTATAGGCTCATTCCTCGCCGACAGATCGTTCAGAGTAAAGATTAAAAGCAAATGTTCAGAAAGCAGAGACATACCCGTAGGAGTACCACAAGGCTCTTGCCTAAGCCCAACACTCTTTAATTTATACACTGCTAATATGCCTAAGGCTGTCAACTGCGACTTAGCAACATTCGCTCATGACACCGCAATTTTAACTACAGCATTGGAACCACAAATTATCATCAATAACCTCCAAGAGCAGCTTAAAACCTTAAATATATTTTACCAAAAATGGAAGATTATTCTTAACACCTCTAAAACTCAAGCAATATATTTCTCGAAAAGTAGAGCAACTCGTTTCTTACCCAAATTGAAACATATTAGGTGCTTCAATACGTTGGGCAAAAGCGATCAAGTACTTGGGACTACACCTTGACACTAAGTTTACATTTCAGTACCATATAGAACAAACCACCTCAAACACCTCGAAAAGCATAAGAATTCTATACCCACTTATAAACAGAAAATCTAAGTTGTCCCAGGAAAATAAGCTTCTATTATACAACTCTGTAATGTAACCCGGTCTAACATATGGAGCGCCAGTTTGGATAAACTGTGCAAAGGTCCACAGACAGAAGCTTCAAATCATACAAAACAAATGCCTCAAAATTTTATTAAACAAACCATGGCATTTCTCGACTCGTCTATTGCATGAGATATCTGGATTACAACAGATCAATGAACGCATCGCGAAACTTACTAGCCAATTCCGGAGTAATTGCGCTAACAGCGAGATTCCACATATTTTATCACTAACAAATAATCTGTAAGTTATGTCCACATAATTAAATAACATTATACTAAATTCAATAGAATTTGTATTTAGATTTAAGTATTGATTTTAGTTAGGATTACATTAGGTTTAAGTGTAAAATTAAAGTTCAAAGGGTTTTTTGAAAAAAATTTTTCCCTGAAAATGTCAAAAACAATAATTAAGAATTAAACTAGTCTGCAAACATACTAGCATAAAGAATTAGAACTAAGCTGTAAAGATAATTTAATCTAAACCCTTCACTGTTATGAAAATGTAAAAGCAAACTTGTATATAATTATGAAATATAATTATCTATCTATCTAACAACCGAATTAAAAAAATTAAACTGTACTTACTTTTTGCTCACACCATTGACGCCATCCGGACCTAAATAATATTTTTTGCCCAATTTGCTGAGAATCCGGAAAAAGTTGTTCGATGGTCATCACTTTCAATACTGTTTCAGTTATCAGGACCATAAATATTTGATGTTTTCGGGCGATATACCCCATTCACGAAAAAGATTCTTGAAACTACTTTCGGCATCGGCTTCGCCATCACCATCCAATGGAAATACGATTACTTCCTCAGTAGATTCACTTTGCACATTAAAAATATATAAAATTCTCTACCATCTCTCATTTTCCATTATTATTAATTATCACTTATTTTTCACTGAACAGATTTACATAAATTTGCTTATCTTTTCGAAACTTATTGTATGGTATGTCCGAAAGCCGCTGCATATATTACAAACTGCGCAACATTCAATCTACAAGCGTCGACTACCTTATCATACTTTAGCGGCGTTTCAAAGAAAATATTTTAAAACAAAATGACTCTATTTTAAACGAACATGAAAAATCATGACTCACGACGACACGCAAAAGGAAACTACTTAACTTTAAGCGGGTAAATCATTTAAAAATAATAATGAGGAATTTTGTTTTTAAAGCGAATAGATTTTAAGGGTTGCCATGTAATCTTAAAAGGTTTAATTTTTGAAATAAAACAATTGCCATTTTAGAAAGATAAGCTGATTTTTCTTTTTATGCTAAAATTGTACATTTTTGAGGATCGCGTTAAAATAAGAGTTTTTCCTTTAAATATGAATGAAAAATTTTAAAAAATACCTTTTTTAACCAAAAGGTAAACAATTTTGTTTTGAAATGGCATTTTTTTCTGGATGTATGAATGTATGTATACATATATTAAAAATGCTTACATATTATACAAAAGAAATACAAATTATGCACAAATATGTAATTTTACATACTAGGAAAAGTAATCAATTGTTTTTTATTTCTTTGCTGTATACATTTTATTAAAAATGCCCTCTTGTAGTCGTTTTAGCACCAGGATATCATCACTTGGGACGCCATTCTCTTCAGCCCATTTGGTGCACACATTAAGAGCGTTGAAAGCTTCGCTGTTGGAGACAGTTCGCCGAGTCGAAACCACGAAGTCATCATCAGGTTCGTCTTCCGGGGATTGAATTTGGTTGAGAATTTCTTCGCCATACAGTGACTGACGCTTGTTCCTTGAAGCCAATCTGTGATATCCTCGTTTGTCAGGGTAACACCTGCATCACATTTCTCGGAAAGCTCTTGCGCAAATTGGGAAGTCAATTCTAAAGTCGAGTTAACTTCTTCAGAATGGTCAACCATGACTTCAGAATTAAAAGCAGGGTGCGTTTGCTAAACTTTTTTCCACGAACACTGAATAGTGTCACTTTTAACTTTATTCAAGCTGTGAGCTAGATTGAAAACCACGTTTTTAATGTTGGTTTTTTTCAAAAAAAATATTAATTCCATCAGTTTGTTTTATAATATCAGAAAGGAGCGATTTTTCGTAATTCATTTTTATCTGCTGGATTACATTTTGGTCCATGGGTTGCAAGAGCGGTGTCGTGTTTGGAGGCATGTAGAGGACTTGAATTTGCTTACCTTCGGAGTGTAGATCCTCTGCTTTAGGGTGTCCAGGTACGTTATCCAGAAGTAGCAACGCTTTAGCAGGCAAGTTATGGTCTTTGAAAATTTTCTCACACCCGGTATAAAATCTTGCTTAAACCATTCAGCAAAAACTTCTCGGGTAACCCATCCTTTGGTTTGGTTTTTATAGATGACGGGTAAGAAAGATACGTTTTTAAATGCCCTCGGATGCTTGGCTTTTCCTACAACCAGTAACGGAAGTTTGTGTGTGCCAGTGCAATTCGCACACGGCATGAATGTCAATCTGCCTTTCGACATTTTTCTTCCAGGGGCACTTTGTTCGGATGAGTGCACAAAGGTCTTATGCGCTAACATCCTCCAGAACAATCCACTTTCATCCGTGTTATGAAATTGCTCTGGCAGAAGACCTAATTCTTGAATTTTTAAGTCAAATTTCTCCATAAAAGGGTCCACAGCTGACGCATCACTAGATAATTTTTCGCCCGTTAAAGTTAAAATACGAATCCCAAACCTTTTTTAAAATTGTCAAGGCAGCCATCGCTAGCTCTAAAATCGTTCTTTTTCGTTATTTTTTAGTAAAAATATTTTGCTTTTTCACTAAGAATGTCACCCAATAGTGGTGTGTGCCTGGCACGTTCTTGCATAAACCATGTGAATAAAGCATTTTCCATTTCCGGACACTCACCGGTTTTAACTGTCTTTCTTCTCTTCAAGCCTCCCTCAGCAGTCTTAACGTATTCCAGGATTTTATCACGGTTGACTTTGATGTCGTAGATGGTGGATCTCCTAACGCCGTAAGTCCGTGCCAGGTTTGCCGTGGTTTCTCCTTTGTCCAGTTGAATTATTATCTCCTTTTTTTGGCTCAATGTTAGAGTAACGTGCTTTCGTTTCGTCGACATTTTTATTCCACAATTACATACACTTTACAATGCACAGTTACAAAACAAATGAATGATTAGCGCAAGGCAAAGGCAAGCGACGTACTGGATCACTGGATGAATAGATAGGGAAGGGAATGGTCTGGTGAACATTGTAGTACCGAGAATTTTTGTTGTTTACATCTCGCGGTGAACACGTGATCGTTTTCCCGAAGACGCCGGATTACCGAACGTGCCGGACTAACGAACTGCCGGATTATCAAGATTGTACTGTATATTTATTTTATATCCAAAAAAATCCTGAAATTGAGGCATTTCTCGGGCCTCTCGACTGATACCTGGCCTTAATCAGTGCAGAGCAAGTTAGCGACTTGTGAACACAACAGAACACAACACCAGCGTTACCATTTTACTACATATGTAGCAGATTTACTACCTTTCTTTAATTTCAAAATTTACTGCACTACGTTTTTGCGATAATTCTCGAAAGTCAAATTCAAAACAGACAAATGCAACGCACAGGAAGGTAATTCATTATTATTTTACATTACTGTATGTTTAATGTTAAGCTTATATACTGTATTATTACTAAAATTCGGTTTCTACTACCTCTAAATCGCTTCTAACACGATGTTTCCTTTTAGAACTTATAAATTTATGGAGTAGTTATGATGCCGTCCAGGTTGAAGGAAAACGTCGCGGAAATAATAAGTTAGGTATGTACGCGCGGTTGCCTGTAAGAAAAGCATCATTGAAGCCGGTCCTACTTGCTACACCTTTTAGAGCTTCAGATTATCGTAACCTCCGTTGCGGCAACCGGTAAGGTCAGTGAGACTGTTAAAGAGGCGAGCTTTCTTCCTACTGGAGCTGGACAGGTGCAGACAAGGTTAAGGACCAAAATAATAACTTAAGAGCGATAAATTAGTGTAAAACAAATCTAGATCGTCTGGGTAAGACCCCGAAACTCTTTCTGTGTAAAAGTTATTCATTCAAATTTTGAATGGGGCATAAATGTTGCATATTCACCATCATTTCGGCATACATGCACGTGCCCACATCGTTGAAAGGAATATCCTTGACAAGCACTCAGCAAGACTATAGCAAAGCCCATACGTAAACATGTGGTATTTTGTGTTATGCTTCCAGTTATTTGTGATGGTTTCTAATCATCCCAAAAACACTGGGAGTAAAACAGCAGCAGAGACACTCAAATGCAAATTGTGGTAGAATCCTTCGACAAGGACGTATACATTATTTCTCAGGAACAATAGGCAGATGGAAAAGTAAATGGATCCTTTGCACGAAGTTTTGCTGTTTCGCAGTTATGTATTTATGGATAAATTTTCAAATTACCTTCTACAAATTTTGTCCGTTTAATTTTTGAGGTTCAATATTGAACTCAGGGATAAACCAGCCATGGAGTCAGACTATATGCTAACAATTCCCGGAAAAATATGTCGAGGAACTTCGAGGGATAACTTAGATCGGATAAAGGAACGAACAGAACTTATTAGGAGCGATATTATCGCAATAGCTAAGGCCCAAATCGAACTATCAAACCATAAAATGAAGGGAAGAACAAAATTAATAAAAAATAGAGATCAGAGTAGAGCTACTCTTGAAGGGCATTACAGCAATGTTATTGGTTTCACTTCAGAGCCTGCTAACCGTTAAACTACTGACGGACATCGCATATGGGATTGAGGACTGTTTCATTTAAATTTAATTCAAATAAACTGGTTTGCGTGAACATATTTTTTCAGAGTCTTTACTATAATTTTTTCCAATTTCTAATCATCTTCACAGAACCGATTGCTCTGTCTGAATCGCTCGCAAT
Organism: Beris morrisii; assembly: GCA_951812415.1. Taxonomy (NCBI): domain Eukaryota; kingdom Metazoa; phylum Arthropoda; class Insecta; order Diptera; family Stratiomyidae; genus Beris; species Beris morrisii. Next base: position 143,528,460 of record OX638312.1, on the reverse strand, counting down.
TTTTCATCGAACATTAAATTTTGACCTGAAAATGACTACCAATATTTGGTCCCAGCTGATACCTGATTCATTGCATATATAAATAAAAGCGCGATTATCTAGATAGTTAACAAAAACACTCACTTTTCCAAACTTCTGTTCGTTTACTATCTCCAATATTACTCGACGTTCAAAAATCTCTTCCTCGAGCTAAGTATTTTGTCTATTTTGTCAATTTTGTCTTCCGTGCACGGTCTGCTATGAAAAATCGATTATGATTCTCTGGGCTATGTTGCTACCAAAATTTTAATTGTTTTCGTTTCTTTCGTTACAACTACAAATGTTTTTGTTGTTCCTCTATTGCCCGTTAGAGCTGCTTAGTCTATTTGCTAATATAGCCTTCATCGCGATAATCAGTAACAAATGAAACAACTTAAAAGCTATTTTGTCAGAACTACTTCAGTACTGTGTAATATACATAGTTCTCATCACATTTCCCGAAATTTGGCTCTTGCACAGAAAAACCTCTCAATCCGGATAGAATTTGGTAAAATTTTAAACGGCCTGCATATTTCCACCCACACATGCACGCGAACTCTTATCCCAATTCCAATATGTAATGTGAAGGTGTCATTTCCTCGCCTAAACGGTCGTAAAAATGGTCGTAAGGAATAATGCGAGACATCATCATGTTATTCGAGTAGATGCCATTAGCTACGACGTGTTATTGGAGTTACCAGATGACACGTTATGATGATTGTAGGATCATATCCCGGACGACATTCAGTCGAGTCGTAATGTCGCAAAGTAGGACGCATATCACATTATCTCATCATAACGTTTTGCTCAATTTCGTTACTTAATCGAAAGACGACAAAAATTTGATAATGGTGTCAGAAGTAGGATCCCATAGACTTGTTCTACTTCAAACTGATTAAAACGGTCTCTTTTAACAGCAATGTAATGAAATTAAAATATAGTGGATCCAAAAAATTAATACGATGTGTGAGTGATTGCATTTTAATGAAGTTTTTATTTCAACTACAACTGCTAAAGATACGCCATACTGAAAACTGCAACGAAAAGTTTCTCAATTAACGTCTACTTGGATTGCATCTCAAACTAATTTAATATTTTATGTTGTCGCGAGGTCTTTGCACATAGTATGAGGACATTAGATGGTGGCGGCCAAGATTGCGCTATATTTGAAGTATTTCCAAGTTGTGTGATATGGACAAAGTTTGGCTGAAGGGGTTCAATTCCACCCCAATTATCGTCGTTTTTTTAAAATAATAAATTTAATGTGCGATTAAAATAAAAACGAAAGACGGAAAGTTTGCCAAGGTCCGTAATTAACTTTAAAGTTAAAGATAAATACATGTTGGTTCAACGGAAGTAACTTTACAGTATGCGTACTGGATGCAACTTCACTCATTTTAGCTCAAATTTTTTATACGCTTAAAATTTTGAATGAGACAAAATCGTTGGACGAGTATTTTGAAAGTAGAATTAGCTCGATATCTGGAGCACACAATAAATTTGAATTTTAAGTTATTCACTATTTACGGGGAGGAAAATAAAATCTTGAAAATATGGACACTCCTTTGAGGATCTCTACACGAGAGTCCTTGAAAGAGGTAATCTCTAGGATTCAGCTTTTAGATTATAATTTTCGTGAAAATATTCCAAACGAAAAAAATTACTAATTTTTCAGAATATCACTAATCAAAAGTAAAATGTTGTGACAGAAACAGAAAAAATTTTAGTTTTTTGAAAATGGGTTTTGTTGAAAAGTAAGGAAAGCATATGATTGTGATTGTAGTTCGATGAGAGTGTGATATGTACAGCAATTCAGTGTCCAATCTTATAGGAGAACCTACTACCTACATAACTAATTACATATTACTGGTGGTGGGCAGAAGCGTACGCATAGTACACGGTTCCCAAACTAGTCTTTATGCCTTCTCCAATTTAATTTTTTTCTATATAAAATATTATATGACAAACTTTCTTCATCAGTTTTCCTGTCGAAGTAGCAGTTTTTCAAAGGTGTATTGTAAAAAAGCATAATGTCCAAAGTGAATTATACCATATACATATCTAGAATGACTAATTTTAGACATTTGAAACTTGGGTTTTACATATGTCTATTTAATAATTTTGAGAAGGGCGAACGAGCAACATACAAACGTAAAAAATTGTCGAAAAATGTTCTAATTAATATTTCAACGTATTCCAAACCGTTTTAATTCCTTCGTCCTTAGACACACTAAACGTGTAAATATCTACCCAATTAATTTAAATGGTACTTAGAGTGGAAAACGAACTACCTCGAAACTGTTCTTTTGTTGGTGGTGAGAAGCAATAACATATCGCAATAAATCATTTCGTGTTTCGCGATAAAATGCAAAATTCAAATTTTATATTGCACCCCTTTCAACACAGCCCCTACTACACACATCCATATACGGTTGAATTGAATTGCAATTCTTTTTAACTTGTCCTGACACCAAAATACGAATTGCACTTTAAAGTGCACTTATTCCTGCCACTCAGTATTCACACTCGCATATTCGCATCCTCACCTAGCCTAGCCCAATACATTTATTCGAGTATTTGTGAATAATAATAATAAAAAAGGGGAGCTGTGTGCATAAACAGGATCTCGTATTTCATGCATTTTTGCCATCATCGTAGTGAGTTTCATAGAGGGGCTCCGTATTGCGGATGGGGTAGCTGTCGGGGACAAATAGCTTTTTGAAATGTCCCAACTTTATGGGCTTGGCACTATGCAATTATTACGTGTGTCTGCTCACGATATGTCACTACTACGTAGTAGTTGGAGTAAATCCTTCATTGCTTTCACTATGGGGAGTTGTTGGGTTGCTCTGTCTGTAATAAAAGCCGATCCAGTGGTATCATAATATGCTAAGTGGATTTTTATGAACAAACACTCGCACGTCGTCATCAAGTGTGCACCTTGGGCTTAGTGAATTCACTTCATTATCACTTAATTACTAGGTAGGTGCAGGACGACTTGATTCCTTTGGGAAGTTTGGAACGAAGTATTTTATTCTGTTGCATAAGATTAAAGGCTAAGTTCATCAATTATTTCACCTTGAAGCTATGAAGAGTCATAAGATTCCTGTCCTATCATGTCCTTGTATAACTTTTAATTGTTTCTAAGATTACTCAATTGAAACACTCCATAATAACAATTGTCAATGGTGACAAAATTTTGTAGTCGAACTTACCAACAAGAAATATCAGAGCATACAATTTGGTGAAGAGTCGCAGGTGAATCGAAACTGAATTTTGTACCAAGCTGTCGCTAATATAAAAAACATAACGAATTAACTTGATTAATTTATCATTAGTGTGATGCAAAATGCAACAGAAGATGGTTTGAACTGAAAACTGGAGTTTATAAGTTAGAATAAGTGCATGTAATTTAACGCAAGCATAAAATTTACCAAGCATTGAAAATAACAATCTGACTACCTTGGATGTGATTATAGCTATGTACTGCTGTGTCCTGGTCCAGGATATTTACGACATATGCTCCAAATGTATCATCCATTAAACACACATAACATTCGATCGATATATACGATATACCGAAGTTGACTACCTTTCAACGCCATTATCTCCATTAGAAATTCGTGTGTCCACAGCTGTCCAAAATGTTTCAAAAGAGATAACTATGGTTAAATTTATGGCCATCGCACCCGATGGGGATGAGCAAATTTGATGGATAGTGTCCTGTTGGGGACTCTACGCAAAGGATTCTAGGCTAATTTTTACTATACCCAACCAGCCATCTATACATAATTTAAATCTAAAACTATAGTCTGTGTTTGAATTATAGTGATAACACTTCGATAAGTTCTGGATCCATAACAAGGACAGTAGGAATGGAGGAGTTATTCTTTAAAGTCAATGTGTCCTTAATAAATCTCAGCCCTGAGGTAGGTTGTCGCCGGTTTCCAAATAATTTTCATGTTATTTCGCTAACTCTCCTGCTAAATTGTAATGTAAAATGTTTGAAGGACTTTAAACCAAAATTGCGATCCTCATAATGTTAAAAGAGGCCGTAGACGTATCTTTGGGGGCACACAAACCCTTTTCAATTTCCTGACAGCTTAAATAACATCTGTGTTTTGGATACTCCCAGGATGCGGTAGATGAGTGGTTTAGTTCTTGAAAAAGGGTTATAGAAAACGATTTATATATTGAATTTTCCGGACGACATTTCAGGTAAAAGTGAGACATTTTGAAATGGCGGGATACTGTGATAATATGACGTACATATTCCAAATATGTCACTTCTTAACTTTTAATATCCATTTCAAATCCATGAGGTAAAAGTATAAGGATAACTTTTTTTTAAAAAAGCCTTACACGTTGATTCAATGGGAGTGGCTTTGTGCCCGAACCACAAATGTTTACTAATACGATTGCAAGGTCTTAACTTAAATTCAACCATAAGATTTAGCAGTGAATTGGTATTTCAATGAAATAGATTACTGTTAGAAATGTTGTTTTTCCACAACATAATTGATTACGTGGGACATTCATGGATTACGGGATCCAACTTCGTGTTAAATTAATTATCCACGGTTTGATTGGAAATCTAGGCTATTCATAAGGTGAACGAAATCTGCGTTTGTCAACTTCAAAATTATAACTACTGTCACATTAGGCTCTCCAGGTAATGGATTTGCATGTCTATCAATAATACAGTCTCCACCTCCTCCATCACACCCATTAGAGGTAAAGAATCCTATTCTAAATGAAGATACTGGTGATAATTAATGACATTTTCACGTTGAAATGTGAGAAGAAAAAATTTTTTTTTCAAAGGTATCGATTAAGTCGGCTTCTCAATGAATTCTAACAGGACACACTCCAATGTGGAATAGTCCAATAAACCAACTGAAAATAAAAAGAACGAACTAAAAATTTACTTTTTGTATAGCTTCAGGAACGGTCTCAGCTAAAAAGTTGATAGTCGGCATTGAAATATATCTGTGGTCACAGGGAATAACTTGGTAAGTCGAAAAATGGCCAAAATGGGATAAGTGTACTATGGTCATCTTCCAAGACTTCTACGCACTGTGAAGAAGTTTGCAATTCACAACCCTAATGGTTTTTGAGTTATAAGAGTGGGGGTTTCTTGGTAAGTGGTAAAATTGTGTTTGTTATCTGCTAAATCGATTTACGATAATTTTTCCGAGTCATCATTCACGGGAAAAACAAGATAAGTCGAATTATCAATCTGGTCTACCAGATTTTGGGGAAGGTGCTTCAGTCTGGTACACGGACGGCTCTAAGACCTATAGTGGAACTGGAGCGTGCGTATTTGGACCCAATTGTAAAATATGGACGGCAATGGGACAAACCGCCACTGTGTTTCAGGCTGAGGTACATGCCATAGAGCTGTGCGCAGGTAAACTTCTACTGAATAAACCAAAAGGCGCTACAGTTATTATCCTATCTGACAGCCAAGCGGCACTGCTAGTGCTGAAATCTTATTGTTTCCGTTCTAGGCTTGTGTGGGACTGTCATACTCTTCTTAAAGAGCTGGCACATCATAATAGTCTAACCCTGATGTGGGTGCCAGGACATGAGGGTATTCCGGGTAATAAATCGGCTGACCAGCTAGCTAAGCGGGGAGCCAACTCACCAATGATTGGCCCGGAACCATTCTGAGGAGTAGGTAAAGGCTTCATTAAGGATGGTATTTTTAAGTGGGTAAATCTTCAGGTGGAAGATTATTGGAACTCGCTTTCAGGACTTAGACAGTCAAAGAAATTCCTGACCTTCTCAAGTAGAAGAGCGTCGGAATTCCTTTCCTTAAGCAGGTATAACGCACGGGTCATAATGGGATATTTTTCCGGACATTATTTCCTTAATTATCACCTTAAGATCATCGGTAAAGTATCACTAGATACATGTCGATTCTGTGATATCACATCTGAAACCACGGCACACATTCTGTGTGATTGTGATGCAGTGGCCAGATCAAGAAGGCAGATTCTCGGTGGATTTACTCTCACTTATGAAGACCTGTCGAAGACTCCCCTGAGTAAAATCATCTCCTTTCTCAAAGGAATCGATATGGCCTAGGGAGTGGTTAAGAGCCAGGAACAAAAGACCTCTTTGGTCGTAGTTCGAGAAGTAGTGAGGCTTCTTTAGGCTCTACCAGTTTAAATAAATAAATAATAATACCTAGTTTTTCGCTGTGTATCTGTGTTGTCAACTGCATTTATCCATTTATTCATCGTGCCAGATTATTCCAAGTGAAGTGTATTGTTTCTATGCATGGCTATGCTAAAAAAAGGCGGTCATTTCATTATAAAAAAACAGGATACCGAAAATCAAAATTTTTTATGGAAACCAGTGCAGTGGTTGCAATACCGCCAAGGACCGGGAAATGTATTTTTTTAACATACCCTTAAAAAAAATTAACCATTCAAAATGATGAACATTGTATTTTTGATCTCCTTCCCCTGGTTTCCCTTGGACCAAGGGACCTCATCAGTTTAGAAAAGAAAAAAACACATTCTCTATCTATTGCCTTTGATAGATGCAGCTTTCCACGATTTCTATCGAAACTTGGCAACCAATGATCAACCGCCAATCCATCCAGATTTGTTGCAAATCGAACAGGATGAGATTGACGATTAATATCAAGGGGTAATTTTAATCTTAGGTAATAATAATTACCTAATTTCTTTTTGGAACTTCAGTTTAGGGATTCATTTGTATTCATGGCTTATGAATTTCTCCATTCATTTTTTTATTTGTAGCTCATATTTTTGTATCAATTGTAGTGGATATTAATGCTTACGTTGTTTTTTGCTGTTGTTATTTTTTACGTTGTTAGTCGCATAGTAATCTGCACCGTATCTTAACATTAAACGCGTTCTAAACTTTTACTCAAAAAACAATAAAGTTGCACTCAGACTGTTGGTAGCTTTTTCACATTCTCCTAAATTTTATCTTGACGATGGTCGGATCTCCTATTCGTCTGTTTGATCTTTTAGCTATTTTTAAGACCGATATTAATAGTCAATTTCAAATGGTCCCAACTTTATTATTTATCAATGAAATTTGCGATAAGGGTTGCTGCAACTATCAAAAATTAACTTGCTAAAAAGTTCTACATATTTTACTTTATTATTTTTTAATAATAAAGCAAAAACTTCTTTTTATTTCTCGAGATGCGCTAAGGACAGAAAGCTAAAAATTGATGGCAAATTACTTATCCGTGCTCTTTACATAGATATAATTTATATCATTCAATAAATTTTTTGATATTAACCCCTAAGGAGGTGTAAAGGGGATGTGTACGTGGCACTCCTCACCTTTTATACACGGACAATTTTGTTTTTGCTCTGTTAGGTAGAATCTCAGACTTTACTAAACCCACAATGAGAAAATACAAAATTTCATAACTCTTTTTTGTATTAATAGGTAATAAGGTAAACAGTTGAACAGTTTATTTCGAAATATTAAAAAGTCAAAGTTTAATCAGGAAATTGAATTGGTTTATGTATTAAAATTGATTGTTTTATTGAAATAATTACATTTCATTAACATCATATTGTAAACAAAATATAGTGGAGTTTACTCTTCATATGTATATGGCAATACGAGAACAATTCTATATATGCCACGAAATCTCTAACCAGTCATTTATGAAAATTTCATTACCAAATTATCGGATTTATAAAAAAGGAGTTTGTAGAATAATTGAAAATACCAGTCGAAGCTCACGCATGTGATTGCACTGGAACCTATTCGGACCAAAATACAATGCTATTTGTTTCTTTATTCCGGACGAGTCTCATTTTCAGATGGTTTCGTTCACTCATTGAAAGGAAAAGCGGAAAACCGTGTTCGAAGAGAGCCAGGACAAAATCCTGTCAACGATTATGACAGAGGAAATGATTTGAATCGATAAATCCTGATTATGGGATTGACTATTCCGAGTAAAAGGCTAGCGTAAGGATCGTATCCCAAACAATACATGCATGCTACATACGAAATGGTAGTAAAAAATGTGCTGCATCGATTCTTGAAGTTCTTGAAGGCTTCGAGCCGTTGGACAGATCTGAACGAATTAATTGTGAATTGGAAAAACACCAGAAATAATTTCGCCCTGCTAATTCTTCTACTTCTCCGGTTTAAAGAAATATACAATTTCATTACAATTCTACTTTATTATAGTCCAAGTTTTAATTTTGTTGTGTAAGCGATTCCTGAGACCGATTGTTAACCATAAGGGTATTTATTTCGAGAAAAACGCTTCATATCTCAAGAAACCTTTGATTATTATTTTTAATATAGGTATTACCTTAATTTTAAAGTTATGGACATTAAATACAATAAAACCTAATATCATATTCAGTAGGGAGGATAGCTACCACCCTGGTCGTGGGCGTACCATGACTTTCCTTTTACCGATTTTTTATTTTCGTAGTGTGCTAAAGCTACAAAATTGAAATTTGGTCCGTAAATATAGTTAATATACAGAGACTTTTTAATACAAAGAATTGGTAGTAATTCCGAATTCAGTGCTGAAAATAAATAGAATAAATGACGTAAAACTGAATTCAGGATTGCAATCAATATCAAATAATATAAATATTAAGTACTGCAGCGAATTCTTCTGAGACCTGAATTTCTAAAGTAAGTTTTTATTTAGGTTTTCTAAAACCTTTATGTTGCGTAAATACTGTACTAAAACCGCATCAGCACTGATAAAAGTGTTCTGAAAGCACACCGGACTTCACTAAATTAATACAGTCGTTACTTAATCTCAATCAACACTAACGCAGTACCAATAGTCAATACTTAATAAATTGAATTCAGGTGAATTTAATTAGGACTAGAAATATTCTGCTGGAGATCTGCACGTTTCAGTACTAGGAGAGGAAAATAGTTCTGTTGGAATACCGGTTTATACCGATACGCTATGTGAGGCAGTGACGTACTGGATATATACGTATGTAGGTAATCTCAGGAATAGCCTTAGCCAACTACACAAAAATATATCAATCCAAGAAAATTAAGAATTTTTATTTGTGCAGATGTTTCTTAATCCTTATTGGTGTAAAGATTGGTAAGATAGAAACCCGGGACTAAATCGTTCGCCCGGAATTTCACTGTTTGGCACTCATACCAAAAGAATCATCACCAGGAGAGTAATCAAAGAAGCTTTCAGTTTTATAGGATGGCTGTTTAACTGCGCTAAGTGAAGTCCATTATGATATTAACGACGTCCTTGGAAGAAAATCACCTAAGCGAACCTGTAAAGCGAAGTCCTAATCCTTCGTCTCAATATTTTATCAGCTCCAAGCATTTCGCCGCAATTTTTTTTATTAGTTTATTTTCTGAACTTCTGGGACTGGACACTTACATCCACATAAGATCCGAACCATTATCGATGGAGTTCTACTTCGGCTATAATAAAAATTTTTGGTCCTTCCGTGGAGCACGAAAAAAAATCAGAGCAGTCTAAAAGGACTCATACGACATCTTGAAGATAGTGAGTGTGTCGTAAAATGTAAAATTACATTTTGGTCTCGTCTCCTGCAGATGTCAAACAAATTTCCTATGTTGTGCCTCTGCTATGTCTTTGAAACCCGTAAAAATACCCTAAGTTCACTGATAAACGAACCAAGAAGCATTATTTGTATAGTTAAAACAACCATTTCAAGACCGCGTGACATGGAAACACTGTTTAGGGTTGCCTTATATTTTCGGCAGAATTAGACGGGCAACTGATCTTTTTTGAATGTTCGAAAATAAAACAGACGGAGGAAAGGGTTGAGGGAGATTATGGTCTCACGGCTGTTCCATGCTGTGGGTGGGCTTATGTGGTGCTAACCCAATTGGAAGGATTTGGATTGAATAAATTGTTCACAGGAGAATAGGCTTCGTGAAACCTTCAGTTGATGGTAAAATTCGAAGGAAAAGGGCGAAGGTGCAGAGAAAGAGTGATATTATTTTGGAAAAGATGTTTGTACTTTACAACATGATTATTATGAATTATGTGCTTGAAGCGAGGTGTACTTGAAAGCGTATGGGACCAGATAATAGCTTCCTAAATATGCTGAACGTATGCACGTTGTTATATGAGTACGTATTCCAGTATTCAATTAAAAATAACTTTATGCTTCGGTAAGACACACTTACCGCACTACTCGTATGTATATTACATTCCCTTGTTTTTATAGTCCTGTTAAGCGAAAGGGGTGGAATATCCTCGCATTCTTAACACATAATTAAGCTCACAATCAGCATAATCGGAATAGAAGGATGAATGGGAATGGGTATGTTACAGAAGAACGCAATATACTTAGGTTAGGTCTAAGAAAAAAATATACACTTTCTAGATTCTTAAATTCTAATAGAGTAAAATATGTGCATGAATATAAATTCTATAATTATTTTTCATTTATGGAGCATACATAACGAGTACTTGAGAGAGATTGATTCAGAAAATTAATTATGAATTGAATTATATTAACATACTTACACAGACACATCATAAAATGCTTTTAACTATTTTTTTCTAAGCTCCATGTTTCGAGATTATTATTATAATTTTTTGAGATTTTGGATTTTTCCTGACTTAGTCTTTTTATGACTTTAAAAATTTTGCGTTTCGAGCTTTCGTTATGATCCTTTTGCTCTATTAGACAATGGTAGCTTATGCCATGAAATTGAAATTGAGTCGTTGTATGCGACGATTGTATCGTGTATGCGCTTATGAACAACGGTTGGACCGATATCGCACGGTTGTACGCTCTCAACCGAAAAACTGCGGACGCACGCATATTGCATATTTCAAGAAAGTTGTAAACAAATCGTATCGTGTGTACCGTGCATACAACCATTGGCAGATATCGCAACAACATACGTCGGTACAACTGTTGTATCGTGTATTTGCCGCTTAATAGGGTTTCTACAAAGTCTATATACAACAAGACTGGACACTACGCAGTATTTTTATACTCTAGATGAAATCATATAGAGTATTATAAGTTTAATCCAGTTTGTAACGCATAGAACCAAGAAGCCTCGGACGAAAAAAAGTTATATATTATTTTTTGTTTATTTGTGGCTAAAAACTTCAAATCCGCTTGACGTCCGTCCGTCCGTCCGTCCATCTGTCCGTGAACACGATAACTCAAGAACGCCTACACCTAGGATCTTGAAAATTTGAATCTGGATGTTTGGTTGAATTTGTAAGGCTAAGTTCGTTAACGGGCAAAATCGTCCTACTCCTTCGGGTAGCTGCCATATAAAATGTCCTTAAAACACGTGTTTATTTATTTATTTCGAAAACGAAAATCTATAGCATTCTTAACATGGGATGTTTAGCATTCTTAACATGGGATGTAAACTTGATTGTAAGCAATTCCCATTACCGAGAAGTAATTATATTATTGATTCTGTAATGCCTTTTTTCGCTGCTGGGTGCATTGTGAAAAAACGATGCACACAGATGCGAATGTGTAATCATTCATTTTTGCATATTAGTGTGCTCTTTTCTTCTCATTTGAATTTGCATAAGAATATTGAATTGAAATTGTTCAATCGGATTTCTTAGTCCCGCTTATACAATAATTTTTTGTTTTTTTTAAACACAAAATGCATGAGTATTAAGTGTTCAGTCTTCTTGTGGATAGTCTTTACTTTCTACATAATCGCCAAAAAGTTAATTTTCTGAGTTTTATATATTACACCCCGTAAGGGAGTAGCATACTTTTCACAGTTTTCGACATATTTTTTTTGGGTTTGATGAGATATCAGATTGATTTTTACTTCTACAGACTTTTTATATAATCGCCTACAAACCCAATTCACGATTTTTTGATATTCAACCCCCAAAGATTGTCAAGGGATTCCATATGTTTTCACAATTTTTCCAATCCTTTAGTTCTGATGAGATATTATTATTATTATTATTAAAAAATAATTAGGCAGGCAGCACGCTGATATGCCTAATATCCAATGTGTCATACAAATTTACATTTAAGATTTATATATTATATAAAAAAATTAAAAATTAGAAAGAAAATAGTTAAAGAAAAAAAAAAGGTTAATGTAAAACTTTTTAACGCTATTCGAAAACGAAAGAAAAATAAAATTCAAATTTTAAATGCAAAGAGAAAAACTGAATACATACGAGTCATTCCATCAAGAATCGCCGAAGTTGTGACCTTACCATCGCCGATTCTTTTGAAAATTTATGTACTCGAAGAATTAGTGAAAAAAAAATACGATTTCAATTTTACTTATTTTTTAATAATAAAGTATTGTGATCGACCAGAAATTTCAAAAAAATTTGCTACCCTGAAATTTTGTATTTTCACGTTTTAGGACTAGTAAACACCAAAAAAGCAAAAAAAAAATGTCCGTCTGTCCGCCGTAGACGCCGTCCGCCGTACGCCGTGCGCAAAATCGTTTGAGGGCACGTAGCTCCCAAACCCGTTGAGATATTAAATTGAAATTTTTATGGTGGGTAGATTGGGTGAACCCCTATGACTGGTATATTTTCGAGGGGTGGGGGCACAAGGGGAGAGGAGAAGGGAGCGTTTTAGACGAAAAATTTTGGTTTCTAGATCTCAGGAACCACTTATGCTAGGAGGCTGAAACTTGGAACTTATGTAGTACTATGATAATGGACTCAATTGCAAAAAAATGGTTGATATTGGTTAAGGGGAGTGGAAGTGGGGGGGAAACAATGAGTCTTTAACGCATGAAAGACGGGATTGAAACATTCTAAAATCGATATCTCCTGAACGAGATTAGACAGGGGCTATCGTGAACACGATAACTCAAGAACGCCTTCGCCTACGATCTTGAAATTTTGAATCTATCGTCCTACTCCTTCGGGTAGCTGCCATACAAAATGTCCTTAAAACACGTGTTCTAGAATATTGGTCTATAACTTCAGAAGGGTTTAAGCTACGACATTGAAATTTTGAATGTGTTATTTTTCCAATAGTTGGAGATAAATATATGATTATGACGAAAATCCTGTTAGTCCTTCGTGTAGCTGCCATGCAAATATCCTGTCAAAATGTATTCACTTAATTTACGAAACTCACTATAACTCAAGTAATCTTTTAGCTACGAATTCGGATTTTTGTAGAAATTAGTTTTGAGTGAAAACGAAGTTCGGGTTTACTAGTCAGCGAAATCCTTTTACCCCTTCTGGTAGCTGCCATACAAAATGTCCTTAAAACACGTGTTTAAGAATATTGGCCGATAACTTCAGAAGGGTTAAAGCTACGACTTTGAAATTTTGTATGTGTTATTTTTTCAATAGTTGGAGCTAAATGTATGATTATGAAGAAAATCCTGTTAGTCCTTCGTGTAGCTGCCATACAAATATCCTGTCAAAACGTCTTCACTTAATTTACGGAACTTACTATAGGTAGGTAGGTACGCGTGGCTGCCCGTGAGAACACGGACACACTTAGACCTAAAAGGTCCGTTGTGTTACCACAGGATCATCGAATCCGGTCCTACTCGTCGAACCATTTAGAGCTTGTAGTGAAGCGTTGGATTCTCGCGACCTCCATTGAGGCAAGGTCACCGAGACAGTTGAAGAAGTAAGCTCCAAGATGAGCTTTCCTTCTGGCTGATAGAGCTGGACAGGTACAGAGAAGGTGAAGGACTGTCTCCTCCTCCTCCTCATCCAGGCAGCTTCTACAGAAGTCGTTTGAGAAGAGACCGAGTCTTTTAGCATGTCGACCTATAAGACAGTGTCCGGTCAGGACACCGACTGTGGTGCTGATATTCGCCCTTTTGAGCAAAGTCAGCTGTTTAGAGCGTTTTAGATCCAGCTCCGGCCAGATCTGTCTCGCAGTGTGACATGTAACACCGTTTGCTCATCTTGAGTTGGTTTTCTCAATTGAGTCCAATCCCAGTAGCAGTTTACATGTAGAGAGAGGCACACCCAGATTCCGGTGTTCCGGCATAATTTGAAGGGTAGTACCGCGTCGAGCGAGTTCGTCAGCCATGCAGTTCCCTGGAATATCCCTGTGTCCTGGCACCCAGCACAGGAGAATATTGAACTGTTCAGCCATCTCCTTAAGAGATGATCGACATTCTGCGGCGACCTTTGATGTTGTCGAGGCCGATTCTAAGGATTTTATTGCCGCTTGGCTGTCTGTGAAAATGCTAATATCCCTAGTAGATATTACATTACACCTCAGCCAGGACAAGGCCTCCTTGATCGCCATAAGCTCCGCCTGAAAGACACTACAGTGGTCCGGAAGGCGGAAGGAGCTGCTAATGTTAAGCATATCAGAGAAAACACCTCCACCTACCCCGCCTTCAGTTTTGGAGCCGTCCGTATATATGTGGGCGGACTCTTCCATCCGTACCGAATCCCTTTCCCATTCTAGACGGGTTGGGATGGCTGTTAGAAAATTTTTCTCAAAATCATAACTGGGAGGGGTGTAGTCGGTGTTTTCAGCAATGTTATTGAAGTGATTCCAGATTGTTGAGTGACCTGCATATATGCCAGTCCACTGTGTAGAGGCCCTAAGTCGAATGGCTGCATTGGCTGCCATTTGCTTGCCAAAAATGTCTAGGGGTGGCAGACTGAATAGCATGTCTAGTGCTGCAGAGGGAGTTGTTCTCAGAGCTCCACTGATGCATATACATGCTGATCTCTGTACCTTCCCTAGGGTGGTGCAGTTAACTGCTTTGTCTAAGGCCGTCCACCAGACAATAACACCATACATAAGTATCGGTCTGATGACGGACACGTAGAGCCAATGAACTATCCGGGGTTGCATACCCCATTTTTTGCCAATCGCCTTTTTGCACGAGTAAAGCGCAACTGTTGCTTTCTTTACCCGTTCCTGAATGTTAGGTTTCCAATGAAGTTTCCTGTCCAAAATAAGACCCAAATATTTTTCACTATCGGTGAAAACTAGACTAGTACCATTCAGAGAAGGAGGGTCTACGTGAGGAATTTTATATTTCCTGGTGAAGAGGACTAATTCTGTTTTGCGTGGGTACACACCCAACCCGCATTCAGCTGCCCATTTGGAGAGGATAGAGAGAGCATTTTGCAATATCTCACTCAGCGTGTTGAGGTGCTTTCCCGAGACAGCAATTGCAACATCATCTGCATAGGCAATCACTCTGCAGCCCGCCCCTTCCAATCTCAATAGTAGTTTGTTGACCACTAAATTCCATAGAAGAGGGGAGAGCACAAACCTTCGAGAGGAGGACTCGCCCAGCTTTGTGTTCACAATCCTGGATGTTAACATCAAATTGATCAGCGCGCCAAGCGAGGACTCCACCTTCAGGATAGAAATTGCGTCAGTGATTGCTTCTGGTCTGACGTTGTTGAAAGCTCCCTCGATATCGAGAAATGCAACCATGGTGTATTCTTTAATACTGAGAGATTTTTCAATTTTGGGATGTTGACAACAGTCGCTTGTCAATATTGTCGCGGATGTACACATCCATTAGTCTTTCCAGTGTTTTCAGAAGAAAGGATGATAGACTGATAGGTCAGAGGTCCTTAGGGCAGACATGAGAGCTTTTTCCTGCTGTATGAATACCACTCTGACTTCCTTCCATGTTTCAGGAATGTAGGTTAGATCCAGGCAGCCTTTCAAGATAACCTTCAGCCAAGGAAGAATTATGTCCGAGGTCTGCTGGATTTCAGCAGAAATTATTCCATCCGGTCCCGCAGACTTAAATGGTTTAAAGCCTTCTATCGCCCAGAAGAGCTTGGTCTCTGTTATAAGAGCGTCAGAGTTGAACGGTGCATGGTTTCTTGTAATGTTTACCCGCTCCGACTCAACAGGCGAGCTACCAGGGAAGTGGGTGCCCAGGAGGAGATCAGTGGTTTCCCTACTTGAGGTAGTCCAAGATCCGTTCGGTCTCCTCAGGTAGCATGGTGTGGTTGGATTTTTAGAGAGAATTTTGCGGAGCCTGGATGCCTCGGATGAATCTTCTATTTCACTACAGAAGAGTCCCCAGGATTTGCGCTGCGCCTTTCTCAGTTCATATTTGTATTTACAAAGTGATCCTTACTATAACTCAAGTAATCTTTTAGCTATGAATTGGAAATTTTGTACAAATTAGTTTTGAGTAAAAACGAAGCTCGAGTTTACTAATCAGCAAAATCCTTTTACTCCTTCTGGTAGCTGCCATACAAAATGTCCTTAAGACACGTGTTCAACAATATTTTTCGATAACTTTTGAACGCTTCAAGCTACGAATTTCAAATTTTGTACACGTCCATTTTTAAATGGTTCCAAGGAAAGGTATAAATATGTAAGAAATCGAGTGATTCCTTCCTGCACCTCCTATGTGAAAGTCCTTCAGAAAGGACTTTTTTTTTCGATGACTTAACCAGTTCAAGATAAGATATTAAACACTGAATATTGTCTTTTAGTTTTGAGTAGCAATCTAATGGCAGTCCTTAAGAAAGGACATACAACACGCACACACGTAATTCTACTTTATCCCCAACTACAATATAAATCGGAGTTCAGTATTCATCTAGAGTATTATACTATTGGCTTGCAGCCGATCGTGACTGCAGTATGTTTTTGTTTCTATTTAATTTTTTTTGTTAGTTATAGTATGTTAAAGTTTTCGCAAAAATGGTGTCCGAGTCCTCTTTGAAAATTCATATCTCTGGTAATTTTTATCCTAGATTAATAGAAAGTAAGAGTAAGAGTAAGGTCACAAATTTTGACATTTTTGGCGATTCTTGATGAGACCCATGAAATGGTATGAACAAAAATAAATCAAAATTATGGAGAATTAAACAAAGAGTAGTAGTTATACCAACGATTTTTAAAGCTGTTAGTTGTAGATGCGCTAATCACTTTTTTGGTAATTCGTTCCACATGTCCACTACTCGATTGAGCAGAAAAGTGCGAAGGGGATTCGTACTCGAACTTTGGATTGACTTTTTAATTTTATCTTTATGTCCTCTTAGCTGACAATTTGTGTTTCTAGTATACAACCTCGTGATATCTTCACAGTTGTAATGCCCGTATAAAATTTTAAATGTTTCGATAATATCGCCGCGTTTACGTCAATTAAAAAATATTACTTGTACGGGCATTTCTCTTAAGTCGTCATAACTCAATTCGTCATATCTCTTAAGTCTATTGAGGCAGTAAATTGGTTTGGCTTCTATGGGCTTTTAGTTTAAATAATATACACAAATTCAAGCCATCTACACGACCTTTTTTATGGTTATTCGGTAAATAATCAATATTTTACATATTTACTTGTATACATCTATTCTTAGGACAAAATTAACTTTTCAACAAAACTCCTAATCTCCTTGACTGCGTCCTGGAGTATGACTCAATTACGTAACTCATGTGTTATATGTGGCAGTGGCATAAGCAGCGCGACCCCATTTTAATCGCTTCCCGAACTTTGACCCGAAAAATAATAATGTTTCGCCCAGACTATTGGCAAATTTTTTTCTAGATGTAGCTGCAGGTGAACATTTATGTAAACTTAATTATTGTTACCAAAAGACTCTCAGAACCACTCACTTTATCAATGACATCGAAGTTTTTATAGAAACTACAACCTTCCAATATTCAATTAGAATATCGTAGAAAGATCTACGCACTCGAATGTTCTTCATGCTTTCTACATGTTCCACACACACAACCGAGTGTGCTGGAAATCTCTCGACTCAACACATACCGTATCTAAGCGCAGCTGGGCTTGTACTGCAAAAGCAAGACGATGGTCAGTTCTATTGCACCGAAAGAAAAATCATTGTTTGAATTAAGTATGATACATTGTTAACCAACAATTAGTCTAAAATGTTCATATCAAATACAAACATTGTTAAACTGAATAAGGTTACGTATTTAAATCAACTAATGAAGCATTGTTAATTGTAAAATTTTTAAATATCACGAAAATTGATTAATTTTAACATATATGTGATTCTTTCAAATATGATTTTGTTTTACATTAAACATTTCATTGTCAGAATGATTCTGTGGTAAAAAGCGATAGCAGCTTATGTCGAGATAAGAAAAAACCATTTTTAAAGTTTTCAATTGTCATTGTTGATAGATTTTTGTCTCATATAATATATTATTATTGTGTTGTATTATTAAATTCAATAAAATAAGATCTCTTAATATATTTTTTATTACTCTATTTATCAATTTTGATACACGCAACTGCCTAATTATTTTCTCGACTTAAGCTGTTATCGCTTTTTACCACAGAATTGTTAAGCAACGAGAAATATGTTAAGTTGAATATTACTCCTGTTTACCACGTTTCATCTTGATCTAACACGAAAATTATCCACTGAATACAAACATTGTAAGCATACAATAATAAATTATTTGAAAACGGCAATGTTCATTGTATGCTAAACGTCAAAAACAGCATAAATCAGAAACATTTTCATTCAATTGTCTACATATTGTAGTTAAAAGAAGTGAATTTTGAATTGATAATTAAAATTTGTGTAAAAAATTTGGGTTGTTAATATACATTAACTTCGAAGGTTAATGTGTACTATATTGCTGGAGTCTCGTTGGTTTATCACAATTTAGTTTCAATAGTTTTTTTTCTAGATACTCGTAAGCCCTGAGTTCCATAGTTTGTACCCAAACGAGCAACATTGTCTAATCGCAAGCTAGGATGAGTGTTGCTAAACAATAATTTTCACAGGAAAAATTTCTCGAAAGGTATTCACTTTCTTTTGATCACGTCTTTGGTCACAATAACTGTAAAAAAAATTTTAGGACCAAAGGACGTTATTATTTGTAACTTACTGCACGGTATAGTTCCACCTTCAGTATGACAATCGACTTCAGCTGCAGATGGATCCAGGAAAAGAAAATTCTACAAAGCTTCTATAAAGGACTCACAACAGTCGTTAATTTCGTCGTAATTGAATCGATGATTTAAAATTGGATCGGCTTACTAAGAGTCTATGAGATCAAGGTTTGAGTTTACAGCTAACTATTTTGTTTCACATGTAATGAAAATGATCGGACCATTAACGGATATTCGGGCATTTTGATTTAAATTAAAATATAAAGTTCTTAAAAGTTATTGCAAAAACATTGATTCTTGTAAAAATTTGACTCTTCCTTATGGCATAAAATTCAGTTTAATGCTTTGAATTGAGAATTGTTTCTAAAGAAGGAGTTTCTCCAACAATTTTGAAAATGCTTTCATCTGACAGAATACTTAATACGGATATTTCGTGTCACTGATATTTGAATATTCATTGTATTCGGTTTTGACTTATGGCAGAAATTTTTACAAACACAATATTAGGTGTGTTTTTTTGCGCATTTATCCAGAACAGAGCAGGCTAGAAAATTTTTATGCAAAATAACAACAACATTGTTGTTTTCATGATGCTTTATAACTTTTTCCATAGATTGTAGGCTAGATTAAAGAATTTATCGCGAATAGCTGCCCAGTGAGCTTAGTGGGCCAGCTATTCCGGTTAAAATCTATATTCTAGCCTACTATCTACAGGGAAAGCAATAAAAAAATAACTAAAACAGTAATATTCTTGGTGTTTTCAATACAAATTTTAATCACTACTCTGATCTGGATAAAAAACACACCTATTATATTTCAATTCGTATTTGTAATCAATTCGATGGTCCTGCTATTAATTTATATTCAAACCCTAATAGCAAGAAGTATACGTTTATAAAGTTTTTTCAAGTCCCTCGAAAAATTGCATTAATAGAATATAGATGTAATATAAATTAAAATTTAATATACTTTAAAATAATGTATACACAAACTTTATCACTATGTATCTATGTGCAATTATACAATTTGGTAATAAAAATAATTTAAACTGAGTTATGTATCTTACTCAATTTTTCTGGAAGCTATAAGTATTGGACATATATATTATATATATATATATCTACTATTTGGGCATAAAGTACCACTGCATAATATTTCAGGAATCATTTACGTGTTTCACTAGCATTGATCATGATAATTGAAGCACAGAAATATTTTATTTATTTTGAATATTGATACCTGTACTCAAATATGAACATGAACATTTAAACACAAAATTGACAACGAAATTGTTGAATAAAATTATGATAGTTGTAATGTTTTGAAAACATAATTAACTATTAAGCCATATTTGAATTAACAACGTTGCTTATTTGACGCAAAATCAAATAAGGTTTGTATTTGATTTTACCAATGAATTTCTTTCGGTGTGGACAGTGACAATTTATATCCTTCAATATTCAAGCCGACATACATTGATTCTAATGTGAAATTTTCTATTAGAATATAATATTTTGTTTTTTTTTAATAGGTAACTAGTGGGTTGAAATATTTTGTTTTCTAATTTGGTAGTGTTAGTATTAATGTAGAGCTCTTTGAAGTTATAGCTTAATACAAATTACATATATCCTTCTGTATACTTAGCTCTCTTACGTATGTATCGTGAAGTTTGAAGCTGCTAAAGTTTTATTGAAATTTATTGCTAAGGAGAGGATATTGTAAAAGTAAAGCACCTTCTTATGGAAAAAAAAAAACAAATTTCAAAAAACGTTTCATGGCCTCTCTAGCTTAGTGCTTAAAAGATGAGTTTCATTAAATACGGAAACCGCGTACAAGATAAATTTGTTATGAATATCTTACTGGTCTCAGTATGTGTACAAGGAAACGTCTTCCAGACCCATAAAATGTATTTACGAATGGAAGCAAGTTGAGACATCCTCGATGTTGCCTACGATATAACCACACAACGCATCGTTATGGTATAAACATCCTTAAGCCCTAAACCTACAGAAGACGAGTTACACATGAGTATCTACTTTTCATGGTCGTCTTTTTTCTTTCATTTTATATTTGTGAATTCGTAAGTATTCTTTGGATGGAATAGTCTGAATCCTTGCCGGCTTGTAAGGAAAATGAACGAGATGGAAAAAATTAAGTTTTCGTTTGATAGTACACTACACTCGTAAACAAAACGCAAATCCCTAATTACAATGCTTACCATAGCCCGTATAAGAAACCATAAGCGAAGGTCCTGCTTTTATCCTTGTGAGATTCTCGGAAACAGAAAAAAAGTTACGTATCTATCCGTTGGATTCTATTGAGAGTAGCAAACAAGTTTGTACGGCAAGGTGGCAATTTTCTGGATTAAATGGAAAAAATGCTAAAACGCTAACAGTTGAGATAATAAAATCCCAAGGATGTGATACTGAGGTATGCAAAGTAGCTTCTTCCGTCAACTGATACGGCTGTTATTGGTCTGGCGTCTATTCAGTTAGATAGCGTTTTCGAATTTTAGTGAAAGTTTCCTGAATAATTTTTTTTTGTTTGGTATATTTTGCTGCTTAGATTAAAAAAATACAAAACAAGCATATTATTAAAAAACTGTAAAACCGAATTGATATGATTAATTTGTGTTTAGTCCCTATTGTTATTATACTTGAATGTTTATTCTTATAGCGGCAACAGAGTCTCGATGGACAACTCGTACAGGCTCATCACAGCTCGCTTTGATTTTCTACGGCGCCTTTATAAATGTAAGGCTCGACTTTTTATCAAGACAACTCCATGTGCACCTAAATTCTTATCAATAAAGCTCGACAGGACTTCGCTGTTCCTTCACTTTCCATTGGAAAATGATAACGTGATATTACCTATCACACAAGCTGTTGTATGTTTGTTGTAGGGGAGGCCAGGTGTGATTGCCTCACGAATAGCTTGTTACAGCGGCTATAACAGAAAGCGTATTATTCGTGGGTGTAAATTGATTGGTCATAATGAACCACATTATTTCGTTTTGCGAAATACTTCGTTTTAACCGATTTCAAAGCAGAAGATGCCAATCTTTAATTTATGAGCTACACGAAATAGGAAAAAAATGTTTAGTTTTAAACTTGGACCAGAAATACTATTTTCTACCAGTGCCGAAAATGTTTATAAGTACATTCCTTCCAATGTTCCATTATGAAAGCGCCTACATCAGCGTGAAGCTTAAAGATTTACAGTAACGAACTAACTAACACAACATCAAATTGAAAATAAACAGATTTATGCTGCAGTCAGGATACACCATAAAATGAATTTGTGCGTCAACGACTCACTACGTCAGTTTGATAGCTACACCATATATGGATTAGTAAACTATATTGCTAGCGGCACTTGTCAAAGTCAGTATCGTTGTTAACAGCTGATTCTGAATTTGCCAATTCAATATAGTAGTAGTTTAAACGTTACTAGATTTTAATTTAATATTATAATATTTTTTATATTTTTTATAATTCAAATAGTTGGAAAATTTAAAAAATATAACACTATTTTTCAAATTACATATCTTATTTTGTGAAAATTATGTAAGTGCTGCTAATTTGAAATTATGAACAGTACAATTTCTTATAAAACATATTTTTCGCAATTAAATATTTTTATTTACAATGTTCAAATTTCATAAAAACTTGATTTGTATTAAAATTTTGTACTCCCCTTCCAAGATTCTTTACATTTTTGAGACAAAATCAACAGCTGATTCTGAATTTTCCAATTCAACTCGTGCTTATTGATTTTGTATGAAAAAATATGACAGCTAGCAATATAGTTCTAATACATATATGTACACGCATTGTATTTATATCTTATAGTAGTATCACGAAGCTTACTTCGATGTTTTAACCGGCTTACACTAGAAGAGATGCATGTGCTTTGCCAATTCACTCTTATCCTACGCGTTCGTTTCATCAGTTCATACATTTGCTCTTTCTGCTATCCAGGAGGTTGATTGATTCCGGTGCGGCGCGTGGGGAAATTGTATAGTGGAATCTTTCTCTGTCAGTCAGTCTCATAGAGCTACTGGAGACGGTTTTGTATAAAGCGCTTTGAAGCCAAAAACACGGTGAGAAGTGAGACAAAACAGGGTCGTTATATCAAATTGTTGTTGATTTAGCGTTTGAGTGAGTGAGACAAAACAGGAGCGTTATGTCAATTTGTTTTTGTTTTGCGTGCAATCGCTGCTTGTCATCTCCAGTATATAGGTATAAAAAAACCATTTTAAAAATGTAAACATACTGCAGTCACGATCGGCTGTAAGCCAATCGTATAATACTCTAGATGAATACTGAACTCCGATTTGTATTGTAGTTGGGGATAAAGTAAAATTACGAGTGTTGTATGTCCTTTATTAAGGACTGCCATTAGATTGCTACTCAAAACTAAAAGACAATATTCAGTGTGTAATTTCATATCTTGAACTGTGTAAGTCATCGAAAAAAAATGTCCTTTTTTAAGGACTTTCACATGGGAGGTGCAGGAAGGACTCACTCAATTTCTTTCAACCATTTAAAAATGAACAAGTACAAAATTTCAAATTCGTAGCTTCAAGCGTTCAAAAGTTATCGAAAAATATTGTCTTAAGGACATTTTGTATGGCAGCTATCAGAAGGAGTAAAAGGATTTCGCTGATTAGTAAACTCGAACTTCGTTTTTACTCAAAACTAATTTGTACAAAATTTCCAATTCATAGCTAAAAGATTACTTGAGTTATAGTAAGTTCCATAAATTAAGTGAAGACGATTTGACAGGATATTTGTATGGCAGCTACACGAAGGACTAATAGGATTTTCTTCAAAATCATACATTTAGCTCCAACTATTTGAAAAATAACACATACAAAATTTCAAAGACGTAGCTTAAACCCTTTTGAAGTTATCGACCTATATTCTTGATCACTTGTTTTAAGGATATTTTGTATGGGAGCTACCAGAAGGAGTAAAAGGATTTCGCTGACTATTAAACTCGAACTTCCTTTTCACTCAAAACTAATTTGTACAAAATTCCGAATTCGTAGGTAAAAGATTACTTGAGTTATAGTGAGTTTCGTAAATTAAGTGAATACATTTTGGCAGGATATTTGTATGGCAGCTACACGAAGGACTAACAGGATTTTCTTGATAATCATATATTTAGCTCTAACTATTGGAAAAATAACACGTACAAAATTTCAAAGTCGTAGCTTAAACCCTTCTGAAGTTATCGACCAATATTCTAGAACACGTGTTTTAAGGACATTTTGTATGGCAGCTACCCGAAGGAGTAGGACGATTTTGCCCGTTAACGAACTTAGCCTTACAAATTCAACCAAACATCCAAATTCAAAATTTCAAGATCCTAGGTTAAGGCGTTCTTGAGTTATCGTGTTCACGGACAGACGGACGGACGGACGGACGGACGGACGGACGGACGGACGGACGGACGGACGGACGGACGGACGGACGGACGGACGGACGGACGGACGGAAGGACGGACGTCAGGCGGATTTGAGGTTTTTGGCCACAAATAAACAAAAAATAATATATAACTTTTTTTCGTCCGAGGCTTGGTTCTATGCGTTACAAACTTTTGGGCTGGATTAAACTTATAATACTCTATATGATTTCATCTAGAGTATAAAAAGAAGGTGTCGGGTTCAACAAAAAGGGATGATATTCACAGAGTCGGTTTTCTTTTTATTAATATTTCCAATTACACTTGTATACAAATTTGTGATATTCATTTTTCCAAGAAACTCGACAATCGCTCATCGTGGCAAAAAGATGATGTGCAAAGTTTACTTTTTGGTTGCTTTTAATCTGGAAAATTTGGGGGGGGAGATATTTTTCCGAGCGATTGTCGGGTTTTTTGGAAAAATGAGTATCACAAATTTGTTTACAAGTGTAAGTGGAAATATTAATAAAAAGAAAACAGACTCTGTGAATATCATCCCTTTTTGTTGAACCCGACACCTTCTTTTTACATTTTTAAAATGTTTTTTTTATATATATATCATTTCTTTTTGTTGCTATAGATTTAGGAAAAAGTATTACTGGACACTAAAGCTCCAAAATGAAAATTTACATTTTTCATTTGTGGTATTTCAACTTTTAAGCCAATATCAATTTGTTTCATGCTCGATCTGAAATTAATAGATATCGTTATCTAAAAATTTGCAGGGTTAAGGGAATTAAAACTCCCTTTCGCGTTCATATTTGGCTGACGCACGCTACGCTCCAACTACCTTTTACGCAGTACTGCGGGGCTAATCTTTAATCTTTAATATTTAATTTTTAATCTTTAATCTTTAATGTTTAATGTTTAATCTTTTATCCTTTATCCTTTATTCTTTATCCTTGATCCTTGATCCTTGATCCTTGATCCTTGATCCTTGATCCATGATCCTTGATCCCTGATCCTTGATCCTTGATCCGTGATCCTTGATCCCTGATCCTTGATCCTTGATCCTTGGTCATTGATCCTTGATCCTTGATCCTTGATCCTTGATCCTTGATCCTTGATCCTTGATCCTTGATCCTTGATCCTTGATCCTTGATCCTTTATCTTTTATGTATTATCTTTAATCATCTTTAATCTTTAATCTTTAATCTTTAACCTTTAATCTTTAATCTAAATCCACCATTCTACACCCTCTATCTTATATCCTCTATTCTTCATCCTCCATCCTTTATCCTCCATACTTCGTTCTGCATCTTCCTTCCTTTATCCTCCATACTTCGTTCTTCATCCTCCATCCTCCATCTTCCATCCTCCATCCTCTATCCTCCATTGTCCATCCTCCATCCTCTATCCTCTATCCTCTATCCTCTATCCTCTATCCTCTATCCTCTATCCTCTATCCTCTATCCTCTATCCTCTATCCTCTATCCTCTATCCTCTATCCTCTATCCTCTATCCTCTATCCTCTATCCTCTATCCTCTATCCTCTATCCTCTATCCTCTATCCTCTATCCTCTATCCTCTATCCTCTATCCTCTATCCTCTATCCTCTATCCTCTATCCTCTATCCTCTATCCTCTATCCTCTATCCTCTATCCTCTATCCTCTATCCTCTATCCTCTATCCTCTATCCTCTATCCTCTATCCTCTATCCTCTATCCTCTATCCTCTATCATCTATCCTCTATCCTCTATCCTCTATCCTCTATCCTCTATCCTCTATCCTCTATCCTCTACCCTCTATCCTCTATCCTCTATCCTCTATCCTCTATCCTCTATCCTCTATCCTCTATCCTCTATCCTCTATCCTCTATCCTCTATCCTCTATCCTCTATCCTCTATCCTCTATCCTCTATCCTCTATCCTCTATCCTCTATCCTCCATCCTCCATCCTCCATCCTCTATCCTCCATCCTCCATCCTCCATCCTCCATCCTCCATCCTCCATCCTCCATCCTCCATCCTCCATCCTCCATCCTCCATCCTCCATCCTCCATCCTCCATCATCCTCCATCCTTTATCCTCTATCCTCTATCCTCCATCCTCCATCATCCATCCTCCATCATCCATTCTCCATCCTCTATCCTCTATCCTCCATCCTCCATCCTTCATCGTCCATCATCCATCCTCCATCCACCATCGTCCATTGTCCATCGTCCATCCTCCATTGTCCATCCTACATCGTCTATCATCCATCGTCCATCCTCCATCATGCATCGTCCATCCTCCATTATCCATCGTCCATCCTCAATCCTGAATCTTCCATCGTGAATCCTCTATCCTGAATCCGCCATCCTCCATCTTCCATTTTTCATCTTCTATCCTCCATCCTGAATCTTCCATCCTCCACCATCCATTTTCCATCTTCTATCTATTCTATCTACATCATCTCAAAAATTCGCAAACCTTTAAGATCCACGAGCCGTAATGATCCGCGAACCGCAAGATCTGCCGTGAAGATCTGCAAACCACAAAGATTCGTAAAGATCTGCTGAGCCGTCGAGATCCGCGAACCGCGAAGATCCGTAAAGATACGTCGTTTTTTTCAATTGTGATCTGATCCAGTTGAAAATAACACACCTAATAAGAAATTAAATTCATTTGAGCTTTGCCAGTTTTCACGCATCCGCGTGTACTACCATCTAGCGGAATACTTTCCAACGGAGATTTTCGTTCTCAAAGTGATCATCAGCGTCTGACTTGAAAATTTTATAAAAATTCATCTGAGCTTTTGCTAGTTTTCACGCATACACATGCTTGAAATGTATGGCGAGCTTTTAGAAAACTCTCATGTACGCAGCATACAGATAGAGCAGCCGTGTCCATATGAGTTGGATACGTAGTCGGTGCTTGGGGTGAACCCGACAATCACATTCGACTGAACGTTCTGATTTAGAGCAGCGAAGCGCGAGGGTAACCTTTGTTGGATGCATAAGCGACATAGAAGCTGATAAGTGACCATACTGATGTTACGCATTAGTTCGTTCTGTAACAAAACTTTTGTTTAAAAAAAAAATCTTGTTCTTTATGATACCGCAGAAAAACTTGAACTTTCGTTATTTTCCATTAAAATCAAGGAGCACTGTAAAATGAATTTCCTGGAGGGCATTCTACAAAGAATTCCACTTCCGATGCAAGGAGCACAATACATGAAAAGGAACATCCACCATAAATTCCGGGGATTGCAATTTAAATTCAAAGTTCTCTTTTTCGCGCGAAAAAAAAGATAAACATTTTATTTACTTCTTATTTGGTTGCCATTATGCAAACACAAAAATTGCATATTGCTTATCCTGCTGCATGAATAAGTAAAACGAAGGAGAATAATATACTCGTGCTCGTATATTTCAGAAAGGTTGGACAGAAATGAAAGTGTAGATATTTTATACGAGAAAAATCTGCCTGGTCGCCATTTCGTCATTCTGGCATTGAAAGGTTGGAATATTTTTTGTTCAACGATCCAACTCCAGTGTCTGTCCGTATGCACGCAACTTGAGAACGACTTAAGCTAGCAACATATCGTTCTCTTCTTCTCAATAGTTTACTAATGTAGTACAATAATAGCCAATCGTGCGACAAGGCGAACAACATTAAAAGAAAGAAATACCGCTCTTTCCGACGATAGCGGCATCTAGTAAATGAAATTAACAACTGGTTTGTTAAGAAAAATACCGGTTCTGGCGCGTTTCATAACATAGCATGGCACTTTCCATAGTTTATACGTACCGAACTGTCAAAAACAAGTCTGTAGTAGAGTCACTGTATACGAACTAACACAAACATCCATTATCTAATAATCTAAGATAATGGATGTTTTCGTTAGTTCGTATAAAGTGAAGCCCCAAACACAATGCTCCCGTTCCGTTCCGTTCCGTCACTACAAGTGAGGTTATGTGATCCGTAAAAGTTGAATTTTGGTCAACTTTTCCGATCCGTTCCGTTACGACCGTTGTGTGCAATTACGTGGTCAGCCCATAAGGTCTACTCTGACAGCTGAACGAAACGGAACGGAACGGGAGCATTGTGTTCGGGGCTTGATGCTGTTATGACACTGGCTATTTTTGCGGCTTTAAAGCGGCTAGACAATCCAAATGGAGAGGGATGGAGACTTTTACATACAATTTAGACATTGGTGTGAGAGAGACAGTCCGAACAGCAAACTATGGGTAACTGTCAAAAAACAATCCATAACTGTCAAAAAAAAAGCTGCAACAAAGCGCATTCGAGCAGTGTTTCGCAACATTCTAGCAGTTAATCCAAGAAAAATCCGCTGGCGGCTAGATTTTCCAGCCGCTACCGACTAGTTTTTGACAGTTACCCATAGTTTGCTGTTCGGACTGTCTCTCTCACACCAATGTCTAAATTGTATGTTAAAGTCTCTATCCCTCTCCATTTGGATTGTCTAGCCGCTTTAAAGCCGCAAAAATAGCCAGTGTCATAACAGCATTACTCATAGTTTTGCTGTTCGGACTGTCTCTCTCACACCAATGTCTAAATTGTATGTAAAAGTCTCTATCCCTCTCCATTTGGATTTTCTAGCCGCTTTAAAGCAGTAAAAATAGCCAGTGTCATAACAGCATAACACTAAGATGGGTTCCAGTCCTTAGCCATGTGCTTTTCACCTCTGGCCTGAAAACAAAATTATATTGAAAACAAAACAGTGTCTCAGAAGACCGCTCTATGCGCCAGTAATTCAATCATTAAATAGTAAAGCCGGCTACAGACTTATCGCGTTTCGCCTATTTCGCGTCATTCGCGTCTTTCTCGTGAATAGTGTGTAGATGTTTTTCGTGAGTTTCTCGCGTTTCGCGATTCGTGAGTTTTCTATACTGGAGGCGGTTTTTTGACGACATCAAAGGGTTTTGCTTGACGAGAAAGTGACGAAAAATGTGCGAGACGATTTTTTCGTGAAACAAAACGAAAAACTCGCGAAATGTGAAAAACAGGAAAAGCAGGAGAAGTCTGTAGCCGGCTTAAGAATTAAAGAACAAGAAATGGAGCCTCAACTTAATTCATCGTGTGGAGTCCAACTACCGCCAACTGCAAATTTGTGAATTTAATAATGCTCTTTAGTTCAAAGTGAGATGCTTGAACAAATTTTGAATCCAACAGGGACGATAAACTTTTTGATGTTAATAAAATTCAATTCGAAACGAAATTTACTTCATACTATATATGAGTATTGGGAATGGGGTTTGAAGTGCAACATTTTTGTCTTGTGCTGATTGAATGAATTGTGGTGGAAAAAAAATGTAATATGCATTTAATGCAATTGAGTTGAAAAACCTCTAACTTTCAAAAAGGTAATGTACTATATCGTCGCATCAACATGGTTTTTTTAGGTCTAGGTCTACACTTACAAATCTATCTGTCTATACTTAGTTTATCGCTTCCACCTTAAGTGGCCGTAATCAAACACATTCCATTTACACAGACTTTTCTAAAGCTTTTGATAAGGTTAATCACTCGTTACTTTTAGTTAAGCTTAGTTACATGAGCTTCTCAAATACGCTGCTTAACTGGATTACAGATTACCTAGTAAGTCGTTCATGCTCTGTGAAAATTAAATCTGTGCTTTCAGAATCCTTCGTTGTTACCTCTGGTGTTCCTCAGGGTTCCCATCTGGGACCACTACTATTCTTGCTATTCATAAATGATCTTTGTGAGGTATTTTGAGATGTGGAACTCCTTCTCTTCGCGGATGACCTAAATATTTATAAATGTATTAAATCTATGAATGCCTGGTGTTACAAGATAATTTAGATAATTTATTAACTTGGTGTGATGATAATTCATTGTATCTGAATGTGTCGAAGTGCAACTACGAGTACATTATCTTTTGTAAAACGAATTCTGTTATTAAATATGATTACAATTTGAACGGTTCGCCCTTAGCTAATGTTAAGGTTATTAAAGATCTTAGTGTTTGGTTTGATGACTCCTTCTCGTTCAGGCATCATTATGCTAGTATATGTAACTCTGCTCGGCGTATGTTCGGTTCCCTATCACGAATCACGAATAATTTTTCCAATGTGTTCACGCTCAAGTATCTTTATTGTAGCTTAGTCCGTTCTCAACTTGAATATCTTTCACCAATCTGGAACCCATATTTTGAAGTACATGGTGGTCGGATTGAAGCAATCCAGCATAAGTTTTTAAGACTCATAGCTTTTAAGCTTAATATTACTATTGAAAATTTAAGCTATGACGATCTGTTATCAACCCTACAACCAAAGACTATCCATAAGAAGACTGGACACTTAATACACATGCATTTTTTGAGTAAAAAAACCAAAAAATCATTGTATAAGCGGAACAAAGAAAGCCGATTGAACAATTTCAATTCCATATTCTTATGCAAATTCACATGCGAAGAAAAGAGCACGCTAATATGCAAAAATAAATGATTACACATTCGCATCTGTGTGCATCGTTTTTCACAATGCACGTAATAGATCACATTTTTTGCGGCTGTTCTATTCTCAAGTGATTCAGCATACAAATTTATAGGAACAATATGAGAAATTAAATCACACCAAACAGCTGAGCTGTGTCTGCACTTGATTTGTTGTCATTTTTTTTATATGCGATCTAGAAGGATGTCATTGAATTGGTGAATGCGACTATCGTTATCAGTTTTTGTCTCTTTTTTAATCATGCATCATGCTATTGCTATCTACTTCCCTCATCTAATTAAATAAAGAAACCAAGTTCAAATTTTTATAAGAAAAGTACTGTATACTTGTCTAGCCGTAGAGAACAAGCTGAACTCATTTTTCTTTTTACTATTATTGCTAACAACATTGACTGTCCCCAAATACTAAGCTTTTTAAATTTTCGGGTACCTAGTTTTAGAACTCGTTCGCAAGATATTTTTGTTATTGAAGCCCAGCGTACTTTATATGGGCTGAATAAACTCCCAGAACGATTAATGAGAGTTGGTAACAAATTTAGCAACTCCATTGATTTATTCAACCGTAACACTGCTTCCATTAAAGCGTTATTTCGCAACTAATGATTTAAATATTTTATATATCATCTGTATTTATTTTATAAGGAATTTACCGTATAAGAATAAAGAATAAAGTAACTGTCATGTCTTTAAGGACAGCGATTAATCAACAGTCGGGGATTTTGTGTTGGGGTTTGACTCCACTGACACCGGAAAACAACAAAACTTTCTTCAATAAAGAATACAATGAATCGGATATCGTTCGTAAACCGCTTTATTCAAATTTAATTCCAATTTTTATGACGGAATATTTCATATAATGAACTACAATAAAACTATTTTATATTCTATGTATATTTGTGAATTAAATGAAACAAGAAGTTTAATCTATGAATCACATGGGATTCGTGAGGTGTTTAGCTTTTGTCAAGAATGTTCGATGAAAAAGTAATTTCTTTTATTTATTAAATAAACAGTGATGTGTTTAGCAACTCGATTAAATACACGATAACGTAAGATGCAATTGGTTATTAGCCGATCACCCAACCTCGGTGATGGAAATACAATTTTTGGGAATGGATAGTATTGAAAAGTAAAGAAAATTGGGGAAGCGTCATGAGGGAAATCCACACTAGTCCACTGAGGCGTTAATGTTTTCACAGCATGTTTACAACAACAGATAAAATAAAGGAAAACTGATCCTGTTACAACCCCCACGGCGATTATATTCTGCATGTGTTCAGTCTCAGGGTTTTGTAGCATATCCGAAAACTTTAAGTCCTTGATAAGTTTCCAGGGTAAGTACGCAAGTAACATTACATTGAGTAAAATCACAAAACTCCTCAGACTATACCTCACTTACAAATAACTTGCAAAATTATGTTTTAATACAGTTTTCCGAGATCTAATATATTTACGGCTTTCTTCATAACTCTTCTAAATGTGTTAAATGCCTCATTCATGGTTTTATGCCCAGCTGGAAAATTATTTAGAAATTTAGTTTTCATCTGAAATTGGAGGTTTACCATTTAAACTAATTTCATGCGGGTACACTAATAGGACAATCGTGATGGTAGTATTTCTTTTAATTTCATCGGGTATCGTTTCGGTCCATGTTCCGAACATCTTTTACTTTTATCATCTTAGGTTTCTCATTTCAATATCCTTGAGAAAGAAATGGTCCGGATTATATTTCGTCCTTCCACCCTAAACTACAATTGGGTAGTTGTCTGTTCATCCTGGAGGATGAACACCATTACTTATGCATGTGTGATTCCAATTTGTAAATCACATTGATGACTTTCTCTTCCTCTAGCAGAAAATTCTTTGCTTAATCTGCAAGAAATCGAAATTGTTCCTGCTCCTTCGAAGAATTTCTAATGAGAGCCACTGAAAATGCTGTTTTTGCGCTATTGACTAAAATCCAATCGATACTACTTCATAATATCCTTTATTTTTCTATCCGGGCTAATACTCTTGCCTGCTTGCTCCCGGAAAAGTGAAATTAAACGACTATTTGCTAAAAATATAGGCCTATGAAATCTCGATGAATTGCTCGTCCTCCGAAACCTGCTTCTTCGTCTTCAGACCGGTGCTTCCTTTTTCCGGGAGACATGGTCCACTGGCTTGGCCTATCGTAAAAATTATCGAAGGGCTTCTTTTATGTCTGCCATAACATTTTGGCACTCAATCAAAAAAGTGCTTCGTCGATGACTTTCTTTCCGAAGGTTACGTTCTAGCGTTCTGGAAGAAGGGAACCTACCCATTGAAATCGTCCTTTGAATTGAATCTCGTGTCCGAAGATTTGATTTCGAATTTTGAAATTGAACAGACAGATCACATCAATGGGATTTTTTTATTGCATATTAAAGGACCGGATAAAGGATAATGGAAAATTGCGACTTATTGGTTAAATTTTTGAGCGCTTGATTTCGTTTCGATGTTCATCGTAGCTTCTGATTTTGATGTTATATCCGCTGGATGGATGTTGAAGTGAGTGTGAGCTAAGTATTACGTTGCTTCGTTTTTTTTTCAAAACTTTTTTCAGAGGTTGTAAATGCCGACTCGCGTTTGATTATTAAGATCACTTTTTCACGGTCGTCGAAACTGCTTATTATTAAGAATCGACAGCAGTAGGCGAATTAAAACAAGTGAAACGGAAGGAAGACTATGCAGGAGCGGTAGACTATGTCGGAAGATTTACTTCCCTGCTGGAGGCACTTCTGACGGACTATAAGAAAAATACCGACCATATCAATACAGTGCGCATTAAAGTTAAGAATCCAATGTAAACATGCATATAGCTGAAGAAATCCGAAGCGCAACCAGTTTTCAGTTTTAGTTTCAGTACCCAAAACACTTCTTAGACTAACAATATTAAGTTTTCCGGTTTGTTCCAAAATATCTTGAAAACCGTTCTACCGATTTTTATTCTATTCATATAGACATTTTTCAAAATTAAAGTAATAAAAGGTAAGAATGAAATTTTTCATGGTGGGAAGCTACCATAGAAGCAAATTTGTTTAAGTTTTTTGTTGTTTACCGCGTCAGTGGAGTTTCTGGTGTGAAACCTCAACACGATATCCCCGACTGTGGATTAATCGCTGTCCCTGAGGGCATGACAGTTGGAAAACCTTCACTGGATAGGCCAGTTTTTTATAAGACTGTGTTGGACTGGGTCCAAAGGAGCTGTTTTGTCATCGGATTGCATAGACTCGTCAAAGAAGTGAAGGTTTTCCAACTGTCATGCCCTCAGGGACAGCGATTAATCAACAGTCGGGGATTTCGTGTTGGGGTTTCACACCAGAAACTCCACTGACGCCGGAAAACAACAAAAAACTTAAACAAATTTGCTTCTATAGTAGCTTCTCACCATGAAAAATTCCATTCTTATAAAAATTGGTAAAAAAAAAATAAAATTGCTGTTGGCGGGATTCGATTCGGCGCTCTTAGCGTTGAATTTCATATATCATAGCGAACAACCAAAAATTACACCAAATTGGTTGAAATATTGGGTGATCTTCAGCTTTAGTATAAGGAGGCGAAGGCAAGAATGTTACTTAAATTATAATTCGCGGTAATGAAATTAGTTTCAACATCGCCTATATAGAATAATCCCAAGCAATACCACCAGCTGTAAGGTGTTTCGGATTTAGGCTTGATACACCCTCTGACGAGTCTATGCCATCCGATGACGAAACAGCTCCTTCGGACCCAGTCCAACACAGTCTTATAAGAAACTGGCCTATCCAGTGAAAGTTTTCCAACTGTCATGCCCTCAGGGACAGCGATTAATCAACAGTCGGGGATTTCGTGTTGGGGTTTCACACCAGAAACTCCACAGACGCCGGAAAATAGCAAAAAACTTAATAAAAGGTATTTTGCACTTGATTTGCGATGAAGCATTTCTTTTATCGAAGAATGATAATCTGCCGAAGACGTCATCAAAGTTGTTGAGTTGTCGCTGGATAGGCGATAAATTTCCTGCTGGGCGGTTGTGAGTGCGTTCAGAATTCAGCATTACGATGAATTTTGATCGCACCCACAACTGCCACCAACTTAGCAGAGAGATTTTTTGACCGTTATTCGGTAGATGCCGGAAGCGGCATGTAGAAAAAGAGAAAAGGAGAACGAGGAGGTACCCGACAAGCGCGCGTCTATTCAGTCATTAGTCTTGCAATTTTTTTTATATTCGTGCGGAAATGTCGACAATTTCGCGGCAATTTATGCGAAAATAGAGTTGAGTGTGGCGCGTGCCGAATTCCGTTCGAGTACGCGCGTTCTAAACAAGTTTCGCGAGTGGAAAGTTCGAATGAGAGTTGCGGCTTCTTGTGGCCGATAGAAAAAAAAAATAAATAAATCGTGAAAACATGAAAAGGTGTTCGCGCCGATTGGTGAAATTACTCGGAAACCGATAGAAAAAAAAAGGAAAAAATAAAAATCTGAAATTTTATCTCCGTCGTGAGTGAAACGAGTTATGTGAAATATTTTTTTGTTCCCCCCATCGGCGATCCCGCTTTCGATAATTTTATTTCACCACAATCAAATCAAAACATCTCTCAATGCCGGTCAGTGGTTGCCAGTAGCAAAACGTTCGAGTGAAATTGTTAAGTCACAGCAGCTTATACAATTGCAATTGCGTGTGACGACGACGACACGGAATAATAGTCGTGTATTCGAACAACACTAAGACTTTGCCACCAACCGAGCGCCAGTTTTTATCGCCCGTGGTATGCCGATTGCCCAGGTGATGCGTTCCTATTTGCAGGGACGTCATTTGTGGGGGGTCGGGGGGGGGGGGGGGGGCATTTGCCCCGCCCTGAATTATGTATTTTTATAGATTATATACAACATATGTATATTTATACATAAAAATATATGCAAGCATAACATCTTGCCCCCCCTAGAAAAAACTGAAATGACGTCCCTGCCTATTTGTATGACAGCTACGTGCGTAGCCAGCAGGACATTTTACAGATTTTAAACGATTTCGCGGCGTCCACCGATCGTCAGATTTTGATACGTTTCGTATGCGCCGTGTCGACTGCCTTTTGACCGCGATCGCAGTCATCCTGTGCATTTTATTTCGGATCCTGAACGTGAATAGTCAGCCGCTGAAGCGAGCGTTTGGTGCCTGGACGAGACCTTCCTGGATTGTTTAAATAAAATCGCACCGCTTTTTCGCGAACCTCTGCATGAAATTTTTTTAAAAAAAAATTAAATAAGAAAATAAAATAAAAAATTAAATTAAAGATAAAGATTTTAAAAAAAAAAGTTTTAAAAGTAAAATAATTAATAATAAAATAAAATGACAGACAGGACATGACGGACGAAGACACAATAAAAAAGTAAATAACAATAATTAAGAGTGAAATATACATAAAAAAAAAATTCAATGGGGTAAGTTTTTTTTTGTATTGTTATCTTTTTTTGGTTTTATAATTTTTTTTTCAGAATTGGAGCAAGCCGACACGAAATTTTTTGTTGTACAGGCCAAGGGTTTATGGTCTGAAATCTGGGCAAGAACCCCCCCCCCCCCAGCTGCCGTAGCTAGTCCCGGCCGCCAGCAAGCGTGTCGCTTCCGCTCGGATTTCAGCCACCAATTCGGTCGTAGGAGGAATTGGCCCACTCTTTCCTGAACCTTCCTTTCACTCGAATATTTTGACTTTTTCAAGTCGAAATATTCACTCCAAGGCCTCCGTTCACAACAAAGTAGGTACTTTAATGACAAATTAAAATCTATCGACATCTCATACATAGTTTAATCCAGCCCACAATTTTGTGACGCGTAGAACGGGACCTCTGATAAAAAAAATCTATGTGGCCGAAAAACCCAAAAATCGTTTTCTTTCAAAAATCCTGTAAAATTTTTTCATTCACTTTACGGAACTCACTATAACTCAAGAAATCGTTTATTCACTGAAATTCAAATTAGTGTTTAGTTCAAAATAAGGTCAAGCTTATTAGTCATCGAAATTTATCCAATTCATCGTGTAGTTACCTCTCATTAAACAAATTCTTAAAACACACGTTCATCAATATACACCGAAGACTGCAGAATACTTCAACCTAAGAACGTGAAATTTTGCCCAATTTATATAATAATAATATTTCATTGATTTCAGATAGAGAAATTAGAATGAAGAAAATCGAGTGAGTAGTTCGTGTTGCTGCCATACAAAGTTCCTTGAAAAATAAGCAAATTCATCTTGTGAAATTACATAATTCGAGAAATCACCTGGCTAGTAAGTCAACATTTTACTAAAATTAGTTTGAAATTGAAATTGTTTTATTTCTTCGATATTTACAATTTTTAGCTTAAGCTAGTTTTAATGGTTCGGTGGTGAGACTTATTCGAAATCTTTACATCCTTAATAATTTATATATAATAATTGAATTTATATTTGTTTTTAATCGTTTTCTACTGGCTCTAAAATTAGTTTTAAGTTAAAAGTAAGCTTGAGTGTTGAGTGAAATCTCTTCACTTCTTTGGGTCATACGAAAGTCCT
The DNA here is from genome assembly GCA_951812415.1 of Beris morrisii. Classification (NCBI taxonomy): domain Eukaryota; kingdom Metazoa; phylum Arthropoda; class Insecta; order Diptera; family Stratiomyidae; genus Beris; species Beris morrisii. The sequence continues at coordinate 143,491,214 of OX638312.1, read as the reverse complement.
TAAAAAACTTTTCTACGAGCCTTAGCCAATAACTTCAGAACGATTTTGTTGGATATTTGAATCACCGCGCCCTTTTTTAGGTTTAGTACTACATGAATTTGACTTCTCGTTTTAGTATTACTTGAATTTGATCTTATTTGTATTTTTCGATTTCCTGCTTCTTTTTCTTTTTTCGCGATTTTGCCTGCTTTTTGTATTATCTCTTGCCGCGTGCAGATCCCCCTTTTTGTTATACACAATAAAACTTTTGTATTATTTAAATCTAAAGTGATCGTGTTTTCATTTTGACAAGAAAAACCAACAGATTTAAACTGAGAATTTTAAATATTGTACACATTAATTTTTGAATAGTTCCACCCGAACAACCATTTATAGTTTTGTGCACATAAAATGTCTACGATGTGTTCACTTGTGCACAAAAAATGCGCATGATAGCGACTGACTCGTGCCTGGCGCAATTAACGTCGCTGTAAATAAAACGCCTTGACGCATATGAGTTGCACACATTACTCGTAGTGTATGACTGAGTTGGACAAAAGGGTGCTACACATGTAAGTAATATTTGCCAATAAGGTATAAGACGCGAAAGTAAGGTTTGAGTGCGGTGAAATGGTGCGGCGCTTACCGTTAATTCTTAACAAGCAAAGTGTATGTACAGCACATTCGCCTTATTTGTGCTTGACTTTTTGAACAGTAATGTGCACAGCACGTGTCAGCACCATGTGCCAGTAAAGGTACGCGTCCACTAGAGGCGGGCCGCATCGCAACGGTGTGGGACGGATTTTTATTTCTGCGTCCACTTGGGACGGATCACGGGCGACGGCAAAAGCCGACCCCATCCGTTTCGCTGTATCCACTGTAATGGGACGAGTCGGGGCGCCATTATGCTCGACCAGAAATCCGCTCACAAAGCGATCCGCCAACAAAATCCGTCGCACACCGATCCGCCTTCAGTGGATGCACTTCCATAATAATAATGGCAGGCGAATTTTTGCAATGCAGCCCGGCCCGGCCCGTCCGCCCTAGTGGACGCGATTGAGTATGTCGAATGTGTGCAGAATTTACTCTAGGTACACATTTAATGGAAATGTATCTTCTTGACTTTTTCAACCGCTAAGTTGACAGCGGTATCGAGCAACGATTAATAAACTAATATCTGTAAAAAGGTAAAATAGTAATACAAATAAATAAGTTTTTTATAATAAGTCTTATTTATTTTAATTCAATTTAGCAGTAAATTCTTTTAATTTCTTTTAAAAACAAGAAACGAAACAAATTTTTTAAAAAATAACAGAAAGAAATGTATTCGAAAGTTAATCAACATTTCCGGTACTATCATGATAGATATTTTCTTTATTTTTCTCGAATACTGTATCATAATTCACAGAATCGATTTGTTTACTTTTGATTGGATGACTTTCAATTTCGCTGTCCTTGTTCGTGTATTTACTATACAGTTCTTCTTTTTTGTGAGCTTCTGCATAATTCGCTAAGTGAAATAAAAGTAATGAGCGTTAAAAACGTTAAAAGAGGTTTTTAATTTGGGTAATGTTAAATTACCTTTTTGAGAATATTTACATTTTTATATATTATCCAATCTTTTTGTGCCTCCATCCCCCCTTTTAATTTTAAAAGTTTTACATCCTTTTCGTTCGGCCAATATAATTTTTGGTCCAAGATCCAGTTGAAACGGTTCTGTCTTCGTTTTCAACAGTCTCCACAAGTAAAAACATCTAAAGTGTATCATATAAAAATGATTAAAATATAAAAAAACATAATTAACAATGTATTAAAGGGAAAAATATTAAATGGATATCATTTTCTTCCATTGCAAATAGTTTTTTGTCTACCTCTGTAACATTATATATTTTTTCTCCACTTTCAATTCTAGAACATCGTTATACTCGTATATCTAACTAGCCGCGTACCGCGGCTACGCTCACGTTTGTTTGTCGTTACTCCCGTTGCTTCCGTTGCTCCGTTGCCCCGTTGCTCCCAACGATCCCGTTGATCCTGTTGCTCCCATTTCTCCCATTGCTTCCGTTGCTTCCGTTACTCCCGTTCCTTCCAATTCTCCCGTTGCTTCCATTTCTCCCGTTGCTTCCGTTGCTCCCGTTGCTTCCATTTCTCCCGTTACTTCCGTTGCTCCGTTACTTTCGTTGCTCCGTTGCTTCCGTTGCACCGTTGCTCCCGTTACTCCATCCTCTATTCTCCATCCTCTATCCACCATCCTCCATTCTCCATCTTCTAGCCATCATCCATCCTATATCTTCTATCCATCATACATCATCCACCATCCACCATCCACCATCCACCATCCACCATCTTCCATCGTCCATCCTCCATCCACTATCCTCTATCCCCTATCCAACATCCATCGTCCAACTTTACCATTTAGTAATAGGAACGCATAACTAATACACCGAAACGAACGGACTGCCGCTAATCTATATGAAATACACTCAAATGTTGAAATAACTCGCGTACCACCAATTGTAAAATGATTTTGTTAACGCAGAAAACTTCGCGGGCGTGAGCTCAACATATCAACAAAGTTTCATCGCAATCGGATGAATGGTTTAGAAAGGCCTACATGACAAACAATTAGAGCTAAAATCGCAAAAATTTGGAAAAATGTAAAAAAAAAAAATTGTTTTTGATTTGATCGGTACCAAACTTCACAGGAACCATCGCGGGACTATTCTACATGTTCCCTGAAAATTTGATGGAAATCGGTTGAGCGGTTTAGGAGTTCATAGGGAACATACGCACATACATGCCTACATACATACATCCTCTTTTATAATAGATTTACTGAAAGATATTGGAGTGTCAAAAAAATCTTCCTTTCTTCCTTCAAGCTCATGTCCACAAATATGAACAATATCATTTACAGCAAAGGCATTTTTAAATCTAACAATTGATTTTTCTTTAGATAAAAACCAAGAGTTTTTGAAATTACTTTCTATTGTATAATTATTAAATCGTATAGCTTCAAATATTTCCTTATTTTTTATTGCCTGTGGCGTTTTAATCAAGGGTAATCCAAAACATTCTCGTCTTTACATTTTTCTATAGAATTCACATTATGAAGTGCGATTATACAATTGTTCAAGAGGTAAATCTCCTTTTCGTATAAGTTTTTTTAATGTAACACATGAAATTTTCAAAAGGAAAAGATCTAAAGGAGTCTAAAGTTCCACATTTTGGTACATCAGCTGTCAAATGAATGAAAGAGTGTACATTACCATATATATATAACACGCTTTTTTCCATAAATATCAGTACCTCCGTGTACAAAATGTTTCAACAATTGATCTGCTAAACCAACCTGATATTTCGCATGATTTCCATCGCATATGATGCGAATCGCAACATGCTCTGAACTCAGAGCCTTTAAAATATGAAAGATCATCCATACCTCGTATTTTACGCTGAAATTCGTTGGGCTGAGAATTTGATATGTTTTTAAGTTTTTTTTGATATCTTGTCAATTGACAAGATTGCTAGGTACCAGGGATTCAGTTCTGCCAGAGGTCCACATTTTTAGTAATTTCTTCATAACTCACATACAAGATGAAGATAGCCTAGAGGAAAAGAATAGATCATATCTACTTCCTTCAATTCTTCTATTACTGGATAGTTATTAATATGATGTTGTTCATTGAATTTATTTCTGAAATTCTCATTTATCCTTAATGGAGCATTCTGATTCAGAAACGTTCCTCTTACAAGACAATACCTGAGCCGAATATACAGAGAAATATATCTTTTAGTTATCAAATGACATACGTTTCCTTCCAAAAAAGCAATAGATTTATGTACCCAAATGTTAAAAATTGTTGACAATATTGTGACAGAAAATTGTGGATTATAGACAAAATTTGTGAAAAAGTTGTTTTAAAAAGATCAAATTAAAATTTGACAATTTTTGTTTATGGCATTTTTTGGATACCGAGGAATTCTTCGATAGAACGCGTTGCTAACTTATGACGATAAACAATCAAAATATGATGTATTTATTTTATTTTATTTTAATAAACTTACCTCTTTTTATAATTAGCTTGAACTATTTTCCGTTTTTTCAATTGAAAGCGCGCACTAACAATACACAATTTGTCAGCTTAACTAAAGACTCAGTTAAACAATGTAAAATGCCATGACATGATTCTTTCTCAAATCTGGCTATCATACTCCTCCAATCCAAAGCAATGACGTAACGCGATCTACTTTTATTCTTGTGCATGACATGCTATTCTCGCATGTCATGCACAATGTGTTCACATGCGCACATGTTAAAGGCGCATCGACATGAGCGAAGCTAGGCTATTCTCGCATGTCATGCACAATGTGTTCAAATGCGCACGTGCTAAAGGCGCATCGAAATGAGCAAAGCAAGTCTATCCTTTATTCTTCAAGTTTTGCGTACAGGCCTTGTATCCACGTGCGCATCTGCGCACAGTAGCTGTGCACAATTTTAAAGTGGGCGCAGACAGTTGTTCGGGCCAGGTACAGAGATAAATGTGCTGAAATTCAAGTGAGTCCTTTTCGCAGGTGCTATAAAAAAGTCTTTAATAAAGAAGAATTTTTCAGATACTGAATTAAAAACGGAAGATATTGTCCTTCTTCTTGGAGTTGAAACCACTGATATATAATATATGGATACCTCATCGGCTCATTTCCCTATACGATATGACATATTGAAATAGCCGACGAAATCGTACCCTCTCGCTCCTTCTTAAAATTTCGGACTTCGAAAAACATGGGCAACAACTTAAATAAAATTAAAAACTTTTCAATTTGAATTATCAGTTCTGACAATTCAAATTGTTCGATTTGATGGTGAGAAGTTGTGTTTTGCGCTCGAAATTCATAACACAACTCACAGTTTACTTCAATTTTTTTATTAATAAATTTCTTGGGAAATAAAAGCTTCAGGAATATTTATAACGGTTGAGCATGTAATACGTTATTTTTGAATTTGGCGCCATACCGATAAGTACATGGTATTATATTCGTACTGCTGTAGCCAATATTACCTGTACAATTTACACAGCTTAGTTGCAATTTTATGAACTCATTTTCTTTCAATACCTTGCATTGTTTATCCAAAAAAGTATTTATCAAATTCAAATTATTTGGTAATTTTTCAATTCGAAATTACACCTAAAAATTCGGATTTCATTTTTCATGTTGCCTAATCTGATAGTTCTGTCATTGTTTTCCTTCTCGCCTTAATACATGCATACCGTGCTACTAACTCTTTCCTTCTTAAGATTCAGGTCATCCGTGGCTCAATCCTAATTTGTACCCCGGATAACTTTCGAAGTTTCTCTAAACTTAAAATGAATTGAATTTGTGAAAGAAACATAAAGAAATGTTTCAATCAAAAATTATTTTATTTGCATTACCAATTTTAAATCTAATGAATGTTTAAAATCATCAAAATTTTGTTCAATAATGCAGAACCTCGGGTTATCATGGACACCTTTTTCGGATATTGACATTTTAAAAACGTCGGCCATGTGAGATAGCAAATCAAGGCCTCCATTTGATATATCTCAGTGGTTGAAACACAACGATAGTCCTTAGAAAAAAAAACAATATGGAGAAAAAAAATATATTATAATATAAAATATTCAAAGCTAAAAAACGCATCACTTTGTCTTATAGAAACTCTAACTCTCCAATTGAGTCTAAATTTATACAAAAAAAAAATAAATAAATAATTCAGTTGACGAGCATTGCGAAAAATTCTACTTTACAGATTTTATCTCGCCCAGCTTATAATAAATTCGCAACCGATTGAAATCATAGGCTGGCAATACTAAGGCTGCCAATTTATAACCAAATCCCGACCATATAGCGTTATCGTGAGATGCATAAACTAACTCCACCTTATTCTTTGAATGTACGATACACCGACGTAGTATGAAATGATGCCTTGAAAATCGACCGAGTCCTTCCAATGAGAAGCCAATACATGTGCCAGAATTTTATGATCACTACTTAGAGGCAATTTAAAAGCATTAGAAGACGTTCCGTTAAAATTTTTTCCTAGTTTGGAATGATGTCGACCGAATTCGTCTCAGAATCTCTTCCTCTGGTACGCTATGTTGCAAGAATCGCTCATAATTCACAAGGACGATATTTCAAAAGTGGTTGTTCCAATCTATGAGAGGATTCTCTTAGCACGCTGGCCTTGTTGTTTAGGAATTCGTTTCTCATGTCGCCCTGATGATGCTGTTGCTGGTGCCTATGCTGTTTAGTGTTTTGCAAAATGTTACAAAGCACCAGCACCACATCGGAATATCAAAAAGTCTCAATGGCATTTGCCGTGGCATGCAAGGTCGTTGATAAGACCAACAAATGATAGAGCATGTATGTATAGTGGACTCGGAGAGTTTCGATTCGGGTAGCAGAAAGCCGATTGATTCGTGCGTCACGGGACCATCCTGCTAGGTACTGGTAGACTGATGCACGCATACCACGCGTCTCGAATATAAATATGCTCACAAAGCATTGGCTGAACCTTTTCGTTTTCAGTACCAATGGACCGAAGGCGTCTATGGCTTTTTCTAGCTATTTCCATCCTAAGTCTAAGTCAAGAAAGCACAAAGTTGTCCTAATTGACAGAGATCGATGCAGAGGTCCTTTATTCGGTAGACACCTTGTGTGCGCTTTGTTGGCTTGACTCGTGCCATAAACGAAATATTCCGGTTAATTTCGGTTCAAAAATTGTGTAGGAGTGAAATTTTTACAAATGTTTACCCTTCCAAAATTATTGGTATGAATCTTCCAGAAGGGTTAAATCCTTCCTGAGTATTGCGAACAAACGTGAGCCTTTCTTTCTCATTTTAGCCATTCGTACCTTTGCCCATCCACTTGGAAAGAGTTATTATTATTTTTTTCGCTCAATGACGTCAGTCTGACCCATCTTCCTAGGTTTCTAAGAGTTTCTTGTAAGATTTTATTCTGAATATTTTTATATTCGTAACGCAACGTGGCATAGTACAGTAGCTCCATGTCATCACATCCTGGACGCGTGAGAAAAAAAGGAAGCGCACGTTTTTTTACCATTTTCTTTTTGTTTTTTCTTTTGAATCTTAGATTGAAAACTGAAGAATCGAACAATCTCCTCTGTGACGAAGGATGGTGAAGTTTATTGAAACTTCCTGGAGCAGTCCTCTGGCTTTTATTATTCCAATGGACATCCGCATTGTGGTTACAGGAAATTTATGTATGCAGAATGGCATGATTTATGGGCAGGTTCCTCCTTGGTGGTCGTTACTCTCTCCGAGCTCCGGGTGCCGTATCGTATTGCTTCGTTTCTGGAATCATATTTCGAGCGGGACAAAAGATCTGTGCTCGAGAATTTCGAGATTTATAATACGCAGCAAGTATGATGCCATACAAATTGACTTCTCGGTTTACAGAATCAGCCATTCAGGTTTATCTATGGCGATCTGATGTTAGTAATAAATTATTTTACTAAAGTTGCTGTCGACAAGGTGGTGACTGCGTAATCAAAGGAATTTGTTATCATTTTGACACGAACTTATTCAAAACAGAGTGCAGTTTTGGTGGTTACAATAAATACATGTTATTAGTTATTATCCTAGTTCCTTGGATAGTTATAGTCCAAGAGCTCGCGACAAAAAATCGCAAGAGTTTTAGGAAAGCTAATATGTTAATATTTGGTTACATTAAGGGTGTATGTAAATATACTAGACACGATTAAAAACAAACATAAATTCAATTATTATATATAAATTATTAAGGATGTAAAGATTTCGAACGAGTCTCACAACCGAACCATTAAAACTAGCTTAAGTTAAAAATTGTAAATATAGAAGGAATAAAACAATTTCAATTTCAATAAATATACTAGAGTCAGTAGGTCTAACGTGAAGACACCTGGCTCTGGTGAGCTGTTAAAGATGTCAAAAAAATCAGAAAATGAAAGAGTTTTAGGAAAGCTAAAAATTTACCAGGACATAGTTTTTACAATGAAGAACTGAAAAAACAATGGTCAGACACCCCAACAGTAGGACCCACCCAGTCAGCCCCCCCCCCTCAAAGATGTCAAAAAAATTGGGTTCTCGCAAGAGTTTTAGGAAAGCTGAAATTTGGTTCAGTAAATATCTATTATATATAATTTATGAAAATAACAGTCAGACTTCATTTGGTGAGAACGGGACTAGTCAGCAGTCACCGAAAGTATAAATGTCATGCGAGCGTGATTTCTGTTACTATGTGCGCGAAAATCAATACAAGTGTCATGAAAGAGTTTTAAGAAAGCTGAAAATTTACCACGAGGTAGTTTTTACAATGAGAAACAAAAAAACAATAGTCAGACACAGTAGGACCCACCCAGCCAGCACCCCCGCAAAGGTGTCGCAAAAATCGGGTGCGCCCGATTTCTGTTACTATGCACGCAACAATCAAAACTAGTGTCATGAATGAGTTCTAAGAAAGCTGAAAATTCACCACGGGGTAGTTTTGACAATGAAAAACTGAAACACAATGGAAAGACACCACAGAGTAGAACCCACCCAGTCAGCACCCACGCAAAAGTGTCGAAAAAATCGGATCCTCGTATGAGCTTTAAGAAAGCTGAAATTTGGAACAGTGTAAATCTATTAAATATAATTGAAAATAACAGTCAGAATTTATTTGGTTAGAACGGGACCAGTCAGCCGTCGCCGAAAGCATAAATATCATGCGCGCGTGATTTCTGTTATTACGCGCGCGTATGTTAAATAACAATCAAAGTTTCGTTTATTTTATAATATAATAAAATGGCATTACTTTAAAACCTTGTATATTTTCCATATTAAATTCTATTTTCATAGAAATAAATAGAAATTCAATAAGTCAGCGCATTTAAACATAATGAAAATGTGCATTGTGTTTATATTTTAGGTTTGTAATAAAAAAAATTAATTTACATTTCGGTCATAAAAAACAAAAGAAAATAATAGCAGATATGTTTTTGTGTTCATTTACCGAGTTTAATTTTAAAGAGTTTATGATTTAATTGTCTTGAGGCAGGATACAGGATTTTCCTTAGATAGTGACGACTTTCAAAAGGACGTACGAATGATATGGCACACCCTTTCCTTTTGGTGCAGTCTCATTTACATCTTAGAATATTGAAAATTATTAGTTGAATAAACTGAGCTAGAGTCGTTGTCTCGTCTTTAAAATACCAAAAATACTTCTAATATCTTCTTTGAATTTTACTTTATTATTTTAATAATAAAATATTTAGTTTTCAACAAATTTTAAAAGGAAAAAGTTATTCTTAAGTGTCTTTTTTTGCAAATATTAGTTTTCCGGGTAAAATACTTTATATTTTTAATTTTGTGTGTCGTTTCGAACTCGACTGAGTCCTTTATCATAAAAGTTTTTCATTTCTCAAGACAAATAAAATAATATTATGGGGAAGATTTCTGGTTCCATTTGTGTATTTTGCGTAAAAAAAGGAAACAATCTAGTGTTATTTACGAAAAAAACACTATCCAAGTTAAAAATACGTCAGGATAATAATTTATAATTTAATAGTATTGATTTGCCTAATGTAGCAAATAAATTTAAAGGAATGTGCATTATTATAGACAATTTACAGCGTTAGGGAAACAAATTAGAGAAGCTTTGAGGAACAAACTGAAGCATGGTACGTACAGTACACTATGCTACTATTAGTATCTTACTCATATTTATATTATACCCCGGTCTTGAAAATGAAAAACACCATATATTTGTTCATAGTTCATAGTTCATTTATTTCAATAATACTTAAATATATATAGACACAATTTGTAATTATTTTAGAGAGTAGGCTGGAGCCTTTGCAACTACAATATTGAGTTTAGTACAAGGCAGGAAAATAGTGTGAAACTTTGACCATACATTTGAATACTAGGCTACTATTTACCCTGCCACCTGGCATCAAACGCTCCATACAAAAACGTGAAATCTGGCTTCAAAATGCTTCAAAGTGCTTCATACACAAAACGGCGTCTTGTCGTCACCAGTATTTATATCTCTATGGTTCTAGCTAAATGAAGTCTGACTGTTATTTTCATAAATTATATTTAATAGATTTACACTTTGCCAAATTTCAGAGTTCTTAAAACTCTTACGAGGACCAGATTTTTTCGGCATCTTTGCGGGGGTGCTGACTGGGTGGATTCTACTGTTGAGGTGTCTGACCATTATTTTTTAGTTTTTCATTGTAAAACTACCCCGTGGTAAATTTTCAGCTTTCTTAGAACTCTTTCATGACACTGGTTTTGATAGTTGCGCGCATAGTAACAGAAACCACGAGCACGCGATTTTTGCGACACCTTTGCGGGGGTGCTGACTGGGTGGGTCCTACTGCTGGTGTGTCTGACCATTGTTTTTTTGTTTCTCATTGTAAAAACTACCCCGTGTTAAATTTTCAGCTTTCTTAGAACTCATTCATGACACTTGTATTGATTGTCGCGCACATAGTAACAGAAATCACGCTCGCATGACATTTATACTTTCGGCGACTGCTGACTAGTCCCGTTCTAACCAAATTTAGTTTGACTGTTATTTTCATAAATTATCTATATACGAGTATATAAAAGAGGATGTATGTATGTAGGCATGTATGTGCGTATGTTCCCTATGAACTCCTAAACCGCTCAACCGATTTTCATCAAATTTTCAGAGAACATGTAGAATAGTTCCGCGGTGGTTCCTGTGAAGTTTGGTACCGATCAAATCAAAAACAATTTTTTTTTTTTACATTTTTCCAAATTTTTTCGCGATTTTAGCTCTAATTGTTTGTTTGTCATGTAGGCCTTTCTAAACCATTCATCCGATTACGATGAAACTTTGTTGATATGTTGAGCTCACGCCCGCGAAGTTTTCTGCGTTAACAAAATCATTTTACAATTGGTGGTACGCGAGTTATTTCAACATTTGAGTGTATTTCATATAGATTAGCGGCAGTCCGTTCGTTTTCGGTGTATTAGTTATGCGTTCCTATTACTAAATGGTAAAGTTGGATGATGGATGTATAGGGGATAGAGGATAGTGGATGGAGGATGGAAGATGGTGGATAGAGGATGGAGAATAGAGGATGGAGTAACGGGAGCAACGGGAGCAACGGAAGCAACGGAGCAACGGAAGTAACGGGAGAAATGGAAGCAACGTAAGTAACAGGAGCAACGAAAGCATCGGGAGAAATTTGAGCAACGGGAGCAACGGAGCAACAGAAGCAATGGAAGAAATGGAAGCAACGGGAGTAACGATAGTATAGCACCAAACATTCGTGAGCGTAGCGAGCGTAGTCGCGGTACGCAGCTATTATATAATAGATATTTAATGAACCAAATTTCAGCTTTCCTAAAACATTTGCGAGGACCCGTTTTTTTAACATCTTTGCGGGGGGGGGCTGACTGGGTGGGTCCCACTGTTGGGGTGTCTGACCATTGTTTTTCAGTTTTTCATTGTAAAAACTACGTCCTGGTAAATTTTTAGCTTACCTAAAACTTTTTCATTTTCTGATTTTTTTGACATCTTTGACAGCTCACCAGAACCTGGTGTCCCCACCAGTGTGACCGTTTTGATATTTCTCATGGTAGCAAATTTGCGTAACAATTCTTAGCTTGCGTAACAAAAATATTTTCTTATGCTTCCTTTTCTTTAAATCGAACTAATTATGACATCATATTATGTTTATAACAAATGTAAATAGAATTCAATAGAGCCTAATCCAAAATTACTGTAGAAAAGAGGAACATTTCAAAATAAAATATAGCAAAATAAATACAATACTAATGATAATAATAGGTGTATTTTTTTGCGCATTTATCCGGATCGGAGTAGTAATTACAATTTACATTTTAAACACCATGAATATTGCTGTTAATACTCTAGATGCAATCATATAGAGTATTATAAGTTTAATCCAGCCCAAAAGTTTGTAACGCACAGAACCAAGCCTCGGACGAAAAAAAGTTATATATTATTTTTGATTTATTTGTGGCCAAAAACTTCAAATCCGTCCGTCCGTCCGTCCGTCCGTCCGTCCGTCCGTCCGTCCGACCGTCCGTCCGTCCGTCCGTCCGACCGTCCGTCCGTCCGTCTGTCCGTGAACACGATAACTCATGAACGCCTTCACCTAGGATCTTGAAATTTTGAATCTGGATGATTGGTTAAATTTGTAAGGCTAAGTTCGTTAACGGGCAAAATCGTTCTACTCCTTCGGGTAGCTGTCATACAAAATGTCCTTAAAACACGTGTTCTAGAATATTGGTCGATAACTTCAGAAGGGTTTAAGCTACGACATTGAAATTTTGTATGTGTTATTTTTCCAATAGTTGGAGATAAATATATGATTATGAAGAAAATCCTGTTAGTCCTTCGTGTAGCTGCCATACATATATCCTGTCAAAATGTATTCACTTAATTTACGAAACTCACTATAACTCAAGTAATCTTTTAGCTACGAATTCGGAATTTTGTACAAATTAGTTTTGAGTGAAAAGAAAGTTCGACTTTACTAGTCAGCGAAATCCTTTTACTCCTTCTGGTAGCTGCCATACAAAATGTCCTTAAGACACGTGTTCAACAATATTTTTCGATAACTTTTGAACGCTTCAAGCTACGAATTTGAAATTTTGTACACGTTCATTTTTAAATGGTTCCAAGGAAAAGGATAAATATGTAAGAAATCAAGTGAGTCCTTCCTGCACCTCCCATGTGAAAGTCCTTCAAAAAGGACATTTTTTTCGATGACTTACCCAGTTTAAGATATGAAATTAAACACTGAATATTGTCTTTTAGTTTTGAGTAACAATCTAATGGCAGTCCTTAATAAAGGACATACAACATGCACACACGTAATTCCACTTTATCCTCAACTACAATATAAATCGGAGTTCAGTATTCATCTAGAGTATTATATGATTGGCTTGCAGCCGATCGTGACTGCAGTATGTTTTTTTATTGCCTTTCCCTGTAGATAGTAGGCTAGAATATAGATTTTAACAGGAATAGCTGCCCCAGTAACACTGGCTCTGCTCTGGATAAGTGAGCAAAAAAACACACCTAATAATAAAATAAAGCAAAAATTTTCAATCAATTGTTAATAGCCAAGTCTTACAACTTGCTTAAATTTCAGTAAATCTTGTATTACATTGTATGCCACTGTTAGTAATGCAGTAATAAGCAATGCAACATAGCGAATTTGACCGACCGGATACTCCTAAGTCCAGTTCGGTATCCTTAAAAAAACATACAATGTATGCGCTAGGTCTTGGCCTATCAGTACAGTATAGTAATATTAGAAAGCTATCGAAGTTTGTGCAATTTCGAATGCAAGGCCAGAGGCGTGCATGAATATAACTTTTTATAAGTTTGTCAAAATAGCATATTTTTGGCGTACCTACATAATTTTTTAACGGCTGACATTATCCGCGTAACAAATTTATACATGTAGTAACATAGTAACAACAAATTTTCAACAGTAGCATTTTGCTACCTTCGTAGCACTTGTGGTCACACTGGTCCCCACGTCAGACCTGCTGACTATAGTATATTTTCATACACCCTAAATGTAACCAAATACAGTGGATGCCGCTTATTGTAATCGCGGATAATGTTATAAGCCGCATTTTGTTATCAAAACAAGTTAGTTCTATTTTCCACAAACGAATTTCATCGCTTATTGGAATAAAAATTCGCTTTATGTTATCATTCGGGCCAGATTTTCATACAACATTACAAGTTTTGTGACTATTCTTAATCGTTCCTCTTTTTTCTTCATGTGAATGTGATTAAAAAGGCAAAATAATAATAATCTTAAAATTAAAGATGATTGCTCTTGGTTTTACATATATGTGAACACAAGACGATACATATCATAGATTACTATGAGAAATTTCAGTCTTTTCGTAGCTTCTGAAAACTATTGATGTTGGTCTCGTTCAACAGAATGTGTTCAACTTCGAGTATGTTTTCGAGACAGTTTAATAGAAATGGCGAACTGAGCTGACAGATATGACCGAAGCTGGATCTAAAACGCTGTACAAGGCTGAATTTTCTAAAAAGAAAAGAGAATTAGCACCAGACACTGTCTTATAATCCGGCATGCTAAAAGACGGCGATTCTTTTCAAATGACTTTCTGTAGAAGCTGCCTGGAAGCTAGAGTTGTAAATAACACTTAATGAATAAAAAAAATAATATTAGATGCTTCGAGCAATCTATATTCAAGCGTAGGAAAAAGATGAGAAAAATTTTCCTCTTCGTCTATTGTTATCATCCGGCTAATGTTATTGTTTATGGCCGGTCCCAAAGTGATTACAATAAGCGGCATCCACTGTAGAGATGGGTCGTTCCGGAGTGAACTGTTCCTTTGGAACAGTTCATTGAAGTGAGTGAGTGAAGTAACTCACTCATTTTGGTGAACTGCAGTTCCATTCGACACGTGACAAAGACTAAAAACATGAAGAACGACGGCCGCTCGACCTTTTTTTTTTTTTGGTCATCACATTGAGTGTTGTTTTCAGTGACGACTACGACCTTTTTTTTCAACCAACAAAATCTTCTCGTTTTGCCCGTCTCCACAGACGGAAAACACACACAACGAAGATGTATAAGGTGTTAAGTCTTTTGTGCTGCTCACTGTGTATTTTTCCCGCCTTAATAGAATAATTATGTATACGCGACGCGGTACGAGAAGAATACCATGACATTCCATTTTCCATCATAAGAAAAAAGAAAGAGGAAATGTACATGTTCATGTATACACCGCTCTTCTTCCTATTTTCCAACCCACAAGCACAACTGTGGTAGTGAGTCCGGAACGAAGGAGCGAAGAGTTCCATGGAACTGAGTCCGGAACCAAAGACTATCTACAACAAGACGGGACACTTAATACACATGCATTTTTTGTGTAAAAAAACCAAAAAATCATTGCATAAGCGGAACAAAGAAATCCGATTGAACAATTTCAATTCCGTATTCTTACGGAAATTCACATGCGAAGAAAAGAGTACGCTAATATGCCAAAGTGAATGATTACACATTCGCATCTGTGTGCATCGTTTTTCTCAAAGCACGTAACAGAACGCATTTTTTGCGGCTGTTCTATTCTCAAGTGTTTCAGCATACAAACTTATAGGAACAATATGAGAAATGAAATCACACAAGCACAGCTGAGCTGTGTCTGCACATGATTTGATGTCAGTTTTTTTTATAGGCATTCTGTGCGGATGTCATTATATTGGTGAATGCGACTCGTTATCAGTTTTTGTCTCTTCTTTAATCATGCATCTTGCTATTGCTATCTACTTCCCTCATCTCATTAAATAAAGAAACCAAGGTCAAATTTTTATTCGAAAGATACTGCGTAGTGTCCCGTCTTCTTATGGATAGTCTTTGCCGGAACTAAGTCCGGAACGAAGGAGCGAAGAGTTCCATGGAACTGAGTCCGGAACTAAGTCCGGAACTGAGTCCGGAACGAAGGAGCGAAGAGTTTAATGGAACTGAGTCCGGAACTAAGTCCGGAACTGAGTCCGGAACGAAGGAGCGAAGAGTTCCATTTTAGCGAACACTTCAATGGAAGTGGCTAGTGGAACTGAGTCCGGAACTGAGTCCGGAACGAAGGAACGAAGAGTTCCATTTTGGTGAACACTTCAATTGAAGTGACTAGTGGAACTAAGTCCGGAACGACTTGAAATTTTTATGGTAGGTAGAATGGGTGAACCCCTACGAGTGATATATTTTGTAGGGGTGCGGGTGTAAGGGGGGAGCGTTTTAGATGAAAAATTTTGGTTTCTAGATCTCAGGAACCGCTTTTGCTGGGGGGCTGAAAGTTGGAACTTATGTAGTACTATGATAGTAGACTCATTTGCAAAAAAAATTGTCGATAGGGGTGCGGGGTGTGCGAGTGGGGGTCAAAACAATGCGTGTAAAACGCTTGAAAGCTGGGATTGAAAAATTCTAAAATCCATATCTCCTGAACGATTGATGTCAGCTGGCTGAAACTTTGTAGTTATCTTAACAGATACTAGGAGATTAGAAACTAGTTAAACATTTTAAGGGTGGTACAGAATTATGGGGGTGGGGGGTGCAAAACTTGGAGTTACAATATCTTCCGACTCAATTATCCCCGGAAGATAAAATTTGGTTTCTGTATATAGAATTACTAGTGGAGTCTACTGAACATAAGATTTTTGAGGGGGGACGTGAAGCACGGAAGTGAGAGGACAATCGTTTTTCAGAAAATGAAATTTTTATATCTCAAGAACCGTATCAGATATGATCTTGAAATTTTACAGGAGTTAGGACTGTTGGACCTCTAGCGGAGAAATTTTGAGGGTGTGGGTGTAGGGAGTGATGGTAGGAGTGGGTGGAAATGAAAAAATTCTGATCTTAATTTCTCGAAAGCCGCAAAGGAAAGAAAGCTAAAAATTTAAAACTGTATAGAGCAACTATAGAGACATCCCGGAAAAATTTTTGATAGGGGTAGCAAGGTACGGGGTGGTTTTTCATATCTCAGACACGGGTTATGCTAGAAAGTTAAAACTTAGTACCTATATGTAGATATGCTACTAGTGTAATTAAGACTAAAAAAAGGGTCGGCCAACAGTCTGGGCGACAAATTTATTTTTTTATGGTTAGAAGTCCGAAACGTATTTAATGCTGAGATGCGTGCTATTTGGAACGCTATTTTGTAGGTTGTCAGTCATAGTACTGGAGTGTCGGACTTCTACCCATAAAATAATTAGGTTGCGCTCAGACTGATGGACGTCACTCCTTTTGGTGAACTGTAGTTCCATTCGACACGTTAGGAAGAACGACGACCTTCTTTTTTTTTTTGGTCATCAGAATCCCGGAACGAACAGTTCACTGAAACTAGTTCACTAAACTCGTTCCTTCAAGTGAGTGACTCGGAGTGAACTCCTTCACTAAAAGGAACTGCTTTGCCCATCTCTAATCCACTGTACTAAAATATTAGCTTTCCTAAAACTCTTGCGATTTTTCGTCGCGAGCTCTCCGACTATTAGTATGTTCCCGATGACATTAATCTACGTAGATTAGATCTATATATTTATTGGCGAAGTTTTACTGGAAAAATATAAATGAGCATAAACAAAATTTGGTGTGAATTTTTTTTTTTTACAACAATGCGTTTAATTTTAATATATTTTTGGTTTCATTTTATGGGAAATAACACCCATCCCCTGGATAAAACTTAAAAATATTATTATTTGTATAATCCAATAAAACTACTTTCTGCGAGATATGTAAGATTTTCGGGTAATTTTTGGAAACACGTGGAAAATTTGTCGTTCTACCGGAGTGGAAGTTATTCTTTAATTTATTAATAGTAGCCACCATCGAGTAGTGTAACAGTTACAAAAAAGTGAAGCATAAGCTGCTTATCAATATACCGGAATTAATTTTTCGGAATTTTATAAATTTTTAATATTTTTAATGGCCTTGAGACACAATTTTTTACACTAATTGAAATAATTATTGGATGTGCTACGAAATAAGTCTAGAAAAAAATCGCAATACAAATAAGATCATAAAAGATGTCAGTTCTGCCAGAAAAAAAATAGATATGTGTTAGTAACTCGAGTTTAGGTCAAAGACTGTGTGTAATACCTGCTATTTCAGAAAAAGATTACAAAACTATACCCAAGTAACTGTCCGTCTTTAATACTTTTCCATACGGTACCGTTGCAACAACAACAACAACCAACCTTTATATTTGCAATAAACTTATTTGACTATGACATTACTAGACTTTGGTTTCAATCGAACGACATGAAAGACAACCTTATAATTTTTGCTTACAATTAATAGTTAAGTGGTAGGTATTTTATTTATCGGATTATTTTCGTTGTGCATAATTCTTCGTTGGATGCGTGCCACCCCTCCGCTCGATTCCTGAAATAGCATCATACTAAATCGAATATTGACTATCAGCCGCATCTACACAAAAAAAATTCTATTACTCGCTGGTGACTTTATGGGACTTTGAAATCGATTTTCCGCTTGGCCTACTTTCGTATAGTAGCTCGGTGGATTCTCAGGAATACCGGCTAGGTACAAAACGTCGGCTATACGCCCCCCCCCCCCCCCAACCACCACCGGGGAATCTGGTTTGGTATCGTCCTCACAGTTCGCACGAGCATCTGAGCTCATAGGCTCTATTTCATTTATGGGAGTGGAATAATAGTACAGCATCAGCAGGAATCCTGATATGCACACTTTGAAGTGAAACTATACAATTTATGCCACCCCTTTCGAAGGGGGCGTCAAGTACTACAGCTTGACAAAAGCAATGAAGTGAGTGGAAGGAGACCTGTTTTTCCTAACTTGTCGGAAAGGAAGACTGCAGTTTGGTCGAAAGCCCTTCAAGAACTATCGGAACAGATTGACTGCTAATGAGATTACCGACTAGGAGCACCTAGTAGGTCTGTGGATGCTGGCGTGCAAGTTTAATCGAGACACACAAACATACTGATGATGATGTGCATCTTTTATGGCAGCATGTTGAAAACGTCAAAAAGTGATAGATTCACAGGTTGAATTATTCATATGTAATAACACATATCATTATTAAGTCGCACATGGCTTTAGAAGGAGCAGCTCCCCAATCAATAATTGAGGCTACGAACTCGTTAGTAACTTTAGTTCAGCTCGCCTTGATCTTAAAATTTTATTAGCGATAAAGCCAATTCAAGGATGAAATTATTCAACGGAATTATGAACAAAATAGAAATGTTATGGAGTAAATAGTTCTAAAAGGATGCAAATAAAAACAGCCCACATACATAAGTTCTGCTAAAGTATCTTTAATATAGCCCCATAAAAAGTAATCCAGAGGCGTTAAATCGCACGAACAGAACCACTTCTGGAAATCAAGTTGTCACCAAATGCAATAAATCGATTGTTAAGCGCGCTGTATGGGAAGTTGCGCCGTCTTGTTAGAACCAAATGCCGGCGAAGTTTAGCCGATTAATTTTTGGAAACAAAAATTCAGTCAGCATGGCTCGATAGCGCTGGCCATTCACCGTAACGGCAGCTATTTCCTCATTTCGAAAGAAATAAGGACCGATGATGCCGCCAGCGTGTAAACCGCACCAAACAGTCAATTTTAATGGATGCAATGGTGATTCGTTAACGGCGTGAGGATTGTCTGCGCTTCATATACGGCAATTTTGTTTATTGACGTAGCCATTTAACCAGAAATGAGCTTCATCACTAAACAAAATTCTTCGATAAAAATGCTCATCTTCGGCCAGTTTCAAATGAGCCCAATCAGCAAAAATGCGACACAAACGATGGTCATTTGGCTTCAATTCTTGCACGAGCTGTATTTTATAGGCACGTAAGCCAAGATCCTTACGTAAAATTTTCCACGTAGTCAAAGGACAAAGGCCAACAAGTTGAGAACGGCGACTAATCGACATTCCGTCCTCTTCTTCAACACTTCGCGCTACAGCAGCAATATTCTCCTCGGTACGCACATTTCTTTGTCTTGTTGATGGTTTTGAATCCAGAAGAGTAAAATTAGTGCGAAAACGATCAATAACTGCACGAATTGCTTGTTCACTAGGCCGATTATGTTGACCGTAAAATGGACGAAGTGCTCTATGAACTTCGCGAACAGATTTATTTTTTTTAAAAGTAAATTTCCACAATTTGGAAGAGTTGTTCTGGCGTTAAACGATTCATGATGATTTGCCAAACCTTACTGAACAGAAATGTCAACACAGTTTGACATTCTCAGCTGTCAAACCACAGTTATCGATATCAATAGTTCTCATGTACCTAAAAAAAACACCCTTTACTATACGAAAAATAATACCGGATAAACACCGTAGAATTCTAGGGTACGATGTCCGCGGTCACCGTATATGTCTACGTATAGTTTGGAAGAGACCTAGACGTAGAATATTTACGGCGATTCTACGTATAATATTTTAGGTGCTTATACGTAACATACGAACGTTCTTTAAAAATTCACTTTATTTCTACGAGTATTTGTTAGCACATGTTTTTCATTTCCGCCATTTACATAGAGAAATTTAGGATTTGAAATTTGATCTATGAAGTCCTGACGCTGAACTAGCTGCCAAATTTCTAATCCTTACATTTTAAATGTAAGACAGAAATGAAAAAAATGTGTATGTGTATGAAATATACTTGAATTGTGACTTCAAAAATTTTTGTTCTTACTCTTTGTTATTAATGAACGTTATATTTATTTTGTTTTTTTTTCTTAATTTTATCGATATAGTGGATATATTAACCTCAAATTGTAGAAATGTTAAATACGATCAGGATTGGTGTGGTATTTGTGTATGAAACAAATATGATCAAGCTTGATCGTTGAGTTGCATTTTGTGTTGACGAGTTTGCCGAAGGAGTGATGGAGATGCTTGCCGTTGATATTTGTATGGTTAGAGCCAGGAGGAATAGTTTACGTGTGCGAGATGTGCCGCGATTACGTGTTATCTCTGAGGAGAGCCCCCAGCTGATGCAGCGTACAGGCAAAACTCAAAGATTTCCGTGCTTTTGTATTAATACTTTACCTTTAGGTTCTACCCGCTGAATCCAGCCTGATGCGTTTCACAGTCGGAAGTATGGTCCTAATGGTTAGTAAAAATGAAATAGGCCGATTGATAGGTAGACGGACCTTTTATAGGGCCAAGTAGCTTTAGCTACCGTTGCTTATTCCAGTAATAGTCAACGCTGTCTATGTTGTTTCATAGTTCGGCCCATAATAGAGTACTGTGGTGAATAAATGTGTTTGACATTCAAACAAATGTATTTGTATCTATTTATTTGCATTGTATAAGAATTCACTAGGTTCCGTTTATTTAAAATTGACGATTTTGGGCTACTCGGCGTTTGAAAATTGGATACTCCGTCTCTTGAAAACCTGGCAACCCTGCTCACAACCGTCAACTGCCGAGCAGTCGCAATCAGACATGACAGCTTGTTTTTGCCTGAAGCAGTAGTCTACTGCCAGCAGTTACTGCTGACCGCGACGGTCGGCAGTACCAGCCAGATTGTACCTTAAAGCGGCTAAAAAATCCAAATGACGAGAGATAGAAACTTTAACATACAATTTAGACTTTGGTGTGAGAGAGACAGTCCGAACAGCTAAAATGTGAGAAACTGTCAAAAAAACATTCGCGCTGTTCAAGCCAAGAAAAATCCACTGGGCGCTAGTTTTTCCAGCCGCTACACGCTTTTTTGACAGTTCGTTATGTATAAGTTATTGAAAGTGTCATGTTGTGAAACGCGCTAGAACCGATATTTTTCATAACAAACCAGTTGTTAATTTCGTTTACTAGATGCCGCTAGCGCCGGAAAGAGCGGTATCTCTTTCTTTAAATGTTGTTCGCCTTGTCGCACAATTGGTTTTTCGTGCGCTTGTTTCAAGCTTGAAAAATTACCAGACGGCTGAAATACGGAGAGAGAAGGATGAAATCAAAAAATAAATAAAAGAAATGGAGTAGCAACAAGAAAAAAGAAATAAATGAAACCAAAAAATAAAACTAAAAAAAGACATAAAACTTCCAAACCGTCAAACAAAAAATTGACATGAATTAGAATACATAGAAGTGAAATAATTTAATTGTGAGGTGAATTTGTTAATAAACCTTAAATCCTAAATACCGTCCATATGTGAATGATAATTTATCTATTACTAAAAATACACTCTTTAGTTTAACAAGAACTCAGAATTGATACAGTACAAGTGATTAAAAATCACAAATATTATTTGTAATGATAAATATCTCATAAAAATTATTGGTACTTTCTACCAGTTTGAATATATCAAAAAAGAAATAAGTTTGATCGAAAATTCAGCTTCTTTGCTATATATCGCACTATGAGATGAGTGTCGCAACTTCTAAAATGGTAATTTTCAGGTTTTGATTGATTATATATTTTTTAAAAATAAAAAATGATTTCCATTATCAAAACCCTATTTTGCGTTTAAAACAAACCAAATTATTATTTTAAAAAAAATTGATAACATTAGACATTACTGGAAGTGTTGCAATCTTTAAAATGCAATTATCTCAAAAACTGTTTTTGGAAGTTACGAGAGTTGTTATCTCATAGTGCGATATTGTGATACCTAATTTTGTATGGAACCAAAAAAAATCAAATATAAAGCGCCGGGAATACGATAATAAACAAAGCTGTGTTATAGGTTAGAAAACTCGAGCATAATAAATTGTCTTGAATTTTTAACATACTGAATTTAGTTACTTTTAAGCAGATCTTGAAGTTTTAGTAACGGACGAAGGAATATTACAAAAAAATATGGATTCCGATAATTGTCATGTCGCCTAATATGAATTGCAGCAGAAATGAAGTATTCAAATTGAGAAGAGTAAAGAGTCAAAATGACAATTAAGGAAGGCATAATTGTTTGGGCACTGATACAGAGCTGAAATACGAGTATATAATTCAGCGTTGCTAATCGTCCTAACGACGAATTCCGAAAATCTGTACTGTATCCAATCAATGTCAAGATTCAGAGTCCATGTTTTTATTGTCAGTACTGATTTCCTGGGCTCTTTCTTACTGCTAAGTTTCTAATTTTTTTTCCCGTCTGATCTCTACAAAAATTTTATAAATTGTAAATATTTTATAGAATAAATGTAATAAATAGATAAATAGGTAAGTAAAAATAAAAAAAAAGTAACTGCTAAGTTTCGGTTAAGTTTCGGTTTGCACTACTGCATTACCGTACTTGTTTATGTTGTGCACGTAGTACCGAAGTTTGCAGTTTTCTTGCAGCTCTGCAAATTATAAAGGTCCTGACGACTATCACGTAAAATAAATTGAAAACTTGAACAAAATGATCTTCCAGCTTGTCTAAAAGTTTTCAATTTTTTACACCACTTGTTTTTTTTACTGATTTCAGATAATATTTTCATATTTCATCTTACTGTGACATAAATTCGGGAGGCTTCTGAAATGTGCTTCTGTTCTGTCGATTGGTCAAATAAACAATCGCATTTCATAGCATCAGAGAACCCGTTGATGCAGATCTATCGATTGCAATAAAATATGGGATGGCATTCATTAATCAGAAATATTTCTCGCAACCCTGGGTGTGTGGTCCACATACGAAAAGTTAGATAGTTGTTCAAGTGAGCATATCGCAGCACCAGCAGGATATTGACGGAATGGAGACGGAGACCGGACATGGGGAAGATCCGTGTATCCTTCACTTTAGACGGGGTCTTAGGGGTGCAGTCGGAACGTTGCGCGCCTCAACAGCGTTTTGCGAATCGTTTCAACATTTTGATTGACTGCCAGACTGATATAACACGATAGCGCGCTTTATCTGCGAATTAATTGCATCCCGGAGCTCTGGTGCTCTAATTAATCGTCCGAAAGATATGCACTCACTGTCCTGAATCCTGTCCACTTGTTTATGGATGAAGTTTAAGGGTTTGTTTTTGCGCTGTTGTACAACTCGATGATGTGTTTTTATTTTTGAGCACACGAGCATGTGGAAAATTGCAATAGTGTCCATAAAATACAAGGACGCTATTAAGTGTCGGACAAGGCAATTGATTGAGGAATTTCCACAATAGTTAAGCGGTCTGTAAATTTCAAGGCATTGCTGCGATGGATAATGTCGGGTGAAGCTTGCAAGCTGTCATCTTGATGGCCAGTAGAGCCGTCGAAGTGAATTAAGAATTACAGGATAAGTACGAGTACATATCCTGAACAACCATTTATAGTTTTGTGCACATAAAATGTCCACGATGTGTTCACTTGTGCACAAAAATTGCGCATGATAGCGACTAACTCGTGCCTGGCGCAATTAAGGTCGCTGTAAATAAAACGCCTTGACGCATATGAGTTGCACACATTAGTGTATGACTGAGTTGGACAAAAGGGTGCTACACATGTAAGTAATATTTGCCAATAAGGTGTAAGACGCGAAAGTAAGGTTTGAGTGACGCGAAATGGTGCGGCGCTTACTGTTAATATTTAATAAGCAAAGTGTATGCACTGCACATTCGCCTTATTTTTGCTTGACTTTTTGAACAGTAATGTGCACAGCACGTGTAAACGCCATGTGCCAGTAAGATGTAAAACGCAGAACTATTGATTGAGAATATCGAATGCAGCATTTACTGTATACATTTAACAAGCCCATTTAATAGAAATGAATCTTCCTGACTTTTTCATCCGTTAAGTTGACAGCGGTATCCAGCAACGATTAATAAACTACTAATAAACTAATATCTGTAAAAAGGTAAAATAATAATACAAATAAATATGTTTTTTATAATAAGTTTTATCTATTTTAATTCAATTTAGCAGTAAATTCTTTTAATTTCTTTTAAAAACAAGAAACAAAACAAATTTTTTAAAAAAATAATAGAAAGAAATGTGTTCGAAAGTTAATCAACATTTCCGGTACTATATCATGATAGATATTTTCTTTATTTTTCTCGAATACTGTATCATAATTCACAGAATCGATTTGTTTACTTTTGATTGGATGACTTTCAATTTCGCTGTCCTTGTTCGTGTATTTACTACACAGTTCTTCTTTTTTGTGAGCTTCTGCATAATTCGCTAAGTAAAATAAAAGTAATGAGCGTTAAAAACGTTAAAAGAGATTTTTAATTTGGGTAATATTAAATTACCTTTTTGAAGATATTGACATTTTTATACATTATCTAATCTTTTTGTGCCTCCATCCCCACTTACAAATTTTAAAAGTTTTACATCCTTTTCGTTCGGCTAATATAATTTTTGATCCAAGATCCAGTTGAAACGGTTTTGTCTTCGATTTCAACAGTCTCCACAAGTAAAAACCAGTGGCGTGGCGTCCATGGAAGCAAGGGAAGCATTGCTTCCCTTATATTTTACTGAAAAATATTACATCTTAAATGCGTTTTCTAAATCGCGCAGAAAAATCGAGAATAAAATTCATGTTTCAAACATTTTCTTTCACACAGTCTAAATAAAAGTTCGCAAGAAACTACACGCGAATATCGCACACAGCCGATTTGGCAACACCACGAAAAAGCCAAGCGGAAAGAATCCAAGAAGAAGACACATGGAAGCAATTTGAAAGTTGCATCTATGAGAGTTCATTTCATTCTGTAGTAAGCCCACTGTATGCTGTGGAGGACATCACTCACATTCTGTGTGAATGTCCGGGGATCGCTAGGAGGCGTCTGAAATGGTTGGGTAGCCTTTTCTTCGGGAGCATCGAGGATTTGAGGTCGGTAGGGTATGACAAATTAGTCAGGTTCTGCAGGGAATTGGAGTGTTTCTGTGGTGATGGAATAGCCCACGGGGACCTGAAGGGATCGCAATGGGCCCGTTTGGCGCCTAGTGAGCGTGGTGGTTTTAGCGCTGCGCCCCTTCTTAAACTTCCTAAACCTAAACCTAAAGCCCACTGTGACGTCATGAAAAAAAATTTTTGTACACGGCACGGTGGATGCAATACGATATTTGCTTCCACACATTCCTGGCTGTAGCGGTGAAGCTTTCAGCAAGCAGAGATCTGATAAGAAATAAGTGCTACCAGAGTAGGATAGGAATTGAACTCTGATCGAAGTTTGGAATTGAATTGTGGTAAATAGTTGAATTATATTTAATTGGTTTTTAGATCTCAGGAAGCACTTACGCTAGGAGGCTGAAACTTGGAACTTAGGTAGAACTATGATAGTGGACCTATTTGCAAAAAAAATTGGCGATAAGGGTTGAGGAGTGTGGGAGTGTAGGGGAAACCAATGTGTTCGAAGTGCTTGAAAGCTGGGGTTGAAACATTCTAAAATACGTATCATCTGAACGGTTGATGTCAGAAAATTGAAAATTTGTAGTTGTCTTAAGGGATAATAGGAGATTAATGAAAAGCTAAAATTTTTTAATCAGTTGGTGGTGTGTAGGGTTGGGGTAAAAAATTTGGATTAGAATAACTTCCGATCCAATTATACCAGGAAGGTAAAATTTGGTTTATGTATATAGGATTACAAGTGGAGCCCATTAAAATTTTTGAGGTGGGAGGTGGAGCACAAAAGTAGGGCGATAGCCATTTTTAATAAAATTTCATTTGTATACCATATATGATCTTAGAAATTTTACAGGAGTTAGGCCCAGTAGACTTCTAACAGGGAAAAAATGTTGGAGGCTGATGGTGGGAGGGGGTGGAAAGAAAATAGCATCGAATTTTATTTTTCAAAAACCACAAACCATAGAAAGCTAAAAATTCACTACATAGAGCCAATAAAGAGGTATCCTAGAAACCATTTTTTAATATGGGTAGCAAGGCAGTGGTTGGGTGGTGGTTTTTTCAATCTCAGAAACGGCTTATGAAGAAGAAAGTTGGAACATAGTACGTATATGTACGTATGCTACTCAGAAAATTAAAGGAAAACAAATTCAGATTTTTATTGGCATAGAGGTTGAGTAGAAAAAATGTCCGTGAAAAGGGATTTATTCACATTTTCACGATTGCGTTATATATATTGGACATGGCGAAATAGAATTTATTTCTGCGGGTTCTTTATGTAAGCGTCTAGAAATGTTTATACTCTAGATGAAATCATATAGAGTATTATAAGTTTAATCCAGCCCAAAAGTTTGTAACGCATAGAACCAAGCTTCGGACGAAAAAAAGTTATATATTATTTTTTGTTTATTTGTGACCAAAAACCTCAAATCCGCCTGACGTCCGTCCGTCCGTCCGTCTGTCCGTGAACACGATAACTCAAGAACGCCTTCACCTAGGATCTTGAAATTTTGAATCTGGATGTTTGGTTGAATTTGTAAGGCTAAGTTCGTTAACGGGCAAGATCGTCCTACTCCTTCGGGTAGCTGCCATACAAAATGTCCATAAAACACGTGTTCAAGAATATTAGCCGATAACTTAAGAAGGGTTTAAGCTACGACATTGAAATTTTGTACATATTACTTTTCCAATAGTTGGAGCTAAATATATGATTATGAAGAAAATCCTGTTAGTCCTTCGTGTAGCTGCCATACAAATATCCTGTCAAAATGTATTCACTGAATTTACGAAACTCACTATAACTCAAGTAATCTTTTAGCTATGAATTCGGAATTTTGTACAAGTTAGTTTTGAGTGAAAAGAAAGTTCGGCTTTACTAGTCAGCAAAATCCTTTTACTCCTTCTGGTAGCTGCCATACAAAATGTCCTTAAAACACGTGTTCAAGAATATAGGTCGATAACTTCAGAAGGGTTTAAGCTACGACTTTGAAACTTTGTACGTGTTATTTTTCTAATAGTTGGAGCTAAATATATGATTATGAAAAAAATGCAGTTAGTCCTTCGTGTAGCTGCCATACAAATATCCTGTCAAAATGTATTCACTTAATTTACGAAACTCACTATAACTCAAGTAATCTTTTAGCTACGAATTCGGAATTTTGTACAAGTTAGTTTTGAGTAAGAAGAAAGTTCGAGTTAACTAATCAGCGAAATTCTTTTACTCCTTCTGGTAGCTGCCATACAAAATGTCCTTAAAACACGTTTTGAAGAATATTGCCGATAACTTCAGAAGGGTTTAAGCTACGTCTTTGAAATTTTGTACGTGTTAATTTTCCAATAGTTGGAGCTAAATGTATGATTATCAAGAAAATCCTGTTAGTCCTTCGTGTAGCTGCCATACAAATATCCTGTCAAAAAGTCTTCACTGAATTTACGGAACTCACTATAACTCAAGTAATCTTTTAGCTATGAACTCGGAATTTTGTACAAATTAGTTTGGAGTGAAAACGAAGTTTGAGTTTTCTAGTCAGCAAAATCCTTTTACTCCTTCTGGTAGCTGCCATACAAAATGTCCTTAAGACACGTGTTCAACAATATTTTTCGATAACTTTTGAACGCTTCAAGCTACGAATTTCAAATTTTGTACCCATAATTTTTGAATGGTTCCCAGGAAAAGGATAAATATGTAAGAAATCGAGAGAGTCTGCACCTCCCATGTGAAAGTCCTTCAAAAAGGACATTTTTTTCGATGACTTACCCAGTTCAAGATATGAAATTAAACAATGAATGTTGTCTTTTAGTTTTGAGTAGCAATCTAATGGCAGTCCTTAATAAAGGACATACAACATGCACACACGTAATTCTACTTTATCCCCAACTACAATATATATCGGAGTTCAGTATTCATCTAGAGTATTATACGATTGGCTTGCAGCCGATCATGACTGCAGTATGTTTTTTTTTCAACTTTTCGATATCCAACCCCTTAGGGGGTGTACAGTGGTTGGGTACATTTTCATAAATTTCCATATATTGGGTTTAATGAGATATTCAATTCACTTTTATTTCTAAAGGCTTTAAATTTAATCGAAGAAAAATCTGATGCAAGCATTTTTTGATATTAAACCCCTCGGGGTTTTCACGACTTCCGAAAAATGTTTATGGTTAATGAGATCGAATTCGGTTTTATTTCTATTGACTATTCTATTCAAAAAAATACGTTAATAAATAACAATGTATTAAAGGGAAATATATTAAATGGATATGATTTTCTTCCATTGCAAATAGTTTTTTGTCTAGTTTTTTTAAGTTAACACATGAAATTTTCAAAAAGAAACGAACTAAAGGAGTCTAAAGTACCATATTTTGGTACATCAGCTGTCAAATGAACGAGAGAGTGCACATTACCATATAAAGGGTTTTCCAATAGGGACTTGACAACTTTGAATTCAATTTGTGAACGCACCCTTTCACTAATCATCGAACTGTCACTGTCAATTTATTCAGTAAACTTAACATTTTTATCATGGTAAAGTACACGAAGGAACAACGTCTGCAGATTATAAAAATTTACTACAGAAATTCGGAGTCGGTGACCGCTACTTTAAGAGCGTTAACTCCGATTTTCGGTCGTAATTCTCGCCCTAGTAGACAGGCAGTAACAAGTTTAGTGCAAAAATTTGAGTCTACATATTCGTTGTGTGATGTTGCCGTGCCAGTGAGACAACGGGTTGGTCGAAGTGTCGAAAATATCGCTGCCGTTGAAACGTCCGTAGCAAATGATCCAAATCAGTCAATTCCACGGCGTTCTCAAGTGTTGGGCATCGCCCAGACCACGTTATGGCGAATTTTGCGTAAGGATCTTGGTTTACACCCATACAAGATCAAGCTGACTCAAGAATTGAAGCCGATGGACCATTTGAAGCGACGTACGTTCTCCGATTGGGCTCTGGAAAAGATGCGCCAAGATGATCAATTTCATCGCAAAATCATCTTCAGTGACGAAGCTCATTTTTGGCTCAGTGGGTTCGTCAATAAGCAAAATATGCGTTATTGGTCCGGTGAAAATCCACATGTGCTTCATGAAAGACCACTTCATCCACAAAAAATAACTGTTTGGTGCGGTTTGCATGCTGGCGGCGTCATAGGGCCATATTTTTTCGTCGACGATAATGATCGTCACGTTACTGTGAATGGTAATCGTTATCGCGCCATGATTACCGATTATTTTTGGCCCGAATTGGAAGATATGGACTTGGACAACATGTGGTTTCAACAGGACGGTGCCACAAGCCACACAGCACACGTTACAATCGATTTATTGAAGAGTAAGTTTGATGAGCGTGTTATCTCAAGAAATGGACCAGTCGATTGGCCGCCTCGTTCGTGCGATTTAACGCCTCTGGACTTTTTTCTTTGGGGCCACGTCAAGTCGTTGGTCTATGCCAACAAGCCGACGACGTTGGAAGAGCTCAGAGCCAACATTGAACACGAAATAGCAGCCATTTCGGCCGAAATGTGTGGCCGAGTCATCGAAAATTGGGTCCAACGAATCGACCGCTGCAAACGTGCCCGCGGTGGCCATATGAACGAAGTCGAGTTCCATTCATAAATGTTTTGATTGTACTTCAACCCGATAATAAAGTTTTTGAAATATCTCAAATGGTTTGCATTTTATTTTGAAAAAAAGTTGTCAAGTCCTTATTGGAAAACCCTTTATATAACATGCTTTTCTCCATAAATATCAGTACCTTCGTGTACAAAATGTTTCAACAATTGATCTGCTAAACCAACCTGATATTTCGCATGAGAGCCTTTAAAATATGAAAGATAATCCATACCTCGTATTTTGCGCCGAAATTCGTTGGGCTGAGAATTTGTTAGGTTTTTAGGTTTTTTTTGATATCTTGTCAATTGACAAGATTGCTAGGTACCAGGGATTCAGTTCTGCCAGAGGTCCACATTTTTAGTAATTTCTTCATAACTCACATACAAGATGAAGATAGTCTAGAGGAAAAGAATAGATCATATCTACTTCCTTCAATTCTTCTATTACTGGATCGTTATTAATATGATGTTGTTCATTGAATTTATTTCTGAAATTCTCATTTATCCTTAATGGAGCATTTTGATTCAGAAACGTTCCTCTTACAAGACAATACCTGAGCCGAATATACAGAGAAATATATCTTTTAGTTATCAAATGACATACGTTTCCTTCCAAAAAAGCAATAGATTTATGTACCCAAATGTTAAAAATTGTTGACAATATTGTGACAGAAAATTGTGGATTATCGACGAAATTTGTGAAAAAGTTGTTATAAAAAGATCAAATTAAAATTTGACAATTTTTGTTTATGGTATTTTTTGGATACCGAGGAATTCTTCGATAGAACGCGTTGCTATCTTATGACGATAAACAATCAAAATATGATGTATTTATGGTTTTATGCACATGCTGTACACATTGCATGGTTCTGGGAAGAACCTGAAGCCTCACTATTATAAATTTAAAAACACGCTGATTTGGTCCGCCGCAACAAATATTTAATTATACATAAATTTTTATTTTAATAAACTTACCTCTTTTTATAATTAGCTTGAACTCTTTTCCGTTTTTTCAATTGAAAGCGCGCACTAACAATACACAATTTGTCAGCTTAACTAAAGACTCAGTTAAACAATGTAAAATGCCATGACATGATTCTTTCTCAAATCTGGCTATCATACTCCTCCAATCCAAAGCAATGACGTAACGCGATCTACTTTTATTCTTGTGCATGACATGCTATTCTCGCATGTCATGCACAATGTGTTCAAATGCGCACGTGCTAAAGGCGCATCGAAATGAGCAAAGCAAGTCTATCCTTTATTCTTCAAGTTTTGCGTACAGGCCTTGTATCCACGTGCGCATCTGCGCACAGTAGCTGTGCACAATTGTAAAGTGGGCGCAAATGGTTATTCGGGTATAAGAATACAGTGATGCGTGGTACTAGCCTGAGCAAGTTTCAGGAACAAGTTATATTCAAAATGGCGACTCCCTGAACTACTTGCAGATCACACCATATTATGACCAGATCTTTGACCGCTTTTTTGGATGCAAACTACGGATGCTTCATTTACGACTGACAATTCCTGAGTGGCCTTTGCGAACTAACGATCACACGTAGCTGTGTTCAGTGATTCGTCTTATAGCATGAATGAAGTTCTTCAACTTCCGACCAGAGTATATTCTGGTAGCACGGCGTTAGGGGTGTTAATGGCAGGTCAATACTACCCTCTTTGGTTTGGGTAGAGATCTTTGGAATTCGAGTTGAAGTGGCGAGAATCTGTGTGATCCAAAAAGCAGCAGAGGTTTTGATGTAGAACTTATAGATACTATTATAAGCGCTCCTTTGAGGAAGAGCGATTGTCGTTGCTTCGACTAATCTAATCCGCATCTTAAGAAGATCGCTTCATATTGTATGTTTTTAAAAAGTTAGAACTATCGACTATAAACTGTTTTGGCGACATATTCTATTTAGAGCGGGTCTTGACACACTCTTATATTAACAATATGAAAAGCATTACTGAGACTCTTAAATAATTCTGAATAGGAAATTCATATATGGTATGTATATGTAACTTAAATAAACAATATTTTAGACGAAAATTGTCCGCCTAACCGAAAATTCTTTCTGTTATAAAGTTCTATTTTAATTTTTAATTTACTCTGCAGAAGTGCCTCCGAATCTAGCATAACGCATTTTTATACTATAGATGAAATCATATAGAGTATTATAAGTTTAATCCAGCCCAAAAGTTTGTAACGCATAGAACCAAGCCTCGGACGAAAAAAAGTTATATATTATTTTTTGTTTATTTGTGCCCAAAAACCTCAAATCCGCCTGACGTCCGTCCGTCCGTCCGTACGTCCGTCCGTCCGTCTGTCCGTGCACACGATAACTCAAGAACGCCTTCACCTAGGATCTTGAAATTTTGAATTTGGATGTTTGGTTGAATTTGTAAGGCTAAGTTCGTTAACGGGCAAAATCGTCCTACTCCTTCGGGTAGCTGCCATACAAAATGTCATTAAAACACGTGTTCAAGAATATTGGTCGATAACTTCAGAAGGATTTAAGCTACGGCTTTGAAATTTTGTATGTGTTATTTTTCCAATCGTTAGAGCTAAATATATGATTATGAAGAAAATCCTGTCAGTCCTTCGTGTATCTGCCATACAAATATCCTGTAAAAAGGTATTCACTTAATTTACGGAACTTACTATAACTCAAGTAATCTTTTAGCTATGAATTGGAAATTTTGCACAAATTAGTTTTGAGTAAAAACGAAGTTCGAGTTTACTAATCAGCAAAATCCTTTTACTCCTTCTGGTAGCTGCCATACAAAATGTCCTTAAGACACGTGTTCAACAATATTTTTCGATAACTTTTGAACGCTTCAAGCTACGAATTTGAAATTATGTACACGTTCATTTTTAAATGGTTCCAAGGAAAAGGATAAATATATAAGAAATCGAGTGAGTCCTTCCTGCACCTCCCATGTGAAAGCTCTTCAAAAAGGACTTTTTTTTCGATGACTTAACCAGTTCAAGATAAGAAATTAAACACTGAATATTGTCTTTTAGTAAATAACACATTCAAAATTTCAATGTCGTAGCTTAAACCCTTCTGAAGCTATCGACCAATATTCTTAAACACGTGTTTTAAGGACATTTTGTATGGCAGCTACCCGAAGGAGTAGGACGATTTTGCCAGTTAACGAACTTAGCCTTACAAATTTAACCAAACACCCAGATTCAAAATTTCAAGATCCTAGGTGAAGGCGTTCTTGAGTTATCGTGTTCACGGACAGACGGACGGACGGACGGACGTCAAGCGGATTTGAGGTTTTTGGCCACAAATAAACAAAAAATAACATATAACTTTTTTTCGTCTAAGGCTTGGTTCTATGCGTTACAAACTTTTGGGCTGGATTAAACTTATAATACTGGTTCAGAGGCGTCATATTCAGGATGCCAAGGTCCGATTTGGACTGTAGTGCCATCGTAAGTAAGTAAGTTTTAGAATAAACATTTTGTTTTGATTTGAAAAAAAAACAAACTTAATGAAATCGTTTAATTAAATAATGTTACTTTTTTTCGTGGAGGAATACGCTGCTTTTTTGTAAACGGTCAGCGGCATGCCGAAAATGATTCATGCAAAATATGTCAAAGACTTCGTCCGGTGTGCCGGTGAATTTCGCGTGGAATGCATCTATTAAAAGATTTTTGTCATTAATATATACATAGCTACTTTTAACTTTCTTCAGTAAAATTAATTTTCAATGCCACTAATCTCCTAAGGGATTTGGCAGGAAAATTCTTTTGCCACTTCGTCCAAAAAATGTTTGAAAGCCAAAATAAGTATTCCCTCTGTAATTGCACTTCACTTCACTGCCACAAGAATTGAAAATCTAAGGTAATAAATGCTGAAAAAACAGAAGAACATCGTAGAACACTTTCTAGGACATATCTTCAACTCCGGAAACGATTTCGAAGCCATGTGCAAGTTCGTTGATTTCAATTCGAGATCTCGGAGTGTTTTGCCTACCTCTTTCGTTTTCCTCTGCCCCTTTTTTTTTGATGTTCGATAATAATCCGAGAAGACCGAAGAGTCCGATACAATGTTTGCCCAGCACTTTTTAATTAAATTATATCTACACATACTTCACAAGCAAATTCGAAAATTTGATATAAAAACTATACAACAATAAACAACCAACTCTATCCTCAACTTAAAGTTTATATAATAATATACAGTGGATGCCGCTTATTGTAATCACTTCGGGACGAGCCAAAAACAATAACATTAACCGGGTGATAATAATAAACGAAGAAAAAAATAAGCGATGAATTCTGTTTGTGGAAAATTGAAACCAACTGTTTTGATAACAAAATGCGGCTTATAACATTATCCGCGATTACAATAAGCGGCATCCACTGTACTAGTGTACACTCTATAACGGTTTTGTTGCGACGATAGCTATACCTTTACCTTTGGTCAGTTATTATCCTAAAAGAGAAGTTAAACATCTATATAAATTTTA
Organism: Beris morrisii; assembly: GCA_951812415.1. Taxonomy (NCBI): domain Eukaryota; kingdom Metazoa; phylum Arthropoda; class Insecta; order Diptera; family Stratiomyidae; genus Beris; species Beris morrisii. The sequence goes on along the minus strand of OX638312.1, from coordinate 143,456,832 downwards.
ATACAACAATAAAATTATATTTTTAACTTTCTCACAAATAATTCATACATAAGATGTAGAGAAAAGATCGAAACTAGGTCATCGTGAAACCCTAAGGGGCAATCCATGTGAACTCAGTATGCAGCATTTTCACTGTTGTTGTCAAATTTCGAAATTCTGTTCTGTTACAGTGAGTAGTCGTAGTTTAAACTTAGTTCAAGTCAACATCGTATTATCCTTTGACGTGCTGCCAAAGTACGAAATCTCTCTCATAGCGATTTCAATAATGCACGAATGTCCTCGACAAAACGTAAGGACTCCAAAGATTCCAAGAGTTTTCCATTGGAGGCTTAGTATCGCCCCTAAAATTCTCAAGTTTTCAACATATTTTAACGTAGCTGAATTTTTTTCGAGGCCATAATTTAACCTTTGTGAAAGAATATTTTAAGCGTCGTCCTTTCAATACAGTGACTACGTATTTTCGGGCTTATAGTGCTGCATAGCTGTCGTGTACTTCTGAAGAAAAATATTTGTACTTCAAACTTTAATATGCCATATTTTATAAGTAGAGTTATATATGCGCATAATTTGAGAGTACAATATTTTGAACGGATTTCGACTTGAGGCAGTCATTGTCTCGTCATCGCGCCATCGTCAATAAAAATAATTGTTTGTTCTTGCAGCATATTTCCCGAAGTAGACATCCATGGTACTCTAAATAGTTAACAATTTCTATATCATGGTTCGTAAACATTTAGTATTTTTCCTAGCTAGGGGTTCGCCGGTATTTCAAGTAAAACACAATTCGATTTAAAATTACTAATGCATAAATATCTTTATTTAATTGTATTCAGTTGTTACACTTACCGATTTCATTTACCGCTCGTTCGTTGTTTTCAATGAAAATCACTTTACAAATACACTTTAGAAAGCCTGTAAGTACTTCGTAATAACTCTGGTTCCACCTACCCTTTTTGATGATACGTTAATATTTTGAAAATTGATATCCTCTTCCGAACTGTCCTGGATCAGGCTCTTTAGGGGTTAAAAAGAAAAAAACAATTCGTTCTCTCACCAAACCTAAGAGATATGTCGGAGTTCGTAGAAATGTTCTCAATTGTTTTACACCCCCTTAGTGAGGAATATCGCATATATATATACAATACATAAACCAATTTTTAGATTATTATATGTACTCGTATATAAACCCCATAGGGGTAGCAGCGAATTCGAAGTCTCATTAGACCTAAAAGATTTGTCGGAATTCGTGAAATCTTACATATCCCAATAGACCTAAGCAATTATCGGAATTCGTGAAAACGTACACAACCACTTTACAGCCCCTTAGGTGTTGAATATAGAAAATTTGGAAAATTATTTATAGGCTGTTATACAAAATACCCGCAGAAGAAAATTAATTTGATACCTCAACACATCTAAAGGATATGATGAAATTCTTGAAAATGTAGAAAAAAAATCTTTTCACGGAAAATATTTTTGTCCCACATCCGTACTTAAATGTAATCTAAATTATTTTTTTGTTTTAATCCCTTCTATAATACATCAACGTCAACGTACCAAGTTTCAACTTTTTAACATAAGTTGTTCCTCACCCCAAACCCGTACCTTGCTACCGCTATCAATCTTTTTTTTCTAGGTTGTTTCTATGGTGGCTCTAGATGGCCATCAAATTTTAGCTTTCTATCTTTAGCGGTTCTCGAAAAATAAGAATTAGAAATTATTCCTTTCCACTTTCCAATATTTTCTTTTCTGGAGTCTACTGGACCAGACTCCTGTACAATTTGTAAGCCCTTAAATTTTACATTTAATAGACTTCACTTATAATAATATATACACAAATGTTATCTTCTGGTACAATTGGTTCGAAAGATATTGTAATTCAAAGTTTTTTACCCTCCACCCCTAAGCCCCCTTCAGATTTTAGTCCCTGTGCAGGCTTACAGTATGACAGAAAAATAAAGATAAAGTTCTTCTGACGTGAACCGTTCAGAAGATATGGATTTTAGAATGTGTTAATCCCAGTATCCGAGCATGTTGGACGCATTGTTTTTCTCTCACTCCCAATGAATCCGCTATCATAATTCTACATAAATTCCAAGTTTCGGCATCCTAGCATAAGCAGATCCTGAGATCAAGAAACCAAAGTTTATCGTCTAAAATCCTGCCTCACCTCCTCCCTTACAACCCTCATGACCGCCCACTTAGGCCGCGGTCCGAATTATGCTCACGGTGCTTACATCACTAACAGTGCTTACAGCCGGTCCAAATTATCGGTACGCTTACGACGCTTATAATTCGGACCGATCGTGTGCACACAGTGTACTCACAGTGCCTATCCTCGAAACCGTGAGCAGTATAAGCGCCAGAAAATTACCCCTCTATCAAGGGCGTAGCCAGAAAAATATTTGGGGGGGGGGATGTCCATGAAAAAAAATATTATCCCCCTTAGATTTTATAATTGAAAAACTGAGGTATCTAGGAAGCGCTATAAGCGGTACAAACCCTTACGTGTGTGAGAGGCTTATGAGAGTAAAATATTCGTGAGCATCAACCAGCAAAATAAAAACTATGGGTATGTAATATAATAATGAAAATGCGAACTATTATATATATGTATGAAAATAAATGTAATAGAAAAAATCTGCCAATGGTCTGGGCAAAACTTTATTATTTTTCGGGTAAAAATTCGGGAGCGGTCAAAGTCGGAGTATATCATCAGTTGTTTGGAGCTTATGAGGTTTCTTGGAAAGTTAATTTTGTTCTTAAAATAAAAATATTTAAAATAAAGATTTTTAGCCGATTAAACATTAAAAAGCCCGTGTAGACTATTCGAATTTCGGTATATTATGTCACTAAAAACCCATAGAAGTAAAAACGAATTTGCTGCCATATCAGAATTAAGAGATATGACGAATTGTTAAAACTTATACAAACCCATTACTTCCACTTGGGGTTTGAATTTCGAAAAAATTGTGAAACAGGTTTTTACCTGATTTCATAAGAAGCAATTTGTTATCTCATCAGACAATAGTAATTTTAAAAATTTGTGAAAACGTAAGGAAACCCTTCACACCCCCTTGGTTTTTGAAATTCGAAAAATCGTGAAATTTGATATCACATCAGAATTAAGGGAGGGCAAAATTGTGAAAACATATGCAAACCCTTGAGGGTTGAATATCCAAAAATTGAAAAATAAGTTTTTATGCAATTATATAAAAAGTCTGTGGAAGTGAAAAGCGATCTAATATCTCATTCAAACCTAAAACAAAATGTCGCAGCTGATAAAAGAATACAACTCACTTATACCTTTTAGGGTTGAATATCTAAAAATACTGAAATTGACTTTTGGCCATCAAATCTAAGCAATATTTAGACATTTGTGAAAACATGTGCAACCTCCTAACATCCACTTGGAGGTTGGATATTCAAAAATCCTGAAAGGAATTAATATATAATAAATATGAAGATAACGCGAGAAAGTAAAAACCAATTCAATTTCTTATGACTTATGCCCTCTTAGGGGTTGAAAAAGGAAAGAACTTAATAACAGGTTTTAGGCGATTATTACGCAGGCCTGTGGGAGTGAAAAGATATTCAATGTCTAATCAGACCTAAGGGATATATCAGAACTCGAATGTGTACAACCCCATTACACCTTGAAATCTTGAAAATGCTTTCTAGGCATTTATGGGAGGAATCTGTAGAATAAACATTAATTTAATTTTTAAGAAGATATAAGAGATATGATGAAATTCGTGAAAATATATGCATTCCATTTTCTTTTATCATTTCTTTTGCCCCACTTGAACGCCAATGGATATTTAAATTTTTTTAACTGAATTGCTTAACTAGTAGATCTACATACACCCACCAAGTTTCAACTTTCTAGCATAAGCCATTCTATAGATAAGAAAAACACCGCCCACCCTCGTACCCTATCTCGAGATATAAAAAGGGAAAATATTTAAGTTTCGTCCTCCCCCACCCTCCCCTCTTACACACACACCTCCACCTTTTTTTTACCCTATTACGGGTCAATTAGGCCTACTTCCCATCAAAATTTTAAAATGTAATCTAAATGCAGATTAATATTTAATCAATCAGATATTTATTTTAAATACTGATTTATTAAACTGTAATAATGTTATATTAATTAGGTTTTCTACGGAAATCTCTATCGCGAAACAGAAACCGGTGGACGTCACACAAAATTTTCACAGAGAATTTTGGAAAAGAGCTATTTCTGGTGGATGTATGAATTCTTTAATTTTACTAGTGCAAGAAGTTATTAGAATATATATAAAATAGATAAAAAAAACAATTTAAGTCCTTAGAACTAGGGTACCACTGGTGTCCATGCAGTCTGCTCCGTCCTCGGGTCTAATCCGTAGAGCCTCGCAGCGTACCGCCACAATTTATATCTTCGATAATGCAAAAGAAAACGCCGCGTCGTTACGCCGGCTAGCGATTTGTAATTTCCGTCTAGCGTTTTATTAATTGCGACTAGCGATTATTTGATTCCGCACCACGATATCGTTCGGAACCACTCCGCGTAACCACCCACTTGGGAATTATTCGCTTCCGCACACCGTTTCGATTCTTTAGAGGGTTTTTTTTTGTTGGCACGCCGAAATTTTTGTGCACTTGTTAGTTCGTTACGTCACGTATAGCTAACCCGTGACTTTCGTTCACCAAATTAGAACGCTATTTCACTGTCTTTCAATTTCTATAACTTCGTTTCTCAATACGACACTGTATTTTTACCCGTAATTATCATTCGCCAAATTGTAAACTAACTAATAGTCTTTAAATTCTAAATATTTCGTTTTCCGATTCCGTTTTTTTAGATTTTCTTCTTTCTCTAAGCTCTGTCTTTACCGAACCCGTTCCAAAACCAAAAAGCCCCGATTTAACTTATTTGCCTATGACGAAAACTCATAACGGCCACCCTCATTCGGTTAAAGCCTTTGACCTCAGATCTCGGTCAAAAACCCCTTTTCGAGTTTCAGAATTTTCCCGAATTTGTTCCAGTTGCGAATTGGACCACGACATTAATCGAGTTCCGAATTTAATAGTGTTTACTAACCATCAAATTCACTGAACTGTCAAACGTCGCGAAGTTTTAGTGTCGGGAGTGTTCACGCACAAATTGGTAAGTTAGTTCTTTTATATTACGTATGTTAATATTAGGTTTATCTAACGATTCATAAAGCTTGTATCCAAGGTTAGAGTTCGTTTTTATTATTATTATATAGTTATGGTTTTTGTTTAATTTTGGAGGTATTAAATTAGTGTATAATTCAAGTTTGTGTTTATATTCGATGCGTGTTTGATGTAATCCACGTCAAGTTTAAATACTAAAGCTAATCCTATCCTGATAAGTAAAAACCAATCCCATGTCTTATCACTCCTAAGAGATATGACGAAATTCGTGAAAACGTGTTCAACCCGTTTATACACTCTTAGGGGTTGAAAAAGGAAAAAATTTGAAAACGTGTTTTAGGTGATTATTAAACAAGCTCGTAGAAGTAAAAATATATTCGATATCTAATCAGACCGGAGAGATACGGCTGAATTCGTGAAAATGTATACAACCCCTTTACACCATCGTAGGGGTCTATATGAAGAATACGTGTAATAAAAATAAATTCAATATTTTTAAAGACCTAATAGATATGACGAAAATCGTGAAAATATATGCATTCCATTTTCACTGATCATTTTTTTTGCCCCCCTTCTGTACGCCAATGGATATTTAATTGTTTTTTTAATCAAAATTACTTTTCTAGTTGACTTACATATACATACTGAGTTTCAGCTTTCTAGCATAAGCCGTTCTATAGTTAGGAAAAACACCCCCCACCCCCGTACCATACTACTCCTATAAAAAATTATATTTTTCCAAAATGCTACTACTATAGTTCTATCTAAATACCAAGTTTCAGCTTGATGTCATTTTAGGTTCTCGAGATATAAGAATCGGAACTTTTTCCTTTTCACCCTCCCCCAGCCTCACCCTCTACACCCTCACCCTCAAAATTTTTTTTCCTGATAGGGGTTTATTGGGCCTATTTCTGGTAAAAATTCTAAGCATCTATCGTACATTGTTCTTGAGATATGAGACGTGATTTTTTAGAAAAATTCTTATCCCCTCCACTTCCACACTCCACCTCCCCCTTAAAAATTTTTACTTTCAGCAAACTTTATTTATCAACCTTAATACAGAAACTGAATTTCCTTTTTCTAGTGCAATTGGTTCGTGAGATATCGTAATCTAAAGTTTTTCACCCCGCACCTCCGTACGCCACTGCCCCCTCTCAAAAATTTGTTTCCGATCTATTCTCCTAGTATACCCACAGATGTTCATTAATTTTTAATTTCGTAACATTAACTGATTAGGAGATATGGATTTTAGAATGTCTCAATCTCGGCTTTTTTGCTTTTTGGACGCATTATTATTCCCCCCACTCCCACACCCCTTTACCTATATCATAATTTTTTTTTGCAAATGGGTCCACTGTCGATGCTCTATATAAATTCCAAGTTTCAGCTTCCTAGCCTAAGTGGTTACTGAGATCTGGAAACCAAAATTTTCCGTCTAAAACGCTTCCCTCACCTCCCCACTCACACCCCCGCCACTCAAAAGGTGGCCACTAGAAGGGGTCTGCTTAATAGCTCAAAGAGCTTGAGAGTTATAAGCTTTCAAACGTTTTGCGTATGGCGGACGGCGTACGGCGTACGGCGCACAGACGGACTGAAAATTTTTTTTGCTTTTTTGGTGCTTATTAGTCAAGAAACGTATAAAAAAAATTTTTCAGGGTAGCAAATTTTTTTTTTTAAAAATCGATAACAATACTTTATTATTATAATAATAAAGTAACATTGTTAAACTGAATAAGGTTACGTATTTAAATCAACTAATGAAGCATTGTTAATTGCAAAATTTTTAAATATCACGAAAATTGATTAATTTTAACATATACGTGATTCTTTCAAATACGATTTTGTTTTACATTAAACATTTCATTGTCAGAATAATTGTTAAGCAACAAGAAATATGTTAAGTTGAATATTACTCCTGTTTACCACGTTTCATCTTGATCTATCACGAAAATTATCAACTGAATACAAACATTGTAAGCATACAATAATAAAATATTTGAAAATGGCAATTTTCTGTGATTGACCAAGTAATGTTCATTGTATGCTAAACGCCAAAAACATCATAAATCAGAAACATTTTTATTCAATTGTCTACAATTGTAGTTAAAAGAAGTGAATTTTGAATTGATAATTAAAATTTATGTAAAAAATTTGGGCTGTTAATATACATTAACTTCGAAGTTGAGTGAATTTATGTTTCAATAGTTTTTTGGTTAATGTGTTCTATATTGCTGGAGTCTCGTTGGTTTATCACAATTCAGTTTCAATAGTTTTTTTTCTAGATACTCGTAAGCCCTGAGTTCCATAGTTTGTACCCAAACGAGCAACATTGTCTAATCGCGAGCTGGGATGAGTGTTGCTAAACAATTTTCACAGGAAAAATTTCTCGAAAGGTATTAACTTTCTTTTGATCACGTCTTTGGTCACAATAACTGTAAAAAAAATTTTAGGACCAAAGGACGTTATTATTTGTAACTTGCTGCACGGTATAGTTCCACCTTCAGTACGACAATCGACTTCAGCTGCAGATGGATCCAGTTTAATGTTTCGAATTGAGAATTGTTTCTAAAGAAGGAGTTTCGATAACAATTTTAAAAATGCCTTCATCTGACAGAATACTTAATACGGATATTTCGTGTCACTGATATTTGAATATTCATTGTATTCTGTTTTGACTTATGGCAAAAATTTTTACAAACACAATATTAGGTGTGTTTTTTTGCGCATTTATCCAAAACAGAGCAGGTCAGAAAATTTATATACAAAATAACAACAACATTGTTGTTTTCATGATTCTTTATAACTTTTTCCATAGATAGTAGGCTAAATTAGAGAATTTATCGCGAATAGCTGCACTAGTGAGCTTAGTGTGGCAGCTATTCCGGTTAAAAGCTATATTCTTGCCTACTATCTACAGGGAAAGCAATAAAAAAATAACTAAAACAGTAATATTCTTGGTGTTTTCCCTCGAAAAATTGCATTAATAGAATATAGATGTAATATAAATTAAAATAATGTAAACACAAACATTATCACTATGTATCTATGTGCAATTATACAATTTGGTAATAAAAATATTTTAAGGGGAGTTATGTATTTTACTCGATTTTTCTGGAAATTATAAGTATTGGACATATATATTATATTTTATGTAATAAATTATTTATCTTTAAAATTTAGTGCAATCGATATTAATGTAAGTAACAACACATATTGTTGGCCTATCATGTTTAAAGGAGGAAGAATGGAACTGTTTAACGAAAAATATTTATGCTTAAGGTACCACTGCATAATATTTCAGGAACCATTAACGTGTTTCACTAGCATTGATCATGATAATTAAAGCACAGAAATATTTTATTTATTTTGAATATTAATACCTGTACTCAAATATGAACATGATCATTTAAACACAAAATTGACAACGAAATTGTTGAATCAAATAATGATAGTTGTAATGTTTTGAAAACATAATCAACTATTAAACCATATTTGAATTAACAACGTTCCTTCTTTGACGCAAAATCAAATAAGGTTTGTATTTGATTTTACCAATGAATTTCTTTCGGTGAAATCTAACATTAATTCCGCCCTCCAATTTCAGTTTGTTTTGTCTTAGCTATTCGGTTTTCCGTAATTCATAATATTAATCCAAATTTCTGTGCGTAATTTTAGGTGGATCGTGTCCAGCTGTGAATCGAACGAGTCTCCCCTGCAGGTTTCCGCCTATGTGGCGTTGCGGCAAGTGACATATTATTAATATTTCCGTTAAAACAATTGTAATTTTCACTTCTACTCTTTCAGGTACTTACATTTTCGGAAGTCGAACTACGGTTGTAGCAGTGGAAAGGTATTTATCTTGGTAATAATTCATTCTCTTTTCTAACTCTCTTCAATTTCTAGGCGTAATAATATTATATACCATGACAAGAATATCTTTTAATACTGTGTTGACTTAATTTATGGATTTAATACTTTGAAAGTATTACAAATTAATACCATTTTGGTGTGGTCATATATGTAGCATAGAAAATGTTACAAATTATTCCAAAATTTCTAACTGTGTAGTTATCTCTATTATTTAGTATTTTATTTAAAGTATTTTTGTGAATAATGAATGGTCGGCCTCACCCTAGTGATATCATTGATTTCACGCGGTTTAATTACTTTCCTATATAATTTCGGTTGAGAATATTGCCACTTTGGACCGTTTTCAGATTTTTTCTACCGCAAATGTTTTCATTTTTCAATATTGGAAGTTATTCAGTTCAATTGAACCTCCAGCTATCTGTCACTGGCCGGTCCATTAATATAACGTTCGAACGCCTCCGAAACGAAACTTTTTATTTACTGGAATTCAGTTATCTCAATGAAATTATTGCTCCACCGTTTCCACCCCTATTATGTTATTTTATTGATAAAAATATCTTCGGGTCATTTGAGTTCCGGAACAAAAAAAAGAACAGAAACAAAATATGCCAAGTGTTTTTCCTCTTTTCGGTGTGGCAATTTACCAAACAAACGAAATTTTTATCCTGTGATTTGTTGGTTGGTGGACGCTGGACCTTCTCGGTTTCTCGCACCGATTGACTGGCTTCGATTATTTCAAATGCGGCGTCAGTTGAAAGTCGTACACGTAATCTAATACGAATGTGGCAGGATGCCTGTAGGGGTCCTATCATGGCAAACATTATAGTCCTAAGCCAATGGGAAAACCGAAGAAAGGCCAATCGACTTTTCTTTTCATTGGCATTCCACAGCTGGAGGCTCCTTCGAGAGCTAGACTACGACGCTTGAAGTATTTACGTTAAATCGACTCTACTAGAAATCAATCAACCTTCAAGTCTACACAGAAGAGATACGAAGAGTGGGCTGAACAGGTCTACAACAACGGAGTCCAGAGCTGACCGGGATCACGTTATTAAAGTTTTCTTTCACCCTTACCTCGGGGATAATAAATAAATAATCTTCCAATCTACACCCAAAAGTTGTAGCCATGACGGTGTCTGAGGACAAGGACCAGCCCAGTCACAATACCCAGATCCTTATCCAAGTTCTATCTGTCCTAAGGTACTGGACTTGCGGGGAAAGTATTTCCAACGGGAGGTCATATCACTCACTCGACGTGGATAATATCGATTTTAGCTCCCATTTTCCTCCTGTTGTGCTATTTTGTATAGGAACTTGGTATTTTTGAGAGAGTCCATACTTCAATTCAATTTAACAGACCCTTAGGCCTCGAAACGAAGCAGGTCACATAACTTTCTTTTTCACCCGAACAAAAGAGAAACTTTGCAAAGTAGAATAATAAAAAAAAACCTCGACACTGGGAAGTTCTTCAGTTCTTCGGTGGTTTTTCAAATTGTTACGAGAAACGGGAATACAGGAACACAAAAGCAACGAACACCCACCTTAACCGTGTCAGAATAAAGGCCGGCAGGCAGTCAGGATTTATTTTTCCTTTGGCGAACAACGTCAATTTTCAAAGTGTTCTTGCACCATCCATGCGATATACGACATACTCGTACCTACCAGCAAGCCATCTAGCATATATCCGCACAAAATAGCTAGGAGCTAAGGACGCGGGGACTAGAACGTATACGCGGGAGCTATCAATCGAAAAACTTCTTCAATATTCGATAAGACTTTGATCAATGGGATGTACATGGTGGGACCATACTGCAAGAAGTTTAAATATAGCAAGGAAAGTCATGAAAGGAAGTTGTTGCTTCCTTTTGCCTTTATTATTTGAATTGTTCTTCCATTAACGAAATTAGAAAATGAAATTTGTTTCAGGTTGATGTCGTTTGGCATAGTTGGTAGTTAGTGGCATGATTTGTTGAATCATCCATTTTTTAAAAGGAATATTATCGGGTTAAATTCTCGGATTGCATTAGAGTGGCTCTTAGAGAAATCTGTGTTTTGGGTTTAGTATATTCACTTCTTTAAAATGAATCACCGCTTGTCAACAGTTTAATTGGCGAAACATTTTCACCAACCCTTGTTGACTACTCTCGTCTTAGCGTAAGCCAAATCAAAACGTAAAATCTCTTTGGGCTTCGGCAGTGTTATTTCGCCTAGGGTCAAAAATGCTGTTGAGACAGGTCTGCTGTTCGTTCTCTGTCCTCATCATTATTTCGTTTAAAACTTGAAGTAGAGCTCACTACTTTTATAATGAAAAAACATAAAACATAAAAGCTGTTCCTAAAACCTTTCAAAATTCCGTCTAGATGGTGAAGCGATCGCCTACCAAAATGCCGTGAAGAATCTTGGAATGATCTTTAATAAATGTTTCAATTGGTATGACCACTTCAATCGGATTGCCAAGGAGGTGTATATTATACTGTGTAAACAGTGGAAACTATCTGCGGTGGCGTCAATTCAATCAAAAAAAAACTAGTCATTCGTTGACTCTTCCTCATTTTCTATATTTTCTGTATTGTGCTGTGTACTCGTCAATGAACGTAAGAGAGGAAAACAAACTTAATGTTATTTTCAATAACTGTACTTAATGCTTATTCAATCGCCGTAAGTATGATAGTATTCCTGATGTAAATAAATCTGTCCTACACTATAGGTACCTTTCGGAATTTCATAAAATTTAGATATACTTCCTTTTTATGGAAGTGAATGTTCACTGGTTGTCCGCGATACCTGTTCGGAAAAAATCTGGCCACAGTCTGGGCGCAACTTCATTATTTTTTGGGTAGAAGTCCGGACCGCATTTAATGCTGAGAAGCGATGTAGGTTACTATGAAACTGACAATCTAAATAATACCTTTTCAATAGCCTCCTGGTTATTCTTTAGGTTGTCAGTTGCATAGAAACCTACATCTCTTCTCAGCATTAAATGCGTTCCGGACTTCTACCCAAAAAATAACAAAGTTGCGCCCAGACTGTTGGCAGATTTTTCTTTATTTATTTACGTACTTTTTTATCAATAGAAGATTCCATAGAAGTAAAAACGAATTCGATCACATTAAACCTAAAAGATTTTCGGATTTCGTGAAAACTTGAAGTATACCTTATACCCCAGGGGGTTTAATATTGAAAAAAAAACTTAAATCGGTTTTTTTCCTGTCTACCCCCTTTCACCATCACCCTCAACACCCACACCCTCAAAAATGTTTTTCCCTACTACTACCCTTTCTACTACTCCAACTCGTGTAAAATTTTCAAGATCATATCTGGAACGGTTTTTGAGATATAAAAATTAAATTTTTTGAAAAATTGCTACCCCTCCACTTTCGTGCTCCAACTCCCCTCTCAAAAAGTTTACTTCCAGTAGACTCCACTTGTGATTCCATATACAGAATCCAAATTTTATTTTCCTGGTGTAATTGGTTTCGGACTCATTATTTTTCCCCCACTCCCACACCCCTCTACCTCTATCGACCATTTTTTTGCAAATGGGTTCACTATTATAGTTCTACATAAGTTCCAAGTTTTAGCCTCCTAGTGTAAGTGGTTCCTGAGATCTAGAAACCAAAATTTTTCGTCTAAAACGCTCTTCCCTCACCCCCCCCTCACAGCCCCCTCCTCCCCTCACAGCCCCCCCCCTAACAGCCCCCTCCCCCCCAAAGATACCAGTCGTAGGGGTTCACCCAATCTACCTACCATGAAAATTTTAAATTAATATATCAACAGGTGTTGGAGCTACGCGCCTTCAAATGATTTTGCGTACGGCGGACAGACGGACATTTTTTTTTTTGCTCTTTTGGTGTTTACTAGTCCTAAAACGTGTAAATACAAAATTTCAGGGTAGTTTTTTTGAAATTTCAGGTCGATCACAATATTTGATTATTAAAAAATAATAAAGTAAAATGGAACTTCGTAAATCATCAAGAGCTCTTGCATTAATTGTACCGCGACACTGTGGTTCTTCGTCATCTGTCATTCTTCGTCAGGATAGTCTCACTATGGAATTCACTTCAAGTCAAACGTTAATTTTGAAAAGATACAGTAACTTACTTCCATTTCCGAAAGATGGAACCAAACAAACCACAAACTCAGAAAGAAAATTGGCAAGAAATATAAATGCTAAGTTCGTGCGAACGTATGCTCGGAAGAGTACACTACACTATTCGCTTCACCAACAGTCAGGATTAAAAAAAAGAAGAAAAAAATAGTCTTTGACAGCCACCAACTTTCCAGTGTCCTTGTGAAGTTTGCCATTTTCTTTCGTTTCTCGTTCAAGTATGTAAGTAGTTTCTAATGGCGTCTTGGTAGTCTCGAGAATCAGCACGAATGGAATCAAAATATTACGGCTGTCGTCGGTATTGGGATGTCCTGTTCCCGAAAAGCTGAAAACTGAAATGAGTTTCGTGATGGTATCTTTATTACCCCTGTAACACATGCTGTCGGGTCTCAAAACTTTTTCAATTGTCAAGAATGCTACAAGCTACATATAAAAACTATTGTGAGACGTATTTATAGTAAAGTTTTTTCTATGGCAGTTGGCACTAATACTCACACACTCTTTCGTCTTCAGAAATGAAGAATAGCGCGAAGTTAGTAGCAGATGTCAAGGAAATAGTTGACAAAGTAAAGTAGAGCCATGTGGCGATGATGATGATGATGTTGATAATGTTTTCGAATGCTGACCACGTATCCTTTAAATTGATGTGATAATATACATATAAGCTAATAACACAAAGGATCTTAGCAGTTTATTGTATTTTAGATTTTGAGCTAGTTTTTTTTCAAGAAAATAGATTTGAATAATAGCAACCCGTTAATTCTTTCTGCATTCTATAGATAATCTAATCACCATATATTTATTTGTGTTCTTAAGTTTATGAGTAGCTTTAGGTATAACTATTTTTTTTCTGTTTCTCCATAAATTACGTATAAATCTGACAAGGGATATACAGCTATTCAGCTGACCACCGGATAAAATTTATCAGCACTGTCTAGTATTAAGTATATTTTGGAAGTAGATAAATTAAATCGAATTGATTTGGATATTGCTAAATTCATGTGAAAAATATTGTTACATGCGTTCCCTGGCAACTCGAACCACTTATCAATGACATCGAAATTTCCAGAGAAAATTAGAACCTTCCAATATCCAATTAGAATACCAAACAAAGCTCTATACAATTCTCGCATATTCTACACTCTTCTGGCACGTTCCACATACTCCACCAAATGTGCTGGAAATCTCTCGGCTCAACATATGCAGTATATAAGTGCAGTAGAACTTGTACACGGGAATAGTTTTTCTATTGCGAGAGCGAGGTGATGATAGTCAGTTTTATTGGAAAGTGTATTAAAGTGATTTTGGTTTTCGTTGATAACAGCGATCTTGTATAGTAAATTAAATCGGGAAGAGTTGAATTTATGAAAAGCCTTGGGAAAAACCACCGAAGAAACTAATGTTTGACTTGACCTGCCTCGCCAAGTGACTTACAGCGTAAGTCAAGTGTGTTTTCTTGTGTAATTAAAGCAAAAAAAAAGTTCAGATTTTTATTTGCGTTCAGAGGTTGAGTAAAAAAAATGTCCGTGAATCCACATTTTCACAAATTTCGTTAAAATTTTTAGACATGTCGAGCTATCAAAGCAATTTTACTTCTGCGGGCTATTTATATAAGCGCCTAGTAACGATCTTCAAAATTTTGCGATATCCAACCCTTAAGGGGGTGTAAAGTGGTTGTGTACATATTCACGAATTCTGATATATTTCTAAGGTATACTGAGATTTGGAATTCACTTTTACTTCTATAAGCTTTAAACGTAGTCGGGGAAAAACCGATTTAAGTATTTTTCTCTATTAAACCCCCTGGAGGTATTGTTCAAGATTTCATTGATTCCGAAAATCTCTTAGGTTTAATGTGATCGAATTCGCTTTTACTACTATGAATTATTCTATTGATAAAAAAAATACGTAAGTAAATAAAAAAAATCTGCCAACAGTCTGGGCGCAACTTTATTATTTTATGGGTAGAAGACCGAAACGTGTTTAATGCTGAGATGCGGTGTAGGTTACTATGCGACTGACAACCTAAGAAATAACCAGGAGGCTATTTGGAACGTTATTTTTTTGGTTGTCAGTCCCATAGTCACCTACACCGCATCTCAGCATTAAACACGATTCAGGCTTCTACCCATAAAATAATAAAGTTGCGCCGAGTTTTGCAATCTGTTACGTGCAAAATTCCCCACTCTAAGGACGTCCTTGTGCAGGATCAGTAGTGAGAAATCATATGCAGGTGGTCGCCCTCGCTAACCATGCACATAGTGGTATTGACACCCAGTCATAATGAAAACCTAAATATCGTAGTAATATTAAATGCTTATCATTCATCATAAAACCTAGTCTAGGCTTTCAGGTATACATACCTATATCCCATCTATTAACATCCTGCAGGAAGGTGTAGAAAGTTTACTAAGACACAGACTTAGTCGGTTTCTGTTTGTTTCACATAATATGCCATGTAGTACGTTCCACAATAGCATTAAGGAAGTAGCATTTGAAAAATGAAAATTTATGGGCTATTAAGGATTTCAGTCTCATTTATTTTCATTAGCACGTATGTACGCACCTTAAAAACGGTATGGCCTTTAAAATTACTCCCTGGCCGGATAAAATGTTCTCTGCGCATTTATCCCCAAGTTAATAGTGTTCAAGAACTTCCTTGTTAGTCCCCCAAAGGCTACGTGAAAATTTTTGTGTAATGTAGTCGTTTTCACAAATAAGACGTAGGAGTACAGAATTTCCTTATTAAAACCGCCAATTATCAAATTGGCATTCATCTCACAATGACCGTTCTATAAATGCTATCCAGTATCCCCTCTTACCCTGAATTTCACTGGGTACGATGGGGTTAACCTATATTTTCCGGACCAGTGATCGGAAATTTGTTTTTCTTAGAAAATGCGTTCGCACTGAATGGATATCGAATTTGATGGGTAAACGGGTTCTGATTTCAATCTGGTAAACGCTGCCTCTGCTGGAGGACGACGACGTAGTCCTGCTCTTGATGTAACCCATTCGGAAAACATAATAAAGTCCACCACTCCGTGATAACTCATCGCCTGATTGACTGGAAAATTTCCTTTGGGAATGAAGATGTACAAGTATATCCTTAGGCATTGGGATGACACAATTCATCTGCAATAATTTCTACTATATGAGCTTATCACCATAGAAATTTAAATGTGTATCCCCATCCAACAGCGTTAGGTTCTTGTGCAGTGAATTATCCTTAATGTTGATTGTGGCGAATTACCATTTTGCAGCTTGCATGAATTCGTTTAGTGGTCCGAAATCGGAACGAGTCACTGAGATTTTTTCACTGACTGGAGTACACCTTCATTACTCTAATAATAAATCATGGCCCAGTAATTTTTTGTTAACAATTTTGGAGGGTGTTGCTTCGTTTTCAATTTACAACTCAACTGCATAACATTTTAGCTTCGTAGATCGATGCGTTCTCGAGCTTGGTTCAATGGAACCGCACATTTTTAATGACATACCAGGTGTATAACCTTAAAACGACCGTTGACACATAGATGGCGTTAGTGAGCGTGTTAAGCAACTTAGGGACGCCATTTGTTTTTTATTTAAGGGTTGGTTAGTTGTTAACATTAATCAGTGCACATCGTCACAAATTTCATTCAGCAACATGCGTTTGTCCTGTGCTGATCATGTCTAGTTTTTTGCCAGAAAAAGAGCATATGCGTGAAGCTCTGCTTTTTTGCTTCCATTTGAAGAAAACGGCTGCTGAATAGCATCAAATGCTTGTACAACAATATTTTAGCGGAATCAATGTGCAGGGTTTGGTTTTGTCGATTCAAAGACGGCGATTTTGACCTGAGCGACAAGAAGCGCGAAAATCGGTCCAGGAAGGTTGAGGACGACCAATTGCAGGCTCTTTTGGACGAGGACGATACCCAATCGCAAAAAACGCTTGCCGAGCAATTGGATGTTACTCAAGCAGCAATTTCCATGCGTCTATGTCATGGGAAAGGTTCAAAAGATCGGAAAATGGGTGCCGCATGAATTGAACGATAGACAGATGGAGCGACGCCTAAACACATGCGAAATGTTGCTCGCCAGACACAGAAGAAAGTCGCTTCTGCATCGGATTGTGACTAGCGATGAAAAGTGGATTTATTTTAAATCGTGGGTTGATCCCGGTCAACCATCAACATCTACCGCAAGACCAAATCGCTTCGGACGGAAGACAATGTTGTGCGTTTGGTGGGATCAGCAGGGTATCGTCTACAATGAGCTCATAAAACCTGGTGAAACTGTCGATGCCCACCGCCACCACCAACAATTGATCAAATTGCACCGTGCTCTGTGTGAAAAAAGGCCGGAATATCAACAAAGACATGACAAGGTGATTTTCCTCCACGACAACGCACTATCGCACACGTCAAAACTAGTCCGCAGCTGCTTGGACACATTCAACTGTGAGGTGCTACCCCACCCCGCTTATTCACCAGACCTGGCCCCTTCTGACTACCACTTGTTTTCGTCGATGCGCCACGCGCTCGCTGAGCAGCACTTCGGTTCTTACGAAGACGTCCGAAAATGGCTTGATGAGTGGTTTGCTTCGAAAGAGAAGGAATTTTTTTTACGTGGCTGGTATCCACAAATTGCACGAGAGATGGTTGAAATGTGTAGCTAGCGAGGGTGAGTACTTCGAATAAATTTGTTTTTGTTTTCTTTGAAAAAAACATGTGTGTAGCGGTCTCGTGGTCGGGTCGCCATATTAGAGCACTGAATGTGCCGTGATAGCGTCGCCAGCGTCCGGGGCGAGCGTTGTACGGGCTTCGATCTGAGGCCCGGGTAGCTGGCGTCCAGGAGTGATGGATGCGTGGGCCTGTATGGAAACCAACCGGGGGCGAACCCTTTGGCAGCTCTAACAAGAGCTGTTACTAGTTCAGTACTTGCTTACGTCGCCCTGAGTTCTTATAAGAACTGGGGCGGATTCGTTTTACTCTACTGCTTAAATCGCCATTAGTTCTTATAAGAACTGAGGCGGATTCGTCTTACTCTTTTAGTTTGCGCTCCGACAAGAGCGTTTGGGTTTGCGTATAACGCCCGCAAGAAAAAGACCTTCTCTTTTGATGCCAATTCAAATACTAACTTTATTTTACTAAAAACTAACTTATTTACTTAACCTAAAATCAGTCTTGGTCTTTCTCCTACCAAGTGCATTTAATACAATTTGTCATTGTTACAATTCGACCTAACGGTCGGCCTTTAATGCTAAGTGCATTTGCTAGTTGACCTAACGGGTCCAATTTACAATCAACATGAAAATAATTTGTGGCATTTAGATGGTGACAGTGTCGTCCATCTAAATAGCCTACAATGTGTTTTTCTGACTAAAAAACGATCGTTTTAAGGTTATACACCTGGTATGTTTGCTAGCGGTGGAATAGGACGATTTATTGCATTTTCAATTCAGGGACATAGAACTATGGGAAAACCAGCTTTTCACATTCGTGAGTCGTGACATATTGAGTTCTGTAGCTATTTATACAAAGGATTACATGGCGCTATTCGAAGAAGTGTAGTCCTTAAATCACTCAGAAGTTAATATTGTGTAAATGTTCTTACTTCATGGGTTCACCAATTCACGAGAGTAATGTCAAATGAAAGCAAAAATTTATCAGGAACGTTTGTATGGTAGTTAAGAATTGTCCGCTTATATGTCTTTACTGACAAATGGTCAAAAACTTTAGTGTGGAGAGTTTCGAATCATTTTAAATTTCACTTCCACTCTACAAACATAGTACGTTGGGGAACTCAGGTAAACAGTGAAATTTGTGTCATTTGTTGTCCTCTATTTGAATAGCCTTTTATAATTACAGCTGCCCCGATTTAACATCTCTCCGTGACTCTATCAGCTAATGTGTGATGTAAAGGATAAAACCGAAAAAATATTTGAACACATTCATGTCGTAGTCCTCCATACAAAGTTTTGCAATGGTAAAATTATATTTTGTATTTTTTTTCAGCATCCGGAAGAGGTTGCTTACGACAATGGATATCGATCCCCCGAGGATACTATCGAGGTGCACATAAAATTGTCTGCATTCATACAATGTTAATATATAACTATCATATATACACTTATAATATTATTTTTTTAATTTAAAATCTTAAACTTATAACGGTACCATCAAAAGAAAAGCAATCACCTTTTAGTTAAAACTTAAGAGAACAACAGAATGACGGGGGCAATCGTGGGTGCCTTGCCCCTAAGTAAAACACAAATTGAAAAGACTTACCTACTCACTTCTTACGTTTCATTCGCCGCTCTAGAAAGAAGTCCAAGCATCGGTTACACGTAAATTCTTTTCATGTTCCCGATGAAAATAAAGAAAGGAAGCTCTGGCGATGATGGATTGTTGGACACAGTAATTAAAGCCCACCAAAGGATGATGGCTTTAATTCTGCTTTTGGGTTTTCCTTTCTAATGTCCCGCTCTGTAAAAAGGACACTCGTCCAAAGAATACCTGCCGCAGTAATATAGTAAATCCTTAAGCATTTTCAAAAGATATTCCAAGCATCTTATCTTTAAGATCACTTTTAATATACTTTTTGATAGGACTGAAAATAAAGGCTACATCATCCTGGAACCGTCTATAGATCCCTTAGTAAAGTTGGGATATTATATGAAGCGGTGGGTGTATTTTATGCTGATGCTTCAAACCGAAATTCTTATAAGATGGTAAGAATTTATTTGATATAGAACGGTTCTACGGTTTATCCCCATCCTATGGTAACTCTTTTCATTTTGAGGGACTTGGAACTAGACAATGATAATACACGGAATTGTAAAGTGTATAGCCATATAGCCGAGTACATAACAAATAACGCCTTTTTGATGACACTAATTAGTGGGAGCACTTAAAAGGGTACTTCTTGAGTGGTATAGCTTGCGGCGACTGACAGAGGACAGATTAAATTAGCGGTTGTGATATATACGACCACTGTGAAGGGTCACTTTATAGTATAATTGAATTATAACTTAATAAACACGAATTAATTAGATTTAGGCGAATGGATTAAATGTTATTTCCATATCTATGATGAAGAGAAGAAGTAGCGGTAATAATGCGTTGTTCGTGAGGAATATTTTTTTGACTCCTTATAAGCCGGCCAATAAGTAATAAATAACTTTATTTTAACACACGCTAGCACAAGAAAAATACTGGAGTGTGCAAAACCATTAAAACAACAACCAGATCTAATCTGCCGGACTTGGATAAGAAAGCACAGGACGCAGCTGTGAGATATTCGTAGTCTTACTACTTAAGGAGTTACATTTATTTAATAAAATAAAACTTTACTTTACCTTTCTGAAAATTTAAATATGGAATACTTTCGATTAATATTCTAAAAATTTTAATGGAAATTTTATTGAAATTTAAATGTATGTACATGCTGTCTGAACTTTTAACTGACCTCTTGAATTTTAATTATATTCGGAAGATAAATAATCATTTTCTACTCCTCATACCTTTCCTGAACTACACGCAAAAAATTAATGAGTGAGGAATATCAAATTTACTCCCTTAAAATTAAAGGACTAATGGATAATCATCGATCGGACTAATGAGATGAGTCGCAGTCAATGTTATATAAGGCGTTCACTACCCAAAAGTATCGTCTTCACTTGAGAATAATCGAAAGCGAAATCTGATACTTACAGTAGGTACCCTGTACTTGTACTCTATAGTCAATAGTGAAAGGACATACTCGTATTAAGTACCTCCATATCTACAACTGATCTCGCTTTACGTCAGACATAAAATTGGAAAAAAATGTATAGTAAGCTGCTCCGAGGCAAACAAGCACGTCATAGCAACAAAGAACTGATATCCTTGCTTTTAAGGATACTCTAATTTGTCAACTATATACTATTCTAACGATGTCTTGTACGACTCGAAAGAGTGAACAAGATAGAACTTTTTAAAGCCATTAAGTCAATTTTATGCAGGTTTCGTTGTTGTTTTTATTTTTTCGCTTCTATTGAGGAAGGAAGAACATTGTTTAGTACCTTCAGTTCAATAAAATGACATGGTAATTTATCCGGTTGTTCTTCTGTGAAATATCTTCTTAGAGTGCCTCTTTTTTGGAAATAAAACGTAAATAGATGACGCAATTTCCGAACAGAAGCTGTGATTTTAATTAGAGATATGCTTTTCAGTTCAGTCATACGAATTTAAAGCTAAAGGCGATGATGCAAATGCAATATTTTAATATTTTAATATACATATGTGATTTGAATTGGATTCCCAAAAGTCGGAGCGATTACGTAACGCTTCGAGCGATTTCTTTTGGATTCGTCGAATTCGGATTGTTAAGAACTGTCAAGTAAAATAAATTTAGATTAAAATTTGCAGATGCAATAATCTGATAACAACAAAAACTAATATTTTTAATCAGGTTTAATTCTCTACGTAGACGTAAATTATCCCAATTTTAACTAAATTAAAAATCACAGGGAAGGACGAGGAAAGAATGACAAAGGTAGGCAGACATGATTGGGGGGGGGGGGGGGGCACCAACAAAATTTCAATATTGACCATTTTGAACTTTGAGTGAAGTTCGATATTATCTACAAGTAGTAGTTAATAGTAGTAGTAGTAGTAGATATTATACACTTCAATAAAATTAAAAAAAAGATTCATATTAGAAAAGGGAAAAAAATTTGTAATTCAATGAAGCTCTACAAGACCAATTTCCTATTGTGCAAAAATTAACACCACCCTCTCTGAACCATAATGCCCCTTTTAAAGGTCTTATTTTTAAAACGTGCCACTACTATAGCTCTACCTAAATACCAAGTTTCAGCTATACATCATTAGTAGTTCTCGAGATATAAAACTCGGAATTTTTTATTCTCCTCTATCTCCAACCCTACAATTTTTCCCTTATAAATTCTAAGCTTCTAAACAGTTCTTGAGATATGAGACGTGATTCTTTATAAATATTCCCCCACTTCCTTGCTTCACTGTCGACATTAACCGTTTACGAGATGGACTTTAGAATATCTCGATCTCAGCGTTCGAGCGTTTCGGAGGTATTGTTTTTCCCTACTCTGACACCCTCCACCAATATCGACAATTTTTTGCGAACTATCCAAGTTTTATATAATTTTCAAGTTTCAGCTTCCTAGCATAAACGGTTGGTGATATCTAAAAAAAAAGATTTTTCATCTAAAACGTTCTACCCACATCTCCCCTTACAACTGACTACACAAGAAGAAGCTACTTGAAGAGGATTCACTCGGTCTACCCACTGAAAAAATTTCAACTTACAAATTATGCAAAACGATTCCACAACCAGCTTTCGAACGGAATGTGGTTTAAAGCAGGGAGATGGTCTAGCCCCCATTGGAACACTACTATTCAAGTCCACATAGCACACAACTAGTAGCATACGGTGACGATATAAACATCCTCGCAAGATCCTTCCCTTGTGCTAAGGAAGTATTTGTCGATCTTGACTCCGCCTCAAAAGAAGTCGTATTACGCATAAACGGAAGTAAAACAAAAGTAATTACGCAAAGAAGAAAGAGAACGGCAATCAGACAGAATATAACAATAATAATTTGGAGAGTGTGGACCACTTCATATATCTTGGGGCTAATCGAGCAAAAAACGGCAACGAAACGAACGAAATAAAAAAAAACGTATTATTCGATACTTTCAATAATTAAATCCAACAAAGTGCACAGGAACAATACGCTGCGAATATATAAAACTAATATACGACCTGTACTCTGTTATGGCAGACGTGGACATTTACGTGAACTTCCGAAAAAGCAGTTAACGCATTCGAAAGAGAGGTCCTCCAAAGAATTTTGGGGCCTGTGAAGAATGGAACAGAATGGCAAATAAGATACAACCATGAGATGTATCAACTTTACGATGAGCAACAAGCTTCAACGTTCATCAAATTGCGTAAGCTGCATGTAGACAGAATGGAAGATAGAAGAATCCCCAAACGTGCTCTTAAAGGCGAAGCGGGTGGTAACATGCCAGTACGCAAACCATGCAAGCGATGGGAAGACTCGGTTGATGAAGATAGCAAAGCCATCTTAAATTGATTGGATTGGACGCGACGACTTCAGGAGGCCAGGACCTGATTTGGGCTGTCGCGCCATTGACGCTGGGAAGCTATGAGTCTTCAAGCGATTTCGCGCATGGCGGATGGTATACAGACGGATTTCATTTTTTTCTTCCATTTTTGGTGTCTGTATTTTTTTAAATCGATCACTATACTTTATTATATTAAAATAATAAAGAAAAGGATTGAATTCATAAGCTTCTGATAGTTAGAACCTACTTGTATCATTCACATTATTTGACGTGACTCCGTTTTGAATTGAATCATTATTAGGTGTGTTTTTTTGCGCATTTATCCAGATTAGAGTAGTGATTAAAATTTACATTGAAAACAACAACAATATTGCTGTTTTTGTCATTTTTTATTCCTTTTCCCTGTAGATAGTAGGCTAGAATATAGATTTTAACCGGAATAGTTAACCCAGTAAGCTCACTGGGTGAACTACTCGCGATAAATTCTCTAATTTAGCCTACTACCTATTGAAAAAAGTTATAAAGAATCGTAAAAACAGCAATGTTGTTGTTATTTTGTATATAAATTTTAATCACTACTCTAATCTTGATAAATGCGCAAAAAAACACACCTATTATTGTTCGAGAGAGATTTGACTTTTTTTATCGATCACCGGTCGGTAAGTGATGGTGATCGGTCGATAATATAATTTCTTTTGAAGTCATATTCACAAAATCACTATACACCAATATTTTTTATGCACTTACTCATGCTTTGTAACTGGAAAACATAAATGAAGTTGGAGATTGGAGACCAACACTAATCAAGCAATATGAAAAGGCCTTCACAGACTTTCGTTCAGCACTACTACTACATTTTAGCTTTTTCGTGATGATGAATAGACGCGTCAAGTTGATTTGAAAAGTGACTTCCGACTGCAGTGACAGTCTCAGACCAGTGAAGAATGAAAACGTTAAGAGATTGCCTGAAAATCTGCGATAGTTTTCTAGAAACTATTCCATATTTGGATAGCCTTCTATTGCTTTTATAATACTTCGTCTTAAATAAAAAAAACGTACTAGGTATTATGTGTAATCATAATTTTCTAGGTGAGCTAACCATTTCAGGGGGGGTTTTTATCCTCAAAACCCCCCGTTACTACGCCACCGGCTACGTAGTTCTCATAATACCGACATACATACGTCCCTCGTATTGTGAAATTAAAGGAAATATACATCAACCTGTCCGAACTGATATCGATTCAATTTCGAATCAAAATGTTGCTGAAATAATGGTCATTGGACAACAGCAAATAAACCAAATCGAAAAGCTCAAGATGATTTTTACATAGCCTTGTTTAATCCTATATCAGCAATCCAAAACGATTAACTTAAACTACCACTATAAATTGCACTAGAATTCAAATTTTATGCACGGCACCAGGGCCACTTTGATGTTTTGAAGCATCCCCAATTCAGTTAATAGCCTTGAGGGAAAATGTTGTATATTATTCGCGGTAATCAAGTAAAAAAAATAGTTTCAAAGTTTCAAAGGTCATTCGAACTAAATCGATGGCGAAATGGTCCGCTCTGTACACTGGATAACAAGGACGAAAGGATAGTTTTCTCCAGCGTGGACGAGGATTAGTTTTAATTGCAAATAACTGGCAACATCGATATCGCATAGTGGTATCTGCTTTACATATTGCATAAAATCAGGCTGCTGCAGCAAGGATTTAATTCAGTCGTCGCATTTAAATTTCCTAGCGATGACCTTTGTAGTAATTCGGTAAATGTTCGCAGCAAAATCCTTTTAGCATATTTTAATCTGTTGCAGAAATGGTTTTAAAGAATCCATTTTCAGTACATGTTATAACAGAATGGAGGTTTTTTGTAGCTGCGGGTTCCCTCGTTCTCATGCTCGTTCTGTGATCTAGGACTTTTTTCATGTGTATATGATGGTATCGATCCAAAAGCTTTGGCTGCTCCATTAGCAAAGGTATGTACCTGTACTACAGTTTTCACTTATGCTTTCTTCTGTCTTATACAATTTTGTTGGCTACCGTTAGTATGTAGTCTTATTGTATAACGCTTGAAACTTTCAATAGGTTCATTTTTCACGAGCTCGAATGCAGTCGCACTGACATACACGGTCTCTCCACAATTTCACAGTACTTGTTACGATGGTTGCGGGGCTAACTTTAATGGCTCATCTTTTCGTTTTTGAAAGTGTAGGTGTTTGCCAGGCGGACGGAAATGACTTTCTTGCATTCTCCTTACGGGTATCTGGGTGCATTTCAACAGAACTGGCGGTTGGTACACATAAAGCGTGACGATCAGCTGCAGGGCTAACGAGTATTTGTGCCAAGGCCGACTCCAATCTGCAATTATATGGCTTACCCACAGCATTTAAAGTATTCCTGTCTGAAAGGCCTGAAGAATGGCGCGAATCCTTATAACTAAATTGCCTTGTTCCTTCCAAATGCATGATAAGGGTGTTAAATAAAGTGGGAGAAACAATTTTTCTTGGAACTTCTGCTTGAAACGAGGATTTCACAATCGAAATGTTACAAGTAGCGATGTGAGATCTTGAAGTAAACACTCTTTTTAACTAAATATATTGTTATTAAAGAAGATAATGTAAATTTAAGCCATCAAATTCCCAGGAACAATTTTTTTAATGCTATGAGGAGTCAATTGACACAAATATCGTTACGGAGATAAGCATTGCATGTTCGAAACAAGGCCTGATGTGAGCTGTAGCGCAATTACCGATGATTTTAAATTTTAAGAATACTATTTTCTTAACCCTTTCGGAGGAGTTTCTAACAGATTATCGATATCTAAAGACACCGAACCGATATAATTACATTTGTTTAAGTTTTTGTTGTTGTGTGAAACCCCAACACGAAATTTTCGTGTTGGGGTTTCACACCAGAAACTTCACTGACGCCGGAAAACAACAAAAACTTAAACAAATTTGCTTCTGTGGTAGCTTCTCACCATGAAAAATTCCATTCTTATAAAAATTGGTAGAAAAAAAGTTAAAATTGCTGTTGGCGGGATTCGATCCGGCGCTCTTAGCGTTGAACTTTATATATCCTAGCGAACAAGCAAAAACTCCACCGAATTGGTTGAAATATTGGGCGATCTTCTGTGCCACCTACCTTTAGTATAAGGATGCGATGGCAAGAATTTCGCTCCAATATAATTCGCAGATTATAAAATAGTTTTCGATATCGCTATATAAAATAATCCCAAGCAATACCACCAGCTGTAAGTGTGTTTCGGATTTAGGCATGATACACCCTCTGACGAGTCTATGCCATCCGATGACGAAACACCTCCTTCGGACCCAGTCCAACACAGTCTTATAAAAAGCGGGCCTATCCAGTGAAGGTCGGAAACTGTCATGCCCTCAGGGACAGCGATTAATCAACAGTCGGGGATTTCGTGTTGGGGTTTCACACCAGAAACTCCACTGACGCCGGAAAAGAACAAAAACTTAAACAAATTTGCTTCTATAGTAGCTTCTCACCATGAAAAATTCCATTCTTATAATAACTATATTTGTTACGGTCAGCTTCGTTTTCGTTCAAGCTGCAAGGAGGGGAAGAATAAAAATTAAATAAAAAAATAAAGTAATTCTAGAAACATGTAGAAATAATGATAACTTACCTGCTGATCCAGAGCACTCCTTGTGAACCAGCTTCATCTTTTCAATTCTTAAAAAGAAACAACACCAGGAGGGAATAAGTTAAATCATTACTAATAAAAAAAAAAGAAACCGACACAGAAGAGGAGCTAGAAGATGAATTATTAGGATTAGCTTTATTTAGGATTTAGGATTAGATATATATAGATGTAATATGAATTGTAATGTAAGGAATTGTTAGGATTAGCTAGGTTTAGGAAGATGAATTATGGATTTTAGATATTGTAGCTTAAGGATAGAAGTAGGGTAAAATAATCAGAGAGGTAACGAAAGAAAAACAAACATTGAACATCAAACACGAAAAACAACACTACGCACGATGTAAACAAACACATCGCATCACATCACATCACAACATCACGATACGTCACATAAACGTCACTGAGGTCGGAGAAATGTCAAGTGACATTCGAATTTGCATTGCAACATGGCAGATTAACACTGCACGAATCTGAGTAAGGGCAACGATCGATAAAGTAGATCATCAAGGGTTGGAGCCCGGCTAGGAAATCGGATGAAGAATAAAAAGTGGACACCTAATCAACCCAGAGTGAAAGTGAGCTGATTAAGAGAAAGCCCAGATTAACGACCTGAAAGGTAGGGCATTGACCTAGACAAAAATCGAATCCAATCCAATCAATAGAAAATCTAACTGGCGTAATCAAATTGGCGAGCCTTGGAGGAAAGTGCTTGCCGGAAAACGCGCTCTTTTGGAATAGTGCAGGTAAGGGACGAGGACGACCGTTGAGTTTTGGTGGAGCAACGTCGATCAAAAGAAAGGATAATCTGCATCACAAGTCGGTGATTAGAGTGGATTTTGAAGAGCAGCACAGGATTCTGCGCCTAGTTAGAGGAATAAAAAAACGAGCAAGAAGGAGTTGACGGATGTGGTATGCAGCAGAATTATCAAGCAACTTCGTGGGACAATGCAGTCAGGTATCGTGAATAGTAGTAGTAACTAGGTAGACGTTCGAAATTAGAGTAGCATTACCCGTATTGGGCAGTTTTGGATTAAGTGGAACATGTTGGATTAACTGAGGAAACTTTTGAGTTAACTAATTGTGGTATTCCTTAAATTAAAGTTGCTTAAAGTAAAATTAAAAGTAACCTATTCCTGGTATTCAATTCAGTGTTGTTATTGTGACGTTTTACAGCTCGCCTTCCGTGCTCCGTGTGGCTTAAAGACATTTTCCCCGAAGTCGTGATTCGGTTGGGGAAAAATTACAGATCAGGTCCTAAAAACAAAAGGATATCTGGCGCCCACGACCCTTCTCTGGGTTGGTCGGACTGGCCCCGCTCGCCCCTTTGTGTAGAGGTCCGTTTAAACGTGTTCTCGCGAAAGAAACGTAATACATTCTCGAGCATCGAATTCCCCACCAACCAGCAGTGCTGTTAAGATGGGTATTTCTTCTATGTATCTTCTTGATAGTCTTCATGTAAGTACAAAGTCAGGACCATATACCAAAAGCGGTGTATAATTTTTCTCGAAGATATATGCTGGTACATAATTTTTTCTTTCCTTCCGCTACCGAGTCAGTGCGCATGATTTCCCTCACAAGAAATTGGGGATTCAGTTTTTCAATCCTTTTCATGTGGGTACCACGATCTTAATTTTAATATTTGTCGTCTTGTCGCACAAAATGATTTTCCTGCTCTTTTTTCAGTTAAAAAATAGGGGATTCCGGAGGTAACTAAAGCACACTAGTAGACATACGCTAAACTGCACCCACATATTTTTCATTCATTTTCATTTTGAAACATCCTATCACGTCGTACGACACAACCTGCCAAAAAATTGGCTAGTCACAATGGAAAGGAAGGCGTTTTTTAGATTGTTTTGCTCGAATGATGCGAAACACTGCGTGAATGCAGTATGTAACTGATTTTTTTGACAGTTTAGTGACCCATATCAAAGCTATTGGGACCATTTCTCTGACACCAATCTCTAAATTGCATGTTAAATTCGCTATTTCCTTTCATTAGTATTTTCGATTGAGTTTTCCAGCTCCAAAACCAATCAGTGTCATAACAGTATAAAGGTACAAAGCAGAAACTGTGCATGTATACGTGCTATTTCTAGCATCGGAACAGGCTTTGCTAGAAAGTTGAAACTTAGTACTTGCCTGTAGATATACTAGAAAAGTAATTAAAGCAAAATAAGTTGTGATTTGCATTGGTGTACGAAGAGGGCTACAAAAAACTGTTGGTGGAAAGGGGTCAATGTATTTTCACGAAATATCTCTTAGGTCTGATTTTTAGTCGTAAAAAGCGATTTCAGAATTATTTGGCATTCAAACCCTAAAATGATAAAAGAGGTTCTATCATATCAATGAATGATTTTCTTTATGACTTCATTGGCTTGAAACAACCAATGCTTTCATTGTGTCCTTATGGCCTAAAATTGTAATTATTTTATGAAAGATATCACTAGCGTCGGCACTTCTCTCTGACTTCAAATTTAACCGCTTTCCGAACTTCATCCCAAAAAATAATAAAGTTGTGTTCATACTGTTGGCAAGTATTTTTATTTGCACGAATGTAGCTAATGAATCCTCCCTGCTAATTTGTATTCAAATTATATACGATCGAATTTCGGTAAGACGAAATTTATATAATTTTTTAGGATTTTTGTAAAATATGAAAATGATAATATTAAAGTTCGCCTAAACATGATAATGACATTTTAAATTCTTTTCAATAATAAATTAATCATTTTTTCAATATTCCAAAGTGATATCTATCTTTTTTCAAACATTTGCAACAGCAAATCCACAAAAGTGGGTGTGATACGTATAAAGTGGTTATAAATTAATGAAATTATAAAAATTAAAATATCCATGCCACGAAGTATTCATTCCATAATATTACTCAATAAAATAATACTCAAAAGGTGAGAGTATATTGAACGCAACGCGTGCGCGAAAAGCAATGCGACGCGATGACAGCTAATTAGAATGGATGTTTATGAGTGTAACCAGTTATAGTGATATAGCAAAAAAAATAAATGTATATACAATAAAAAAAATCTGCCAATGGTCTGGGCGAAACTTTATTATTTTTCAGGTCGAAGTTCGGGAGCGGTCAAAGTCGGAGCATATAATCAATTGTTTCGAGCTTATGAAGTTTCTTGGAAAACACTCCCGCACCTTTAATTTAAGTGGTCACTTGTAAAAATCTCGGCCTATTTGCTCATGATACATTGGGGGGTACGTAGGGGGGTACGCGTTGCCCCCCTACATATCCCCCCAACGTACCCATTCAGACTTCCGCTCTCCAGGGCGCAAATTATTTTTTTTTTAAATCTGTTTGCGGATTTGAAAAGGAAACACCCGCACCTTTAATTTAAAGAGTCACTTGTAAAAATCTCAGCCTATTTGCACATGGTACGTAGGGCGGTACGCGTACCGCAAGCACATTTAAAACAAAAATTGCGCCCAGGAGAGCGGAAGTCTGGATGGGTACGTTGGGGGGTACGTGGAGGATACGCGTCCCCCCCCCCGTACCCCTCCTCCAAACGAACCCATGAGCAAATAGGCTGAGATTTTGACAAGTGACCACTTAAATTAAATTTGTTCTTAAAATAAAAATATTTAAAACAGAGATTTTTAGCCGATTAAACATTGAAAAAGCCCGTGTAGACTATTCGAATGTCGGTATATTATGTACACTAAGAGCCCATAGAAGTAAAAACGAATTTGTTGCCTTATCAGACTTAAGAGATATGACGAATTGTTAAAACGTATACAAACCCATTACTTCCACTTGGGGTTTGAATTACGAAAAAATTGTGAAACAGTTTTTTAGACGATTTTATAAGAAGCAACTTGATATCTCATAAGACACGAGGGATTTTGAAAAATTTGTGAAAACGTAAGCAAACTCTTCACACTCCTTGGTTTTTGAAATTCGAAAAATTTGTAAAATTGGTTTTAGGTCATTACATCAAATGCCATAACATAATAACCTATTTTATATCTCATCAGAACTAAGGGATGGCAAAAATTGTGAAAACATATGCAAACCCTTGGGGGTTGAATATCGAAAAATTGAGAAATGGGTTTGTAGGCGATTGTATAAAAAGTCTGTGGAAGTGCAAAGCGATATAATATCTCATCAAACCTAAGAATTATGTCGAAGCTTTGAAAAGCATACAACCCCCTTATACCCCTTAGGATTGAATATCTGAAAATACTGAAATTGACTTTTTGGCTCTTATATGGGAAACCTTAGGAAGTAAAAATGAATTCGATATATCATCAGATCTAAGCAATATGTAGGAATCTGTGAAAACATATGCAACCTCCTTACACCCACTTGGGGGTTGAATATCCAAAAATCCTGAAAGTAATTAATAGATAAATATGAAGACAGAACGAGAAAGTAAAAACCAAAGTAAAAAACCAAATCAATATATCACTTCTAAAGGACATGACGGAATTCGTGAAAACTTATTCAACCCTTTTACACCCTCTTAGGGGCTGAAAAATGAAAATTATTATTATTACGCAAGCCCGTGAAAGTGAAAAGTTAGTCGACATCTAATTAGACCTGGGGGATATGACAGAATTCATTAGAAAGTATACACCCACTTTACACCCCCTTATGGGTCGAATTTCAAAAAATCCTGAAAACGATTTCTAGGTATTTATATGAAAAAGCCGTAGAATAAAAATGAATTCAATATTTTGGAAGATCTACTAGATATGACGAAAATCGTGAAAATATATGCATTCCATTTTCACTGATCATTATTTTCGCCTCCCTTCCAAACGCCAATGGATATTTGAAATTTTTTTTCTAAATTACTTTTTTTAATTAATTTACATATACATACCAAGTTTTAACTTTGTAGCATAAGACGTTCTATAGATAGGAAAAATACCCCCCACCCCGTACCATACTACCCCTGTAAAAAATTATATTTTTCCAACATGCCTCTGCTATAGCTCTATCTAAATACCATGTTTCAGCTTTATATCATTATAGGTTGTCAAGATATAAAAATCGGAACCTTTTCATTTTCACCCTCACCGACAACATTTTTTTTTTCGTCTGGGGGTCTATTAGGCCTACTTCTGGTAAAAATTTTAAGCATCTATCTTACACTGTTCTTGAGATATAAGACGTGATTTTTTAGAACAATTCGTATCCCCTCCACTTTCATGTTCCCGCCCCCTTCAAAAATTTTACTTTCATCAAACTTCATTTGTTATACACATACCGAATTTTATTTCTCTAGTGCAATTGGTTCGTGCGATATCGTAATCTAAAGTTTTTTAACCCCCACCTCCGTACGTCACTGCCCCCACTCAAAAATTTATTTTCGGTCTATTGGCCTAGTATACCTACAGATATTTCTTAAGTTTCAATTTTGTGACGTTAACCGTGTAGGAGATATGGATTTTAAAATGTGTCGATCTCGGCTTTTTTGCGTTTCGGACGCATTATTTTTCCTCCCACTCCCACACCCTTTCACCCATATTGACAATTTTTATGCAAATGGGTCCACTATCAAAGCTCTATATAAATTCTAAGTTTCAGCCTCCTAGCATAAGCGGTTGCTGAGATCTAGAAACCAAAATTTTCCGTCTAAAACGCACCTCCTTCCTCCCCCTCACACCCCCACCCTTCAGAATTTGGTCATTTCAAGGGGCCTACCCAGTCTATTCATAAATTCAATTTAATATCTCAAACCGTTTGGTAGCTACGAGCCTTCAAACGATTTAGCGTACGGCGGACAGACGAACTGAAAATTTTTTTTGCTTTTTTCGTGTCTACTAGTCATGAAAGGTGAAAAAAAAATTTTCAGGGTAGCAATTTTTTTTTTTAAAAATCGATCACAATACTGTACTATTAGAAAATAATAAAGTAAAACGGACAATACGTTTGCAGGCTGCTGATAAAATATTTTATTATTCGAGCATATTATTCGACAGTGTGAAGTGATTCACCGCGTTCACTACTGGTGACGCAATACAGCACTCGCGCTGCTTTTGAGTCATCGCGCGCCTTAAGCCTAGTACGGACCTCGATGAAAATGTTCATTCCCATATCAAATGCACGTAAAAAATCTGCCAACAGTCTGGGCGCAACTTTATTATTTTTTGGGTAGAAGTTCGAAACGCGTTTAATTCTGAGACGCGGTGTAGGTTACTGTGTGACTGAAAACCTAAAAAATTCGGGAAGCGGTTAAAATGGGGTCGCGATAGAATACTTACGCCGCTGCCACATATAACATATGAATTACATAAATGGGTCATACTCCGGGACGAGATCTAGTCCTAATATAATATCAGTTGTTACGCCATTAGAAGGTTTTTTGTGATTTGGTTTTGGGCCATTACATGAAATCGGAAATGCCTTTGTAGGCGATTATATAAAAAGTCTGTGGAAGTGGCAAACCAATCTAATAGTGTGGCAAACCAATCTAATATCTCATCAATCCTGAGAAATATGTCGAAAGCCTTACGTCCTATTAGAGTTGAATAACAAACATCCTGAAATCAACTTTTTGACGATTATGTAGGAAGCCTTAGGAAGTAAAATTGAATTCGATACCACATTAGAACTAATAAATATGTAAGAATTTGTGAAAACATATGCAACCCCCTTGCACCCACTTTGGGGTTGAATATTCAAAAATCCTGAAACGAGTTTTTAGATATATATAAAGAAAGCTAGAGGAAGTAAAAACCAATCCGATGTCTTATCACTCTTAAGAGATATGACGGAATTCGTGAAAACGTGTTGAACCCCCACTCTTAGGGGTTGAAAAAGGAAAAAACATGAAAGCGAATTTTAGGTGATTATTAAATAAGCCCGTTGAAGTGAAATGCTATTCGATATCTAATCAGACCTGAGGGATACGACTGAATTCGTGAAAATGTATACATTTACTTTACACCACCTTGGAGGTAGAATTTAAAAAAATCCTGAAAACACTTTCTAGGTATTTCTATGAAGAACCCGTAGAATAAAAATTAATTGAATATTTGGAAAGAACTAATAGAAATGACGAAAATCGTGAAAATATATGCATTCGAACGCCAATGGATATTTGAATTTTCTTTTACTGAGAATTACTTTTCTTGTTGATTTACATATACGTACCGAATTTTAATTTTCTAGCATAAGCCGTTCCCCCGTACCATACTAACACTATAAAAAATTAAATTTTTCCAACATGCTACTAGTATAGCTCTATCTAAATACTAAGTTTTAGCTTGATATCATTATAGGTTCTCGAGATATAAACATTGCAACTTTTTCCTTTTCACCCTCCTCCACCCTCACCCTCTACTCCCACATCCCCTTTTTTCTGCTGGGAGTCTATTAGGCCTACTTCTGGTAAAAAATTTAAGCATCTATCTTACACCGTTCTTGAGATATGAGACGTGATTTTTAAAAAAAATTCTTACCCCCTTCACTTCCATGCTCCACCGACCCCTTAAAATATAGTACTTTCAGCATGCTTTATTTGTCAACCTTTATACAGAAACCAAATTTTATTTCCCTCAATTGGCTCGTAAGATATCGTAATCTAAAGTTGTTCACCCCCCACCCCCGTACGCCAATGACCCCACTCAAAAATTTATTTCCGATCTATTGTCCTAGTATACCTACAGATATTCATAAAGTTTTAATTTTGTGAAATTAACTGTTTAGCAGATATCGATTTTAGAATGTGTTGATCTCGGCTTTCTTGCGTTTCGGACGCATTATTTTTCCCCCCACTCACACACCCCTTCACCTATATCAACAATATTTTTGCAAATGGGTCCACTATTGAAGCTCTATATAAATTCCAAGTTTCAGCTTCCTAACATAAGTGGTTGCTGAGATCTAGAAACTAAAATTTTTCGTCTAAAACGCTTACCCCACCTCCCCCCTCACACCACAAAAAGTGATCACTTCAAGGGGCCTACCAATACCAAGTCTATTCAATAGCTCATAGGGTTTGGAAGCTATAAACTCTCAAACGTTTTGCGTACGGTAAACGGCGCACAGACGGACTTGCTTTTTTGGTGCTTATTAGTCATGAAACGTATAAAAAAAATTTCACATTTTTTTTTTTTAAAATCGATAACAATACTTTATTATTAAAATTATAAAGTAAAAAGCGATGAAAATTGTCATTGCTCGATTTTCGCGTTGGCTTTCTGTTTTGCGGTACGGTGTTCGAATGAAAATTTTCATTCGATTTGACAGTTCGCTCATCGACCAATAGATGGTGCTGAAACCGTGGAGACCAATTTTTTGCCACCATTTATATGTGCAGCTATTTAATTTTGCATTGCCGTATGCAAATTTTGACATCTTATGTCATTCATTTGAATTAGTCAGTTTTTTTTCAAACTGACTTCGGTTTTTGTGATATCGAGTGTTTTTTTTTAAACCATAGCGGATTTTAAAATTTAAATTAACCGTGGTCGATATTATCCGTGGCACCTAATTACCAGAAAAAACACGCGAATAATAAATTTTATTTTTGAAAATGTAAATGTCAAACAAACAGCTGTTCTCAGCTGTTTACTTCTCCACATTATTCTACACAACGAATTTTTCACTGTGTAGATGGGAGAGATATACGGTAAATTAGCGAATGAAAATTTTCATCGATGTCCGTACTAGGCTTTAAGCGCATCACTCTCTGTAATTCCAGCATTAATGTGTATGTTTATACCGTACCTACTTACCTAATGTACAATAAAGTATTTTCTAAATATTATTTTTTTACGGCAAATTTTTTTTAAAGACAAAATGTAACTTAAAGAATGCATATCCGAAATCTTTTGACAAAGTCCAACACAACTACACTTATACGCACTTATAGTGAAAATTGCAAGACCTATCTTCAGGCGCCTCACTCGTACAGCCAATCTGAACTTTCAAGCATCAAACGTTCGTAATATATTTCACTATATTTACCTAGTATTCCCCTAGTGAATCAATTTGCTCCAATACTGTTCAAATATAAGAGAGAGCACAAGTAGTTTCAGGGCATTTTGTAGTGGTATGATATGCACTCCAATGAGTTAGAAACATACTATTACGAAACAATTTACTTTTGAACCAAGCTTGACTACGAGTATTTCACCTGATTATGTTGAATAGCTTAAAATTGATTTGATACAAGTCGGATGGTGTCTCTATAGTCAGACATTTTGTGTTCATTAACAGCCCTTACACCACAAAGCAAACTAAAAATTTCTTAAAAATAAATAGTTGCCGATACTTCCAAAGTCAACTTCTTTCCTCCTCATGCTCTGTCTTTGAGTTATAGTTATTACTTGAATAAATGGCAGCAAACAAGAACAACATCCACAATCTTTAAAAATTCAATCGTAAAAGAGAAAAGAGGTTTCGTCTAAATAGCTTTTTCTAAGGAAGAGGGAAAATTATCCTCTCGCCGACAATCGCCACCAATCCAAAAATTGCTCGAAAAACCATTGAACTATTGCGCGCAATGCTGCTGCTACCTGTCGTCTCCTAGACCTGCCATCAATAACTGCCACGAGCGGCTTTATTTTCCTTACAGTCTTATTTATTCCTCAACAAAATGGTCATATCCTTGCGAAATAACGAATTGCGTTGAAAGTGAGAAACGCGTCGATAGCTCCGCCATTCCGAAAACACTAAGAGCCGAAGTGAGTGACCTTTAAATCTAACCAAGGCATTACCAAAGATTTATAGGACCCCAAGATTAAGCTGGCTTAATAGAAACTTGAGTCTTTAGGGCCATAGTCTCCTGGCATTCCGTGTAGCGGGACAGAGAATCTCTCTCTTTTTGAGTTGTTCCTGCTTAATGGCAGAGTGGTCGGCTGTGATTTATGAAAGCAACTGGGAAACTTTATAAGCGTCGAGTAGAGACGTTCTGGTAGGTACCTATCCAACAAGAAGCCAGCTAAAGAAGGTGGTGAAGGCTCTTTAAGCGTTAAGTGAGCATTCATGTGATTAGATAGATACTTCTTCACTTCATATCCTTCGTCTCGTTCGTCCCGAGGACATTTTCGACTCTCGTCGAATATAAAACACTCATCCGAGTACCATCTGACAAATGTTCACTGATTACCAGGACAAAAATCCACATCCAGTTTTACCACTTCTTGTCTTTGTCTAGGCGGTGCGGTGCGGTACGACGTATCCACAATCCAAAATGGACCTGGTAAAACTAAACTCATATTACACTCACTCGACAGACTAGAGAAGTTATGGGTGCACATGAGCACGAATTTTCACATGTAATAAACATAAGAGGGCATCAGATGGGAAGCTCTTATCTGGTAGATGCCAAAGTATGGCCTCGATGCATGCCAGGCAAATGACTCCATGACGGGACCGTGGAAATAAAAATCGATGTAATATCGAGAGACTATAATTTACGAACGAAAGTGTTTCTATCGCCATTTAACGTCAGAAAATAGCAACAATAAATAATTGATGAGCGCGTCTATTAACACGAGAAAAGTTCGTCCTGTGAAGTAAAATACCCAAACTAGCTTGTATCATTATCTCCGAAATTATTAATTATACTGATTAGTGAAGCTATTTTCAGAGCAAAACAACTCCATTGCTCTTGACTGAAATCCACAATGTACGTAGACGTAGAATCGTCCAAGAAAAACATGGAGGCGAACAATCGAGGAGGAAATTCGAGAAGTAATTAAGTCCAGGCGAGAGGTAAAGGCTATGGGCCAGTGTGTGACACCATTGTTGCCCCGAAGGGGTATCACATGAATTAAATATAATGAAAATCACTAGTTCTAAGAGAGGGGGTTGAGCTAAGAGAGATCGCATTGATCGTACTCGCAAACAAGACATGCCACGCCTTAAGTACTAATCAGAATTTCAAATTGTGACTATGATTTTAACCGCTCAAGCGAGATAGAATTGCGATGGCGACTTTACCTACTGAAAATATGAAGACCCGTCCAATGTTTAAATTCAAATTTAAATTCATATTTATTTCCAATAATGTAAATTTCTCTTAAATGTTAACATCACTTTAAGTGGTCAGGCTGTCGCCTCTTCAACTATTGGTTACATTAGTTTAGCATATGCTAGTAAATACAGTTCTTACTCTTAGTATTAATTTTTTATGAAAATGGAAAGCAAAAACCTTCCGTCCAATGTTTACGTTCTTTAAATTGTATATGCACAAGACGACATCGCCGTCGTACTTTGTGTGGCGTAAAACACAATTATTATATTTACCACCTTCATGTTGACGAATGTGTATTTCTATTTTACTAGTTTTGAAAACACTCAGCTAACCCATCCAAGTACTCAGCTTTTCACTTCATCATTCAGGCGTCCAAGTGTAGTGTAATAAAGCAAATCATTCTTTGGTTTTGGCAATTTTCAATTAAATTTGCATGGAAATCGAATAAAAAAAAAATATTTAGTCATATACACAGCAGAAAAATTAAAACCTTGACTTTTTTCATCTAATAAAAATGTTTAGACTACTCTATCCACGCATTCATCAGTTGTCTTAAAACAATTCAAGCTGAGCTATGGAAACCTCGTTCTATACTTTACGTCTTATACTTGATATGAAACTTTAATTGTAGTTTACAAATTTCATTTAAAAGTAAAATAAAATCAGTAATTTTACACAGCTTGTCCAATTATTGCAAATTAGGTTTTTGCATTATTGCTTTAATGCGGTTGTATCCATTTTTCTCTGATCACCGCAATTAATGTGCCTAGGAAATCGTTCTCAGCAGTTGGATTGGCCTAGGCATGTTTCATGCAAAGGTGACTTGAAATACGTACCTTACGCTAAACGGCTTAAAGCATAGCGTTCTTAGCTTAGAAGTGACTAATATGCCAGCGGCTACTGAGGTTTCCATTTCTTAATCCATGTCAAATGCAACTTCTAGCGCTAATCTGAGTGACATTGCAACACATTAGGAAGGGCAGCCTTGACGCTGCAATCACCAGGTTGAGAACTATTTGGGTCTCAATCGTAGCCGCTATTACCCACTACGACTGTAGCGCTATTATAAGGCTGCATTAACATTTGAATGGAATCGAAGTGCAATCAAATGCAATGTCCCACGGCAACGCTTCGAGAATCGAAACCCGTAATATGAATCCGATTTTGATATCTGACTTCTAATAAATCGATCGGCTAAG
Organism: Beris morrisii; assembly: GCA_951812415.1. Lineage (NCBI taxonomy): Eukaryota > Metazoa > Arthropoda > Insecta > Diptera > Stratiomyidae > Beris > Beris morrisii. Next base: position 143,417,762 of record OX638312.1, on the reverse strand, counting down.
AAATTACTGTGTAAAGTAAACACAAAGGTAACGCTCATTCCATTCCGAGAGTCAAGCGTTTTATAAAGTCGTTAAAGTACCAGGCGGCCCAGGGTTGTCGCACTGATTGCATTACGGCCTAGCTGCACGCTCTGTGCCAGATTCACCTGGGGAGCAATTTGTTGTAGCTTCGTGTATTGTGGGGCTCTCCAAAAAACCAGTTCCTCAGATTTTTACTAATTTTGGCGCGTTTGTTAAACGGCACAGTAACAAGTGCATCAACGGCAGCGGCACGTTAAGAAAAACGTTTCCCGCCACAACCTGCAATTTGCATTTTTCGCGTAAATTGCGGAATTGTCGGTAAGACGTATGACGTTGCGCGGGTGGTGTGAACCGAGCTTTAAAATCGATTAAAATTTTTTCATAATGGCCAATTCGCCGCGACTTAATGACCATTAACGCGATATCACACGAATATCTGTCCCGGGCTTTGGTCAAACGTGCGTAAACAATGTTGGCGCCGACAGAATTGTCGTTGGGAGCCACAAAATCGCCACAACATTTCGTAGTGCGCTATCGTGTCGTGCGATTCCAAGTGATGGATTGGTCGAGTTCAATGCCGGGGGTTGAAAAATCTCATAGTTGTGGTCTTTTTGTTTGGGTCGAGTTCAAGCGTAAAGTGAACCTGAAGTCGTTTAAGAATCTCACCGAGAAACGTGAACGGTTCCCGAACCCGTATAATAAGGCTACGTGTCCGGTACGAGTTATTGCAAAACCGACAGCCTACGAGAGTTGGAAAATGGAAAAGTATTTCTTGAAAGCGAGAACACCTGGACACTGTAATCGCCGTCGCAAGCGCCCCTTGAGACGACAACGTTGTTTCGATTTTCCACTAAACACCACCGAGGAGGAAAACGCTCCAGCTTCTGCTAGTAGTGACACTGCAAGGACAGGACTAGCTGCGAGCAAAATTGTGGAACGAGTTGGACGACAACTACCACCACCTGCATCGATCTCATCCATCAGGCTTACGGCCAGATCCTGGCGACCTGACACGCTCCTTTCAAATCTCTTTAATTGGAAACGGAGTCATGTGCCGGCATCTGTTATCCAATACAACCAGAGTTCGTCCCGTAATGCCCTAATGCATCGACTTATGTGTACGGACAGCTTCGATTTCCAAGTCCTTGCCATCGTCTTATATCTTCTTGAAATGGTGACTGCGAACGGAGTTCGAATTGGATTTTCGAGTTCATCATCAGGAAACTTAACAACGGTGAGTAGACTCCTTTTTTGGATTGAACCATTCCGTGTGGATGGGGGTTATTAAAGTTCCGGATAAAAGTGAGGCATTAGTTGCTCGAAGAATAATTGTTCGACTACATCCTTAGTCCGAGCTACATGATATTTGTATAATGCAAGGAAGATGTGCAGTGCGGCAGAGTGTTGAAAGTTGACCGCAACAGGAAACCAAGGTATTTGTTAGTTTAAAAGAATTCTGACAGCAGTCTGGTCGCAATTTTAATATTTTTTACTTCGTATAGTTTCTAATGTGGTTATAGTTAGTGTGCGAGCACACCATCAAATTAAAGTTAAAATTAGCCGTTTTGATAATATTTCTTTGATCGAAATTGAGACGTTACGATCAACCTTTCGTTCCAACCGAGTTTTCTCTCTAAGATCCTCAACGTATTTCTTTTTTATGGAATTTGGTTATTAGTATATCTCCCAATCACTAGTAAGGGACGTATTCAGTCAGAAAAACGTACCGAAAAGGCAAACTTAAGCGATTGGTATCGAAAAAAGTTTAGCTGATTTTCCTGATGTAATTATTTGCATGGATGAATTCTGCAGTCATATATTTCTTTCTTTATACTGCAAAGATGCCGTATAGTTCATAGTTCATTTATTTCAATAATGCTTAAATATATATAGACACAGTTTGTATTTTTTTGCAACTACAATATTGAGTTTAGTACAAGACAAGAAAATAATGTGAAACTTTGTAAAGTTACGAAAATATTGTTTGCCGTATAATTGGCTTTGCAAATACTTGCACAGCTGAATTATGCACCCGAGAAAGAAGACTTTAGTGTTATACTGAAAAGGACCAGTATAAATTTCTTCATAAATACTTGCCAACTGAATTATGCATCCTATGTTTTAACGTTATTCGGCAAAGATAGCGTATAATTTGCTTATATTAAAATAAAATTTGGATATCCGTTCTTTTTGGCTTCAACGAAACAAGAGGCCTATTATGATTAGATTACGAAGTCGAAATTTAATACGATATTGTATTTTCGAATCGTTATTATTATAATATAAGAATTCATTATTTCCACCAAAATCCACAAACTTCGGCGTTTAGTTCCTTCTTGGAAGAAAAACTCCAAAATCGACAGTCGTGATGTTCATTTTATTCGTTCGAGTAGAAAATGCTATTTTTTATCTATAGCCATACTAACTAGAAGCGAATATGAAATTTTCTGCCAACTCACATCAAAATCCACTAACAATTTTCGAACGAACGAAAAATTTGTATGGGAAAATTCGTTTCGCTTCTAGTTAGTAATAGGCTTATGAATGAAACAAACAATTATTCAAATAGATCTCTTCGCTATCATCGGGAAACCCCTTATAAATAGCAACGAAATCTATTGCCGAGTTACCACTATCGCGCGAACTAGCGCGTATGCCTATGTGGAAACAGCACATTCGCGTTAGTTCGTTAACTCTAGTCGAGAATCGCGTAGATTCGCGTCGATGGCGGTGTTTGCACTCACATCAAAGGGATATCGCCTATGCATTTGCGTCCAATGCACATGAATGCGATAGTGGAAACGCGGATTTTTTCACATCAATAGGCGGATCGGTTAATAAATATCACCAATACGGTCGCAGGCTGCGAACGAAATGCTCGTATTTTGGTTTTGTAAATATTGGAACAATTATAGCCGCGTCTGAATTTTAAGCGAAATGTTCAACGTTATTCGTTTTCCCATCAAGTTTCCTGTTGCATTGCCGCAGGTATAGGGTGTATTGCCATAAAGTTAGGAAGTGAGTAAAAACCCTCATACAAATATATGTCCGTTTTTGTATCGTTTTCGAGATATGTCGGCTTATAGAATTTTTTTGCCGTTTCTGTAATTTGTATCAATAACTTCCGAACGCAGTTGTTGGGATGCAAATAAGAGTGAAACTGTTATCCACCTTCTTTGCGAGTGTCCGGCCCTAACTAGAGTCAGACTTCGTGCATTAGGCAAACCTTTCTTTGATAACCTTGAATGATATGATAATCTATGCCCCATGCCCCAATTCAGTGTCACACAGGAACTGAAGAATGAATGTTGTAATAAAATATAATTCATAAATGTTTGACATGTTGTATTATACTTCGACCTTAACCGCACCCCGGACTATTGTTCCTTATATGCAAGAATCAAGTTCATCTTTATAGCATAAGCCGTTCTTGAAATTTAAATATTAAGGGATTTTCCTTCGAGCGTTCGAGATACCTGTAATTTATTTATTTCTACAGATTTGAATTCTTCATTAGAATAGTAAAGCAATTCTAAATTGCGTACAATCTCCCTCCTTGATAAAATCATCCTGCCAAAAGAGTTTTCACATAATGCAGTTAATAGAACTCACACCTTTCACTCTTTGAGACATAGAAATTTTCTTCCATGAAATTCGGGACACAGCATTAGGACAGCTGCTTCGACAGGTGACGACAAATTACCTCCTCTAACTGATTATTTCGTGTTACATCGATCAGAGTCGTAAGTTCATGACTAATGACTTTTCCGTATCTTTTGTGTTCCAACTTTAACTATCCGGCCAGCATCACGCCCGGCATAAGGGTAAACTTAGAAGAGTCGGAGGTGGTGAAAACTTTTCTGTTGCTCTGCAATCAACTGGAACCCTCCTCTTCCTCTTCCTCTTCAACTTGAACTTTCTTGGGAGTCCTGTTGTCCGTGTGGAATGAAAGTTTCCCTTGGCTTTTCCTTCGACTCAGAAAAGTTCCTGATGATATATCGGGATAGTAATGCGGAAGCAGAGTCCAGGTACCTTAGTCTCGTACCAATAGAAAAGTTTCGCGGAACTATTTTTTTGTGATGCTTCGGTAATCGCATGATAATGGCGTGAACTCATTGCCACGAAATTGGTTCATTATAGGAGGATTTCAAGGACGTTTTTCGCAAAAAAATTCTAATCGTATAATCACAGCAGTTAATTGGCTACATAACATTTTAAATATTTCTTTATTTTACTCGATATAGCTGAAATCACGACTTTCGCATTTTCTTATCTCCTTATGATTGAAAGGTGCAGTTCTTTAAAAATATATTTTTCGTGTGAATGTGGAATGACCAGGATGTGGTCGAAATCTTATGCCGCGTTTCCACTATCGCCTTCATGTGCATGGGACATGTGCATTGGACGCGAATGCATAAGCGATAGTGGAAACACTACATTCATGTTCAATGCGAATCCCTTTGATGTGCGTCCAAACACCGCCATCAACGCGAATCAACAAGATTCTCGACTAGAATCGAAATTTTATGAAATTACAGCAGTCAATTTTATGGCCAGTAATATTTTGATTCAAAACAGAAAGTCAACAATAGTTTGGAAAGAAAAGCACTACAAAATTGAAATTCCTCCGCTTTCACAATTTTTTATTATCGCAATAATTCTCTTTTTCATCGGATAATTTATTTAGATAATTGGTAGCCATTCGCGCAAGGATAACAAGTTTCGTGTGTGCGCTTTAGAATAACTCAACTATTTATTCATCTACGCCTGCGACCTTAGTTACTTCTTTTTATTCATATGTCTTCTCCTCCAAATAAAAAAAAATCTGCCAATGGTCTAGGCGAAACTTTATCATTTTTCGGGTCAAAGTTCGGGAAGCTTTGAAGAGCATACAACCCCCATACACCCTTTAGGATCGAATATTTAAAAATACTGAAATTGACTTATTGGCGGTTATACAGGAATCCTTAGAAAGTAAAAATAAATTCGATATATCATCAGATCTAAGCAATATGTAGGAATTTGTGAAAATCGTGAAAATATATGCATTCCATTTTCACTGATCATTTTTTCGCCACCATTCCGAATGTCAATGGATATTTGAAATTTTTTTTTATCTAAATTACTTTTCTAGTTGATTTAAATATACATAATGAGTTTCAACTTAGTAACATAAGCCGTTCTATATATAGGAACAACACCCCCACCCCCGTATCATACTACCTCTATAAAAAATTATATTTTTATAGCATGCTATTACTACAGATTTATCCAAATACCAAAATTCAGCTTTATATCGTTATAGGTTATCGAGATATAAAAATTGGAACTTTTTCTTTTTCACCCTCCTCCACCCTCACAATCTACAGCTCCAACACTAAAAATTAAATTTCTGCTAGGGGTCTATTAGGCCTACTTCTGGTAAACGTACCCCGTACGTATGAGCACATAGGCTGAGATTTTTACAAGTGACCACTTAAATTAAAATTAAAATTAAATTCAAATCCGCAAACAGATTTAAAAAACAAAAATTTGAGCCCAGAAGTTCGGTAGTTCATTGGGCAGGAAGGGAGGGGGCGTGAGGGTACGTAGGGGTTACGTAGGGGGTACGAACGTACCCCCTAATGGGTATGAGCACATAGGCTAAGATTTTTACAAGTGACCAATTAAATTAAAATTAAATTCAAATCCGCTAACAGATTTAAAAAACAAAAATTTGAGCCCAGAAGTGCGGAAGTTCATTGGGGGAAGCGAGCGGGTACGTAGGGGGTACGAACGTACCCCCCTAATGGGTAGAAGTACATAGGCTGAGATTTTTACAATTGAGTACATAGGCTGAGGTTTTTACAAGTGACCACTTAAATTAAAATTAAAATTAAATTCAAATCCGCTAACAGATTTAAAAAACAAAAATTTCAGCCCAGAAGCTCGGCAGTTCATTGAAGGGGCCGTGAGGGTACGTAGAGGGTACGTAGAGGGTACGAACGTACCCCCTACGTACCCCCTAATGGGCAGGAGTACATAGGCTGAGGTTTTTACAAGTGACCACTTAAATTAAAATTCAAATTAAATTCAAATCCGCGAACAGATTTAAAAAACATAAATTTGAGCCCAGAAGTGCGGAAGTTCATTGGGGGCGTGAGGGTATGTAGGGGGTACGTAGAAGGTACGAACGTACCCCCTACGTATCGCCTAATGTGTATGAGCACATAGGCTGAGATTTATACAAGTGATCAATTAAATTAAAATTAAAATTAAATTCAAATCCGCTAACAGATTTAAAAAACAAAAATTTGAGCCCAGGAGAGCGGAAGTTCATTGGGGGGGACGTGGAGTACGTAGGAGGTACGAGCGTACCCCCTACGTACCCCCTAATGGGTATGAGTGCATAGGCTGAGTTTTTTACAAGTGACCACTTAAACTAAAATTCAAATTAAATTCTAATCCGCAAACAGATTTAAAAAACAAAAATTTTAGCCCAGATGTGTGGGGGGCGTGAGGGTACGTAGGGGGTACGAACGTACCTCCTACGTACCCTTTAATGTGTATGAGCATATAGGCTGAGAATTTTACAAGTGACCAATTAAATTAAAATTAAATTCAAATCCGCTAACAGATTTAAAAAACAAAAATTTGAGCTCAGAAGTGCGGAAGTTCATTGGGGGAAGCGAGCGGGTACGTAGGGGGTACGAACGTACCCCCCTAATGGGTAGGAGTACATAGGCTGAGATTTTTACAATTGACCACTTAAATTAAAATTAAAATTAAATTCAAATCCGCAAACATATTTAAAAAACAAAAATTTGAACCCAGAAGTGCGGAAGATCATTGGGGGGGGGGGGTGAAGTAGGGTACGTAGGGGGTACGAACGTCCCCCTACGTACCCCCTAATGTCTATGAGCACATAGGCTGAGATTTTTACAAGTGACCAATTAAATTAAAATTAAAATTAAATTCAAATCCGCAAACAGATTTAAAAAGCATAAATTTGAGCCCATTAGAGCGGCAGTTCATTGGTAGGGACGTGGGGTACGTAGGGGTACGACCGTACCCCCTAATGGGTAGGAGTACATATGCTGAGGTTTTTACAAGTGACCACTTAAATTAAAATTAAAATTAAATTCAAATCCGCAAACAGATTTAAAAAACAAAAATTGGAGCGCAGAAGAGCGGAAGTTCATTGGGGTGACGTGGGGTACAGGGGGTATGTAGAGGGTACGAACGTACCCCCTACGTACTCCCTAATGAGTAGAAGAACATAGGCTGAGGTTTTTACAAGTGACCACTTAAATTAAAATTAAAATTAAATTCAAATCCGCAAACAGATTTAAAAAACATAAATTTGAGCCCAGAAGTTCATTGGGGGCGTGAGGATACGTAGGGAGTACGTAGGGGGTACGTAGGGGGTACGAACGCCTAATGTGTATGAGCACATAGGCTGAGATTATTACAAGTGATCAATTAAATTAAAATTAAAATTAAATTCAAATCCGCTAACAGATTTAAAAAACAAAAATTTGAGCCCAGGAGAGCGGATGTTCATTGGAGGGGGGACGTGGAGTACGTAGGAGGTACGAGAGTACCCCCTACGTACCCCCTAATGGGTATGAGTACATAGACTGAAAATTCAAATTAAATTGAAATCCGCAAACAGATTTAAAAAACAAAAATTTGAGCCCAGAAGTGTGGAAGCTCATTGGGGGGGGGGGGGGGGGGCGTGAGGGTACGTAGGGGGTACGAACGTACCTCCTACGTACCCCCTAATGTGTATGAGCACATAGGCTGAGATTTTTACAAGTGACCAATTAAATTAAAATTAAAATTAAATTCAAATCCGCTAACAGATTAAAAAAACATAAATTTGAGCCCATTAGAGCGGCAGTTCATTGGGAGGGACGTGTGGTACGTAGGGGTACGAACGTACCCCCTACGTACCCCCTAATGGGTATGAGTACATAGGCTGAGATTTTTACAACTGACCACTTAAATTAAAATTAAAATTAAATTCAAATCCGCAAACATATTTAAAAAACAAAAATTTGAGCCCAGAAGTGCGGATGATCATTGGGGTGGTGAAGTGGGGTACGTAGGGGGTACGTAGGCGATACGAACGTACCCCCTACGTACCCCCTAATGTGTATGAGCACATAGGCTGAGATTTTTACAACTGACCAATTAAATTAAAATTAAAATTAAATTCCAATCCGCAAACAGATACAACATAAATTTGAGCCCATTAGAGCGGCAGTTCATTGGGAGGGACGTAGGGTACATAGGAGTACGAACGTACCCCATACGTACCCTCTAATGGGTATGAGTACATAGGCTGAGATTTTTACAAGTGACCAATTAAATTAAAATTAAAATTAAATTCAAATCCGCAAACAGATTTAAGAAACAAAAATTTGAGCCCTGGAGAGGGGAAGCTCATTGGAGGGGGGGCGTGGGGGTACAAACGTACCCCCTAATGGGTATGAGCACATAGGCTGAGATTTTTACAAGTGACCACTTAAATTAAAATTAAAATTAAATTCAAATCCGCTAACAGATTTAAACTGGGCGAAACTTTATTATTTTCCGGGTCAAAGTTCGGAAGCGCTCAAAGTCAGAGTATATCATCAGTTGTTTCGAGATTATCAAGTTTCTTGGAAAGTTAATTTTGTTCTGAAAATGAAAATATTTAAAATAGAGATTTTTAGCCGATTAAACATTAAAAGCCCGTGTAGACTATTAGAATTTCGGTATATTATGTACACTAAAAGCCCATAGAATTAAAAACGAATTTGTTGCCTTATCAAAATTAAGTGATATAACGAATTGTTAAAACGTATATAAACCCAATACTTCCACTTGGGGTTTGAATTTCGAAAAAATTGTGAAACAGGCTTTTAGACGATTTCATAAGAAACAACTTGATACCTCATAAGACACGAGGGATTTTAAAAATTTGTGAAAACGTAAGGAAACTCTTCACACCCCCTTGGTTCTTGAAATTCGAAAAATCGTGAAATTGGTTTTTAGGTCATCAAATGCCTTAATAACCAAGTTTATATCTTATCAGAACTAAGGGATGGCAAAAATTGTGAAAACATATGCAAACCCTTGGGGGTTGAATATCCAAAAATTGAGAAATGGGTTTGTAGGCGATTGTATAAAAAGTCTGTGGAAGTGCAAAGCGATATAATATCTCATCAAACCTAAGAAATATGTCGAAGCTTTGAAAAGCATATAATCTCTTACACCCCTTAGGATTGAATATCTAAAAATACTGAAATGGACTTTTTGGCGCTTATATAGGCAACCTTAGGAAGTAAAAATTAATTCAATATATCATCAGATCTAAGCAATATGTAGGAATCTGTGAAAACATATGCAACCTTCTTAGACACACTGGAGTGGGGGTTGAATACCCAAAAATCCTGGAAGAAGTTAATAGATGAATATGAAGACAGAACGAGAAAGTAAAAACCAATTTAATTTCTTATCAAAAGAAATGACGTAAAAACGTGTTCAACCCATTTATACCCTCTTAGGGGCTGAAAAAGGAAAACCTGAAAAACAAGTTTTAGCAACAAGTTCACGCAAGCCCGTGAAAGTGAAAAGTTAGTCGATATCTAATTAGACCTGGGGGATATGACAGAATTCGTGAAAAAGTATACAACCACTTTACACCCCCTTAGGGGTCGAATTTCAAAAAATCCTGAAAACGCTTTCTAGGTATTTATATGAAGAAGCCGTAGAATAAAAATAAATTCAATATTTGAGAAGACCTAATAGATATGACGAAAATCGTGAAAATATATGCATTCCATTTTCACTGATAAATTTGTTCGCCCCCCCCCCCTTCCAAACACCAATAGATATTTGACAATTTTTTTAATTAAATTACTTTTCTAGTTAGTTTACATATACATACCAAGTTTCAACTTTGTAGCATAAACCGTTCTATAGATAGGAAAAATACCCCCCACCCCCGTACCATACTACCCCTGTAAAAATTATATTTTTCCAATATGCCTCTACTATAGTTCTATATAAATACCAAGTTTCAGATTTCTATCATTATAGGTTCTCGAGATATAAAAATCTAAAATGTTTCCTTTTCACACTCCTCCACCCTCACCCTCACCATCACCGACAAAATTTTTTTTCCTGCTAGGGGTCTATTAGTTCTGCTTCTGGTAAAAATTTTAAGCATCTATCTTACACTGTTCTTAAGATATGAGACGTGATTTTTTAGAAAAATTATTATCCCCTCCACTTTCATGCCCCACTTCCCCCTTAAAAAATTTTACTTTCATTTATCAACCTTTATACGTAAACCGAATTTTATCTGTCTAGTACAATTGGTTCGCGAGATATCGTAATCTAAAATTTTTCACCCCCCACCCCCGTACGCCACTGCCCCCACTCACTCCGATCTATTCTCCTAGTATATCTAGAGATGTTTCCTAAGTTTTAACTTCGTGACATTAACCGTTTAGGAGATATGGATTTTAGAATGTCTCAATCTCGGCTATTTTGCGTTTCGGACGCATTATTTTCCCGCCCACTCCTTCACCCTTTCACCCATATCGGCAATTTTTTGCAAATGGGTCTACTATTGGAACTCTATATAAGTTCCAAGTTTCAGCTTCCTAGCATAAGCGGTTGCTGAGATCTAGAAACCAAAATGTTTCGTCTAAAACGGTGTATACTTAAAGGGGTATACCCAGTCTAACCACGAACAAAAATTCAAATAAATAACTCAAAGAGCTTGGTTGCTACGAGCCTTCAAACAATTTTGCGTACACCAGTAGACGTACGGCGGACAGACGGACTGAACATTTTTTTTGCTTTTTTCGTGTCTACTAGTCATGAAACGTAAAAAAAAATTTTTAGGGTAGCTAATTTTTTTTTTTAAAAATCGATAACAATAAGTATAAATAATAAAGTAATATTATTGAAATATTAAAGTAATTGGATGAGTGGTTTCTGGGTCATGAAATTACCACTGAAAAGACCTCGCGATATACCCCCCTTTAAAGAAAATTGAACTTTGCATTGTATGATATTTTACCTTTTTAGTGTGTAACGCTTCTTATTTACTTGTAATTTCCTTATTTCTATATTTCATTTAAAAAACAAATGTTTTTTATAGTACACAACTTCCCCAGATGAGGTCAGAGGGACTTCGTGTTTGAGCCCGATACCCAACAACCAAAAACAATTCGTATAATTGTGTGCAATAAAAATTTCCACTAAGTATTAATAGTGGCTAGTTTAGCAGCCTAACAGTTATATTCACTGCTAGTATTGCGGGTAGTTTAGTGGTCAGCTATCGGGTATTGTTAACGAGGAGTTAAGGAGATGGAAATATTGAGAGATAGAAATAGAAAATTACAAACATGTCCATCGATACGAGGTGTATAAGTGAATTTTGTCCCGAGGTGTATATGAAAGACTTATCGTGAATGGTTAGACGGATCTACCTTGAAGCTACCTGGTAAAGTTCTGCGTAGGGCACAACTTATCAGTTTGCTTATTAATCGATGTGTCAATGATCAACAATATCACTTAAAAAACCGTGTGGAAAATACAAATGGTTTGGTATGATCCCCTTTTATTTTCCACCTCCAATTCTATGTACTGAGTATCTCACAATAGACTATCGTGACTCATTAAGTAATTATTACTTCAGGTCACGCTAGTATTGCATCCCTGGGCACATGTTAGTGTTAGGCAATTATATTTTCAAACAGGGAAAAAACAAATACAGCAATCGGTTGAAGGACCATAAACCAATTATTGCCTGTATAGCGTCCAACTCCTCTAGAAATAGAAAGGGATAATGCGGTATCATGCACGCTCCATATCGTGTCCAAGCCCAGCGGCCAGCCATGCATGCCCACAACAGTTAACTCTAAAAAAGAACACCTCAATAATCGAATGGAGTCATCCCCTTGTCTCTAATGACCAGGATTATCCTCATTAAGTTCACTCAACTTGTCAAACGGCTGCCATGCCACTGACGGCGCTCGTTAAAAGGATGGACGGACGACCGATTTCCAGGATGTGTGCTTGGCGCGTTCCACCTGGACGCTTCGCAGATAGCAGCAATAATATTAGGTCCTCCAAGTGTGCGGCGAAAACGTTGTCGCGGATTATACAAGTATCCCCTGAATGAAGTAGGACCACCGCTTCGACGAAAGCGATAACTCTTCTATCAAAGTGAGGGCCGTCAGGCTTTATGAGGCAATCACCTGATAAATACGCATAGAATCCAGGACATAAGCATCCGAGCAATTCGGAACCGGATCACTTAGCCGGCTAATACGCACTTTTATAAGCGACAGCGGGCAAATTTCAAATTCACTGATCCGGAAAAATGGGTTAAACGGGATTCGATAAAAAGCTACTGTGCTTTGCTGGAAACTAGACACGGAGAGGGTGTCTTCTGATTCTCTTTCATGCTCTCCAGTCCAGCGAAAGGGATTTGGCTATTTTTTTCGCTGCCATCATTCTGCAGAGTAAGGAGAGTCGGCGAATCCTTTTTAAGGACTACACATGCGCCTTTTCGTAATTTTAGGGTGGGGATAACGTATCAAAAATGGAGAGCATTTCGATGCCCGTGAACAGTTTACACGTGTACTTACGACGAAGACCAGTTCCCTATCGCAAGGACATCTGTATATACTCTTTGCAGCTGAAGAAAATAAGAGAGAATTTTTAACAAAAGAGATTTTTCGTAAGAAAGTGCGGTTAATTTCGAGAAGTTTCATTGTGCTTTCTTCTCAAAATTGAAGTTTTCTCGGATTTTTTAACTTGCGAGAAAGTTGTAGTGTTTTGTGAGATGCTCATTTTTCTCAGGGTGCACATGGTTTTCAGTGAAATAGCAACTTTGGATTTGGTCAAATTGATATCATGTGAAGCGTCTTTGTGAATTCACCAGCTTTTGTATTGCGGTAAGTAAAAATACAGAAATTTGAAGATAAGATTATGTTGTTTCTCTTTGCAAGAGAGTGGCTTCTTGCAATGATTAATTTCTGAGAGGTCCACGGGTTCTGAAACTATCATAAATAGCTCTGGAACTTATTAGAGTGCGTAAGGGTTCTTTTAATACCTCAATAACGCGCAGAAAGCCTTTTTGATAAGTCCAGACCAGCATCTATTTCGGAAACAATTTGCTCTCTTCTGATAAAATCCGACGGATACACACCCACTTCCAATTTATAGAATCTCAAAGTCTATCTTGAACTGTTCTATACCAAGGATCGGATTGGTGGAATTCTGAAGTTCTTTCCTGCATTTTGGCTACATCTTGCTTAGAAATAGTAGAACAGTTCCGGAATGAAATAGCCTGTTTACTGAATCTTTTTATACATACCAAACGCTATCCAGGGCACGGTATCATTTACTAAACAGATTATTCTTTGAGAATTTGGTAGAGATCTAGAAGAATCTTTATTAGTTCTTCCTGAACGGGATAGATAATACGATGAATCATATCTGCCAAAGATCTTCTAGAAATGACCATATAATTCAGTTCAACAATCCTGGTTTAAAACAAGTTATGTGATGTAAAATTCTAGGATTTATCAACTGATTTACTTAAAATGCGACGTGCTCAATTTAAAAAGTATTGAGATGAAGCCTTCTGGCGAGGCTAAGCTTACGCAGCCGATCCTTATACTTGATGAAGATTCATGTGCCAGAAAGAAATAGTTTCCTAGCGAATCTGAAAAATTTCGCACATGGTCGGAGGTACGATATGCAGTTATTCTAAAGGAAATTCTGAATAATAATTGAGGATAATAAAAAGAAAGTGCTCATATAGGGTGCCATTTTTATAAGAAAGCGATTAGAATTCTTCTAAAATGGTGTGAGTACAGATTTAACCAAATTATTGTAAGTACTTTTATATATCTTGAAAAAGTTATACTGGGGTATATTTACAAAAGTGTTTATTAGGCAAAAAAAAAACACTTTACCAAAACGACAAGTTGCTTCAGACTTAATAAAAATTTATATGACTTTAGATTTTTTTTCTTTAATATCATATAAGGTCTGAAATTGTCTAAGAAATTACATGGGCTTATCTGCTTATCTTTATACTCTAGATGAAATCATATAGAGTATTATAAGTTTAATCCAGCCCAAAAGTTTGTAACGCATAGAACCAAGCCTCGGACGAAAAAAAGTTATGTATTATTTTTTGTTTATTTGTGGTCAAAAACCTCAAATCCGCTTGACGTCCGTCCGTCCGTCCGTCTGTCCGTGAACACGATAACTCAAGGACGCCTTCACCTAGGATCTTGAAATTTTGAATATGGATGTTTGGTTGAATTTGTAAGGCTAAGTTCGTTAACTGGCAAAATCGTCCTACTGCTTCGGGTAGCTGCCATACAAAATGTCATTAAAACACGTGTTCAAGTATATTGGTCGATAACTTCAGAAGGGTTTAAGCTACGACATTGAAATTTTGTATGTGTTATTTTTCCAATAGTTGAAGCTAAATGTATGATTATGAAAAAAATCCTATTAGTCCTTCGTGTAGCTGCCATACAAATATCCTGTCAAAATGTATTCACTTAATTTACGAAACTCACTATAACTCAAGTAATCTTTTAGCTACGAATTCGAAATTTTGTACAAATTAGTTTTGAGTGAAAGCAAAGTTCGAGGTTACTAGTCAGCGAAATCCTTTTACTCCTTCTGGTAGCTGCCATACAATATGTCCTTAAAACACGTGTTTAAGAATATTAGCCGATAACTTTAGAAGGGTTTAAGCTACGTCTTTGAAATTTTGTATGTGTTATTTTTCCAATAGTTGGAGCTAAATGTATGATTATGAAAAAAATCCTATTAGTCCTTCGTGTAGCTGCCATACAAATACCCTGTCAAAACGTCTTCACTTAATTTACGGAACTTACTATAACTCAAGTAATCTTTTAGCTATGAATTAGAAATTTTGTACAAATTAGTTTTCAGTAAAAACGAAGTTCTAGTTTACTAATCAGCGAAATCCGTTTACTCCTTCTGGTAGCTGCCATACAAAATGTCCTTAAGACACGTGTTCAACAATATTTTTCGATAACTTTTGAACGCTTCAAGCTACGAATTTGAAATTTTGTACACGTTCATTTTTAAATGGTTCCAAGGAAAAGGATAAATATGTAAGAAATCGAGTGAGTCCTTCCTGCACCTCCCATGTGAAAGTCCTTCAAAAAGGACATTTTTTTTCGATGACTTACCCAGTTTAAGATATGAAATTAAACACTGAATGTTGTCTTTTAGGTTTGAGTAGCAATCTAATGGGAGTCCTTAATGAAGAACATACAACATGCACACACGAAAACATAAATCGGAGTTCAGTATTCATCTAGTTCATGGTTTTTATTAAGTTTCTGGCTCAGGGTTATGTACTATGTTAATAGAAACTAATATAATAATTTATATTTTTGAAATGAAATTGGAATAGAAAAATAATTTTTATTAACATAAAAACAAAAAGTATTTCATGTGGAACAGGTAGATAATTCAACTTTTGATACTAAGAATTAAATCAAATAAAATCGTAAATTCTTCTTTAAAAATCACAGACAGCACTTTTTGAAAATTCATTGTGAAAATCTTTTAATAGAAAGAGCAGTTTTGTTTCTAATCTATTTCATGTAACTCTAAAGAATTATATTTTTACGTCTATTAAATGTTGATTGCTTGAAGGAATAATGTACCTGTTTTCCATTCTGCAGCGCCGTTAACATAATAGGATCTTTCTGATATTATCTTTTAATAGGCTTAACCGGATATTCTAAGTACTTTTGTATAGCAGCTAGATAGGTTTTTAATGGCATTCGTATGCTAGAATATCTTTCTTTGCTTGCTTTTATTCTAATATTTTGAAATGCTAAAATATTTAATCAACATTTTAAACTTTTGGCTTTATGAGTTTCCGGGTAATCGTAAGTATTACCACGTATTTAAAAACCTTTGTATTCGACGTAACAGTGCAACTAAATACCTAAAACTATCTTCTCCGTTCGTTACTCTAAAAAAAAGAATCCTCATCCTTCAGTGAATGTTGTCTTAAATTAATTGTTTTTGCCTAAATATCAAATCCCTTATAGTAATCCTTTTCATATCAGTTTTCCTACCGTAGCAGCAGTTGTTAAAAGGCATTCAAATGCAGTGAAAGCGCATAATAATGCAAAGCAGAATCGTTTAAAAGTGAACTACATAAAAAAATATTCTGTTACATTTCTCGGAAAAAATTTTGCATCCCCCACCCCGTCCGTCGTCCACAACAAATTTCTCCGTACGCTCCTGTGATGTATACATTAAAAATTAAAAGATTTTTGCACACTCTTTTGAGGAAAAATTTTTTGAGTTAAAGGATACACAAATTTTTTAAATACTTTTGTATGGAGTCTGCACAATTGACTTGGTTAAGTTTTTTCATATTAATTATTTTAACTGCAACTAAAGGGAAATAAAAGTACCTGCCGATATGTAGGAGATAATGTAAATTTTTTAGATTGAACCATTAAGTTATATGGCATACGAGCTTTTGCGGACTTTTGTTAGTGATTTTTTCGAAGTAGAAAGCGGTGGCTTTCCCCTTGGAAGAATAAAAAATCGCACCGAACTCATGGGGCCTTAATACACCCAACTTTTGTTTATGTCCTAAACTTAATAAATTTTTAGGTTTATTATTGAATGCGTTCTGAAGTTGTGAATGCATAAATTTTAAAAGTATGTAATTTTTTACAGAAGCACAAGCTCAATTCTCTTCACAGCATACTTTTTGTAAAGTTTACCACATTTTAGCTTGAATCGTAAGAATAGCAAAACACTTCAAAAAAACATGTTTTTTTATTATTATTTTAAGAATTTCAAATGAACTTTACTTAATTAATACAGTATCTACGCAAGTCATACTCAACCCGTACTACTGAAGCTGTACCTAAGTTCAGTACTGGATAAATTACATTTAGCTAGTTCTGCTAGAGATCTACATGTTTCAGCGCTTGCAAGAGAGCAAAAATAGTTTCTCTAGAATGCTGATAGAGTAAAGGCAGTGTTTATTTTGTGGAACTATTAAGTGGTTTGAAGAAAGATTGGCAAACATTTTCATTTACTTTTTTAAACTTTTAATAATAGCAATAAACTCCATGAAGAAAATACTAGCCAGTAATAAGATAACAAGGAAAAGTTGAACAAAAAGTATTTCAACATCGAATCTGCAAAACGTTGATTACCAAACAATTCCTCTGTACAGCAATAATCCTCTTTTGTATTACTTTATTATTTTTTAATAATAAAGTATTGAGATCGACCTGAAATTTCAAAAAAGTTTGCTACCCTGAAATTTTGTATTTACACGTTTTAGGACTAGTAAACACCAAAAAAGCAAAAAAAAAAAAAATGTCCGTCTGTCCGCCGTAGACGCCGTACACCGTCCGCCGTACGCCATATGCAAAATCATTTGAAGACGCGTAGCTCCCAAACCCGTTGAGATATTAAATTGAAATTTTTATGGTGGGTAGATTGGGTGAACCCCTACGACTGGTATATTTTCGATGGGTGGGGGTACAAGGGGAGAGGAGAGGGGAACGTTTTAGACGAAAAATTTTGGTTTCTAGATCTCAGGAACCACTTATGCTAGGAATCTGAAACTTGGAACTTATGTAGTACTATAATAATGGACTCAATTGCAAAAAAATTGTCGATATTGGTTAAGGGGTGTGGAAGTGGGGGGGAAAACAATGAGTCTTTAACGCATGAAAGACGGGATTGAAACATTCTAAAATCCATATCTCCTGAACAATTGATGTAGAAGATTGAAACTTTGTTGTTGTCCTTAAGGATACTTCAAAATTAGACAAGAGCTAAAATTTTTAAGTGGGGTGGTGGAGTGTGGGGGTGGGGGGTGAAAAACTTTGGATTACAATATCTTCCGAACCAATTACACCAGGAAGATAAAATTTAGTTTCTGTATATGGGATCACAAGAGGAGTCTACCGAAACTAAATTCTTTGAGGGGGGAGGTGGAGCACGAAAGTGGGGGGATAGCAATTTCTCAAAAAATTTAATTTTTATATCTCAGAAACCGTATCAGATATGATCTTGAAAATTTTACTGGAGTTGGGGTCGGTAAACTTCTAGTAGGGAAAAACATTTTGGTGGTGTGGTTGTTGAGGGTGATGTTGAAAGGGGGTAGAAAGGAAAACATTCTGATTTTTATTTCTGTAAAACCATAATGAATAGAAAGCTAACAATTTAGGATTATATAGAACCACTATGGAGATATCCTAGAAATATAAAATTTTTGATACGGGTATCACGGTACGGGGGAGAGGGGTGGTTTTTTATATCTCAGAAACGGCTTATGCTAGAAAGTTGAAACTTAGTACGTATATATAGATGTACTATTAGAGTAATTAAAGCAAAAAAAAAGTTCATATTTTTATTGGCGTTCAGAGGTTGAGTAAAAAAAATGTCCGTGAATCCACATTTTCACAAACTTCGTTAAAACTTTTAGACATATCGAGCTATCAAATCAATTTTACTTCTGCGGGCTATTTATATAAGCGCCTAGTAACGATCTTCAAAATTTTTCAATATCCAACCCCTAAGGGGGTGTAAAGTGGTTGTGTACATATTCACGAATTCTTATATATTCCTAAGGTATATTGAGATTTGGAATTCACTTTTACTTCTATAAGCTTTAAACGTAGTCGGGGAAAAACCAATTTAAGTATTTTTCTCAATTAAACCCCCTGGGGGTATTGTTCAAGTTTTCACTGATTCCGAAAATCTCTTAGGTTTAATGTGATCGAATTCGCTTTTACTACTATGAATTATTCTATTGATAAAAAAATACGTAAGTAAATG
The DNA here is from genome assembly GCA_951812415.1 of Beris morrisii. NCBI lineage: Eukaryota > Metazoa > Arthropoda > Insecta > Diptera > Stratiomyidae > Beris > Beris morrisii. Next base: position 143,398,865 of record OX638312.1, on the reverse strand, counting down.
AAAAAAATCGGCCAACAGTCTGGGCGCAACTTTATTATTTTATGGGTAGAAGTCCGAAACGTGTTTAATGATGAGATGCGGTGTAGGTTACTATGCGACTGACAACCTAAAAAATAACCAAGAGGCTATTTGGAATGTTATTTTTTAGGTTGTCAGTTGCATAGTAACCTACACCGCATCTCATCATTAAACACGTTTCGAACTTCTACCCATAAAATAATAAAGTTGCGCCCAGACTGTTGGCCGATTTTATATATTTCACTTAGTTGTCCACGAATCCACTTTCACTTCTCTTCAAAGACCTACTTTTGATCGGACAAAAAAAAGAATTCTATCACTAGGAAACATTTCTCTGCAATGACCTAGAGACGACTTCGTCATTGGGTGAAAAGCTTCCTCCCATCAAAGCGACCACTTTGAAAAGCTTCGAAAATAGAATTTTCATCTATGTTAAACCACGTGCGTACAGTGTTCCAACACACACGTTTTTCTCGAATAAAATTTTCTCCATTCGAAGAGCATTTCCACAGCGGGGGATTTGTAACAGAAGAAAATTTTCCTTGGGTGAATTTTCCTCATCATCGACGACGGGGTGAATTCAGCTCACCACGGATGAAAAGTCAAAAGCAAACAGTCACTTTTCAGTTGCTCGCGAGATTTTCTACAAGTTCGTTGGGACAAGCTCTTCGTAGAGGTTGTTACACGCGCATTTCCCTTGGGGTTAAAAAAAATTCCACAATTGGTCAAACTGCTACTAAAATATTGTAACGGAATTATCGGCCGGAAGTGTGTTCGCATGAGTCCTACCGACGTTTTGGTACTAACGCTATTTTTCAATATTTTTTTTTTTGAAAAAAAAAAAATCTAAATCACCCGCGCCAAAGTTACGTATCGTGAAAAAAAAGCCTGAAGTATTTTCCCTGTAAACCCAACCCACCCGCTCTTTAACGAAAGTGCAGCGACCCAACATAACCACCTACCTATCACCCACGAAAAAATTCAGTTGGCGCAATAGCGAACTAAAAAATTCAAATTTTTTTAATGTGTAGAGCCCTCTGTGTTTTCGCGGTGCAGTGAATAAAGGATCCGTTTGATTCGCGATTGAAGGAAAGTGAAGTTGTTGGTCAGAAATTAGAGCAAAAAGTTCGAAAATTAGTTCAGAATTTGGTACATTTTGTAAATGTTTCGTGCTAGTTGATATGCTAGCTGGCTTCTTACGTGTTTTTCTATTACTGCGATCGATTAGTGGCGAAATTTGAAAAAATTAAATAAAATTGGATTAATTTTCGATTTGGAGCGATTGTAAAGCGATTGGCGCACGACCGAAACGATCAAGGATCAAGCTAGAACCAGTAAAATTTTAAAAAGACAGGTACACGCCCCGTTTTCAGTTTTTATCATTTTCATTGAACGTCCGACGTTTTATTTCGAATTTACAACTGAACGTCTCAAGAATGACTTTCCTGTGGCGTCGGATTTACCCGCTTCGAATTCATGGCTACTCTTATCCGGTATCTTTTTGTTGTTATTACAATTTTCATATTTTTAAAAATTTCAAAAGAATCACTTTAAAATATTTATAAATCTTTTTTGTACTACTTATGTACTTTATTCATACGAAACGCTTTTTGGCCGTCTGAAAGCTATCATTTGTTTGTCCCGTCTTTTAAGATTTCGCGCTTATTATTTAAAAACCCAATTAATTATGCATTAATAACAATTCAAGGCTAGGAGACAGCAGCCAAACATTTCCATATCTGATTCCAGGAAATGGAAATTTGAATTGGTGATGAATATAAATCATAAGAAAAAATTTGCTTAATGGTTAATTGATGTTCTGTTTCAAGTGGAAAAGGACGAGGGTAGAAATTGACTATTCAAGAATGCGGTAATATGATTAATTGAATTTATTTAGTCTCGAATTTGAATTGGAAATGGGTTCCTGCAATAACTCTGTAGAATCTCTGATGGAATTTAAAAGCGCTTTCAGTCATATTTTTTCTTATTTCGTTTGAAGTGAATTTTTTCGAAGTAACAAACATTCTGGAGTTACATTTATAAAAGTGTATTATTAATAGGTAGTCTTATTTCTAGAAAAAAAATTAGTAACGTTTTAGATTAAGGTGTTAAATCAGATTCATGAAATATTACGATTCGAAAATGAATGGTTCTCATTTCTTACTGACTAGCGTGACTATCGTTCTAATTTCACTGAATGGCTTCACAGTTTGCATCGGTTTCGAATCGCAAAGAAGAATCTTTCACGATTCGAAAAGTAGAAAAAATGTATATCATGCTAGCAAATGTCATTTTTATTGCAGATCCGATTCTTTTTTTAATTGGTACAGTTTTCTTTTCGTAAAATGAAAGGATAAAATAAAAAAACAATCGTCTTTGTCGAGATTATCTGGAATTTTAAGTACTAATGATATCTAATTGGATGTACAACATAAAAATTGATGGGGTCCTCAAAAATGACAATTAGTTTATTAAATTAAATTTTAAATTTAATATTTTTTAAGATTTTATATAACCTTAAAAGAATTAGATACACATGAAATTAGTAAACTTTAATTAATAGTGAGTAAAACAATTTAAGTCGAATTGAGTAGATAAAAAAAGTCATGTTTGTGTATTTTTTTTAAATTTGAAACTCACTTGTTGATAAATTTAAAACACACACTTAACAAACTGAACTTAATGTAATTGTTTATAATGTTAATTAAAATGTTGACTGAAGACGCTAGCCACAGTTGATTAGTCATAAGAGCAAACTTATGTGACCTATTTTTCTAAAAACAGGAATAACAGAATTTAAATTGCACAATTCTCTTCTTTCGTAAATGCCTAAATCTATTGCCTTTTAATAATAAAGTATTGTTATCGATTTTTTAAAAAAAAAATTGGTTACCCTGAAAATTTTTTTTTCCACTTTTCATGACTAATAGACACCAAAACAGCAAAAAAAATCGGCCAACAGTCTGGACGCAACTTTATTATTTTATGGATAGAAGTCCGAAACGTGTTTAATGAAGAGATGCGGTGTAGGTTACTATGCGGCTAACAACCTAAAAAATTACGTTCCAAATAGTCTCCTGGTTATTTCCCCCCACCCCCTCAAAAAATTTAGTTTCAGTAGACTCCTCTTGTGATCCCATATACAGAAACTAAATTTCATCTTCCTGGTGTAATTGGTTCGGAAGATATTGTAATCTAAAGTTTTTCACCCCCACCCCCACACCCCACCACTCCTCTTAAAAATTTTAGCCCTTGTCTAATCTTGAAGTATCCCTAAGAACAACAACAAAGTTTCAATCTTCTGACATCAATTGTTCAGGAGATATCGATTTTAGAATGTTTCAATCCCGTCTTTCATGCGTTAAATACTCATTGTTTCCCCCCCCCCCACTTCCACACCCCTTAACCAATATCAACCATTTTTTTGCAATTGAGTCCATTATCATAGTACTACATAAGTTCCAAGTTTCAGCCTCCTAGCATAAGTAGTTCCTGAGATCTAGAAACCAAAATTTTTCGTCTAAAACGTTCCCCTCTCCTCTCCCCTTGTACACTTTCCCCTAGAAAATATACCAGTCGTAGGGGTTCACCTAATCTACCCACCATAAAAATTTCAATTTAATATCTCAACGGGTTTGGGAGCTACGCGCCTTCAAACGATTTTGCGTACGGCGTACAGACGGAAATTTTTGCGTTTTTGGGGTTTACTAGTCCTAAAACGTGTAAATACAAAATTTCAGGGTAGCAAACTTTTTTGAAATTTCAAGTCAATCACAATACTTTATTATTAAAAAATAATAAAGTAAAATGTTCAGTCCGTCTGTGCGCCGTACGCCGTCCGCCGTACGCAAAACGTTTGAAAGCTTTTAACTCTCAAACTCTTTGAGCTATTAAGTTGAATTTGTTTTTGTTGGTAGACTGAGCAGACCCCTTCAAGTGGCCACCTTTTGAGTGGTGGGGTGTAAGGGGGAGGTGGGGAAAGCGTTTTAGACGGAAAATTTTCGTTTCTAGATCTCAGTAACCGTTTAGGCTAGGAGGCTGAAACTTGCAAACAAAAATGATGATATTGGTAAAGGGGTGTGGGAGTGGGAGTGGGGGAATAATAATGCGTCCGAAACGCTCGAAAGCCGAGATCGAGACATTCTAAAATCCATATCTCCTAATCGGTTAATGTGACGAAATTAAAACTTAATGAACATCTATGAGTATACTAGGAGAATAGATTGGAAACAAATTTTTGAATGGGGCAGTGGCGTACGGAGGTGGGGAGTAAAAAACTTTAGATTACGATATCTCACGAACCAATTGCACTAGAAAAACGAAATTCGGTTTCTGTATTAAGGTTGACAAATAAAGTTTGCTGAAAGTTTTAAGGGGGCGGTTGTGTATGGAAGTGGAGGGGATAAGAATTTCTCTAAAAAATCACGTCTCATATCTTAAGAACAATGTACGATAGATGCTTACAATTTTTACCAGAAGTAGGCCAAATAGACCCCTAGCAGGAAAAAAATTTTTAAGGGTGATGGTGTAGAGGGTGACGGTGGGGGAGGGTGAAAAGTAAAAAGCTCCGATTCTTATATCTCGAGAACCTATAATGATATCAAGCTGAAACTTGGTATTGTATTTAGATAGAACTATAGTAGTAGCATGTTGAAAAAATATAATTTTTTATAGGGATAGTATGGTACGGGGGTGGGGGGTGTTTTTCCTTACTATAGAACGGCTTATGCCAGAAAGTTGAAACTCGGTACGTATATGTAAGTCAACTAGAAAAGTAATTTTAATTAAAAAAAAATCAAATATCCATTGGCGTACAGAAGGGGGGCAAAAAGAATTATCAGTGAAAATGGAATGCATATATTTTCACGATTTTCGTCATATCTATTAGGTCTTTACAAATATTGAATTCATTTTTATTCTACGCATTCTTTATATAAATACCTACAAATTTTTTCAGGATTTTTTGAAATTCGACCCCCACGATGGTGTAAGGGGGTTGTATACATTTTCACGAATTCAGCCATATCCCTCCGGTCTGATTAGATATTGAATATATTTTTACTTCTACGGGCTTGTTTAATAATTACCTAAAACTTGTTTTCAAATTTTTTCCTTTTTCAACCCCTAAGAGGGTATAAACGGGTTGAACACGTTTTCACGAATTCCATCATATCTCTTAGGAGTGATAAGACATCGCATTGGTTTTCACTTCCTCGGGCTTTCTTTATATATATCTAAAAACTCATTTCAGGATTTTTGGATATTCAACCCCAACGAGTGTGCAAGGGGGTTGCATATGTTTTCACAAATTCCTATATATTTCGTAGTTCTAATATCGAATTCAGTTTAACTTCCTAAGGCTTCCTTTATAATCGTAAAAAGTTGATTTCGGTATTTTTAGATATTCAACTCCAATAGGACGTAAGGCTTTCGACGTATTTCTTACGATAAGATATCAATACAAATGCATTTCCGATTTCATGTAATGACCCAAAACCAAATCACGAAAAATCTCCTAATCACGTAACAACTGATATTATACTACGACTTAGACCTCGTCCCGGAGTATGACCCAATTATGTGATTCATATGTTGTATGTGGCAGCGGCGTAATACCCTAGGCAGACGACACATTCGAATGATCATACGGGGAATGATCATTCCCATTCAATGATCAATATTGACACAAGTCTATCGGAATTACATTCAATCTGTCAAAATATTATTGTTGTTGGAATGCTCAATAAAAGTTGCCATTTTTGCATTGGCATGCGGCTACGTTTTATATGTTGAAATAAAGTGATAGAAAAGTGCTAATATGTCAGCAATTGTAAACAAAACGTTAAAAAGATTGATCGTAATTAATGCACACATGAAATAAATAGAAAAATCTGGACGATGGAACACCTGATTTTCCACTTGTTCCACTAGTTTCATAGGGCTTGACGCTAGATGGCGTTGCCAGCGCTTGAAAGAATTACGAATTTATCTCGGAATGACCATTTCGCAATTGTAATTCGAATGATCGAATGAATGACCAATTCGACAATTTCATTGTGACAGACGTGATGCGGAATGATCATTCGACTAGGAATGATCATTCGATTGCGTCGTCTGCCTAGGGTATAAGTATTCTAGCGCGACCCCATTCTAACCGCTTTACGAACTTTTTTTGGGTTTTCAGTCACATAGTAACCCACACCGCGTCTCAGAATTGAATGTATTCCGAAAAATTGAACGTATTCCGAAAAATTGAACGTATTCCGAAAAAATAATAAAGTTGCGCCCAGACTGTTGGCAGATTTTTATTATACTACAATGAAATTGCGAATGTGTCACAAAGCTTCATTCTTATCTAATCAGGGACTTATTGCCACCACACTAATTAGAACGATTCAAAAACTGAGACCTCTTTGATTTGTTTTGCGCAGCGAGATTAAAACTCTTCCCCTTTATTTTACCATGGCGATATACCCATAGGCGTGCCGTGGCCTAAAATCTGGCAGGGGCCAGGGGTCGAATGGCTCAGAACATACGACTTCTTCCGAAAGGCACTCATGCTTTTCATACAAGTTCGTCCGTTTTGTGCTTACAAATTAGATGTTTGTATGTATAAACAACGAATGATTAGTCTTAGGTTGTGACTTTAAAATATTTATACATTGCTTTCCCACTAGCTGCAGTTGAAGGAAAAAATTTAAAATAGTTCCTATGCAGTGCCGTCCTAAGATATTCGGCGCCCGTGGGCTACTAAAAATAATGTCATAAGAAAATACAATTTTGATGGCTAGTGGAAGCGCCAAATACAAAATATAAAAGTTTCAGAATTAGACAATTTTATACCATCGGATTTGTAAAGGTTAAATGATTCTGTATTTCGTTTCTTTTCGTTTCGTTTCTAAAGAAGCGTGTAATCAAATAATGCTTTCAATTGTAGTATCAACTTTTTGAAGTGATATATTAGTTTTATCTATTATTTCTAATATTTCGCTCCAAAATGCTACCATAATAGCAGTTTCCAGTGAGTTGAACTCATTTAACAACTCCTCATCTTCAAATAATGTTGCAGGCTTTTGGAAATTATATTAAAAAATTTTATTCAAAGCATTTTTAAAATTTTCATAACCGGAAACAGTTGCCTTCACTGATTCAGCTCTTGATGACCAACGAGCGTCGTTTTTTGGGCACTTTATTTTTTTAATGCTAGCGTATCTTTCACAATTTCCCATCTTGATGTTGACGCGACAAAGAAATTGTATAGATTTTAAAGAAATAAAAATTATTTAGTTGCTTGTACGTATTCCGCCGCCGACTCTCCAATTAAATTTAAAGAATGTGCTGCACAGGGTACGTAAATGGCAAGATTTTTATAGATTGAATGCGCGCTTGAAGGCCGCTGTATATACCCGACATATTAGAAGCATAATCATAAGATTGCCCTCTACAATTTTCCAAATTGATATCTAAATTAGATAATAGTTTTAAAATACAATCTTCCATTTCTGCGCTCCTGTGGTCAGTATTTTCTAAAAAAAATTAAAACATAACATCAATAAAAATTGCCACTCCCAAAAGGCTTGCGCCCCAAAGCTATAGCCCATTTAGCCCTGTGGTTAGGATGGTCCTATTCCTATTCGATTAGCTGTCATAGAAAAATCCTGTAAAAATGTGTTCACTCAATTTACGGAACTCACTGTCTTTTAGTTTCGAGTACCAACCAAAAGAGAGTCCTTAAAATTTAATTCAATGTGATTGAGAGATTCGAGAATATATCTTGAGTAGTAGCAGCGATGCCAGATTTGAAGATTTTTCTTCAATTCAAAGATTTTTAGCGTTCCTGAAGATTTGAAGATTTTGATGGAAAAAAAAACTTTTTTTTGTATTCGTAAGATGTTTTCTTCAATTTCGATAAAAAGAATTGTATTTATATAATATTTACATTTCTAGCTTATTATCTATTGTTTTCGCTGTTTCCGCAATTCTCACTTAACGTTATTATTTATGATTACTATTTTATTTATAATATTATATATGTACATATTTAAGCGTATAACCAAAAGTTTTCTGATTTCAATACCATCAAAGTAATAATTCAAAGTGAATAATATACTGGTAAGACTTCAGTTACAAAAAATTGTTCCAAAATCCAAATATACGAATCCAATATCGTAGGTAGTTCATAAAAAAATCGATATATTCAAAAACCAATTCTACTTAAAAATTTTTTATTTATTCTAGGATCTCATAACATCAAAAAATATTTATGTTTAAAACCAATTTCTACTTTGTTAAATTGAAAACATCTTCTAAAGTTCTCGTAAAATTCAAAGATATTCTCAAAAAAAGCTGGTTACATTCAAAAACGTTTGTAAACTTGAAGAAGAAGATCTTGTTATAGATTCGTAAAACTCCAAAATTGTTCATGCGAATCTTGTTGTTTTCCAAAACAATTTCCAATTTATTTTGCTAAATTGAAAAAATCTTGTAAAGCTCTCGTCAGATCGAAAGAACATTGATTATAAAATTCAAAAATGTCTTGTTATTTTCAAAAGTCAGTTGAGATTTGCTTTGTTCATTTTAAAAGATTCTTTTATATTGTTTGTATTGTTAAAAAACATTTGACAAAAAAAAATTGGCAACAAAAAGTTTGCGGATAGGAAGGAATTCCTTTTCTGGAAGGGGCCAGAATTATTTTTCTGGGAGGGTCCAAGCCGGGGCCTGGGGAGTCCCGGCCCCTCCTAACCCCCCAACGGCGCGCTTATGGATATACCTATTGCCAAATTTTTTACTGGGTTGAGACCTATGGATTATGATTCGGCAGCATATCTATTGCGAGTCGCCATTCTAATTATATATTTCTCAGCCAATTCTCCGTGGATCCTAAAACGATTTGACTGCACCTCATTAGCGTACTGACAAAATAAAAACGAGTCGTAAACGAACCAAAATTTAACTTGTAAACGATTTCAATTAGAAAGCTGAATTTTGGTATCATGATTAGAACAATATTCGAGTAGCGTCGATACTAATGTCTTTGGAATATACAGGGTGGGCCAAATACAAGTTTCTTTTTAAAAATACAATAAAATGAACAAAATTAAATTTTTTTCCATGTATTATGGCTTTATTAGTAAGAGTAAACATTCCCATTAATGATGGAACACAACTTCGTTCAAGTGGCTGCCTCGGCTGGCTGCGCAGTAGCACATTCTGTCACTCCAATTTTCCAAGACATTGTTGATAATTTCGGGCTGTAGCTCACGGATTGCTTGGATGATATTGGCCTTAAGTGCTTGAATCGTTTCTGGATTGTTGGCATAACATCGGTCCTTCACGGTTCCATACAAAAAAAAATCCAAAGGGGTCAAATCGCAGCTCCGAGGCGGCCAATTGACATCGCCAAAAACGGCTGATAACACGATTTGGGAATTTGGTGCGTAAAAGATCGATTGTGGCATGGGCTGTGTGGCATGGCGCGCCATCCTGCATGAATCAGAGGTCGTCCAAATCCATGTCTTCAATTTCAGTAAAAAAAAGTCGGATAACATGACTCTGTAACGTTCACCGTTGACCGAAACGTTGTTCCCAGCCTCATTTTCGAAGAAAAATGGTCCAATGATGCCACCACTCCACAATCCGCACCAAACTGTCACTCTCTGTGCATGCATTGGCTTCTCGACAATAACGTGCGGGTTTTCCGAGCCCCAGATGCGGCAATTTTGTTTGTTAACGTAGCCGCCGAGATGAAAATGCACCTCGTCAGAAAAGATGATTTTTCGCCCAAAAACGTTGTCCAATTCAAGCTGCTCTAAAGCCCAAATTGAGAAGACTTCAATTGCTGAGTCAATTGGACCTTGTAAGCGAATAATCCGAGATCTTTGTGCAGAATTCTCCTCAGGCTAGTGCGTGAAATGTTGAGCTGTTGAGATCGATGGCGAGTTGATGTTCGTGGAGTGAGTCTCACACTCTCGGCTACAGCAGCCACATTCTCGTTTGTGCGCACCGTACGACGATGGGGGCCATGAGTGTTGTCCACTAGCATGCCAGTCTCACGAACTTTTTGCACAAACTTGCGTACATCAGGCGCGGTGGGTGCTTCATTTCGGCCAAAACTTCTTTTCAAAAAACGCACTGTTTGGGCTACACAGCACTCACTTTGGAAATAAGTTTTCAATATTTCCCAACGTTGTTCAAGCGTAAAGCGACTCATTTCGTTCCGCGGAGGTATGATACTGACTTTCTGTCAAGATTTCGAGCGGGAAACAGCTAGATGTCAAAATAATCTATGATTTAAAAAGAAACCACTAGATGGCCCACCTTGTACTTCCTGCACTTAGAAAGACAGAAGTAATGAATAAATTTAAAGAAAGAAATCTGAAATTGGAGCGTCTCGAATGAAAATGTCTGAATGTCATGTCAGTGCTTTAATTTAAGAATCTTTCGGTTGAACTAATGTCAACTGGAAACAGGCTCTGCACTTGAATCCGCAAGTAAAAAGGTGAACTAGGAAGTGAAAAATCTAGAAGGAAATTCAAGGATAGGATAAGCCCTTGTAGTGGATCCCTTTTTAAAGGTGACACTGAAATTGAATGCAGTGCCTGCAAAAGGTTGAAATTGATTAAGCCTGCAGCGCAAATAGTCACTTCAATTATTATAAATTGATTGGTGGGTGATACTTTCGATGCTCGAGCAGAGAAATGTGATAACATTGAATCTTCCAATAGGTTTTATGAATATAAGGTGACCGAACTAAATGACGGAAGAGTGAAGCTAATAATGCAAATTCAGATTCTTTTTTCACCTTCCTTTCATAATTTCAGTATGAAGTAAACTCAGTATTGGCAACGACCTTATATATCCTCCTCATTGGTCGGGAAAAAAAAACATTCCTATTAATCTTGAGACACTCAGCAGGGAGGGTACAAGTCGAAGTTAAGTAGTAGCTCCCGGATATTTGCATTGCTACAGCCTCTGTAAACTCCACATTATTTCTATGAGATTTGTTTCCTACAGGATAATATAAATCTTAGATGGTACCAGTTAGAAGAAATTCTGTTAGCTACATTCTTAAAGGTATGTTTTCGAAATTTTCTTGGCCTTCAAGCTTCAACGGTCGTGTTTCATTTTCGGAGATTTTCCAGAACAGCGTGTGCAAACCGAGCGACTTTTGCACATACCACGTCACAAGGATAAATTAAAACATCCCACACGTAACGTACGTAATAATAACAACAATGTAAAAGAATTTGAAATACGTTTCCTGTTAGCTTCGAGTAAACAGAGAGGCCAGCCATAAGGGTAGGTCCACACCGATTCATCTGTGTACATTCGCTATAATGATATGTGTGGCAGGACGGTACTGTGGCACCACTTGGGTTTTAATAATTGTCCTGATCCAGTGCTTTGGATGATAAATGGGATCTAGTAATGGCGTTCGTAAATACTAAAATGTTCTCAACTCGGATGGACAAAACCCTGGCGAAATGATGAATGGAGGAACGCTACCCAAGTGAAATATGTTTCTTGATATACCGCTTCCTAGCACAGTCCTAATATCCAGTTTCCGTTATGGATCACTGGACACTTGAACTAATTAGCGTTTCGTATCTTCCCGAATGTCCGACATTTGAACGACTGGTACTACTGCGAATTAGGGAGTTCCAATCTAATTGAAATAATTTACGCTCTAATGGTAAAAATGAAAACTTCGAAAAAAATCTCCTGATTCAGGTTTAGTTTCAACTCCTTTTGCTCGACCTTTCCGAGTCCACAGTACATTGCAATCCTTTACGCAATCCTTTCTTGGAATTTCTTAAGCACTCAGTCCTACTTTTCAGAATATTATTGGCCTAACTTCATTTCACTTAAGATAATACGTTACTTTATCCCGCTCGTAAATGGGATCTTGTTTTAAGTGTCTTCTGTCCATAATGGATATCACTTGAAATTTCGAGTTTTGTTCATCACTCCGCTCCTGATTGTCTTTTTGGCTTGTTTTTTATGCTGCGATGTGGTCTTAAAGCTCAGATTAGAAGAAAAAGGTTCCTATAAGAGTTGGTCGTAGAAATTTTCTGCCGTTTTATTATTGGCAGAATTTTCTGCGTAAAGAATTTCCAAGTAGATTCGGTCACTTGAGGCGTATTAAAATGCTTTTCAGGTGAATGAAAAAAGACTCAAGTCCCAAGACCGGTGATATGATATTCAAAAGAACAAAACTTTTGAAAACTTCGGTAAAAAATCTTTTAAATTTGAGATAAACACGATAGTTGGTGTCTTTTTTGCGCTGGAAAGAATTTTTTTTTAGCAATGTGGATGTAGAAATGCGCAGTATAGACTAAATTGATTGAGGTGCGGTCAATTACGTTCATCGGTTTAAATTCCCTATAGGTATGTTTTTATATGCTATAAAAACTTTAACTTTAACTCATCATGGAATTATTGAGAACTATACCTTGGCCTTTCTCTCCTCTAGGTTTTATGGTGACAATATTATTCGAACTGGGCCACAATTATTAAATTCTGAATACAGAATCTAATATCTGAATTACATCGCCAGATTTCGGTAACTAGATTCCAAAATCGAAAAAGTGTAGAAAGATTACACTTTCTACACTCGCTCGAGAGCAGGTGTAAGAATGTGTAGTTTACCAACTATCAAACTTGATGGCTGTATGAAGATAAAATCGACTTTTAGTATTTAGGGAAATACTGTTTTCAATCAAAACAAAATTTTTCCTTGAACATATTACTGTAACAGATTAACGCAAGTTTCTGCAAATTGAATGCAAATTTATCAATTACAGCTGTAAAGATTAATGCTTGAGTCAGATACAAAATACAATGAGACAGCTTAACGCCGCCAATAAATAAGCAAGTCAGATAACTATTCACTGTCTGCGTCAGTTTGAGTTTTGAATAAATTTCAAATTTTCCAAAAAGCGTTCGTATTCGTGCATACGAAGCAGCGAACAATTAAAAACGAGTTTTAAGCTAATTTTAATTCAGTCCGGTCATATCAAGTAACGATTCTATGTTTTAAACATAAAAAAGTCACTTGTCGATTTCGAGGTTAACTACAGGCTACGGAAAAGTTCAGAGTTGACGAACATTTTTGGATGGCTGCGTAAGGCTGCCTTCGTCTACGTTCGTTATGGCTACCACAATGAAAATACACCGCGCTCAACTTTTTGACAGCTAGTCTGCCTCGGACTGCGTGCCGTTGTGAATTAGGGGTAAGATCTAATCACTGAACAAATTTTAACTTGTTATTATACAACTTAATGAATTTCAATAAATTTATCTATCTATCTATCTATCTGTTTTCAATCAATACATGCAAGAATATTGTATATGGCAATAAATTTTAATTTGCAATCAAGCAAATAAAAAAATTCAAAATTTTATCTGTCGTGTTTCTGCACTAACGCGATCTTTTGGGCTGGTCAAAATTGATGTAATCCTATACTACGTGTAATACATTTTAAGTGTAGTGTACACTCAGTGTAGGCAAAAAGAACAAACCTATTGTGGTGAAATATAAACGTGATGAAACGTAAATTTCAGTGCTTTGTAGGCCGATTTTACTAGATTTCGAGCTGGATCTCTACAAAATGTGGTCATTTTAAGGTATTTTAAAATCGCTCAAATGTACAGGAAATCTAGTAGATTTTGATAGAGATTTGTAGAAATCTCAAGATCTCGCGGAATCTAGTCCGAAATCTTGGCATGTAAATCAGCTATTAGAATACATCATCCCAGGATTCACAATCCTAGTCAGCTAAATCCTTTTACTTCTTCTCGTAGCTTCCATACAAAAAATTTCTTAAGTTACGTGTTCAACAATATTATCCGATAACTTATGAACGCAAGCTAGGAATTTTAAATGTTGTACACAATAACTTTTAAATGGTTCCAAGGAAAAGGATAAATATGTAAGAAATCGAGTGAGTCCTTCCTGCAGCTCCCATATGAAAGTTCTTGAAAAAGGAGAAGAGAGAAGAAATTTTTTTTCGTCGATTTACCTAGTTATATAAATGAAATTAAATGATGATATTGTCTTTTGTTTCGAGTAACAACCAAATTTGAGTCCTTAATAAAGGACAAACTACATGCACACACCTTATTCTACTTTATCCCCAACTACAATATAAATCGGAGTTCAGTATTTCATCTAGAGTATCATACGATTGGCTTGCAGCCGATCGTGACTACAGTATGTTTTAATTGTAGAGTTCTGCAGATACTTTAACGCTATTTTCCAAAATGTTGTATCCTCGTCAACCACCAATAATTTCTTCAAAGGTGAAAGAGTTCTGGATTCAGCATGAAATAAATCCAGTAATCACGTGGAAGAGCAGCTCTGCATAAGCACTCTTAACCGACATCGGCAAATATTTTCTAGCTGTTAATTATCCTAGAAAAGGATCAACATAGTTCTGTCTAGCATAGAGGGATTTGTAATAACTTAACCCAAATTACTTCGCCACATTCCTTCCGTGTCTTAGATTCCAGCATAGTCTAGTCTACTGATTAAAATAATCCGTTCCAATTTCCTATTTCTAATCCTGTGAACGGAAAATATTTTCCAAATAAATTCCCAAAGTGCCTCCGTCCTACGAATTCATCCTGAAATGTGCCCTTCTCAAATTGTTTGTCTAACCTGAAACATTTACGACTATAATAGTAAGGACATACTCCCTGTCCTAGTGTGTTTCCTCAGATTATACAATGTTTGACCTGATGTCCGCCACTCATGTGAGGAATGAATCGAATGGAGTGTAAATGGTGAAACTTTATCAGTCGCCAGAGTTCATAGTATGCCGACGTCGGATACTGGTCAATGGCATTTCAAAGTCAAACAAAATGGATTCCTCACCTTCCCAATACTCTCAAAACCGTTCGAACCGAGCAAAGTGAAAGGCAGCAGTACCGCCTTGTACACACGCCAAGGAATCACTTTCAGGATGTTACTTCTATAGACTCATGTCGTAAACCCCGGATAGGTAATCATTAATCATGTACAATGACAATATCGAACAGTATCGATTCGAGTAGCCGGGGTTTGGGGGCGATCATCCCTCAATGCACACATTTATAGTGGAAATTACGGCGAGGCGTCCATATGAAAGTTTATTTCCTGACAACGTACCTGCTGCTGCTAGCGTGTCTTATACATATTTAATGAGTGCTACCCCAAACTCTAACACCATGTGAAGGAGAAGCTACTCGTATTCTATAACCGGTCAGAAAAAAAATTGAATAATTTTCTCTGGCAACACTAGTCGAGCAGCAACAACCTTTGAAGGTACGTTTAAGGACTAATCAAACAGCCGAAAATAAACATAGAGTACACCCCGATTTCAATTTCCATGCCTTATTTTCGAAGCGAGCCCCAAAATAATGTATGTGCTGACACACACACTATGCTTATGAGTTGTTAGGATATTGGGGTCGAGGTTGGAATGAGCTGGTGCGAGGGTTACAAAAGTTAAGGCTATAAACGTGATGTCAAACAATTGACGATGCCAGTATGCCGCAAAGAGTAGAGACATGATTTCGTCATCACGACACACCTGAGGGCCATTCATAAAACCCACCTTTATATATTGTGAATTTAATGGATTTTTTTAGTTGTTCTTGTGGTGAACAACGAACTTCTTCATTTCTAAACTCGATAGGTGCTTATCGTGTTGCCATGTTAGTTGAAGTGGTGCAGAGCAGAATCACCCTAAAAAAACGAGGTTATCTTAATTGATGACGATAAAGGTGTCACTTGTGCGACATCGTCAAATCGGTGCCTTGCTTCCTCCCCTTATCATCCTGATCACTTCTAATCACTTTGCTACCGAAGTGGGGGTGTAAGTTGCTGACCTGATAAGCATGACGATTATCTTGCCGAAGTTCAGCAAATCAAACAACTAGTCTGTAGTGTGCCTTTATTAAAAGCCAGAGTATCAAGATTGTGAAGGAATATCATGGAGTTATATTTTCTAGAAATGCAGAGAATATAGTGCAGAAGTTAATTGAAAACTTGCTTTGGTGCACTACGAAATAAATTTGTTACATTGAGGAGTAATTTGTGTATTTAGTGCTTAGTAGGAGTATCAGTAGGCAGCCAGTCACTCCACAAATTGTAGATAGGAATCGAGTTGGGATACTGCTCGTATGTGTGTCTGGGCTGAACAGTTTGATTTCATTTGGCCTGAATTTGTTGTAAAAGGATCAGAAACGAACGATGTATTAGGCGATGATTAAGTCCTTTCGGAAAAAAATAACTTGAAGTGGATTCCATTTATCAATTGAATGTTTAATGAAAGTGCACATATTAAATCACCCCTATACCAAGAACTTTATGTCTTTATGCTACGTATAGAATTCACGTCGCCATTCATGTTTAGTATATGCCGCAAAAAGAAGGTAAGATTATTTAAAGAACAAAATTTAAGGGTCTTTCGCTTAACAGCTGCTATTGATTTTTTAGACTATTACGTCATAGTCCACGTTTCAGATTCATATAGCAGCACAGGTCTTATAACGTTATTTGTAAATGTTTTTTTTGTCTGTGAACCTTCTTCGATTTAAATATTGAGCGGACCATGTAATAAATGTTATTGCCATTAGTAATTCACCGCTGAATTACGTTTTGTATGTTGCCGTCCTCGCTTAGCTGTACACTTAAAGCCTCAGTTATAATATGGTTCCGACCCGATCCGATCCGAAAAACGGACAGTGTTGAGTTTCTCCATCCGACACACATCTAAAGGGAATTTCAGAACGACTAGTCACAGTCGTTCCGTTGATTAGCCGAGACACAAAACGGAGGGGTAAAGTTGACCAACTTTCTACTTCTATCCATTCCGACGCTAAGAGGTGAATTATTGAATTTCACCACCTCTTTCGCCTAACTGAAAATCAAAATTACACCTCGATAGTGTCAATTTGATGAATGTCGGAACGGAATCATTGTGCCTAGAAATTTTTCTCCTCCGACGTTGCCGGATCGGATCGGAACCATTAAGCCTCAGTTATAATGGTTCCGATCCGATCCGGCAAATGATTCTGTTCCGACATTCGTCAAAGTGACACTATCAAGGTGTAATTTTGATTTTTAGTGAGGCGAAAGAGGTGGTGAAATTCAATAATTCACCTCTTAACGTCGGAACAAATAGAAGTTGAAAGTTGGTCAACTTTACCCCTCCGTTTTGTGTCTCGGCTAATTAACGGAACGATTGTGACTAGTCGTTCCGAAATTCCCTTTAGATGTGTGTTGGATGGAGAAACTCAACACTGTCCGTTTTCCGGATCGGATCGGATCGGAACCATTATAACTGAGGCTTAATGGTTCACATTCTGTCAATAGATCACAACAGATTTTTCTTCTCTCGCACAGTTTCTGCTAAAATTGCAGGCATCGCTATGTAAACCCGCCTTAAAGCGACAAATACACGATACAACAGTTGTACAGACTTATTTTGTTGCGATATCTGTCCAACGGTTGTATGAACGGTACACACGATACGATTTGTTTACAATTTTCTTCCAACAACAGTTCATAGTTAAGCCTAGTACTGTGTTCCGAGCGAAACGAAATGAACTGTCAAATTCCATATAAAAAAATCTGCCAACAGTCTGGGCGCAACTTTATTATTTTTCGGGTAGAAGTTCGGAACGCGTTTAAGATTGATGCGGTGTAGGTTATTATGTGACTGAAAACCTAAATAATGGGTAGAATGGGGTCGCGCTAGAATACTTACGCCGCTGCCACATATAAAATATGAATTACATAATTGGGTCATACTCCGAGACGCAGTTTAAGTAGTAATATAATACTACGTAGTTATTACGTGATTAGGATGTTTTTCGTGATTTGGTTTTGGGCCATTACATGAAATCGGAAATGCGTTTGCAGGCGATTATATAAATAGTCTGTGGAAGTGAAAACCAATCCGATGTCTTATCACTCCTAAGAGATATGACGGAATTCGTGAAAACGTGTTCAACCCGTTTATACCCTCTTAGGGGTTGAAAAAGGAAAACATTTGAAAACAAGTTTTAGGTGATTATTAAACAAGCCCGTGGAAGTAAAAAGTTATTCGATATCTAATCAGACCAGAGGGATATGGCTGAGTTCGTGAAAATGTATACAACCCCCTTACACCATCGTGGGGGTCGAATTTCAAAAAATCCTGAAAACACTTTCTAGGCATTTATATGAAAAATTCGTAGAATAAAAATGGATTCAATAATTGGAAAGACCTAATAGATATGATGAAAATCGTGAAAATATATTCATTCCATTTTCACTGATAATTTTTTTCGCCCCCCCTCTGTACGCCAATGAATATTTGAATTTTTTTTTAATCTAAATGACTTTTCTACTTGACTTAAATATACATACTGAGTTTGAACTTTCTAGCATAAGCCGTTCTATAGTTAGGAAAAACCCCCCCCACCCTCGTACCATACTACCCCTATAAAATATTATATTTTTTCAACATGCTACTACTATAGTTCTATCCAAATATCAAGTTTCAGCTTTATATCTTTATAGGTTCTCGAGATATAAAAATCGAAACTTTTTCCTTTTCACCCTCGCCCACCCTCACCCTCTACTCGCTCACCCCTGCTAGGGGTTTATTTGGCCTACTTCCGGTAAAAATTCTAAGCATCTATCATACACTGTTCTTGAGATATGAGATGTGATTTTTTAGAAAAAATCTTATCCCCTCCACTTGCATACTCCACCGCCCCCTTAAAAAATTTTACTTTCCGCAAACTTTATTTGTCAACCTGAATACAGAAACCAAATTTTATTGTTCTAGTGTAATTGGTTCGTGAGATATCGTAATCTAAACTTTTTCACCCCCCACCTCCGTACGCCACTTCCCCCACTCAAAAATTTGTTTCCGATCTATTGTCCTAGTATGCCCACAGATGTTCATCAAGTTTTAATTTCGTGACATTAACCAATTAGGAGATATGATTTTAGAATGTCTCGATCTCGGCTTTCGAGCGTTTCAGACGCATTATTATTCCCCCCAATCCCATACCCCTTTACCCATATTATCAGTTTTTTTTGCAAATGGGTCCACTATCGATGCTCTATATAAAATCCAAGTTTCAGCCTCCTAGCCTAAGCGGTTACTGAGATCTAGAAACCAAAGTTTTCCGTCTAAAACGCTTCCCCCACCTCCCCCCTCACACCCCCACCACTCAAAAGGTGGGCACTTGAAGGGGTCTGCTCAGTCTACCAACAAAAAAAAATTCAACTTAACAGCTCAAAGAGTTTGAGAGCTATAAGCTTTCAAACGTTTAGCGTACGGCGGACGGCGCACAGACGGACTGAAAATTTTTTTTGCTTTTTTGGTGTCTATTAGTCATGAAACGTAGAAAAAAAAATTTTCAGGGTAGCAAATTTTTTTTTTTAAAAAATCGATAACAATACTTTATTATTAAAATAATAAAGTAAAATGAATATTTCGCTCATTTTTCGCGACGAAATATTTCGTTCGTTTTTCAGTACTGTGTTCATGGGCGGAATCGACATTTGCAGTAGCCACTAATAGATGGCGCTTGGGTTAGTTGAAGTTTTGTTTCCAAGGGTACGGTACCCTTGTATGAGAAGCGAAATATTTGACAATCCAAAATTTTCAATTCAGTTCGTTTGTGTTCGGGAAATTTTGTGTGAGTTATATTTTGTTGTGCTGTATTTCGGAATTGTAATTTCATCCCAATATTTTAATTTTTTTCAAATTTCGCGCGCTTTAATTTCACTGACATCTAGTAGCGAACTGCATAGTTTATTTCACTCTACTTCGAATGTACCTTTTTCGTTTCGCCGAATACAGTACTATACTTTAAAGCCTATTACGGATCTCGGGCAGAATTCTGCCACGCTCTTTTAATATATATCTCTACACGGTGTGAACACGGTTTATTTTATATACGCATAAAGAGTCTTTAAGTCCACTTTGGTTAAAAAAAAATGCAAAGAAACACTCGATATCACAAAAACCAAAGTCAGTTTGAAAAAAGAAACTGACAAATTCAAATGACTGACAAGAGATGTCAAAATGATCATACCGCAATGCAAAATTAATAGCATCACATTTAAATGGTGGCATAAAATTGGTCTCCACGGCTTCAGCACCATCTATTGGTCGATAAGCGAACTGTCAAATTTTGCCACGAACTCCGTACTAGGCTTGAACGCAAAAATCGTGTTGGCAGAATTCTGCCCACCTTTTATACATGCAGTTATATTTGTGGCAGAATTCTGCCCGAGGTCCGTACTAAGCCTTAAACTAGAAAATGATGTTCTGATGATCTAAAGTTTTATCTATGGTAAATGTGAACTTTTAAAAACTGTGCCGTGTTTGAGTGATACTTCGTGTTATAATACGAACAATCATTTATGTTCCCGACAATTGTTTAAACGCATCCTTCCCAAGATGATCTCATTATGGTTGACAGGATGCTATCCTCCCACACAATACATTTGTCGAGACTGGGGAGTAGAAAACTTACTCACTATTCTCATGTCATGTCCTGCATAGCACTTCCCACAATACCGGATACTTAATATTTTCCTTGCAATGGAAAAGTTTAAAGGACCTTTTATATGAGTATGTCTGTGTTTTGTGTTATCCGGACACCGACTTGCTGTTTTCTTCTTCCTTCGAAATATCAAGGACGCATACTTGAGCTCAATGGATTCAAGAATATTCTCCATTCGAATGTAACAATCCTTACCATTCCCTAACTAGTTTCCAACTATGCAATCGACATGTTATAGGTTTGCCTTGACCCGTATTTACGTACATCCCGGATGAATTTCGAACGACTGACATCAGGAAGTTTGGAGGAACTACAACTGAGTGCCCTTGGGTAAGGACATGGGTAAGAGTAAACGACCTAAAGTGGAAACTTTTAGACAATCTGCATCACTTCACTGCATTCATTGCCCCCGTAGATCAGATAATCGAGTTAAAAATTACCCAGGTGTCTATGTGTAGGTATAGCAGAAATCAGGACCTCCGTACGATACATGAGTCCTTGGCAAGGTGTTTTTGAGCTGATTGAGCGCAATTTAAAAAAGTAGAACGTTCAATGCACACGACCTATCTCTCGGGCGGCTTACATTCAAGGACTGGATTGGACTGAATCAACATATCCGCAATGAAGTTAAGAAAAGTTAATTCGAAATTAGCGTTAGTCGGCTTGCATGACGCTAGCTAGTAAGCGTGCCATCCACAACGACCTCGACATGATTCTGAAATTTGGTTCAGTTGCAATAACTTACTGCATGCACTGTGTGAGCGAGTATTCTTTCTAGACAACGCATCGTCATCAAATCGGTCAGTTATCCTGTACTTTTGATGAATTAAAAATATATATTTCACCATATAACTAACCTAAGGGATGAAGGGTTCTATCCAACCAAATACTGATACTTCAGAAGATTGACCAATTTTCTGATATATCTATGGAAATGTTCCGGTACAGTTTGTATCCAGGAAGGTGGTTTCAGGGGTTTTAATATGAAAGGCTTGTCCGTTATACCCATTGACAGTTTAGGACATGAACCCTTCGCTAGCTGTTCCCTCACATTATCTGACAAAACAAATTATCCTTCTAGTTAAAGGCAAAATTTGTGTCCAGGAGGTAGGTTTTAATTAATTTTTAATTACAATAATTTTTTATTTCGCCTACATTTCATCCACATTCATAAGAGTTAAAAACTTTGATTATTAAAATAATCTTGATTACGTACAATAGTAATAATATAGTAAAATAGATGGTTTTGCCATTAGTTCAGTGTAAGTATGAGTCTTTTATTTAGCCAACGTAGGTTCTTGGCTTAAAGCCTTTCCACCTGACTTCGATGCTTCATCACACCACCCTTAGCCTCTGGCAAGAACTCTAGCTTCACGTCAGCCTTGGTTTTGCACTTCATTATTTTTTCGCCAATGTTTAAGATTCGGTCAACCTGTATTCAGATATCTGGAAGAAAACGATGAGATGATATCAAAAGCGGTATATCACCATTCCTACATCCACATCATACTCCTTTATGAGCCGAGTATTTTCATAAAGTTCATGTATTTAGTGTTTCGCGATCAAACCCTTCACCTCTTGTGAATCTCACCTGCTATAGCTTTTAATCGATGAGGTGCCGGCTTTTTAGTTTCGAGTAACAATAAAGTTTCGATTGACACAAACTGGATTTCCATGTGCGTTGATTTTCTGTTTCCAAGTGGTTAAAAAAGTTTCTAGTGATGATATTTCTGCCGTACAAGGGCGCAATACGTTTTAATAAAGCTGAAACATCAATTGCGAAATGTATCGGAAATGAACTATAACTGCAGTTAATAGGAGCACTAATAATTTATTTATAAAACTAATAATATTGGAACTCAAACGAAAAAAATTGTATTCAGGTCGTTCTCTCATCATGGAATCGAAAACAACCCGTGCTGAACAAGAAACAAAGATTTCGACCCGCGATCCAAGTCCAATCTGTCACTTCGTCTATTATCTGATTGGCTGATTATGGCGTTCGACTTTGTGATGCAGAAAATCAACGCGTTTAACAAACGCTAATTCTTTAAAATTCTATGAAACTATTAATAATAAAATAACTTGGCAGCAGTTACAGAGCTGTAATACTGCTTTGAAAAGTTATTTTGGAAGTCCTATATTTATAATAATATACTCGTAAATTTATAATTAAAAAAATGTGGAAGTTTAAACTAAATTTTTATAAGGTGTGTTTTTTTATATACCTATATAATAAATAGGGCAAAATATAACAAAAATTAATTACAAATTACAAAAATTCGATATGCAACAATTTTCGAAAGCAACCGACAGTGAAATAAACAATTTCTTTCCTCATATTTTTCGGGACTTTTTGGTGATCGAACTTTCGCAGAATGGCCATTAAGTTTTGCCATAAAAAATGTTGTTTCCTCTGATTAGTTCCGATGAAAATCACAAAATTTATTCGCTCCGATGACTCCAACAAACATTTAAAAAATTTTAACTATTGCATATACATATACTCACATGATCAAAACAATATGGCGGAATATAATATACCGCAGCGTCATTAAATTTAGAAATATGAACGTGTGTTATTCATTATTGGAAAATGTTCACTTAAAATGTGAAATTCCTCCAATTTTACTCGTCGTATCATGCACTGTAAAAAATCAATTTCTTTCTATGCGAACCCGAAATACCGAATCATAATAATAAACTGTTATTGCAAAAGGATGAGATGAAAATATACCTCCGTGTGTTTTTGTGCGATGATTTTATAAATAAACGGAATATTCGCCTCGAAGCCTAAATAAAGTGTCAATCAGAAAATAAAGCAACCATCCTTGGGAAGGTTTTGTTTTCAAAGCTAATATTGCCAGATGGCAGCACCGCATCATTAGTTGTTTCATGGTATTCGAACTCACTCCTTTTTGTAAAAATGACAGTGCTATAAATCGGAAATAATTGATTTTTTGCAAACTTGTATAAAATTTGCCAAAGCCTAGTAAAGATTTGTATTATTACATTTAAACTTTGACTTTGACAATTGAGTTATGAAGTAAGAAGATGACAATTTTAAGGAGTTTGTTTTGCTTTCATCAGTGTCTGTGTTTCCTATTTAAAAATATTACAAATGTCTCGAGAGATCCTGATTCCATTGGATTTATATGGCAAGCCTGTAGCTGTTTTGTTGTTTATATGATCCGACGTAGTACATAGCATTTAAACGTGCCTTTGTTACATTCAATATTCTCTCAAAATTCAGAATGGTCGCGTGTACGTGCGGACCAGATCAGTCTGAATCACTGAGATATAACAAATGGAGACCTCGAGATGCTATCTCACATGGCCGACGTTTTTAAAATGTCAATATTTCGAAAAAGGTGTCCATGCTAACCCGAGGTTCTGCATTGTTGAACACAATTCTGATGATTTTAAACATTCATTAGATTTAAAATTGGTAATGCAAATAAAATAATTTTTGATTGAAACATTTCTTTATGTTTCTTTGAAAAATTCAATTCATTTTAAGTTTAGAGAAACTTCGAAAGTTATCCGGGTTACAAATTAGGATTGAGCCACGGATGACCTGAATCTTAAGAAGGAAAGAGTTAGTAGCACGGTATGCATGTTTTAAGGCGAGAAGGAAAACAATGAGAGGACCATCAGATTATGCAACATGAAAAATTAAATCCGAATTTTTATGTGTAATTTAGAATTGAAAAATTACCAAATAATTTGAATTTGATAAATACTTTTTTGGATAAACAATGCAAGGTATTGAAAGAAAATGAGTTTATAAAATTGCAACTAAGCTGTGTAAATTTTACAGGTAGTATTGGCTACTGCAGTACGAATATAATACCATGTACTTATCGGTATGGCGCCAAACTCAAAAATAATGTATTACGTGCTCAGCCGTTATAAATATTCCTGAAACTGTTATTTCCCAAGAAATTTATTAATAAAAAAGTTGAAGTAAACTGTGAGTTGTGTTATGATTTTCGAACGCAAAACGCAACTTCTCACCATCAAATCGAACAATTTGAATTGTCAGAACTGATAATTCAAATTGAAAAGTTTTTAATTTTATTTAAGTTGTTGCCCATGTTGTTCGAAATTCGAAATTTTGAGAAGGAGCGAGAGGATACGATTTCATCGGCTATTTCAATCTGTCATATCGTATAGAGGAATGAGCTGATGGGGTCTCCATTTATATATGTAGCTCAGTGGTCTGAATAGACCAAAAAAACAGTTTGGTCGTGCGCATAAACGTAAACCGAACCAGTCCATTTCGACTTATTTTGGTCTTGATCTTGGTACGAACCAAATAAAACCAAACCAGTCTAGTAACCCCCGTATAGCACGGCCCTAAAGCACGGCTTCACTCTAACACGGTTAGAGAATTGGGAACATTCCCGTATAACACGGTGTTTTTGCCATAATACCATAGATTCACTCTAACACAGAATGGATGCAGTAGTAGAAGTTACTAAGTCTCTAGGAGGAAAAGGTTTTGTCGATATGACTGCACAAGATATCCAAGAATTACTAGTGGAAGAAGAAATTGATGAAGCAGGTTTGGTAGAAATGATATCTGGAATCCATGATAATTCAGAGGATGATAGCATAGGTGAAGGTTAAAAAGTTTGGAAAAGCTTTTTTTTCACGTACAAGCGAAAAAGTAATGAGGGAGATTTTTCATATTTTACATTAACGTTCCAAATGAAACTTTGGTATGTTTTAGGATGTGGTCAATAAAAATTTTTGACATCCGGGACGTAAAACAATGAATAAAAACGTTTTAAAATTTTTGATTTCATCCAGCCAGGGGTGCGTTCGGAAATTAATTCAGGTAGAGTTAGAGTTACCTTCAGAGTTAACTAACACATTCAAATGAGATTAAATTCTACTCTGATATTTAGTAACGGATAGAGTTACCCGAGAGTCATATTCAGAGTTGACATGATATTGAAGTTTGATAATTTCATTTGATGTGTGATTTTTATTAAAATGGAGAAAAATGAAGTGGTATTCCAAAGTTTTATAGCTGCAACTAAAGATTTTCGTCAAAAGTTTACGCTGACACGCAATGTATTCAAAAATACTGACCCCTTGATGCTTCGGGTGACATATGACGTTTCTAACTCCTTGTAACCCAGCTCATGACTAGAGTTAGTAGAGTTACCCCTTTTTACTTTACTCTGTCATTTTCGAACGCAACTCTATTACGTCATTAGAGTAAAATTAACTCTACTCTACATTTCCGAACGATTTTTTTTACTCTACTCTTACTCGAGTTAATTTCCGAACACGTCCCAGTACAGTTCGAGACGCCATTATGGCATGTTTGGCTGACGCGCGCTATGTTCGAACTACCTTCCGTGCAGCCCTGCGGGGCTCAGGGATTAAAACTCCCTTTTCGCGTTCATGTTTGGCTGTCGTGCGCTACGCTCCAACTACCTTTCGTGTAGCCCTGCGGGGCTAAAGGGATTTAAACTCCCTTTTTCGCGTCCATATGTGACGAGAAACGTCAAACGGAACCGTGGTTCGAATAAAATGTACTGGGTGAGCAAAATTAAAAATTTGAAATCGGTTTTTTATATAGTTTTACGTCCCGGATGTCAAAAATTTTTATTGACCACATCCTAAAACATACCAAAGTTTCATTTGGAACGTTAATGTAAAATATGAAAAATCTCTTACATTACTTTTTCGTTTGTGCATTATAGAGAATCTTTACCAAAAGTTTACTCTACAGAGTATTAAGAAATGCCTCGGCTTAGCCGAACAGTTAGAGGCATATTTCTTAAATGGGGATCCTTCTTAAGAAAATTTTAATAAAGATATTTATCTTTATTATGAAAATATAATAGCATGTTTTTTTTAATTTTTGGAACCCCCTTTTCCTACTATTTGGTTTTTATACTCTAGATGAAATCATATAGAGTATTATAAGTTTAATCCAGCCCAAAAGTTTGTAACGCATAGAACCAAGCCTCGGACGAAAAAAAGTTATATATTATTTTTTGTTTATTTGTGGCCAAAAACCTCAAATCCGCTTGACGTCCGTCCGTCCGTCCGTCTGTCCGTGAACACGATAACTCAAGAACGCCTTCACCTAGGATCTTGAAATTTTTAATCTGGTTGTTTGGTTGAATTTGTAAGGCTAAGTTCGTTAACGGGCAAAATCGTCCTACTCCTTCGGGTAGCTGCCATACAAAATGTCCTTAAAACACGTGTTCAAGAATATTGGTCGATAACTTCAGAAGGGTTTAAGCTACGACATTGAAATTTTGTATGTGTTATTTTTCCAATAGGTAGAGCTAAATATATGATTATGAAGAAAATCCTGTTAGTCCTTCGTGTAGCTGCCATATAAATATCCTGTCAAAATGTATTCACTTAATTTACGAAACTCACTATAACTCAAGTAATCTTTTAGCTACGAATTCGGAATTTTGTACAAATTAGTTTTGAGTGAAAAGGAAGTTCGACATTACTAGTCAGCGAAATCCTTTTACTCCTTCTGGTAGCTCCCATACAAAATGTCCTTAAAACACGTGTTTAAGAATATTGGCCGATAACTTCAGAAGGGTTTAAGCTACGTCTTTGAAATTTTGTATGTGTTATTTTTCCAATAGTTGGAGCTAAATTTATGATTATAAAGAAAATCCTATCAGTCCTTCCTGTAGCTGCCATACAAATATCCTGTCAAAATGTCTTCAATTAATTTACGGAACTCACTATAACTCAAGTAATCTTTTAGCTATGAACTCAGAATTTTGTACAAATTAGTTTTGAGTGAAAACGAAGTTCGAGTTTACTAGTCAGCGAAATCCTTTTACTCCTTCTGGTGGCTGCCATACAAAATATCCTTAAGACACATGTTCAACAATATTTTCCGATAACTTTTGAACGCTCCAAGCTACGAATTTGAAATTTTGTACACATTAAGTTTTGAATGATTCCAAGGAAAAGGATAAATATGCAAGAAATCGAGTGAGTCCTTCCTGCACCTCCCATGTGAAAGTCCTTCAAAAAGGACTTTTTTTCGATGACTTAACCAGTTCAAGATAAGAAATTAAACACTGAATATTGTCTTTTAGTTTTGAGTAGCAATCTAATGGCAGTCCTTAAGAAAGGACATACAACATGGGGGATAAAGTAGAATTACGTGTGGTAATTCTACTTTATCCCCAACTACAATATAAATCGGAGTTCAGTATTCATCTAGAGTATTATACGATTGGCTTGCAGCCGATCGTGACTGCAGTATGTTTTCATATAACACGGTTGCAAGGGAGATTAGGCCGATGTTGTTCAAATTATTTCCCTAAATATTTACTACATTATTCAGTTACAATATTACATGCATAGGCATTTCCCAAAACATATTTGCGAAGTATGATTTCGAAAATGGCAAAAATCCATTAACCATTTATAATCCGCAACATTTATGGGTTATCTACTAACCAAAAAAAACTGGAATACTCTTCAAGAGCAGATGGTTTTTTCCTCGAAAGTATCAATTCGCTTTTTTCCTTGGTGATTTCTACTCGCAAGACCAATACAACACCATCTCCGGGAAAAACTTCCATCAATCTTATTTTTTACGGTTTGTCTTAGAACTGCTAAATAATGATGACATCCCCAAAAACCATAAGATAAATCCCTGAGACATAAATTTCATTTTTTCATAGTATTGCTCGTGTAATTTTAGATGTTACTTTATGAAATTCATTTCGGCGACATTGAGACTTCATGTCGACGAAGACAACACAGGAATGAATGTTTGAGGTGAGTCCATTGGCTTGGCCCGGTAAACCCACACAAAACTCTTTCAAAACGCTCTGGCAAAAGGTTAAGGACTGTCCGATTAACTTCCATCATCGCAATAACGGAACAACCACCCGATGTTGCTCTTAACACTTTTGCGGTTGCGACCAATGAAGCAGAAATAGCTGACTTAGTAAGTCTGGTCGTTTGTAGAGTGGTCCTAAAAATAACGTCGGTGTGTAAGATGTCGCCCATTGTCCGACCTCAGTCACTATGTTATTTAGCAACAAAAGCCCATCACAAATACACGGGAGGAGATTCAATTGAAGTACAGCACCAGTAACAAATTCCGACATGCGAAAGGTCAAGACAGACGCTATTTTGGGCATACTGATGTTTGGGAAGGACCTCTTAGATCTTTTGCGATTTGGAGTAATCGTATCAGTGATAATGAGTTGTGGAAAAGTTCAGTGTTTTATCAACTCAGATTCGTATTAACATTACGTTACTGCACTAAACATTGGGGGTAGTCTATTAGGAAGCTGTAAGAAACTCTCCCAAGATTTGTCTTGGTTTGGAACAACGAAGAAGAATCATATTAACTGCGATCAAAGATAATGCTGGATACTCAAGAGAGTGCAGACAAGGCGTTTGTCTCGTCTCGCAAATCGCAATACTTGAATTCAGTGTGGGTGGGTGTAAAGGACGGCGCTCACTATTTAGGCCTCTTGGGCGAATGTCTCGCCGAGAGTATGAAGCAGGCATAAGAATCTCGAATGGAAACTTAATACCAGAATGGACCAGTAACGAGTCACATTTGTAATAACGAGTGGCTACACAGTGTGTTTTGTTATAAAGTTAGAAGGGTGATATATGTTTTATGACTCAATCAACTAAGTAAAATACGTCAAATCACTTTTTTTTCTTAGTTTTATAAAATCCTTTAATTTGAAGTTTACTTTATAGCATAGCTTAAATATTTTAGAATTGGAGCTGTACCAGTGCCTAAGAAGAGACATACCCTTCAACTTTGTGAAAGTTACTAGAGATGTAAGATTTAAACCAGAATCTAATGTCGTGTGGAACGTAGTTTTCCTTCTTTGTCGGACTTTTAAAAAAAAGAGTTCGACACAGGAACTAAATGAGAATGACTCTGAAACTTCATTAGAAAAAGTTCGACAACAAATAACGTATTTTTGTTTTTGGTGCCAAGGAAGAATTAGGAAAATTGCATCGTTTCTTGAAAGTGATCCCATAATCTGTAGATTGGTAGACTAGCGAACTACACTTCTCCTACCTGGGTTTTTGCCAAATAAGATAATTTATTGATAGACTCTTCCGCCATCCTTTGATTGCAACTTTGCTTTCATATTTATATAATCAGCGTACTTGAGCACATGGCTAAAACTCGGGACTTCAGAATAGTGTCGTTAAGGTATGTACAAATATATCTACAGGCAAATATTCATCATGTCTTCATCGATTTTTCGGGTTTTTTTAAAACCGAAAAAAAATAACCAGCACTGCTGTCATTTTATGAGAATCATTGAATATTTGCTTTGAGTAGCTAGAAAATTCAATATGGCAGTACGAATACTTTTCATACACTCTTCCTTATTGTAAAAAACAGCTTAATTTCGGTGTAATTAGTTTAAAGTTTTCGCAATGAATATTAATAAGTTACAATCCTTTTCCTATGTACTGAAAATCTCTAACACCCTTCAAAATCTCTCATTCTAATCTCATCTAAACACTGACAATTTTATGGCACACACGCTCCCAGAGATGGCGCTCCCTTCGTACACAGATGGCGCTCGTGTAATAAATCGGATACGTTATACGGATTTAAATTAATTCATATTTCTTGGGTTTCACTAGTTAATTTCCTCCGATTACCAGCGTATGTTAATCGCCCGAACGCCCGCCCACAAGCGAACCATTTTGAAATCTATCTGTAGTAAATCCAATCTTAATGCTGATCCCGTCTTCTAATGCTACAATAAATCCATTCACGTTTATGTACGACTTCATTATCGGCTTTAAGGTAGGATTTAAGGTGTGGTGGAGGTTAAGGCATAAGCAAGTAGGGGCTCCAAGTTGTTTTACCTGAAGGACGAACCTAATTTGAACGATCGACCGACAAGGCTTGGTACTGTATAGCTTGGATCACATATGCAAATTTGTTCGCCAATATATTATGGAACGTGTATGTTAATGCTCCTTTGGAACACTCAGGTAAACAATTCTCAAGTGAAATGGTTTGAATATGTGAACCTGCACTTACGAAATATCTAATTTTAAGTAGCAAATTGTAACTCACCGCGTCTCGTCCAGAGTGTCTGCCAACTTTTTTCTACCTTTGTTCTTCCGATACCTGGTATAATGCCAACTTCTTCTCTGTTCCACCTGGGAAACAAAGTGTCCCATAAAAATATATTCTAGTCGCACACAGGACATGCCATAAAGTGTAGGTAGCTACGATTACCCAATATGTCAGCATTATGGTAGCTACCGCAGCTCACTAGTTAGTTGTATTGGAAACGAGTGGTTTTCGATGGAAGCAAAATACGAGTACATAAATCGGATTCAGATAGAGACGTATAAGGTCAGAGGGTGGGCGGACTAAGGAACAAGTCAAGAGTTTAATAATTCATGGAGATTGTAGGTGGAACTGGGTTAGTTCTTGTTCCCGAGCTTCGTTGCTAAAGAATTGATATTGTCGCTATAAATCTCCTTTAGCACGGGTCATGGTTTACTGTGTCTGTGGGTGAGCAGTATCGGAACTGGTTATGATCCGGTCTCAACGAGAAGGAATACTCGATTAGACAAAAAGCTTTCGGACTTAATGAATAAATCAATTCGCAACGTAGCTTCGAAATCGAAATTGACGAATAGTTAATTAACAAAGCGAGGACAAGTATAATTTTGAGACAAATACTGAAAGAATAATGGCTCCACGTACCAGCAATATTCCCATTATAGGCAGGTGAAATGAGCTCCCTATTTGACACAGTGTCATCTACCGTTCAATGTGGTAATTATTACTACAAATTGGGGTTGCCATATTATGGAACTGATATATAGGGCTAAATAAATGAGCCGATATGAACACATTTCGATATGTCACCCTTCAAGGAATAACAATAATTCATATTAATGCTGTTATGACACTGGTTATTTTTGGCGCTTTAAAGCGCTTTAAAGCGGCGTCCACTAGGGCGGACGGGCCGCATCGCAAAAATCCACCTGCCATACATTGTTATGGAAGTGCGTCCACTAAACGACACTCGCGACGGAACGAAGTACGTAGAAAAAAAAATGCTCGCCGCACCGTTGCGATGCGGCCCGCCTCTAGTGGACGCTTGCCTTTATGAAACGCGCTAGAACCGGTATTTTTCTTAACAAACCAGTTGTTAATTTCGTTTACTAGATGCCGCAAGCGTCGGAAAGAGCGGTGTCTCTTTCTTTTAATGTTGTTCGCCTTGTCGCACGATTGGTTATTGGAATGTTGCGAAACACTGCTCGAATGCGCTTTGTTTTTTTTGAGAGTTATGGATTGTTTTTTGACAGTTACTCATAGTTTTGCTGTTCGGACTGTCTCTCTCACACCAATGTCTAAATTGTATGTAAAAGTCTCTATCCCTCTCCATTTGGGATTTTCTAGCCGCTTTAAAGCCGCAAAAATAGCCAGTGTCATAACAGCACTACTCACATTTTAGCTGTTCGGACTGTCTCTCTCACACCAATGTCTAAATTGTATGTTAAAGTTTCTATCTCTCTTCATTTGGTTTTTCTAACCGCTTTAAAGCACCAAAAATAACCAGTGCCATTAGGCTTTAAGTTTCCAAGATTTTCTAATTCAGTGAAACTGCTGAATATAATTTAAAACTGTTAAAAATCAAACTGTTTGTTTGTACATACCTGGTATTCGTGTTTTTATTACCGAAAGCCTGGATGAATGAATCCGGTAAAGAATTGACGACACAATTATTCTGAAAATAATTTTGAAGTTATGTACCCTGTTAACAAGATTTGCGATCACAAAATCAGGATCGAACCAACCACACAGTCCGACCCAATGTTTGCATACAGCCAGCAATAATGTGATTACTGATTATAATTGCCACACTGTTGAAGATACATTTTTTATTAGCGTATAGTCTTATAAAATTTCGGCTAACGATTTTTCTTTTAACAGCATGTTCGACTAAATTTTCTATGACTGTATTATGAAACTTAAAACTAACGGTACCTTACAGTTTGATTAAGAAATTACTATATTTGTAGTTTTACAGTTGCCACTTTTCAACTTTTTTTTGCTTTTGATTTAGGCAAAGACAATCCACAACAAGACTGGACACTACGCAGTATTTTTCTTATCGAAATTTGACGTTGGTTTCTTTATTTAATTTTATGAGGGAAGTAAATAGCAACAGATATTGCATGAAAAACAGGCAGAATATAATGAGGAACGGAACACAATTTGCTTTCACACAGGGTGTATTGAAGGCAATGTCATATTTTCTAATCATATTTTTTTAAAACATAAGAATGGCTATGTAGTACACTTTAAAGAATCTGGTACCATCACTGCGCGACGAACCAACCTACAACACTGTCCCTAAATATTTATACCACAAGTTAATTTCCTTTTTTTCAATTATCACCTTGTGATTATCGAACTGATAACGAGTCGCATAGTTTATTCATAAAAAATGACACAAACAAGTGCTGACATGGTTCAGTTGTGTTGGTATGATTTCATTTCTCATATTGTTCCCATAAATTTGGGTGCTGAAACACTTGAGAATAGAACAGACGCACATAAATGCCGTTCTTCCTTTAAAAGTCCATTGTGAAAAAACTCTTTTTTTCTCATGCGAATTTGCATAAGAGTTCACAATTGAAATTGTTCAATCGGTTTTCTTTGTTCCACGTATTCAATGGTTTTCTTAAACATAAAATGCATGTGTGATTAAGTGTCCAGTCTTCTTGTGGATAGTCTTTGGTTGAGGTATTATATATTCGCTACAAGTGGCTAATTCGTTAACAGTTTTTTCTGAAAGTGTTGTGATAATAGCGAATCAAAAAATGAGTATGACGAATTGTTGGAATGAATGACGAAAATGAAAGCATTAATATTTTTGAAGAAAGTGAATACTGGATTGACGAATTCCCTAATTTGCCTCCACTCAGCGAGAACGACCTAATAGCACGCTGGTATTCCAAATTGGACTATGTAATCACATCTCAGTTCAAAATTCTTCAAAGCACGTGCCACCATTTCGAAAGTAGAGTCCTGGCCAGTGATTCTAATCCTTTTTTCAACCTAGAGCTATTTTTAGTGTTTCGCATGAAATCTGCACTGTCATCATCGTCCCGACAAAATTTTCCATTTCACCAACTTAGTAAAATTCCTGTGGAATTGTTCACGGCACGTCTTATGCCTCAAGCATATCCTTTCCCCAGGGTAATTATAGCACAGCTTTTCCTCCTGGCTGTAGAATTTCATGAATGAAAATATTCACTACTTTGCCATGAAATCTCGATGATATTTATGAAGTTTTATATCTACGGATTAAGGCAGGTCCTAAAAATGGAATCTTTCAGCCCGAAACACGAAAATTCTAAACTCTGGATAAGAAACAGTCCAATGAGAATTTAAACTTGTTCTGGGCGGGGTGAAAGAAAAATTAAATTAGCACCTGGTTATGTTGGTGCCCATGGCTTTATATCACACCAGGACTCCGAATGGAACCTGATCGGGGGCTTGCCAGGTCATCCCCCGGAGTGTACGATGCCAAATGATATGTTCCGAGTTATTAAGTGATCTGGTCAACTGAATAAGTAACCGAGGGTCTAATGAACCCAGGATAAGCTCCCTTTCGGCTTAATAGCAGTTTCGGACCGAGTACAGGATTATGGTACATTGGTGTTGCTGGCTGATGGGGTTATATGTCCCCGTCGTCAGTTATGATCCACGGTAAGACATACAATCTTTCGTTTCCCGAAAGTGATGAAGGTTTCTCATTCCGGGCTGACTTGCTTTGTGATTATCTAGCAGAAAAGATGATGCTACTTTTAAATCAATTTTCTTGATTTAGTTCAGTTCTTGCAGTAAGTTATTGGAGGCATTTGAAACAGATTTTAATTTCAACTCCTTTATTGGGGATGAGCAGAATAAGTTTTACAACTGTTTTATTAATTTTCGGGCATTCCTACTTAATGTTTATAATATATCAAAGCTCGAAAGTTGCGTCTCTATGCTTGCGTTGCAGCAAAACTGCGAATTGTATTCAATTCTTTCCACTAATGTGACTGAGTTACACCGAAACTTAAAAACTGCATAACAAAAGCTGCAAAGTAGGCCATACCTTTAGATTCCATGCCACTTTGACAAACATTTGACTTTTTCGTTGGCAAATGCAGTCATATAGTGCTATTGTCAAATTTTGTCTGAAAATTTGGCTAAGACCGAAAAAAATAGATTGTTCATGCTCGCTGTTCTACATTTTTTGAGTTGTGTTTCTCGAAGAATTGCGAAGATTAAAAAAGGTTGGCTAAATTATAATAATTTTTTGAAAAGCGCGTGCGAGCCGCAGGCTCGCCTAGTATGTATATAAAATAAAAAGTAATAACCGCAAATTTCTCGTTTATATTACCACGTAATCAGTCGAAATAGTGCCTTACGTTTCGACTTCAGCTTCCTTCTAAGGTGAAATTCATTTATCTTACCAACTTTTACGACATCTCATTACACTTCTAATTCCACTTTACGATAGAGCTTCTAACAAATGACTCAGTCATCAACATTCTGATTCAATTTTTCCACTACGTTTTCACTATACGAAATCTTAAAATACAACCGCAGCGAAGTTTTCTTCTACGAAACTCAACGAGAATCCTTCATAAAGTCCTTGGTTTTGAAAATCGCCCCGAAAAAAACGCTATCACCAGCACCACCTTGGCAGTCGTGGCTGTGTGCATTGGAACAGTGTTTTATATGTTTCTTTTAGTAGTCATCTAATACGAACATAAAGAAGGACTTAGGAAGGAAGCAACATGATGGATTGCGGTTCTTTTGAATTTCGCGCTCCCATTCTATAGCGTATGTTAAACTCCATCCGCCCTGATGTTTCCAAAGGTAAATCTAAATTTTACCCACATACATAGACAACTGTAAGAAAAGGATCTCCGTTCTGTGAGGTGCGAGCTATGTGAAGAATGAAATAAACCTCGTAACGACAAATACTGGTACCTCGCATTTTGGGGTAAATTATTTGTAGATAGAGTTTCCTGCTTTTCGTAGAACTCAGCTCTAACCCATGCCGCACGAAGTGATGTTTAATTGTTGCTAAACTTAAACAAAGGACAGCTCGAATATTAGACAATGTCGAATTTAATCACCAGCCTTGTTAAGTAATTAGCAATAGTATTTTGTGTTGTGGTTGTTCCTCTCTATGACACCATTTGGAGTTTGGTCCTTGTTTACTGTTTCTTGTCGCAATTTTTTTCTTAGACCACGGGTGATGGCTACGCCCGCGACTGGTAGGGATTCGAATACAACCTTTTCTGTGGAATACCTTAGCACTGATAGGCTAACGACGCTTGGTGGAGAAATACTCGTACATAGATACGCAGCAGGATTTGTTTGGAGCTTATAGATAAATCACACCCTGACATCAATATAGCCATTGCTCATTGGAAGAAGCGGTTAATTGATTAATATATCAAGTCGTGTTTACATCCTCGACGATTTATTACGCTACATGGCACCATTGCAGTGAATTTGCCGCTTCATTTGTTTGTATTTAGCATTGCTTTCCAGTCTCGCCTGGAACAAAAATCACCATTCTTTTACCCTTATCCCCGGCTTATCCTAGGCCAACGCAACTAATTTCAACTCGGTATAACGCTACCTTCTCGAAGGGTTTTGCCTTCACTCCGCAGTAGAATATTCATCAAGTCTCAGTTAGAAGGCTCGAAGGATTGTCAAAAGCTGCAAAATTGTGTGACTCTCTGAAAATATTTTTAAGAAAAAGGTGCGAGTAATAAGTGAAGTAAGGAAAGTTTGCAATAGAAAATTCTGTGAAAGATTTCGCCGAAAACATTATGTTGATGTGTAAAGTATCTGTTTTTATTTTAATATTTCAATAAAAAAAAGTATTGAGATAGATCAGGGGTCTGCAATAGATCCGCGAAAACCAAAAACAACATTTTCTTCGCCTATCCTTGACTGCGGTAAAACCACTAATGAACGAAATGTGAATTTCAGGAAATTTACAGGGTGGCGCAAAATTTCCATTATGGTTTGAATTCGTTATGGCTTCCTTTAATTTTTTTAAAAAAAACAGTACAAATACAATGCAAATGGGGCATTTTATTGATCTAAACGTGATTT
Source organism: Beris morrisii (assembly GCA_951812415.1). Lineage (NCBI taxonomy): Eukaryota > Metazoa > Arthropoda > Insecta > Diptera > Stratiomyidae > Beris > Beris morrisii. Next base: position 143,362,123 of record OX638312.1, on the reverse strand, counting down.
TTTACTTTTCACATTGGTTTTCTTTCCAAACATTTTTTGTGACCTTTCGCAAATTTTCAGATGTAATGGCATATCAGATTTCATTGTGAACATTGGTTTTCAGTTGGGAAATAGACGCTGGTTCGGGAGCGGTAAAGTGCAGTGAACCGCTGCAGCGATCCATTGAATTTGGTATTCCGCCAAAAGTTTCTTGTAGGATGCGCTATGGCTCCAGTCTGTTGTAACCGCGTGGGTGGTTTTGTACCGCTGGGCCTCAAAGAATTTTCCAACACCGTCAGATATTGAACAACATTGATGTTGACTGTGCCATCGGCTTCATTTTCAAAAAATATGGGCCAACCAAATCTAGCAGTACTCTTAAGCGGGTGCAGTTGTCGTTGATGGTATACAAATAGAGCCTCAAGGACATTTGAAATTTTGAGGAATCCCTCAAGCCAGCTAGTTCTTGGACTGTCGTTAAAGTTAAATTAGTGTCTAACGTAGGTATATCGAAAGCAAGTTTTGAATATTTCAGACGCAATTGAAAAATTTCCTTCGAAAAACCGTCAGTCTTTCGAGCGTCATGTATATCATATTGCGTACGTTGTCTTCATCCTACCTAAAACCAAATTCCATAGTAAAATATTATGAGAAGTAGCACACCTACCTCACATCTTACTTCTCCTCTAATTAAATTTTTCCGGTCGTGAAGATAAAACAAAAAAACCCCTGAATCCGATGTCGAAAATAAAATATTCAGGAACATGGTTCTTTAAAAGAAAATCCGAAAATTGGGAAAGATAAGCCCACTCTCCTTTTGTAGATGTAGCCGAGTGTATTGGTAGGAAGCCAATTAAATTGGGTACGATTGATCCGGATCTCACTATAAAAACAGAACACCAAAACCCCCAGTGTGTGTATGTGGTGTTTACAATAAGTCGGCCGAAAAACATCCATTTTCACGGGGGATGTGAGATCCATTCATCGAAATTCGAATCGACTTCGGTGTTTACGTTTCCTTCCGTTCACTTCTCTGACTGTGTGGTATTTTCTTTTCTTTTCGTCTTTTGATTAAATCCAGAACAACAGAAATGAATCGTCCGAGAAAACTGATTTTCATTACTGCAATTACGAACAAGGGGAGGGGGCGTAATCATCTTTAATTTTGTCGCCGTTTTGCTAAATCCGAGTTTGTCACCCTCTGAGTAATGCTCCTACCCAGTAGCGCTTATATCCTATAATTGAATTCGACTTCTTGTGGTTTGTTTGTCCAATTTTCCGGTAATTTTCCTCCCAAGAAGTATTCTATTTTCAGGAGGCTTTCTTATTTGTCGATTATTACGATTTCGAATGGTAAAATAATAGAAATTAATGTCGCCCATGAATTGAAGAATCCCCATATCGGAAATCCGATAGCTGATTATGTTTCTCTTCTGTTGCTGTAGAGATGAAAGTTAATTTGGGATTATTCTACGTTGTCATGATTAAGCGATTAACAATTTTCTTATTATCTTTTACATTGAATGGGAAGGGGAGGAGAGTAGGTCGTCTGTCCAAATCCCAGTTCGCTGCAAGTTCAAGAAACCTTTTCACCAGTAGTTCAAGAATTGATGAACTTAGGATCGAACGTGATTCGGTCATTTGGAAAAATGCACCCGCGTTCTTGCGGCTTACTCCGTTGGATTATATTCCCAACTGCTATGTGATGTTGTTGGCTTACATCCAGTGACATCATTTCGGCTTTTTCTAGGGGGGGGCAAGATGTTATGTTTGTATATATTTTCATATATAAATATACATATGTTATATATAATCTATAAAAATACATAATTCAGGGGGGGGCAAATGCCCCTCCCCCCCCAGCACCCCACAAATGACGTCCCTGCTTACATCAATAAACCACAAACCAGGCGCGAACGCAGAAAATTATTATTATTATTATAGGTATTATTCACAGAAAAATTATATCGTTAGTAGAATACTTATTATAAAAATGAATTTCCATTTGACCTCCTTTTTGCAAGAGTATGTCTCCTAAAATCAGATTTCCAATTTACCTCTTAAGAAATTATTTAAAAATACTTCTAGGTGAGCTTAAAACGAGGTCTCTCATGGAACTAATTCTGGAGTACTCGCCCAACTAGTAAATATCCCGTGATTAATCCTGGAGTACTCTTTGGGGAGGTTCTAAGACCTCGTTTTCAGTCCGTCTGTCCGCTGTACGCTGTAAGTCGACCGCTGTACGCAAAATCGTTTGAAGGCTCGTAGCACTCAAACCCTTTGAGCTATTAAATTGAAATTTTTTTATGAATAGACTGGGTAGGCCCCTTGAAGTGACCAAATTCTGAGGGGTAGGGGTTTGAGGGGGGGGGAGGGGGAAGCGTTTTAGATGGAAAATTTTGGTTTCTAGATCTCAGCAACCGCTTATGCTAAGAGGCTGAAATTTGGAATTTATATAGAGCTTCGATAGTGAACCCATTTGCAAAAAAATTTACGATATAGGTGAAGGGTTTTGGGAGTGGGGGGAAAAATAATGCGTCCGAAACCCAAAAAAGGCGAGATCGAGAGATTGTAAAATCCATATCTCCTAAACGGTTAATGTCGCAAAATTGAAGCTTAATGAATATCTGTAGGTATACTAGGAGAATAGATCGGAAACAAATTTTTGAGTAGGGGCACTGGCGTACGGGGGTGGGGGGTGAAAAACTTTAGATTACGATATCTCACGAACCGATTGCACTAAACAAATAAAATTTGGTTTGTGTATAAAGGTTGACAAATGAAGTTTGCTGAAAGTAAAATTTTTTAAGAGGGCGGTGGAGTATGAAAGTGTAGGGACTAGAATTTTTCTAAAAAATCACGTCTCATATCTCAAGAACCGTGTAAGATAGATGCTTCAAATTTTTACCAGAAGTAGGCCTAATAAACCCCTAGCAGAAAACAAAATTTTGTAAGTGTGGGCGTAGAGGGTGAGGGTGGGGGAGGGTAAAAAGGAAAAAGTTCCGATTTTTATATCTCGAGAACCTATAATGATATAAAGCTGAAACTTGGTATTTAGATAGAACTATATTAGTAGCATGTTGGAAAAATATAATTTTTTATAGGGTATATGGTACAAGGGTGGGGGGTGTTTTTCCTGTCTATAGAACGCCTTATGCTACAAAGTTGAAACTCGGTATGTTTATGGAGATCAACTAGAAAACTAATTTAGATAAAAAAAAATTTCAAATATCCATTGCCGTTCGGAGGGGGGGGGGCAAAAAAAATGATCAGTGAAAATGGAATGCATATATTTTCACGGTCTTCGTCATATCTATTAGGTCTTCCCAAATATTGAATTCATTTTTATTGTGCGTCTTCTTCATATAAATACCTAGAAAGTGTTTTCAGGATTTTTTAAAAAAAACATACTGCAGTCACGATCGGTTTGCAAGCCAATTGTAAGATACTCTAGATGAAATACTAAACCCCGATTTATATTGTAGTTGGGGTTAAAGTAGAATCAGGAGTACATTGTCCTTTCTTAGGGAATCTCATTTGGTTGGAACTCGAAACTAAAAGACAATATCATCAGTGTTCAATTTCATATCTATAACTAAGTAAGCTACCGAAAGTAAAATTTTCTATTTTGAAGGATTTTCACATGGGAGGTGCAAGAAGGACTTACTCGATTTCTAGCATACTTGTCCTTTTACCTGCAACAATTTAAAAATTAATTTGTACAAAATTTAAAATTCCTAATTTGAAGTATTCAAAGCTATCGGAAAATAATCTTGACCACATGTCTTAAGGACTGTTTGTATGGAAGCTACTCAAAGGAGTAGAATGATTTCGCTGACTAGTGAACTTTCACTCAAAACTAATTTGTATAAAATTCCGAATTTGTGGCTGAACGATTTCTTGAGATATAGTGAGTTCCGTTCCGCATTTTTGCAGGATTTTCGTATGGCAGCTACTCAAAGGACTCGCGGGAACTTTGATATTCGTTTGAAAAACCAACGTATACAAAATTTATAGTTGTAGCTTAAGGTGTTCCGAAGCTATTGGTCAATATTCTTGAACACGTAGACTTTTGTGTGGCAGCTACCCGAAGGAGTAGGACGATTTTGCCCGTTAACGAACTTAGCCTTACAAATTCGACCAAACAAACTTTTATTTTCATGGCGTTCAGTTCTCACTAAACTGAAAAAATCTCGCAAACCATTTTATGAATATTTCCGGAACTAACTATGTATAGTGAAATATTCATTAAAATATAATACATTATATTTTAACTTCCAGGAAGCACTCAGTAGCACAGGATGTTTCGCTATAGACTTCCTAAATGTGAAATTTGACATAATCCTACATTCAATAAAAAAAGCACTAATCGCGTTTTTGGCGTAAAATGACTATATATTAACAATCAGGACGATAATGCTAAGATTTTACACCACAAACAATCTCCTTATACCACTTTTCAAAAGACTAACAAAAAACTAAAACTAAACACAAATTTATTAGTTCAAATCAGATATTTTTAAATTGGGACTGCGTGATAGAATCGACGCGTTCGATGGAAATTCTCAAACCGAATGGCGATTTAAAACATTATATCAGTAACTTTCCTGGAAAAATTAAAACTCATAATTGTTCTTCGTAATCCCATTTTCATCCATTGAATGAAAAAAGAGAAGTGGCGGTTTTCTCCATAATTTTGTTAAAAATCTCCTTTTTGCTCCATTGATAGTAATACTAGGGGCCTCCATATTTGCTCCCTCATTGAGTTTTCCTCGAACTTCCTACTGGATAACTATCACCTACCTACCAGAGTTCTGGTGTTTCCTGTTTTTGTATACCACAACAAACTTGTTCATCCATAAAGATCAGTTCAGTAATGTCTCTGTCTCGTCTAATAGAATTCTGTAAGAAGTCCTAAATAGTATTCCTGTTAGATGGATTAAAGGTAACTGAGACGCTTTGGTATTCCAAAATCATAACTTTTCCGGAGAAACGCTTGTGAGGTACCAGTTGTGATCTATCTTTCTAAAGAGTAATCACTTCCCTCTTAAATGGTGTCCAACACCCTTACCTTAACTATAGACGTCTCAATTTCAATAAAGTAGATTTCCAACCCTTCTGTTTGCAAGTGCATACCCCCTTCACAAATAATTCGAATTACATTCACTGTAATTGAGTTTACCTCCCAAATTGAATTGACTCAGCCGAAGTTGTAATCTGCTGCTATCTATAATTAATTAGGCATTTCCCTTGATGACCATTCAAAAGTCGTGTGGAATTGAATCCCAAAGGACTTTATTTTTTTTTATCCTCTTTCGGTTCGCTTTTAATCAATTAAACCCCTTCATTTACCGTAAAGTCTGCAAAAAGAAAGCCAACGCGGTTTTTCGTTTGGTTTTCCTAATCCGGTTTTTGCCTTTTGTTTCGAACCGAAGTCCGGCCGGGTTTTGTTGGTTGGTCCCCGCGAGCTTATATTTTTCATTTCCATTGGGAGAAAATTGAAGGAAAACGGATTCTTACTTTACAGTTGAATCCGAAAAGGACATAAAGTTGCCGAACCCGACAACTTTTTTATTTACTTGTTGGATTTGGAAAGGTCACCTTTTTGATATCGCAATGGTTGGGTTAAAATCTACCAGGTTTGCGGGATAGTTGTTTTTTAAAGAACTCTTGGGAATGATAGCATCTTAAGCCTTGTATTTGTTTCTAGCAAGTTATGCAACTGAACTTAATTCGCTTCTTTTAAGCTACTATATGTAGTAGCTCACAATCCAAACTTTATTTTACGACAGTTCCCAGAATAAACTGATTGTCAATTTTGAATAAAAAATACCATCCTATTTCGCAAGGATATTCCGATAGATAAATCGCAGCCATATTGGTTGAGTCTTGGAAAAATAAATGAGGGAAATCGAATCCGATTGTAAGCCACGTACGAAAACAAATGTGTCACGAGGGAGTTTCGGGAAACTGAGGCGATGTAATAAACTGTATTACAGAGCCCCGAACTTCCTGAATGCTAATACAGGAAACTGAGAAATGTCTAGGGATAAGTTGCCGAGTAGGAGCAGAACAGGAAGAGGTTCTCTTAGTCTGAAGGTGAATAGTCGAGCGTAACTCAAATGAGGGTAGTCAAGAATTTTTTAAAATCATTCGATAAATAAATAACAACGGCTGGATATTTTGCAATTTCTGTTGCTTATATTTAAACGGCAGTGTTCGTGCCTTTGGCATGAATATGTGCATTTTTGAGGCTTTCACTACGTTAAACAATAAAAATAAAAATAACTCGGACATTTTGGACGACAATTGACCTTACCTTAGTGGTGGACAAAACGACATGAGTCTGCTCAACGGATGACTCACCTGGACTCATGCAGCCTTACATAAAGAATTATTTTCAAATGTCTGTTTTGTAGTCAAGGGTGACGATATTAAAAGTTAAAATGAAAAGCAAATATTTCCCATCTTCTCCTCAAGAATGGTAAACAATCCAACCTCTTCTGCATTTAGTAAGTGAAAAAGACTAAAGTATCAGATGATCAGTTGTGTAGAGTGGTACAATTTGCAGTACGTTATTCGCATATACAAACTACTTATGTATATGTAACTCAGGTGTACTTGTTGAGTGAGAGGTAGAACAGAATTTAACTGATCAACGATCGATATTCCACAATGCATATGTAAATCCTTTCCAACAGTCCGCGACGATTACGGCATACTTCGTAGAGTTTATTTGACACCATGGATACATATTACATACATAACAAATTGATGACGATCATGATTCGATGAACATCCCAGATGGCATAGTATTTTTAGTAAAACAAAGAAAAAATAACGATTTACAACAGTCATAACCTCAAATTCGGCACGATGAGTAAAAAGTGAATGTTCCCAGTCTGAATTTTTCTATCTTAAAGGACTTTGTATTGGCAATGCGAATTACGTGCGATGTTGTGAACAATATTGTAACCAATACGTCTAGTTTTCGCCTGTAAAACGAAATTATGAAATCGCGCCGTATTCCCTAAAGCGAAATGCGTTTTTCTGCTTGCTCAGGCCGCGGTCCGATTACGCTTTCTGCGCTTTTAGCGCGCCTACACTCGGTCCGAATTGCGCTCACAACGCATACGATTTGCATGGAGGGGTAATTTTCTGGCGCTTACACTGCTTACGGTTTCGAGGATAGGCACTGTGAGTAGTACACTGTGCACACACAATCGGTCCGAATTGTAAGCGACATAAGCGTACCAACAATTCGGACCGAACGTAAGCACTGTTAGTAATGTAAGCACCATGAGCGTAATTCGGTCCGCGGCCTAAGAAGACGTGCCAACTGCCAAGTGTCACTTTACAAGGTCTATCAAAAGTAAAATGGCGGCACCTTAAATGTTGCGTGTTTCTTATGTGCCTTCATTATGCTGTGTGCAAACAATGTTCTAATACAATATACCTATTTACAAAACCAAAACATTTCTTCCACCGAACGCGTTAAAAAACCATTTGCTATCTCCAGACCATTTTGACCCGATTTTCTCCTAGTTTTTGTAGTTTCTTTGCTCATTGTTTCTTCTTATGTGCCCACAAAACTGAAAATGTCGATGGAATGTATGCGGAGTTGGAGCGGGAGGATGCTTATGGCAGCGCCCAGTTGTTTCTTTGGAAGAACTCTCTCAAGTAGAAGTCGTAAACTGTGGAAAAAGTGCGGCTGCCAGATGAGATGAGGGTCTACAAGTGGTGAAATTTTAATGGGCGACTTGTGCCTCGCATATAATTCATATGAGGTGGAAAGACTAGAATCTAGCATGTGGCCCACTAACAACAAGAATGTGCTCTATATAATTTTTTTTTCTACACTAAGTTGTGGCTAATCGGTTGGCTAGCCAATTTACTTTTTTTTTGCAATAATTTAATTATGTTTTATTTTACTCTTAATAAACTCTTGAGATTGAGTGATAGCCTGTTGGAAAGTCTTTTAGCTGGAATTTACTAGCGTCCAAATTTAATTTGAAATTACGAAAAATTGGAGTGAGAGAAGCCAATGGTGGTGCGAAATTTGGGCCGTCGATTGCTAACATTTCGCATTATGTATAATCTAGATGTTGAGATTGCGATTTTAAATAATTATCGAGTATTTATACAACATCAATAATTACATACATAATTTGAAATTTATCTAGATGTGGAATGCCACAAAGATGTTATTTAATTTTATGGCAGTTACCGAAACAAGAGGTCTTCTCCTTTATGAACTCATGAACTAGCTTACGAATGGCTAGTTTTGTGGGAGAAGATCTCAGTAATCAGATTTAATTTAGAGTTAGGAGTAAGGTAGTGAAAATATGTGTTTACTTTATATCAGCAATCATGAGCAACAGTCTACTTGTTGTGCCTTTTCAGGACGAGATTTTGCACTAGATTTGAAGAAATACGGTGATATCACCAAATTAGATATGTCTGTTCTATAATTATATTTCATAATATTCAGTACATTGTTCACTGTCAAACGTGTGAACAAAAATTCAATTGAATTTCTTTATTCTTTTATTTTATTAGACTATACCATACAGATTAAATTTAATTTGTAATAATTTTTCCTTAGATCTAATATCACACTCACGCTAAGCCGAAATTATATAATTTCTATTGCTGAGTATTTTGGAACAAAATCACGATCGAAATAACTTAATTTTCCATACTGGTGCATCACCAAATCCTATGTTATTGTGAATGCACATGTCACTTTCATTTTCATTTATCATTAGTTTTGTAAGTGTAGGGAACGTAAACGTGAAATATTAGTTCATATTACATACGGTATTTAAATAAGAGTAAGAAACGTGAAATGATTCTTCAGTTTTCTTTTTCTGTACTACCACTTTTCATAACTAAACACTGAATTGAAGCTGTCAAAAGAAATCTACATAATAAACAGTATGAGCAGTTTAACGTTATTTCGAAATCACTTGATTTCTGTTCAGTATCAAATGTACTATAAGCGGGTCTTTAGTCGTGCACTTCTTCACGGCAAAAAATGTTATACTAAATTTCAACAAAAAATGGGTTACATAATAGACCAGCCCAACTCCAGGTTAATTTTTAATTTCTTCAAAAGATTGAAACCGAGCAAGTAATTTATCAGGTGTTATTATTTAATATGCTTTGTGTTACAGTTTTTCTAATTTTTCAAATATAAAACTCAACCCTGACTTTATTATGACAATGTAATTTGCCAGGGTTATATTATAATCGCATTTTATTGCTTACGTTTTAATATTAAATGTGTTACATTTTAATATTTTTGCTACCAAATGAAGGATATGTTATGTAAAATAGAAAATAATAAAAGAAAATATAGAAAATTGCGATAATCAATTTTTATTTGGTAATATGTAGAAAAAAAATAAATCACACTCAAAAAATGAAAAAATAAAAAATAAATTACATTCAATACTTAAAACTATAATCTTAAACTTAAAACAAATATGGAACTAAAATATATTCTTTCTCGTTTTCAAAATATCTTTCAAAAGATCGTTTACACTGTAAATCTAAATAGTTAACAAATAAACATTCAGTCGTTTTTTTAATCTCTCTACTGTTAAGTTTTTCATTAATTTGTAAAATATCATAAAGAACTAATCACAAATAAGACTCTTCATTTACGTGTATTATATTCTTAATTTTTCCATACTGATTTAAATTTTTTAAAAATAAAAATTATTCTTTTCTGTAATGAAAACCTGGTTCGATTTCGAACCAGTTTGTACAATAACAATTAATCAAGTCACGGATTTCAGATAATTCAGGAAACGATCTTATAAAATGATCAGAAATTTGAACTGGCAAATTTGAGAAACTGTAAACTTCTTTTATTTTTCCGTACATTTTTCTTTCTTCAAATATATTATGGCACATTGTTTCAGACATCATACTTTGGTGACGAAAGGAAAGTGTCTTACATATGTTTTTGTAATTGCTTATGTTTGCATTTGTTCTTGTAAAATAGCGATGTTTTGCTTCGTATCGCAGGCAACACGTATGCAACAAAGGTCCAAGTTTCAATATTATATCAGGATAGTGAGTTAATAGATGATGTTTTGGTAATAAGAGTAAATTGTAATTATGTAAAATGCAATCTAGATTTTTGATTATAAATGGCACAGCTCCCTCTAGGATATCGTGCATGATATCTACATTACAGTTATCAAATATATTGTAATAATGAATATCGTTAAGAATGCAATAATGTTTGATATCATAATTTGTGAAAAGAGCCTTTTTGTCTGTAAATAATTCTTTGTATACTGAAATACTTCTCAATTTATCTTGATTTTGTCTTACTAACTTACGACATTCTTCTCTATTAGCGGTACAAATTCGACAAAAGTAGTGTCCTCGTAATGACTGAATAAAGCCTAAAGCACAATTAGCACCTAAGTTATCATGAGACAATGCCACTAATGTACCCCTAATATTGCAGATTTTATTTTCATGTTCAATGTTGATTCCAGTTTCTTCTAATTCTAGGATATCTTTTACGATAGGTTCTAACACATTATTGAATGTGATGTTATTATTTTTTATATCATTGCTGAAAAACAGCGCAACTAAGTACATATTGTCCAACTTTGAAGTAAACGGATATGGTAAGTTCCTCAAGGAAAAATATATGGCACCTATTTTATAGATTGTCTTTCTGCTACCTAGTGCATTGGACACTTCAAAGTCGTCAAAGAAAATTTGTATTTGTAATGCGTTTTTGTTTTGCGCAAAAAAGGAGGAACCTTTAAACGAAGAAGCACAGCAAAATAGCTCGAGAATATTATCGTTACAAATGTGATTGTTATTAAAATACATGTTCTTAAAATTTACATTTTTGAAAAGAGTTATTATTATAGTAGCTTTAATCGATACGTACTGGAAGGTACACTGAAGAAAAACAGTTTTATAAATGTTTTGTTTACTATCAAACCTTTTGTCCCATCTACTACCCAAATTTACTTCTGCTACTTTAGTGTAAAACTCATTTTTTTGAATAGCATTTTTCCTTTTGTAATATGAAGATAATGCATATGCATATGATAATGCATTCAAGGTTACTGTATCGTAATTTGAAATGATTTTTCCAATATTACTGTTACTAATATTTTTGTCAGATGCCTTTAAATAAGATATTCTATAATTATTATTTTTCATAATAAAATCAGTTAACTTTTCGAAAAAATTTGTGATGTTATTTTGAGAAATATTAAGCGCCATAAGTTCATTTGTCAAGTGTTGAACGTCTCTTTTCTCGACTGGTGGCAACATCAAGCTCTTGTGATGTTTCTGATTATTTCCAAGTTTTCGGTTGAAGGAATATTATCATAGCAGTAATTTTTAATAGACATATCTTGATTGGGCTCAATACCATTCTTTCGACTTGATTCAAAATGCTTAGCATATTTTGCGTGGCGTCTAAGCTCACTAAATGAAGAAAATTCAGAGCCACATTTAGCATCAATAATACATTTTAGATTCAGATTTCGATTAGATGTTACGAAGTGGTCATATTGTGAATGAAATATTATGTGATTTATAGTCTTATACTTTTTGTTACAAATAAAGCAAAACATGATTTACAATCCTTCAGATATATGATTAAATCGACCATAAACTTCTAGTAAGTTGGCGGATGGTTTTGTAATATCAATTTCAAATATAAAAATACTTATAAATTTGTAAAAGTTTGATAAATTAGCATCAAGCTCAAAAATTAGCAAATTAGCAAAAACATACTCTAGATGAAATACTGAACTCCGATTTATATTTTAGTCAAAAAAAATGAGGAGTGCACATACAATTATTGCACGACCTTTTATTTACAGGTAGAAACTATTGTATAGTTACAGAAACGAAACTTCCGAATATGATGCAAATCGAATGAGTCCTCCGTGTAGCAGCCTACAAAAGTCCTTCAAAAATGTATATAAGTTACAGAATCCACTATAACTCTAGTACAAGTTAAAGCAGGGATTCAAAATTTTACAGGAATTAGTTTTATATCAAAAGCAAGATTGATTTCATTAATTAGCGCAATCCATCAACTCCTTCGGATAGCTGTCATACAAAAGTTCTTCAAACACGTGTTCACCAATATTGAACGATAACTTTAGAACGCTTTAAGTTACGACTGTAAAATTTTGTATACGTTGATTTTATAATAGTCGCAGCTGAAGGTATTAATATGAAAAATATCCCGTAAGTCCTTCATGTAGTTTCCATACAAAAATTCTGTAAAAATGTCCCAACTTAATTTATGGAACTCACTATAACTCAAGAAATCGTTTAACCACATCCATCGAGTAGCCACTATACAATAGTTTCTACCTGTAAATAAAAGGTCATGCAATAATTGTATATGCACTCCTAATTCTTTTATATAATCCCAACTAAAATATAAATCGGAGTTCAGTATTTCATCTAGAGTATCATACGATTGGCTTGCAGCCGATCGTGACTGCGTTATGTTTATACTCTAGATGAAATCATATAGAGTATTATAAGTTTAATCCAGCCCAAAAGTTTGTAACGCATAGAACCAAGCCTCGGACGAAAAAAAGTAATATGTTATTTTTTGTTTATTTGTGGCGAAAAAACTCAAATCCGCTTGACGTCCGTCCGTCCTCCCGTCTGTCCGTGAACACGATAACTCAAGAACGCCTTCACCTAGGATCTTGAAATTTTGAATTTGGATGTTTGGTTGAATTTGTAAGGCTAAGTTCGTTAACGGGCAAAATCGTCCTACTCCTTCGGGTAGCTGCCATACAAAATGTCCTTAAAACACGTGTTCAAGAATATTGGTCGATAACTTCAGAAGGGTTTAAGCTTTGACATTGAAATTTTGTATGTGCTATTTTTCCAATAGTTGGAGCTAAATATATTATTATGAAAAAAATCCTATTAGTCATTCGTGTAGCTGCCATACAAATATCCTGTCAAAATGTATTCACTTAATTTACGAAACTCACTATAACTCAAGTAATGTTTTAGCTACAAATTCGAAATTTTGTACAAATTAGTTTTGAGTGAAAAGAAAGTTTGGCTTTACTAGTCAGCGAAATCCTTTTACTCCTTCTGGTAGCTGCCATACAAAATGTCCTTAAAACTCGTGTTTAAGAATATTGGCCGATAACTTCAGAAGGGTTTAAGCTACGTCTTTGAAATTTTGTATGTGTTATTTTTCTAATAGTTGGAGCTCAATGTATGATTATGAAGAAATCCTATTAGTCCTTTGTGTAGTTGCCATACAAATATCCAGTCAAAACGTCTTCACTTAATTTACGGAACTTACTATAACTCAAGTAATCTTTTAGCTATGCATTGGAAATTTCGTACAAATTAGTTTTGAGTAAAAACGAAGTTCGAGTTTACTAATTAGCGAAATCCTTCTACTCCTTCTGATAGCTGCCATACAAAATGTCCCTAAGACACGTGTTCAACAATATTTTTCGATAACTTTCGAACGCTTCAAGCTACGAATTTGAAATTTTGTACACGTAAATGGTTCCAAGGAAAAGGATAAATATGTAAGCATTCGAGTGAGTCCTTCCTGCACCTCCCATATGAAAGTCCATCAAAAAGGACATTTTTTTTCGATGACTTACCCAGTTCAAGATATGAAATTAAACACTGAATATTGTTTTTTAGCTTTGAGTAGCAATCTAATGGCAGTCCTTAATAAAGGACATACAACATGCACACACGTAATTCTACTTTATCCCCAACTACAATATAAATCGGAGTTCAGTATTCATCTAGTTTTTTTGTTTTTTTGCTCCAATAATGCTATACAATACTTTTAAGTACTTGATATCAGCCATTGTTGATCTCTGACTATCGCAAATAATAAGTGACAATCGAATACCGATCTGGTCAAAGTATCAACCTTCTCAGGTTAAAAGCAGACCTTTCAGAATTAAAACATAGATCAAGCTCCAACATGTTCCTTGTTATGACGAAATTACCATTTCTAACCTCATGAAATTAAATTCTAATCATTCTGATATTCGTCTCTAAGACAAATGAGACTACATTCTAACTTATGCGAGTTAAATGTCTGTTTTCAATTATAATTTGTTACATTTTAACCCAAAAAATATTGGATTTTAATGTAATTTTCTCTCGTTATTGAAAACAAATATAAAGATATTAAAAAAAAAATATGGACGTAACCTAAAGCTGAGGTTAAAAAAAAAATTCTGAAATTTTTTGCCGTGTTGTATTTGATACCAAATACACCAATAGTATTGCTTCAATTATGAAATCAATGTTTAGGTATGGCGATGGTTTTAGAAAGTATTAAATTGTTCGACCGTCTTGCGACTTAAAGTAAAAGGCGTTTGTTATCAAAACTAATCGAATCACTTTCAAAGAATTAACTGAACATCCATCTGTTTGAATTCAATATCAATAACATTGTCGTAAAGCAATATGCGCAACAGACACGTTACTCCATGGAGTATCATGTTCAGAGTTATTGATGAACCATGTAAGCTTAAAGTGAATTCCCTGAGGACGACCCAAAAGTCTACTCGTTAGGATGAATTCATGAACATAGATTGCTTGTAATACGTAAGTAACAAAAGGACGCGATTACTAAATTTAATAGTGGCCGTCGCCATCTAATGATTGTATCACCATCGTCAGACCATTCTTGAAAACCTGAATAACTCGCTACGGACTACAACTAATCATTAGGTGAGTCATGTAGTCCTGCATCGATTCAAGGTTAATTCGAACATAGTAATTTGACTTTACTGTACTCCATATCCTAACTATTGATTTTTGGAACCTTTTCCGAGCAATTTCGACGTACCGATGGGTTGGTCAAGTCTCAAGTACTCGCATTAAATTCGGACTGAAGCGTAGTTCAGCTCTCCTCGCTACCATACATCTAAGGATCTAAATAGAACGAGATTAAAAAAAAAATAGGCACTAACTGTCTGTTGCTATCATCTCATCATCGTATACTCCGAAAATCGTCCATTGTCTTATATGCCCTGAAGGTAGCTACCATTTGGGAGAATGATGCTGGTCAGTGGTGAAGCGAAGAAGGACCGTTGGTTTTCTTACAAGATGTGAGTCTTTTTATGGTAAAAGAGTAACAATAGGACAAAAAGTATCATATTTCGTGTACTGAAGGCTCCTAAGCAAAGTGTACGCAGATCACGTAGTTTAATTTGCTCAGCCTAATGGCAATTAATGAGAACTTCATGGAGATAATTTCGAAGAGATGGGTGTCTCTGTAATTTGTTTTGCCTTCAGTTTGCGTTCCTCGCCTCTCTTCCGCTAACGCTGTATTTTATATTTCTCTTGTAATGTGGCAAATCTTGATTCATGATGGCTGGAAATAAAAAAACACATCTGGCAGAAAGGATATTTTTCTTCATTTTCGTGTTTCGGAATGTAAGGTGTGCTTGTATGTAGGCCGGGATGTTCTTTGATGGCGTACAACTATTTTGTGGAATAATTCGTTTAACATCACAAGACATTAATTGCAGCAGGCGTGCATGATACTATCTGCGATAAAACAAAGTGAGAGGAAGATGATTAAAGTGAAATTGGAGATCGGGCATTTTTTTTTGTTTCACTTATTTAAGCTTTGTTCTTGGAGTTAGCTTCCTGTACGCGATATAGAAAAATTTTCGAAAAATATGTGCATCACACTTAACCCACTATAACTGAAACTAAACGAATCCTTAAAATTTGTTAAAATAAATTTGCTTCTATGGTAGCTTCTCACCATGAAAAATTCCATTTTCATATGAATCCTTGAGAATTAGTTTTCAGTTCAAATTAAAATGAAATGAACATTTATTTTTTATTTATCTAGATCCAGGTACAAAATTTTATGGGAACAATCAGTGTCCTTTCCTTCGGGCAGCTGCGGCTGTCAAAATTCCCAAACAATGAGAATTGAAGAAAAGCTCAGGACACGCAATTTTTCGTCTTCAAGTGAAGTATTTTGTCATGTTGTTATTCTACGTATGGACTTTTCTTTAAATTCATATAAATGATCTCTTCAATAACAGTATCTAAGATTATAATTTTTCTACTTAAACCACGGGGATAAGCCTAGAGATAGGTGGCATTCTAGTAAAAGACTGGACCCGATTAGCTACTTCGCCACCGAGGATCAATTGCAAAAATACACAGTACTTTACAGGAACGTCGTCGTTTAAATGCGCCTTTTTTATAATTTTTTAATGCATTCCGATTTTATTTGTATTCGAAACTTGACTGAAAACTAGTAAAATTACGCGCAAATTATTGGCAGATATCTTTAAAAGACGCCATTGTAAAAAATACCGTGGAATTGTCAAAACCCGCTTCCCGCTGTCTGAAGTCAAAGTAATAATTCGTAGCATCCAGAACTTCCACAAACGCATAAAACGGTCCAACCAAATAGATCCCCATATGGCGCCACAATTTTCAAATATTTGTGTAAACACCACGATCCCTCTATAAACATAATACTAAATTTTCAATTTTATTATTTTCGCGGAAGTCTATGCTGCCTTACTATTGACCCTGCGATCCATTTGATTATTGATTTGTAGTCTTAATCGATAGTTTCACATGCGCGCTTCATAACTATATAAGTTCAATTGAAAGGGGTACCTATCATCAAAGTGTGTACGAGTACCTATTTACAGAAAATTGTAATACTAGATCCGGCTAAGCCCAGCGAAACACCTTGGAATTAATTTCTCGTACAAGCAAAGCTCATGTTGTTTCTGGGTTGAAAATTTGTAAACACAGTCGTTCTGTATTCACTACATTACATTATCTAATTTTTTTTTTCCGAACTCCATATTGGAGAAATTGTGTTCTGTCTGGTACGCGCTAAATATACATATTTCATTGGACTCGATTTATGGTCTTGGGAAGAAAGAAAAGTAAAATTACACGTATGTGAGTATCAAGCTTATAACACTCCTTGAGATCTCTTCGAATGTTCTGTTCAGAAATACAGAAATATCTACACACTAGGTATCTACGCGTAAACGAGCTCGTAATATGATGACATTCCGCAAGATGGGAATGTAAAATACCAGAAAACATACGGTGCACTGTGCAACTTGTAAAATAGAAAATTGATATGAAAAATAATATTTTTAGATAGGTATCTATCTATATATGCACTAGTATAGATAAGAATCAAACCGCTGCACCCCGAAGAAAGAAATTTTGGCAGAATATTTGCTTTATGCCGCAGATACGGTTTAAAATTTCACCCTTAGGGGGCAAGAAACAGTTAAAGCTGTTGTTTTTCTATCCTTAATATCCCTAAGCCCAATAATGATCGCCTGGATTCTCACTTTTACAGGTTAGTTATTTAAACGTATTATATTATTAAATTAGTTATCGGAGTGAAAAAGGGTAAACAATTCTTACCGAATTTCTCAATTCTTCTTAGGACCCTTTTCTTTCTGCTTTAAAAGTAATGTCAAGATTTTCCCCCTATTTCACACCCATAGGTTAAATATACTTTAAGAAATACATCTCTCCGTCCGGATGAAATATCAAATTCATTTTTCCGTCATTATTTCATTTTTTTTCCACGAATACCGCAGTATCCCACAGTGCGGATGCGGATGATTCTACAAAGTGATTCTGAATATTTTCGATATTCAAGCTCAAAGAAGTCACAACAGCCAAAGTATATTTTCACGAATTTCTCAATATATATTTTATCCGATGAGATATCGATTTGTTTTTTCTTCTAAAAACTATTTTTAATGCGAAAACTAATTTCGTAATTTTTTGATGACATTTGGAGAAGTCTTTACGAACTGTGACTACGTAAGATCAGCTACGATAGACCAACGCTTTCGCGGAACTGGTGCTGAATAATGAGATTTTACTAGAGCTCAATCAGTCCATATATAGTGGGTACGATCTGAAAACTATTTATTTGTAATATTATGCATAACTCCTCATTAATTTTGGTACTTCCGCAATTACAGACGTGATGAAGATTAATTGATGATTGATTTCATTGCGTCATTGAATAACCTCGTAGTTTTAGCGAACGATTTAATAATATTTAGGTATAGAATAATTTCTGTTAGTACTACTATTCATTATATTAGTATAATCCATTGGCATTCCACCGGTATTCCATCAGAGCCCCCCTTCAAACTTCTGCAATATTTCTAGTACTTTGACTAAATTTTGTTAAGCCTATTTCATTCAGTACTGAACAGAGATACTGCTTCTGAATTCACAGTATTAATGGGAAAATTTTAAAATATGTAATAATACAAAAATTTCTTTATGTGGTTTTCTACAGCAGTTTTTTAATAGTGGTTATTTTACTTTATTATTTCAATAATACAGTATTGTGATCGACTTATTTACTAAACTAGTAGAGCATAAACCTGCAAAAAAAATGTCAGTCCGTCTGTCCACCCAAACCCTTTGACTTATTAAATGAAAATTTTATTGTTGGATGAACTGGGTTGACCCCTTAAAGTGGTAACTTTTTGAGTGGTGAGTGCGAGCGTTTTAGGTGCAAAATTTTGGTTTCTCCATCTCAGGAGCCGCTTACGCTAGAAAGCTGAAATTTGCAATTTATACACAGCTTTGATATTGGAGCTATTTGTAAAAAATGGTCGATATAGGTGGAGAGGTACACGAGTGTGGTAAAATACAGTGCGTCCAAATCTATATCTCCTAAACGATGAAGGCCAGAAAGTTCAATATTGGTGATAGTTTCAAGGTATATTAGGAGAATAGATCGAAAATAAAATTTCGCGGAGAGGTAGTGGCGTGGGGGACAGGGGTGATATTTCCCGAACCAATTACATCAGATAGATGACATTTGGTTTGTGTTTATATATGGACAAAGAGAGTTTGCAGAATATATTTTTTTTTAGAATGGTGGTGAAGCATGGAAATGGGGGGATAAGAACTTGGAATAAAGGTAGTGTTATTGTGGTGGTACGTTCTAAAATTTTACAACAGGAGAAGTATGGAGGTGGGGTGTGTTTTTCTCATCTCTAGGCTTATGCCAGAAATTTGAATGTGTGGTGGGTATGTGTAAATATATTTTTGTTTGTTTGGTGTAAAAAAAAAACTTCATATATCCAATGGCGTGCGAAAAATAGTAGTAAAAATAGTGTGCATAAATTTTAATGAATTCCTATCCTATCTTCCACAAACCAACTTCAGATTTTTTTGATATTCCACCCCCCAGACGTGCAAAGAGATTGCATACATTTTTTATGAAATCCAACATAACTCTTAGATCTTTACATCCTCGGGCTTTCTGTATAATCGCCTAAAAATTGGTTTCACAATTTTTGAATATTTAACCGCACACCGCGTATTAGGAGATTGCAAACGTTGTTTACAATTTGCGTCATATTTTGGTATTCCAACGTTTTGTTCCGGAGGACAATTTTTCGTAGTCTCGTAATCGGCGAGCTAAGATCTCATACATTTTTATGGAACATGGTTCTCATTCATCTCGGAAGGTGGGATTTATTTCTCTATGGACCGGAAAAACGGACTATATAGTCAGGGCCTTAGCCATTGTGTGATTCAGAAGCAATTTTTCTCCTTCGCAATGCGGCCTGCTAGTCTTCCTTCAAAGGCTACTAAATCACCCAAAGAATGTGTTTAAATTGTTTAACTCTTCAGCAACAGTATTCCCATTTCAAAGTAAATAAACAAACATGAAATATATGCAAACATATCCATATATCGCCAAAAGTATTCCGCAAAAGTTCCCGAAATAATAACGCCTTAAGTTATACATTCTTCTTTTCACGAGTGGAATGACTCCTCCGATTGCGAAACACAAGACAAAATAAAAGTTTAGTCATAAAAACAACGACAACAACAACAGCACCAGTAAAAGCTAAAAGACTTTCACCCAAAGAAAGAAGCAACAGTTTTTCCGCTTTTCCTCGACACTCGGATGAAATAAAAGTGACCAGCTGCTGATTCATTAGAGTGCTTCGAATATATTACGAGTATCTGACGGTTGTCAGTCGCTTTTTCGACTATTGTTCAAGCAAAAATTAGAGGCTGACATCATTTTATGGTCACTTTAGTGCGCCCCTAATTTGCTTGGATTCCGAAAGGACACGATGAAAAATGACTTGGGTTCCGTTGGTGTCACTTATCAAGCTAGGCTGGGATCTTTAAATGGGTATCTTGCGTGCACGACCATTTTTTTTTTCACTTAGACCCGCACCACCATCGCCAAATTACGGTTCTCATATCCACCCAAACCTCCGAATTTTCTGACCGAATATGAGGCAACTACATAAATCCTTTTTAAGCCGAATACTTTCACCTTTCTGACTCCCTCTCAGTTTGTTATTCTTGTAATTAACTTACAAAAACACCGATCGTTCGGTCTTCGCACGCCACTTTTATGCTTTCATACTCGTACCCTACTCTACCCTGACCACGAATCACTTTAATTTACGGATGATCCGTTGGCACATCCCTTAGCGTATGATCTATCTGGCGGTCAATTTTTGGAAATAGCCGGAAATGAAATTTAAAACAGGAGGAGATATTCGTACTAAGCCGCCGAGCTTTTATTGATTGTGGCAGATACCTAAGACAAGTTGACCTCATTATAGACAAAAGGTAAATTTATCTAACAGAAGGCTGTGGAGTTCTTTTAGCGATTAGTGGAATGGGTGCACCATTCGCAGGGCCAAAACACCAATCATCCATTCTAATTAGACAAGGGGCACGACAATTATCTTGTCTAAAATGGACGTCTATTGACGGCCAGGTGTTGCGCTTATTGACGTTCGCCAGAGAGAAAGCTGGCCGACGATGTCAGGCAAATGCGATCCGAAAATAGTATTTGAACGGCGTGGTGGCGAAGGAGAAGCAGGCATAGGGAAGTAATTTTCTATAAAAGAAATTCTTGCGAGCATTTGATGTGTGCTCTTTTTTTAATTTTAGCCAAGAAATTTAATGAGTGCAATACCGTCCCGCAAGTTGGCTCAACTTTTCATCAATGACCCATCAAAATGTGCAATGTACACAACGTCTCAACTACTACTCATACGACTTGTTGAGGTCCTTTGATTAATGGTCACTTCTATGGCGACGTCCTCACAGTCTGGAGTGCAGTACTTACCACGGGCATGAAGCCTTTTGGTTGCACAACGGTCATCAATATTCCACTAATTACGACCTGCATCGCAAAAAGCAAGCGAAAAGTTTATGCGATGGAAAATAATGGTTTGATGGCCGGCCGCTATGTTTTAGAGGTGCTGGCGTTCATCGCGAGTTTGACATTTATTTCATGTTCGACAATTTATTGTACGCAAATTACAGCTATCCGAAATGTGGTAGCGTAGCACTAATCGTTTTATGACCTACAGTGAGTCACAAAGAAAAAGAGCCACCTATTGTACCACAAAGTATTAGCGAAAAATTTATTGAAAAACACCTTAGATTAAAAAAAATTGTATGTATGTACTTTTATTACATGAAGTTCAATATTTATTTTAATAATGTTTTTTTTTATTTTTGTTGTTACTAAAAAAAATTAATAAAAAGTAAAAATTTCCAAAAAATATAGGTCACAAAGAAAAAGAGACACTTCAAAAAACGTGAAAAAAAATTATAAAAATAGGTTGTTAATATTTGGTTGGTCCGCCTTTAGCAGCAATAACTGCTTGCAGTCGTTTTGGCATCGACTCTAATAGCTTACATGTGTAAGTGGAAGGAATTTTTCGCCTCTCCTCTTGTAAGGCATCCAGAAGATCCTTTTCCGAAGAAATGTTGTGCCTCCGTATATTTTTGTCCAGAATGGCCCATAAATTTTCAATTATATTTAAGTCCGGAGACTGGTGGAACATCCAGCACATGCGGACAATTATAGATTAGCCATAAACGAGCATTATGTGATTTGTGTTTCGGGTCGTTATCCTGGTAATACGAAAAATCGCTTTCAATCCCCAACTTCTGGACACATTCTTTGACATTTTTTTTTAAAATGTCAATATATCCATATTGGTCCATGATGCCATCAACTTGTTTAAGATTTCCAGTACCAATACCCGCCATACAGCCCCAAACCATTACTAAACCCCTACCATGTTTTACAGTGGGTGTAAGGTTTTGAGGTTGAAGCTCAGTGTTTTTTTTCCGCCACACCATTTGCTTTCCGTCTGATCCAAATAAGTTAAATTTACTTTCATCTGTAAATAAAACCTAACAAAAACTGCTACCCATTGATTTCCCCAAACGGATGGAGTT
Source organism: Beris morrisii (assembly GCA_951812415.1). Classification (NCBI taxonomy): domain Eukaryota; kingdom Metazoa; phylum Arthropoda; class Insecta; order Diptera; family Stratiomyidae; genus Beris; species Beris morrisii. The sequence goes on along the minus strand of OX638312.1, from coordinate 143,339,854 downwards.
TTGCAATTGGCTCCTTGAACGACAAATAGATGACGACAATTTTTTCAACAATATTCTGTGGACGGATGAGTCCCAATTTACCAGAGACGGTATCACAAACTTCCACAACCTACATACGTGGGCTGAGAGCAATCCACACACAAGAAGAGCGGCATCATTTCAGCGTCAATTTATGGGCAGGTGTGATTGGTGACGATTTACTTGGACCTATTAGGCTTCCGCGTACTCTAAATAGCTCCAAATACTTACAGTTTTTATCAAATGATCTACAGGACTTGTTGGATGATAATCCACTGGTTCGATTGGCTTCCATGTTTTACCAACACGATGGTGGTCCTGCTCATTACGGCCGACAGATCACAGATTGGTTAAATTCCAATTATAGCAATCGCTGAATCGGTAGAAATGAACCGATACACTGGCCTGCAAGATCTCCTGATCTTACTATTATGGATTTCTTTGTATGGGGACGGATGAAGGACCTTGTCTACGCAACGCCAGTAGAAACATTGGAAGATCTAAATATCAGGATCGATGCGGCAGCAATAGAAGTAAGGCAGCAGTTGAGGAATATGATTACCAAGAGAACACTCGGCAAACGAGCTTTAGCGTGCATTCAAAATGAAGGTGGCCATTTTGAACATTTATTATAATAAAAATATTTGAAATAAAAACCATTATTAAATTCTTTCAATTCAAGCAAGTAGCGTAGATCAACATGCACATGCACTGATTTTTTAAATATTTAATTTTTATGCGATATGTATTTTTACCTATTACTTCCAAAATGTTAATCGTAACTAATACATATGTATGCAGCCTTTGTAGGTAATAATACGGCTCATAAAAAAATAAAATTAAAATGACATTTTTATAATGGGGTTTTCTGAGAAAAACTACATTGATCACTGAATTTTTAGGGTTGACGTAGCAAAAATCTGTGTTTTCGAGTAAATATCTCAAGATTGGGTGCAGTTACAATTTAGACTGTTACATCAAATGAAAGGTAATTCGATTCCCTAAAAAACGAGTTATAACACTTTGCCTTGTGATTATTCGTTTTCAAGATTTAACGTTTTAAGTGAGTGAGGGTATTGGTCAAAAACATTTTTCTTAACCACCCTGTATCTCCACTAATATTGAAAATTGACCCACCCTTTAGAAAAATTTTTGTCTCCAAATATATCAAGGAATAACCCCTTACAAGGTGGCACACGGAGTGCCAAACACCCTGTATATCATGAACCGTATCAGATATGATCTTGAAATTTTTACAGGAGTTAGGACCAGTAGACCTCTAGCGTAGAAATGTTGAGGGTGTCTGTGTAGGGAGTGATGGTGGGAGGGGGGTGAAAATGAAAAAATTCTGATTTTAATTTCTCGAAAGCCGCAAAGGATAGAAAGCTAAAAATTGATAACTGTATAGACATAGAGATGCTATAGTGACATCCCAGAAAAATAAAATTGTTGATATGGGTAGCAAGGTACGGGGGTGGGGGTGGTTTTTGATATCTCAGAAACGGCTTATGCTAGAAAGTTGAAACTTAGTATGTATATGTAGGAGTACTACAGGAGTAATTAAACCAAAAAAAAGTTCAACATTTTTTTGATGTACAGAGCTGGAGTAAAACAAATGTCCGTGAAAAGGGGTTTTTCCAACATTTTCATGAATTTCGTTATTTTAACCTAAAGAATAACCAGGAGGCTATTTGGTACGTTATTTTCTAGGTTATCAGTCGCATAGTGACATGCACCGCATCTCAGTATTAAACACGTTTCGGACTTCTACCCAAAAAATAATAAAGTTGCGCCCAGACTGTTGGCAGATTTTTTTCTTTTCTTCTTGGATCAACATTGTGGATATGATTTAAAATGTAATTTGTAAACTTGGACAATCTGCGCCACCTAGTAGCGTTAAGCGTCACTAAAATTGAGACTCGATTGCCAAATGCTTCGGAACCGTTTTTTAAACCGAGAAGGCTCGACCTAACGGCAATAACTTTAAAAAAATAATTACAGCGATGGGAACCGGTGCCAACCAATTTTTAAGATGAAGGTGGAAGTTTGATGACGAGTCAACAGAAACCAAATCTGACGTTATAAAACGAAAATATCCATTGAATTGAATTTGATTTTTGCATTTGTTAGCATAGCCTTAGGACTTGTTTTTTTACTTTTTTATTTCAATAATACAGTATTGTGATCGATTTAAAAAAAAATATGTTACCCTGAAAATTTACTACCCTGAAAGCCGAGATCGAGACATTTTCCAATCCATATCTCCTAAACGGTTAATGTCACGAAATTGAAGCGTAGGTATTCATTGTTTGTATGTCTACTAGATGAATAGACCAGAAACAAACTTTTATGGGCGGTCAGTGGCGTGCAGGGGTGGGGAGTGAAAAACGTTAGGTTACGATATTTCGCGAACTAATTGCACTAGAAAATTAAATTCGAAATGAAATTGTGTATACAAGTCGAGAAATGGAGTTTGATGAAAATAACAATTTTCAAGGAGGCGGTTGAGCATGGACGTGGGGAGGATAATATTTTTTCTAAAAAAATCACGTTTTATATCTCAAGAACAGTTTAAGATAGACGTTTAGAATATTTACGGGAATTAGGACTAATACTCGTAGACTCCTAGCAGAAAAAAATTTTGGGGGTGTGGATGTAGGGGTGTGGGTGGGGGAGGGTGAAAAGGAAAAGGTTCCGTTTTTTATATCTCGAGAACCCATAATTATGGATAGCTGAAACTTGGTATTTAGTTAGAACTATAGTTGCATAGATTTTCACAAATTCCTACATATTTCTTAGATCTAATGAGATATCGAATTGAATTTTTCTTTTTAAGGCTTTCTATGTAATCGTCAAAAAGTTAAATTCAGGAAGTGGTTGTAAGGATGCATACTTTTCACAGTTTTTGACATATTTCTTAGGTTTGATAAGATATCAGATTCGCATTATTTCTACCGAATTTTTATATAATCGGCTACAAACCTATTTCAAGATTATTTGATATTCAACCCACAAGGGGTGTAAAGAGGCTGCATATGTTTTCACGACTAAACACAATAAGAGCTACTAATAAACTGTCAGTTTGAAGGTTGACAGGTTTAAATTATATTCAGCTCTTTCGCGAAATTCTGAATTAGCAAATATGGGGAAGTTACTTGTGATTTCGAGTATGCGAATTTGAAATCGCGAGTTAGCAATGGTAAGTCCTGCATGTTTGCTACTGGTAACTTAACAATCTGTGAGTATATAGAGTATACGCACCTTTTACCAGGAAAACTTGTTTTTTTTAATTTTTTAAAATAGAAATTTTCGGAAAATGAAAAAATGTGTCTGTAGCTACTTATCTCGAAAAGAATGTCAAGTTTTGATATTCTGATAAGTTACGCTGTTACCAGTTTCAAGATAAATTAGGAATGAAATTCAGACTAGTCATTCATATAGAAACACTTTTCTAAGTGGATGCAAAAGTTTTAAGAAAGCAGCTATAGCAATAGCATCATTTCAGTGGTGACTTTATCCGACTCAGGACAGAATAATAAAAGATGAAGTTTTTGTCTATTAGAATCAAGAGTAGATAATATAAGTACTAGAAAACCAAAAGGAGCCATAAGATTCAAACCAATCTACCAAAACCCTGCAGGAAATTGCGATTCTCTCATTAATATAACGTCTTATTGAAAAGCACAATCCTTTTATTCAAAATGCAATTTCAATTTCACCGAAACGATATCTGAACGCAGACATTTCACTTCCACGAGTATAATGAAAAACTTTTGCACCCCATATTCATTTCCTTTGCTCTTCTCAACTCCTTATCATCACCCAAAAACTCCAAAAGGTTATAAAACTTTCGGGAAAATCGTTTTTGATCCTCCATCCGCCTATGCACACCATTCGCACGTCGGAGTCAGGCGTTTTATCTTTCAAGTGGTAAGAGGACGTGAATAATTCGATTGCAATATACATACATAGCTGTGAAAAGGATTGGTATGGCCTTGAGAAATGGGGATAATTGCAATTAAGTAATCTCATCTTCCTTAAGTTCACCAGCTAGGAACAGGGGTCTGAAATACTGCATTCATGTACTGTCATGACTTAATATCCAATCGCTACCCGTTGCCCAATCCGTGATACTGTACCTGTTTCACAAATCTTTTAACTTTTCACTTTTCACGTAGACTCGACTTTTCATTTTAAGGATACAAGGGGAAGAATGAGTTTTTCTGGTAAAGAAATATCGCCTCATTTCCCGCTTCCAAAAAACCGTGACACCTCAATGGCAGATTATGCTCGGATTCTAATAAGATTGCCACTTTAATTTTTAAGTGTTAAACACTGTCACACAGTAAGGAAGAATCATTGTAGTGTGTTGGTCTTAAATTACCATAGTACTAGTATACATCCTGCTCATTGAAGTTAGCTGATCGCATTCCCAGAGTAAAGGAATGAAGGTGTAAGACCACACTCATTGTAGAGAAGGACATAGCCTCGAGGTAGGCGATCCGTTAAGTCCGAAAAACCCATAAATCAAGCCCCAACTTTGTTATCTAAGGAGAAATGTGGAAAATTTAGCCCAACTACCATCCTTCCTTTTTCTGGTTGTTTGTTTCTTGCGGTATTCAGACTGCTGGCGAACAGAGGAATATTGCAAGTATCCTTCAGGCGTTCGTTATACAAGAAAAGTTTCCCTGGCGAATGACTAAGGACTCTTCTCCCTAGCTGTGGTGGTCGTCGCTCCTCGGGCACTACTAGAAGAGAACGAGATTTCTTACGTATAAGGCATTCGACCGTACATTAGCCTTTTCATAAAGTCTCGCATTCAGGACAAAATAGTTGCTAGTTGGAGTAGTTATATTTTATATCTCCAATGAATCTCATTTAAAGTGCTCCGGCTCATCTGGTTTGTTGCTTCCAAGGTGGCTCTATCTCATCCAATTTATGTCCACAATCATTGTATTTTGCTCGTGTATTCTCCAATAGTCTAGCGTGCAAACAGCCACTAATTTCAAACATTTTTTTTATCTTGCAGACATTATTTGCTGATGATAATCGCGGAACTCCAGCCGCCAAGCAACAACAAAATAATCGGATATCACCAGGTGCCGGACCAAATATCGGGTCTAATCATAAAGCCGTCAGTGAGAACGGTACAAAGAGCAAGGGGGCCATGCGTGAGGCTTTCCCTAGCCTCCCGTTTGGTTCCCCGGGATTGGAAACAGTTCGTGACAATAATCGTGAAATCCACAGCAGCAAATCGTCGACAGTTCATCAACATTCATATCAACAAGTCACCTTGTACCAATACATTGGGCCAAATATCGGGACTGGGTCAGCAACAGGAGCTGGGTCTGTTCCAGCCGGTAGTGAAACCGAAACGACCGGTTTCGGTGCCAGCACGTTTATCGGAACACCATCGGTAGACTGCGCGATACGGGAGGATACGACACCCAGAATAATTGAACGGGAACGGGATAGTGGCGTGTCATTAGATAGTTCCGAAGGTAAGACGCACTCAAACTAACAAACTCTACGTACCGTAACTCTGTTACAAATTATAAAATTGTCTTATAAGACTTTCATAGTACATTTTGATACTCTCATAAATGAACTCTTATAATTAGGCTTTGAAGTAGATCTCTTAGAATCATCGTTATGAGATAAGAGCTAAGTTTACTAGATGGTTTCAAAACTATTTATGTGTAAAGTCAAATATTTGACAAACCCACAATTTTTCATACAAAAATTTGACGATTACAGCATCTTACTGTATTTACCAACGCAAATAGTAAAATATATTTCTACACTCCTTCAGGTAGTGGTAGTGCCAAGAATTGCTCTATACGTGAGTTCCTGAATTGATTTTCATATCCACGAATTAAAACAAGTCAAAGTTTGCCAGAGTGAATTATTGTTAAGCTACATACACTGAAGGTCACATCATCTTTAAACGAATTTGGTTGTCCACTAGGATGTTAATTTCGGAGGGGTCTTCTATAGAATTTCGGAGGTTACACCCAGCTCCAGAGATCAAATCCAGCCGAAATCAAAATTTTTTGAAAATTTAGCTTCCATTGCACCAAATTTTGATGCACTTTTAAAACTGTGAATATCTTTTCAAATTTTGTTGAACCATCTAGTTTATTCAATTGTGTGGGACAATTTAGATTGATAATGAGAGGAAAGTGATAAGAGTGATATCTCAATCGATTAGAAAGTTGACGAATACAACTTCTCAGCTCAATAACTTTGGGTATACATACTCGTATGTTTGGAAGCAAAAGATGATAACATAACGCAATAATTTGGAACTGTATTATCCCCCTTTTATTATCCAAAAATCGATTATCATTTTGCCTGGTATAATAACCACTCAATTTAAATAAATTTTATTATAAAATCGAAAGGTGATAAACTAATCAAATCAGTAAATCCCCACAAAATAATGATAAAAACTCCGGATAGGTAAATTTTCGGATAAAGGCTTTTCACGTATACACCAAACAATACACCCATACGATGTACGATGGGTCACACCTATGGGACCATTCATTTTAATATACTCATCCGATTCACCATGTTTTGTATGGAATTATCGATGAAAATTCGAAAATTATAGGTACACCCTTTAAGTGGTTTTTGGGTCCCATCCACATAATTACAATGGGGATGAATGGTTAACCCTTAAAAGGCATGGAGTATATTTTCATTTTTAGCATATATGTGATAGGCTGCCATACAGCTGTATCGAGAGTAGCTTCCAGGGATTTTTCCTTACTTACTTACAATGTTTGATTTAATGTCATCAACATGAATTCAGATCAACATAAATTTTTTCAGCATATTTTAAATTACCATCGGTGGTGAGTGCCACGGCCACTAATCTCGTACCCTCCCACCCGGGAGATCTGGAGGAACTACAGAGTGTCCTCCATTTTCCCGAAGAAGTTGCTCTCCGTTTAACTGATGCAGAGTATCAATTATTTTACCAGGTATGTATTCAGTATGTAAAAAAATATTTTTTATTTTAAATCTACAGTGAGACGGGGTAAAATTTGGAAATAGGAATATGAGATGTATATAATAAAAAAACAAATAAAATAAAAAAACACAAATAAAATAAAAAAAATAATGATACAGAAAGGAAACGTGTTAAGTCGACATTTCGCCTTTTTTAGAGCGGTGCGAATTGGCCCCGCCTTCCTAAATGGTTACAAATAAGGATATATCTATATATACAGGGTGGGCCATCTTTTGGTTTCTTTTTAAATCATAGGTTATTTTGACACTGAAAGCTGTTTCCCGCTTGAAATCTTAACAGAAAGTCAGTATCATACCTCCGCGGAACGAAATGAGTCGCTTTACGCTTGAACAACGTTGGGAAATATTGAAAACTTATTTCCAAAGTGAGTGCTGTGTAGCCCAAACAGTGCGTTTTTTGAAAAGAAGTTTTGGCCGAAATGAAGCACCCACCGCGCCTGATGTACGCAAGTTTGTGCAAAAAGTTCGTGAGACTGGCATGCTAGTGGACAACACTCATGGCCCCCGTCGTCGTACGGTTCACACAGACGAGAATGTGGCTGCTGTAGCCGAGAGTGTGAGAATCACTCCACGAACATCAACTCGCCATCGATCTCAACAGCTCAAGATTTCACGCACTAGCTTGAGGAGAATTCTTCACAAAGATCTCGGATTATTCGCTTACAAGGTCCAATTGACTCAGCAATTGAAGTCTTCTCAATTTGGGCCTTAGAGCAGCTTGAATTGGACAACGATTTTGGGCGAAAAATCATCTTTTCTGACGAGGCGCATTTTCATCTCGGCAAACAAACAAAATTGCCGCATCTGGGGCTCGGAAAACCCGCACGTTATTGTCGAGAAGCCAATGCATGCACAGAGAGTGACAGTTTGGTGAGGATTGTGGAGTGGTGGCATCATTGGACCATTTTTCTTTGAAAATGAGGCTGGGAACAACGTTTCGGTCAACGGTGAACGTTACAGAGTCATGTTATCCGACTTTTTTTTTACTGAAGTTGAAGACATGGATTTGGACGACCTCTGATTCATGCAGGATGGCGCGCCATGCCACACAGCCCATGCCACAATCGATCTTTTACGCACCAAATTCCCAAATCGTGTTATCAGCCGTCTTGGCGATGTCAATTGGCCGCCTCGGAGCTGCGATTTGACCCCTTTGAATTTTTTTTTTTGTGGGGAACCGTGAAGAACCGATGTTATGCCAACAATTTAGAAACGATTCAAGCACTTAAGGCCAATATCATCCAAGCAATCCGTGAGCTACAGCCCGAAATTATCAACAATGTCTTGGAAAATTGGAGTGACAGAATGCGCTACTGCGCAGCCAGCCGAGGCAGCCTCTTGAACGAAGTTGTGTTCCATCACTAATGGGAATGTTTACTCTTACTAATAAAGCCATAATACATGGAAAAAAATTTAATTTTGTTCATTTTATTGTATTTTTGAAAAGAAACTTGTATTTGGCCCACCCTGTATATACGTATTTTCAATTATTGAACTATTTTCTCATAAAAAATAAATAATTCAGTTGATGATAATTAATGATTAAATGATTAAATGCTTCCTTTTACAGGTGCCTCCCGTTGACTATTTTAAGCATGTGATATTAGAGCTTCAAAATGAAACTGGAACAATGCAACAGCAGCAACATCATCAACAGCAGCAACATAACACAACATCGAAAATATCAATCAAGAGCTTACAGAAGAGATTTGATGAGGTGAGAAATTTCAGACGATCAAAAATGTGTGGTTTTGTTTCGAAGTAAATAGTTGGCTCACTAGTAATTAAAGGAAACTGTTTCAAGCCATAAAAAACTGAGTGAGGACTGAAGAAGGGAATTGATGTGGATTTTTTTATTGAATGTAATATTGTAACAAATATTATTGTTAGAATCGTGAGACTTTTCACCCATTTACAATCCTCGAAGATGTATGAAAGATGATTCTTTCATTTGACAGCTCAAGTCGGGGCCTGATAACTGAATGCAATTTTAAGAGTGGTGTTAGAATATCATAGAAAACTTGGTAAAGTAAAGTAAAGTTTGAGTATAAGTTTGGAACTCGTTAAGAAAACACAATTCTGTCACAAAAAAAGTCTGAGCGCAACTTTGTTATTTTAGGCTACCCGCACACTGAAAGAGCAAAAACAGTTTTAGTCACAAACGTTTTTGACTAAACATGACTACGTCGCTGTTTCAATAGCAATTCAATGATCAGAACACACTGATTAGTCGAGCTCGCTTCAAGGCACGCGACTAATCAGTGTGCTCGCTTCAAGGCACGCGACTAATCAGTGTGCTCTGATCATTGAATTGCTATTGAAACAGCGACATAGTCATGTTTAGTCAAAAACGTTTTTGACTAAAACTGTTTTTGCTCTTTCAGTGTGCGGCCAGCCTTACGAGTAGAATTCCGGAAAATGTTTTATGTGGTGTAGGCTACTATGTGACTGACAACCTAAAAAAATAATGTTCCGAATAGCCTCCAATATATAAATTATATAATATATATATAGATCCTCCCTTATTTTCCGGAAGGTCTACTGAGCCTAGCTTCTGTACAAATTTCAAACAAAAAAATTAAAAAATTGCTGGTACGGTTTTTAAGATATACCTATTTTTTTTTTTAATTTGCTATCCCTCCACTTCTGTACTCCTACCTCAAAAAGTGTATACTTAATTCTGGTATAATTGGTTCAAATCATATTGAAATCCAAAATGGTTCGTCTAAAACGCTCTAACATACCCCCCTCCCCGCACACCCCCACCCATTCAAGGGGTTACCCAATCTACCGTCAAAATAATTTTTAACTTAATATCTCAACGGGCTTGGCGCTCTTAATCGCGTTTTCGTATAGTGAACAGACAGCCTATTTATTAGGGTCTAGGACTAGTAGACGTGAAAATACAAAATTTCAGAGTTACTTTATTATTTTCCAATTTCAGGGTAATGAAAAATAATAATGTAAAATAGATTTTGTTATAGGTACTTATAGGAACAGCATACAGTACTTTTAACAAGGACGAACATTCTGTCAAATTAATATTTCTTCTAAGCATTATTACTGATAAAAACAAAAAAATACTGTGCTGTGTTGTACCTATGCTATAATCCTTCCAAATCGTACGGAATGTATTGCAAGGTCTTTCTTAAAAAAACTACCTCAAATATATTATCCAAAAACTCTATTACTCTAACTCATATCATACAAGGATAGGCTAAAAACATGAAACCGCAGGAGGCAACAAAACTAAGCCAAAGGACACTTCTTGTACTCGGAGCTCCCGTAACATAACAAAAGTTTCCTTTTTTTACGACCACCTCGAATCATAATCCCTTAAGGACGTTCCAGTCACGCATCGCATATTTTAAGCACATACGTTTGGTCAGAAAAATACACAAACAAAATTAAAATTACGTTAGTTCCAGCATTCACTTAATTCTTGGAGTAGTTAATATGAACCAGACCCAGTTAAAGAGAGCCAGTAGTACACGCAACAAAGCTCTTTAAAAAAAAGACCCGAAGAAATCCAATACGCAATCCAATTTAACTTACCTATAAAGGTAAAAATAATCGAAACTCAATCATCTGGATAATCGACTTACAGCTCAATTTGGTGTTCGAGTCCATTCAAAAGTAAATGGACTGGAAACTCCTTAATAGGTGCTCACACCAAGTCCGAAACTGAAGAGGTGTAGGTATGGGGCGTTTGTACGTTTCAAGTATTTCTATAGGAAAATATTCTGTAGTCTCGACTTTTTTGCCACAAAAATTTCTAAATAAGATATTCATAGACGGTACTCGTATTCAATTTGTTTAAGTTTTCAATGTGGACATTGTTGAGCTCAGTTTTTTTTTTTTTTTTTTTTTTTTTAAACCTTAAATTAAGAGGCTCAGAGGCTGTAGCCATATTGGAGCCGTGGAAAAGTTTATTTAAAATAATATTAAAAACGTATATTGTTTGTTTTAGCGAAGTTAAACAGCACTAAAAGAGGTTTGTCGTTATTTTGCATGATAGAGACTGCGATGATGTCCCGTATAAACAGAGGAGGAGTAAAGCCTAAAGTCGCCAGAGATGCACTTTTCACCGGAAAGGGGTCTTCTCTACGAATAAGAATATAAGGAAATGAAATGGGCCACGAGAAATAAAGAAAAAGCGAAACTGCGTCATAGCTCTTTTGACAGAGTGGGTTTGCTGTTTGTTTACATAAAAAACACAAATTCGGTTAAAATTGAGCATGTGTGGAGATGGTCTATGGCATAAAGGGTTAGAGATAGTGAGAGAAAACCAGAAATATTTCAATCTGTTCGTTTTTTTTAATCCGCAAAGCGGGAGCAAGACGATAGGTGAAGGGTTCTTATCGGTTTTGTTCTCTCTCGAAATATTGATGTTTATGTTGTAAAATAACTTCACTAATTTCTGTTGAGATATACGGTAATTACAGCCGCCTGGGTCTTCTATAGCCTTTCTAATCTCTCTACACTGTTAAAATAAAAGTGAATTCCTGAAGACAGATACTCTGTTTTCCTATGCACTTTTCTTCCTCTCCTTTTTAGAGCTGAATAATACAACTTTTGCAGTTCTTACAAAGTAAGCTTTTTCTTTCTCCCATAAACTATTATATATCGCTTTTATTCTGTACTGCACGCATGTTACATCTCAAAATGTTCAGTTCGCTTGGTAGCGCCTGTAGAATCTTTCGAGGAGTAGAGATCCTTTCTGGATTATGAAGTAGATGCGGTCTTCACTTTGGCCTCATTCTCGGTATCAAATCCTGATTTTACACAGAATTTTATTCTTAGTGTGGGGTTTGCAAAATCAAGCTTCAAACTTGCTTTTGTCTTTAGCAATTCCGAAAATCCTTTGTTTGTAAACCCGTAAGGTAATAGTCAAAGACTATCCACAAGAAGATAGGACACTACGCAGTATTTTTCTTATCAAAATTTGACCTTGGTTTCTTTATTAACAGACGTCTGCATGATGAAAGAAGAGACAAAATATAACAAAATACAATTTGCTTTCACACAGGGTGTGTTGGAAGGCAATGTCATATTTTCTTATCATATTTTTTTAAGACGTAATAATAGTTCATTCACTTTAAAGAATGTGATACTGACACGGCGCGACGTAACAGCCTACAATACGGTCCCTTATTATATATTAATCTCATTTTTTTCCATTAAAATTTTACACCCTGTGATCATCGAACTGTAAACGAGTCGCCTACACCAATTCAATGACATCCTACCACCGTACCAGGTCGCCTAAGAAAGTCCATTCACTGGAGGATAGAACAGACTCACACAAATGGCGTTCTACTGGGTGGCCTTTAAAAGTCAATTGTGAACAAACGATGCACACAGTTGTAAAGTGAACGTGCAATCATTCATTTTTGCACATTAGTGTACTCTTTTCTTCTCATGTGAATTTGCATAAGAATATTAAATTCAAATTGTTCAATCAGATCTCTTTGTTCCGCTTATATAGGGTGTTTTTTTTAGAGGTATAGTCTTTCTTTTTTGAACGTAATTTACCAAATGGCAATTTTTTTTTTTTAAAAGATTATTTTATGGCATTTAGTTTTTAAAAACAATTTCGGGCATATGAGCACCGCGACTGCGTCTAATGAACACCATCCGATCAGTCCAATTTTTGGTCACTTTTTCGAGCATTTCTGGCCTTATCTCATCAATAACCCGTAGAATGTTGGCTTCTAAATGTTGAATCGTTGCTGGCTTATCAGCATAGACTAGTGATTTGATGTATCCCAACAAAAAGTAATCCAATGGTGTCAAATCACATGATCTAGGCGGCCAATTGACAGGTCCAGTTATTGAGATGATTTTTTCACCAAATATCTCTTGCAATAAAGTCATGATTGCACGCCCTGTGTGGCATGTTGCACAGTCTTGTTGGAACCACTTCATCCTTAGATTGTTGGCATTGATGTATGGAACCAAAAATTTTGAGAATGATTTCCCTGTAGCGAGCACCATTGACCGTAATGTTGACCATATAATTGACGCATAATTCACAGATTTGCCGTATAGAACACAAATTTCGAAAATAAATTTCCACAATTTGTAAACGTTGTTCTGGTGTAAGTCTTTCCATGATAATTTGCCAAAACGTACTAAACAAAAATGTAAAAGACACCAGCCAAGTTTGACAGGTATCTCTACTGAAAAAACTATACCTCTAAAAAAACACCCTATACAAGGGTTTTCTGGTTTTTTAAAACATAAAATGCATGTGTATCAAGTGTCCAGTATTCTTGTGGATAGTCTTTGGTAATAGTCTCGATTTAGGTACACCATTCTTCTGTTGATGACCGTCTAAATCACGAAAGATATTCACGAAAAACGGATGCATTATCCTTTCAATTCAGCAAACTCTAAAACGTATAACGGATCAATGCAAAACGTGACAAATCCCTTCGCTAATCCATTTATAAGACAATACCGTTAAAATCTTTGAAATGCTTTTCGGGCTTCAGTATGAAGATCCTGCTAATAAATGAGGCTAATCTTCTTAAGATTTTTCCATGCACTTTAACACATAGCGTGAAGTAAATTTCAGTACGTTGAACGCGACATCATCCGTTTTTTTTAATATCCCAAAATACACTTCCGTTTGTGCAGGGAATGTCCTTTTTACGACGGAGATAATACTTTAACGTGTGTGTGACTGTGTCAGAACAGGCACAGCATACAGCAATACTGAAGTGATGGTTGGCTTAGGTACAGGCAGATCTATGAAAGAAGTGAAAATTAAAGTGTGCTTTTCCTGAATGGAAGCTTATTTGACACACTTTTTTTTCTTTGTGCGCTTCCACAATCCATTTCATAGCCATATAATCGCGAAGACAAGCATCTTATGGGTGAGCTTACGCCTACAAATATAGTCGCTATGATATGTGTTTGCTTTTGAGTTTAAATCACCGGCTCGTTTGTGTTTCCCTTGGAGCGAAAAAAAAGAAATTAATGGAGCACAAATATTGTTATGTAATTAATGTTTGGATTTACTCGTCTAAGGTGGCCTGGGTGTGAAACAGATCATCCTCCAAAATTTATCTAATAAGTTTACGAGAGGACTATACTACTAACCGAAATTCTTCGGAAAGTAGTAAAATGTAACTATTTCTGAGTTTTTCGGTTGACTGAACTCTTTATTAATATTTTTCTGAAATCTTAGCTACATCCTTTTATCCAGTCGTCACATGACTTTCCCTTCTAAGGTATGACTTTGACCCACCCTGCAAAATGTTCTATAGACCCACTTTCTCCTGATAGTTGTTCTTAATTGATATTGCGATTAGTGTCTGATCCAAGGGTGACCTATGGAGACCATAATCCTTATTACGAGAATATCGTTACAATACTTTATTAAATAAATAATTAAAAACACTTTCGCCAATATAATAATATCATAAATACTTCAATAGTAAAAAAAATACAGCTTTTGAAACACGCGCACTCAATCCCCATTTATTAATAACGCCCATGCTCATTTAAAAGTTTATTTAAGCCTGGATAACAATGACAAATAGGACGAGTAAAGTTTCTCAACGTTCCGAATAAAAAGAAATTTATGTGAAATAAAACGAAACATAAAATACGTGAGATATACATTTACAAGCAGTTTTCTAATTGCCAATTTATATCTAATTGGAAATTAGTAAATTGTCAATTTCGGTGAACGTGTGTATTTGGTAATAAAGACGGTTTGTTTCGTGTCAGCGAAAACACGATATTTCGACCGAGTTTAGCTTGTGGTTCTTAAATTTCAAAATGTGGTTTACTAACTTAACGCAGATATAATTGACGATATTGATTACTATATTTCTACAAAAGATACATACTTCAGAATGTTCGAAACCCCCATCCCAACTTCAACACTGATTGCGATCCTGCATTCTGATAAGGTGAATAAGTCTTAATATTTATCGAAAATTTAACATTACCAGGGCCAGGTTCATACAAAGCCCAAAAACCCCTACGATTTTCGACGAACTGCTTGTACATTACATAACTTATTTTGTGTACAAAAGCTATAGGATCAAACACAGAAAAACAGATAGGTTTGTAGACCTTTATTTATTTAAAATATTTATGCGATGTTTCCTTATTCAAATTTCACGTCACGTTTTATAACATCCCGTTCCATGATGACACGGGCAGCCAAATAATAAAAAGCATCACCCTCGTGCGTCTGTTTACCTTAAAAGAAAGCACGGTAAGACAAACAGTGTGCCAACTCAAATAGAAAGTGACACAATAGAACAATTTTCAAGATTAGGATTTTTACTCTGTATTTTTCACCATAAGCCCTAGTACAAGGATATCACAAGTCTTGCTGGAGTATGTTCCAGGGAATGGGCCCATATTGTGATTAAATTACAAAAGAACAAGTAAGTACTCACTGGAGCCGAACCATTGCCACGTGAGAATAATTCGATTTGTCATTCTTAAAGTCGTGTACTCCGAAAGTTATTTGTGACCTCTTGTCCCATCCCCAATGTGATTTATTTCAAAAGTTCTACGGGAATTCGAAGAAGTCGTTGAATCCTTTTTCTAAGAAATTCGAATTTTCTCGTTCAACTCGCTTGTTCCCGCGTGTGGGAAGACCAAGTGGATGGAAATTCCGAAATATTCTCAACAACTTGCACATTGCTAACGAATTTGCAAAAGTAATTAAAGCACTGGAGAGACGATAAGAGACAAAGGAGGTGGTAGCTGCCAAGAAACTGAAAACTTTGCAATCAGCCAAAGGATTAAATGAATGCCATTACTCGTGAAAACTTAACCTCTTGCCTTTTTTCGCACCAACAGATTTTCTATGCTCGAGGAAACGAGAGAGAGAAAGAGTTTAAAAGCAGCAGCACTAAGGTTCGTCGACTTTCCTTTCCTCTGAAAGAAATAATAACACAAAAAAGGCAACAACACGAAACGTAAGAAAAAACCAAAGCGAGACATTGTTAGACAAGGACAACAAATATATATATAACACTTATTTCATATCGACTACATACTACAATATGGGAACGGTGCGACAAATTGAGGTTGAGTGAACGCGAGTTATGGAAGAAACCTCTTAAGACAATGACAGGAATCCTTTTAAAGGAATCTTTGACGGAAAGAAAACTTTTCAACTTTGTTAAGAAACTGTTAAAGCAGTGAAGTTACGATAATACTACCATTCAATTAATTATGACACGGAGAGAAAGACAGTCAGAAACAGAGAGAGAGAGAGAGTTCTAGGGGAGGAAATAGATATGTGTGATGCGTCACCATCATTGGCGCGACAGTAGAAATGTTGATTGGTCTTCCAAGATTAAAATACTGATCGATTTGTAAAATCGATTGGCGTGGAGATCTTGATAGGAATTCGTGCCAGACAGGTTTGTACCATCTGGTTTGTGGTAGTGATACAGTGCCCATCAAAAAGTATTGTTACATGCGTACCCTGGCAACCCCAATAACTCACTAATCAATAACATCGAAGTTTCCGGAGAAAACTACACCTTCCAATATCCAACAAGAATAGCGTTGAGAGCTCTACACACTGCTCGCATGTCCTAGATACTTCTTACGTATTATAGATAATTCTAGCCTGTTGTACACACACAAACGAATATGCTAAAAATCTCTTCATTCAAAACATACAGAATATAAGCGCTACACAACTGTACGTACACGGGATCAGTATTTCTACTGTGACAGCGATCAGTTTTCCTACTGTGAGAGCCTGATGGCGGTCAGTTCTTCCCGAAAGCCTATTTGCAAAGTCATTTTCATTCAACAGCGATCGTGTAGTATATGAAATCGGGAAGAGTTGTCAATAGTGTAATAAATTGAATGCGATTTAATAAAATAAATTGTGTTGTTATTCATTTCAATCGAATTGTGTTTTTTACTTTAAATACCGGCGATCCCCTAGTTCGCAATAGTGTTCATCTTGTTGTATTCTGGCTTGGTATTAAATCTTTTTATCGTTACTTAAATTATTCAAATGAGTTTTATTTGGTTTCTAAGTACAAGCATTATTTTTTATAGCACTTCTCGATCAACACAATCGTTCGCTTGCTTGAATTCTTCAACAAAGTGATGCACGTCGGTTTTACTTTATTATTTTTTAATAATAAAGTATTTTACTATTGATTTTGACCAACGTCTACTTCACATTTCGCTCGCCTGTTTCTATAAATTGTGTTTCTGGTTCCGGAAATTATGGTTTTATGTTGATACAAACTAGAGATTCGCCTGGATTTCATGTTAGAAGAATCATTTTCCTTAACAATTATCCTGTATTTATTATCGCTCACTTAATGAAACTTGACAGCTAAGTATATACAAAAAGCTTTTTGATATAACATAGAACGAACTGAACTGACTATTGCTATCTCAACTAAAATCTCATACTTCCTTATAATGCTCCGTGCGAGAATGTGTACTGCGCTTTTATACTGCAAAGGACGCACCGCATACTATCAAGTTTATTCGATAACTTGCAATAACTTAAAATATTGCAGATCTACCTGGGCTTTTCCAGGAAGCTCTTATTTATTTCACAATCATTTTACACATTTGACATCAAAATCAACTGATAATCAACACTTTTATGATTTTTTTTAATCTGAATTACCGGTGACCGGCACGGGCATCATCATTTTTGATATTTGTACAGGATGCAACACAAGCTCATTCAGTAGGTCTAGTATTTAGGCCCCACATCCACATAGACAATTTTTGCGATCGAAATGAAAATCATTTAAAATTTGATATGGGTAAACAAAAATGGCCGTTCTTAATTCCAATTACTTTCGCAATCAATGAGATCAGAATTTTAATTATGTATACGTCAAAATACACCGCGCTATAAAATACATTCGATTTTGATTTGTACTCAAAACTTCGGGTTTCCTCGCACCTTTACGCCATAAAACAATTGTATGTATTGTTAAGTGCGGAAAGCAAATTGATGCTGTAAAGATGAAGAAAGAGCTATTTTTACGTGTATCTCATACCTGTTTCATCCTCTCGGAAACTTATTACTCCCTACGCAAATAATAAGCGAATTAAATACATGTATATGCTACATACTTACAAGTAGTTTCATTCACCTTGGATTCGTACGAAAACGCACCCCAGGAGATCACATTCTTAATTGCGTTTCACCGAAGAAAATTACTCCGCTTTGAACTTGAACTAGACGGGCGGTTCCCATAGCCCAAGAATATAGGACGATAAAATGTGCGAATAGCCAATTTATTCAAAACATTCATTAACCCGAATTTTCCTATAAATAGTTTTTCTGACTTTTATGGATTTTCTTTCCTAAAACAGTGTTACAGCAACCTGTTTCTAATCTTCTCCATAAACCAGTCGAAGTCTGATTTATAGATCGCTATGTTATTGCAATCGAAATTTGGACTAGGACAATTTTAACATGTTTATATTATCTGAAAAGAATTAATAAACGTTCCGGAAAGTAGTAGGAGTAAAAATGTCCTTTCCGCCCTAAAACGCTAAGAAGCGATATGAGTTAATTAAACCTACACGATTTTCGTTAATCTAGCGCCCAACGTAATAGCATTCAGGTAGATACAAAATACCTGCTACAATTATCCATCGCATTACTTTTAATTTATTATTCAAGAAACGTCCGGAACAAGACAACTTCTTAACAAGATTAAATTTAGCAATATTTTGTGTATTTCAGCGTGGCTATTCTCACGGGACTACAAGGATGAATATAATTCAACTTCCAATGTAAATGAAATACAATTAAATTAAATTCGTGTCTCTTTGAAATTCATCTTCGTTCTTATCAAGTTTCGTCGCGCTTCGTTTCTTCAAGTTTCCTAAGAACTCTAATGGATGTTGTCCTATGAAACCGCAAGTGAACGCATTCAAGCTTCTAATTGAGAGAATGCCGAGCCCATAAATTAAACTCCCAAACTTGATTTAAAATTCAATTAAATACGGGGATGATCGCTTGGAGGTCGACTTAATCGATTCGAAAATCAATATTTCAAAAGTTTTGTTCCCATAGGCGAAAATCTCTGCAGCAACACACAAGTTCTCCTATTTGTTTGAATTTAAATTTAATGGATTTCCCTCATTTGCTGACATCCATATAGAAAACATTTTAGTGACAACACTGAATGCACCCGTGCGCCGTAGTATGAGACATTCACTCCCAGTATCAGTTATTCGTTTTCGATTGTGCTACCCTCTCTAGCACGTACTAGCTCGTCGGCAACAAAATAATGTACTGGTAATGCGAAAAGGAATCATTAGGAAATGACAATCTTTTTAAAACTAACATTATTTGCTTAAGCTTACAAAGTAATGCAAAGTCGAAGTAATACACTGTACCAAAAGTCCATAGGAAAAAAACACCACCTGGTGTTCGATGGAGTCCATCCTTTTGCGGTCTTATTTGACACCCAAATAGTGATGATAAAAATAAAATTGTTTAGGATAATTTATAATTTCCCAGTAACGGTGTAAAACGGACACAAGCGGTGTATTTTTCGTTCGTTGAAGGTTTTACAGAAACACCCGGCCGGTGTTGATTCGGATGATTTTTTTTATTTTAGGTTATAATATTAAACGTCGATTGGAGCATTTTTATGCCAAAAATTATTCATTTTGGGGTATTTTTGAACATGCAAAAAGTCCTTTTGCGGGGTGATATTACTCGCCCATTATAGTAGTTATGGGCGAGTAATATCACCCCGTATAAATTTAATTTAAGTGAAAAACATTGTTTTTTTATATAAATCAATTTTTATTCAATTTTTTAATTATAAATTTGTTTTATTCACTTCGTAAATTAAAGTAAATAATTGTACATTGAAGGAAATAAAATTACTTTTACTTTTGCCGTACATGCAGCAATAAATTGAACAAATTTGATGTCGTCGTCCTCGCTTTTCACAACGACAAACTTTTGGTCACCACCGAATTTTACTTTGAAAAGTTTTTCCATAATTAAATTCACAAGAACACTTTCATCACCTCCACTATTCAAACTAGATTCGATCGACAACGAGAAAAACCGATTCAGCGCGTCATCCAATTGGTGATTTTAATATACTATTTATCCGATCGGTGTTTAATTACACCGAAAAAGGCAATATATCGTAAACATGATAGTGTGCGTTTTCATTGTTATTTAATCGGTGATAAATTGTTCCCGAAATTTATCCAATGGAGGCTTTTTCGCGATTTTCCAAATAAAATTTTGTTTGGTGTATTTTTGCGGTGAGAGAGAAAAAATGTTCACCCAAAGGGAAACTACGAAATTAACACCACTAGGTTAGTGTATTGTGAGGCATTTTTGACCCTAATTGGTGTTAAAAAACCTATTATCCGCAAGGTTGTGTAATTAGACATCTCATATTTTTTACTGTGTAGCAATGTTTATTTACTAAAAGTTTCAAAGATTCATTCAAAGAGTTTATATAATGCCGCATGTTTTCAATATATACATACATAGGTACATACAAGTTTCATAATAGCTCCAGAACAGCTCCAGTATTTTTGCCAATACAATGCGGACTCATTTACAGCAATTCTAATCGGAAACCTAGCTTTCGATCTGACTGTACATTCTAAGTATTGACTTATGGAATCAATTGTATAGCATCAATTACTCCGTTCATTCCGAAACATTAATTAACTCCTCGATAGCGTAATGAAAAAACCACGATCCACTACCTCCTACCAATATTGATTATAGAACTAATGCTGTAACCATTACTGGTCCTACTTGGTAGTTTATTCTGACTCCCTGTTGATGAGATAAACTAGTCTTCTTTATTCCACTAATGTTACACCTACTATGTGATTACACGAAATTTTGCAAAGAATGGTGAAAAATGTGTGGTCTTAGCTCGAGTGGTCAGAGGATATTTTGCGTCCTAGCCAGGTTTCTATATTCCTGAATCATTGTCAAACAGAAGCGAGTAGGTAGTACTCCTAGTAATCCTTCACGTTTTCCCTGAAAAAACTGGATCTTCCATATATTTAGTGAATGCAGTGGCGTAGCGGGCCCACCTCAATTGACAATTTTCTACGCTGAGTTCACTTGATTTCAGCTTCTGCATAAAATGTTGTAGAAAACGTTCGATTTACTAATTTTAGCAGGATTACTTGCTGTTTAAAGGTATGTACATACGTTATCATTGTACCCATGACATTGTTCCCCCTCGGTCTCTTGTTTACGACACTGGGTGGATAAGGTTCAGAAATACACTAACCTGCATAAATAATTACTCAGTTTTTCTCGTATTTGACGACTTCCATATATCACCAACAAAATACTTTCACTCTAAATAACTAACAGACTTTTCTGCCTCGTTGAAAGATCGTTGATTGAATAAATGGTACGATTTTTGAATAAATAATTGCCGAGAATTTGCGAAAAGGCCCACACTTCCAAGTTATTTTCCCGGTGATTCATTAAACGTACCATCCAAAGTCTTATTCTGACATCGTACTAACGAGATTTTCTTGACTTTAAGGTGAAACGATATCGTTTTTTCGTAAATAAGGGAGGATATTGTACGCGGATAAAACTCGGGTAGAATTATAAAGTGAACAGGGGACTTTGGGGGATTAATGGAATAACGTTGTGCCACACGTTTTCAACTAATCGGAAAAATTGAGTTTTTCTCGGGTCGCGTCAAAGGTGAACGCCAACTTAAGTTTCAAAGATAAGATAAATTTACTGACAGTACATGTTTGTTTTGAAGAGGAAAACACTTTACGATAGGGAAAACAACACGCGTTCGTGTAAAAATAAATATGTTAAATGTAGTGTCCAAGATGGACGCTTTGGACGCTATATTCGTTGGGAAATGCCTTTACATAATATTTTATTCCACTTGTTATCTCCCTATTATCGCCCTGTAGCCCACTCAAAACTAGTTCTGTGACTTTAAAAACATTTTAATACTCTTATGCTGTTATGACACTTCGCTAGAAAAAAGTACAATAATAGCCAAACGTGCGACAAGGAGAACAACATTAAAAGAAAGAGATACCGCTCTTTCAACTAGTTTGTTAAGAAAAATACCGGTTCTGGCGCGTTTCATAACATCACATGGCACTTCATATAATTTATACGTACCGAACTTTCAAAGACAAGTCTGTAGCAGCTGGAAAATCTAGCCGCCAGCGGATTTTTCTGGGATTAACTGCTAGAATGTTGCGAAACACTGCTCGAATGTGCTTTGTTGCCGCTTTTTTTTTGACAGTTATGGATTGTTTTTTGACAGTTACCCATAGTTTGCTGTTCGGACTGTCTCTCTCACACCAATGTCTAAATTGTATGTTAAAGTCTCTATCCCTCTCCATTTGAATTGTCTAGCCGCTTTAAAGCCGCAAAAATAGCCAGTGTCATAACAGCATCACACCAATGTCTAAATTGTATGTTAAAGTCTCTATCCCTCTCCATTTGGATTTTCTAGCCGCTTTAAAGCAGCAAAAATTGCCAGTGTCATAACAGCATTACTGATTACTGCAAAGAAAAGTCGGAGTCCTGATGAAAACCGCCCATTACTAGATTAACATAATTATAACAATTCAGGAATGAGTCTTTCAAACATATCGTCATCAGCAGAACACCTAGTTACATTTTACACACGAAACACGAACAAACAACTGCAGTGAGAAAACCGGTTTGCAACCGATTATATTTTACCATTCACTGTGCCTTTAGAACAGTCGACGGTTAATTAGTCAACTTTTTAATCAAAATGGAATTGGGAAACACTCGCCACTTTAAGTCCATTGGTGTGTGCTCTTTCATGTCACTGAATGCACCGGTTAGGTGCTCTACTAAATTCGCGGCCTATTAAAAGTCTCTAGAGCGCTTGCCTTAACGTATGTTATATATTTAGTAACCTAGTGAAAATTTATCATACACTCAGAAAAATATTTCCCTATCTGTAAGAAAAATAGCCATGCAATCAAAGAAAATTGATAATGATTTGGCGCCAAAGAAATTTATACTCTACGAGTAGAATGGAATTACTTCTATCAAAGAAATTAAATTTTACTGCATTTGCGTAAAATTTTCGTCATTGTAGGAAAATGATTACTTATTACAAAGAAATTATTTCCAAAGATCAAAGACAAGGACGTACTTCATTTCTACAAATAAAGGAAATTATTTTCAGTATTCCAGTGACCATTAATTTAAATGGAGTAAAATTTCTACTGAATGAAGAAAGAGAGACCTTCTAACATAAAAATAAAATTTTCCGCCATAATAAAGAATGAATTTTTATTTAAATTTTTCATTTCAAATAAATTAAATACAAATTTAATGTTCTTAATAAATTGTAATTAAAAAATAAAGGTTTTCACAAGATGATAAATAAAAAAAAAATACTTTTTCTAGTTTACAATTTGATTTTAGTTTATTTTTAGACATATTGTGTGTACTTGTTTTCGAAAAAAAACTTTCGGTCTTAAAAATGTTTGATTATTTACTTTATACAAATGTACTGGAGGAAATTTGATGTCGTTCACATTCAATAAAACCAAATTGCCTCCCTCTTTTTCGATTACATAAGACAAATAATGTTTTTTAAAGTACAAAACTTGGAGTTCTAGGCATAATATTAGTACTTTTTCATGATTTTTCAATATTTCTTTAATTTCAAATGCCCTGATAGTTGGATCGTAAATATAAATTATGTAGTCTTTTTTATACAGTGTACCAAAATTTTTTTTAAGACTCAAATGACATGAATATGATTGTAATTCCTCATCATTTATTTGTTCTTTTAATTCATTATAAAATGTTGGGCATTGTACACTCCACTCTTTTTTACTGAAAATATAAGATGCATGTTTAAAATTTATAATGAATTCAGAAAAAACTAGAGAATACTTTAAAGATAAGGAAAGTGCCACATTTTTTCTAGAATGTATATTCTTTGTGTATGATTTCAATTGTCTGTGTTTAGATTCAAAAGAGAAAGTCCACAAATATTTAAGAGGATCCGATTGTTTTATGATTCTGCAATAATGATTTAAAAAATGATGTTTTGGTTTTAGCGTGTCAGAAAAAAATGTTGTATACTCCCTGTTGTGCAGAACTATGTACTGTTCTAAATTTATAATATCTAGGTCATTATATTCAGATAAAAGTAATAAGTCTAAGAGTTCTATCAAATTAATAACGAAATGGCACAATTTATCGTTCTCTTGAATTACATCTCCAATTATTAAAGGAAAAAAATGAGCAAAAGTTAACATTTCTCTAGCAGATAGCTTCAAGTTAAATTTTTTCAAATGATGTAACTGTAAAGAAGGAGATGAATTTTCATTTTCGGATTCACCATAATTAAAAATTTGCTTTCGAATATTAAAAAATTCATAATTTTGGTTTAAATATACAATATCACTATTGTCTAAAATTGAGAACTCACCACCCATGATTAAAAAATCAAAGATTTGCACTGTCTATCAACTAATGACGCGCGTGGCACTATTATTTGAAGTAACCTAGCAACTCGATTAAAACCGCAATTTTATTCGAACCGGCCGGCAACTTAAACAAATTTTTCTTAAAAAAGAGGAAATTTTTCCTTTAGTCCGACATGACTCAACTTGAGAAATAAATAGTTGAACGTCGTTCATTTAGACTCAGAAGCGAAGACAGTTGTAATTGAAACAAAGAAAATTATAACATGAACAAACCCATTACTTACTCAAAATGAAAAAAAATTTGTATTTGAATTGAAACCAGTCGTATTTCTGATTTCTTTGAAGTTGAAAAAATTTTCGTTATTTAGAAGAAAAATATTTGAACAGCGTAAAATTTTGTTTGGTCAGTGAATAATAATATATTCTTAAAACAAAGAAATAAATAATTTGTTTTAATGACAACTATTTTTCTGAGTGTAGTTTTTAATATTATTTCATGTAGATGAGCTCGCACGCTCTGTTCGCTCGCACCATCTAGACCTACTTAGGGTTGCTACACTGTGAAGTTGAAAATCGTAAATATCTCTGTTACCATTCATACCTTAGGAAAAAATATATTAAACATTAAAGGTTGGAAATCATTTATTCAGTAACTTTTCTTTTAATCAATTTTTCGATAAGTCCTCAAATCAAAGAGATATTTAAAAAAAAATCCTTTTTTCCATGTGTAAACTTCTCTCCTTGCTAGTAATCAAAAAAATAAAAGCCTGCATTGTCACATATCGTCCCTAACTCAAACACTGAAATTCGTCAAATTCTGTTCAGCCATTTTCCCGTTATGTTCGAACCAATCCACAAATAAACGTACTTACAATTTTTCAAAATATGTATTTATACATATGTAATGTCAAGTTTCTCGTGTGTCGAAAGCGACATTATTACATACTTACAGTGAGTTCCAGTACAGCTATTTGTTCGTTTTTATGAAATTATTTAAATGAAATTTATTGTGATAGATTGACCCTATACCTATAAAATCCTGCATTAAAAGCACCAATTATCGGTAATTCATTATAATCACTTCCTGATAAAGAAGGAAAAGCTTAGATACTCTTACTGACTTTTCGCTGCCCCAAGTTTTTTATAAGTCGGCAGCTTAATTTTTTTTTTCTTCGGAAATTTATAAGAAATTACCGATCTTTGCGGGACAAAATAATACGTTTCAATCGATATCGCACTTCAGAAGAGCTTATGGTAGGTTAGACTCCTTCTTCAATTTTTTTGGACCGTAAAGACATCAGGTCACTATGGTCCCCATACAATTTCACTTTAGAACCACTTCATAGTCCATTAATTAAATTTCTGGAAAAAATGGTAATGAGACATTGGAATGAAGCTTCTTTCTTCCTTGTCCGATGGTATAAAAATTCCGAGAAATGAAAACTCAAGGGAGAATAAACAAAATGCGACTTTATAATGTCTTAGAAGGGAGCGACCAGCAATAAAGATGGCAACCTAAATAACATTACACGCTTGGCATAGGCTTTATGGAGCATCTGTAGAGCGAGGGTTTGCGAACACGTCGGGCGATTAGTTTCAGCGTGTACCCCAAAGTTGAATTATCTACGTCCTTCCGCTTATTTTATTATAGAAATCATTGATTTCTAAGTTTTTTTGTGAATCAGATCCGTCGAACCGTAAAATTACTATCCATTCATACACGGAAAAAAAGGAAATGTGCATTGTACATTTCACCAATGTAGCTGCAAATATGTGCCGGAAACATAAAATATGTATTCCTTACAGGTTAATATGTTATCATTACTATTTTCTTATAAATTCTGATGTACCTAGGAACATTAAGAATTGTACTAATTTCCCAAAATACCAATGTAAATAATACACATAAATAGTTTTCTGGAATATCTAATTTGTATGTTACTATTAAAGTAATGCAAACTAAAGCTAGTATTACACTGTTTGACCAAGCGGTCAAACTACAGTAATACGCAATGCGAAAAAGCGAATTTGACCAAGCGGATACTGTGAGATTTATTTAAATTCGCTATTTCGTATTGTCCATTACTGCAATTTGACCGTTTGGTCAAACAGTGTAATACTAGCTTAAGAAAGTGTAGCAGACACATTTTTTGTGGTGTGTGACATCAAATCATGTGCACTGCACACATAATATGTAACGTTTACCATAAAAATTGTAGCAGCAAAAAACAATCGCTCTTCTTTGCGGTAGATTTGAATAAATCAGTTTCGACGCGTCTTCTTTGTAAAATAGTCAAGTGACAAGTGTGTTAATAAATCAATTAAACTTATTAAATGGAGTTTATCATTGAAAGTTTTAGTTCAAGTACAGTAGATGCCGCTTATAGTAATCGCGGATAATGTTATAAGCCGCATTTTGTTATCAAAACAAGTTAGTTCCATTTTCCACAAACGAAATTCATCGCTTATTGGAATAAAAATTCGCTTTATGTTATCATTCGGGCCAGATTTCCATACAACATTACAAGTTTTGTGACTGTATTCTTAATCGCTCCTCTTTTTTCTTCATGTGAATGTGATCAAAAAGGCAAAATAAAAACAATATCAAAATTAAAGATGATTGCTCTTGGTTTTACATTTATGTACGTCCCTGAACACGAGGCGATACATATCATAGATTACTATGAGAAATTTCAGTCTTTTCGTAGCTTCTGAAAACTATTGATGCTGATCTCGTTCAACAGAATGAGCTCAACTTCGAGTAAGTTTTCGAGACAGTTTAATAGAAGTGGCGCGCTGAGCTGACCAGATATGACTGAAGCTGGATCTAAAACGCTGTACAAGGCTGTATTTGCTAAAAAGGGAGAGAATCAGCACTACAGTAAGTGTCCTGACCAGACACTGGCTTATAAGCCGGCATGCTAAAAGACGGCGATTCTTTTCAAACGACTTTCTCTAGAAGCTGCCTGGATGATTAGGAAGAGGAAACAGTATTTCATATTCTCTGTAACTTTGTGAAACATTGAAGCTAGAGTTGTAAATAACTCTTAATGAATAAAAAAAATAATATTAGATGCTTCGAGCAATCTTTATTCAAGCGTAGGAAAATAAATGATAAAAATGTTGTTATTGTTTATGGCCGGTCCCAAAGTGATAACAATAAGCGGCATCCACTGTATTACCAATTGGTATAAAAAGTGCGAGAATTGTACCTTTTTATTAATTAAAAACTGAGTATATTTACCAAAAATAACAATTATATATGATAGAATGAAGCAAAATATGGAAACAAAATAATCAATAAAAAATAAAAAAAATCAACTAAATTTTTTTTTATAGTATTATATGAGTACCTATTGACAGCAAAAGTGGGACTTATTAATAATCGAAGGACTGTTAAAAACGCAACATATTTCTAGAACATTTTCGTTGCAATTAGTACCATTCTCTATTCATTCATGCTCATTCCTACATTTTCAGAACTATGAAAATGTTTCAAAGTTTACGCTACATAACAAATATTCTCAAAACATTCCATATTGTAGTTTTTACATTTGTATTGTGCTGGTTTAACAAATTTTCATCATAGATATTACTATTTTTTTGTTACTGACATTTCTAATTGTATTGACCACTCTTTCGTTGTGAATTATACAAATTGCGAAATGTGATTTGTACACAAAAATAGTAATAAGTACAATTAAATTGTTCTTATCACATTTTAATAACAACATTTTATCGTGGTACTGAGAACTAAAACCATAATAGTAACGAGAACCTTTGTCGTTGGCAGTCAAAACTATTTCTTTTTTTCCGTGTAAGATCAATTTTCAATTTCGCTAGAAGGTAAGCTGGATTGCGTTTTTTTCACCTTTTTATGGTGAACCAACCTAACGTAGCGCCTGTAGATTTAAGTATTGCGCCTGCTTTACATTCTCAACGAGTAACTTCATGAAGGTGCTTTGTACCTGAAAGTTACACATTATCCGATATAGCCACTAACGAACATGTCAAGCAGTCGTGCTTAAGGTTTTTTTCGAGGAATTGAAATCTTATCAACTTCCTTTCGATCAAGTTAGAATTTTATCACGGGCTAATAGGAGGTGGTCGGGCCTCACATCATGTCTCGTTGCTAGGCAGCTCTGTTCTGCCCTAAAGCCAGAAATACATGTGCATATTTCTGCATGCAGCGCGGCAAAACGGATTTAGAACGCTGGAGTTTAAATGCGACGAAACACACGCTTATTCTGCATGCAGCGGAGCTCTGCAACATGTCTCTACTTCTACTTTTGCTGCGCAGCGGCAGTATTGCCATAACTTGAGATTGAAATTTACCAACTAAGAAAAAGAAAAAAGTGGTTTGACAGTTAATTTTTTAGTTTGAATTTGTACCTGTGGAGTGGAGTAGCAATGGAGGAGCGTTTCATAGAACTTAGAAAAAATAATCAAATTGTATTCGATAAAACCAGTCGAAAGATCATTTTTTGTCTATTAAAATAAACTGAAACTGAAACTCAAATTGACTATCAGAAAATGCGGTGATTTATGACAAATACAACTAAGAGATCTGGCTAAAACTCTGCACGTCTGTTTCACATGCAGAGATGCATGCACCGCTGCGTGCATATATTGTGCACATGTATTTCTGGCTTAAGTGAAAGCAGGATGAAGTTCGTCCTACCCCAGGTATAAGAATACTCTACGTATCCTCATTGGTGTACTGACGGGCCACTGCCGGATCAGTAGGCATGTCAGAAGGCTTGGTCTAGCGGACGTGGCAAATCTTTTCCGTTGCTGCAATAATCCAGATGCCGCAGAAAGTATTTTCCACATGCTTTGCGAAGGCCCTGGTCTGACTCGGAGGCGGGAAGGTACGGTTCGCCACGGACTTGGGAGGATTCTCCAACATGAAGCTAAACAAGCAGGTAGGTTGGTCATACGGGTATTTCTTCGCGCAAATGTGGGATCATTACGGATCCTTTGGCGGTCTATGTATCTGGCTGCTTGTTGCCACCCACCTTACCTAACGTAACCTATTGCAGATCGAGGAAGGGTTGCAGTTTTGGATAATCGAATAGATCTGTTATTCTTTATTAAGATCAAGGTCCAAATCTTCTAATGGAAGTTAGTGGAAGTTATTTGATAGATACTCCCTCACAACCAGAGGAAATGACGCATGGTTTTCCTTCACCATTGTTTGATTCCACAAATTTTGCACTCAGAAAGTTTAAGTTTTACAAGAAGGAACTTAAAGGAGCGGTCTGAAGCCCAGGATTGCATCTTGTGGAATATTACAGTTTAGGAGCCACTCAGAAACTAATGATCTTGAAATTGACCTCATTGCTAAAAATAATCTAGCTGAATAAAAATGTTTCTCACTTACTTGTACGAGTCTAAAACCGACTGATACCTATACACTTTAATGCCATATGTGATACTGCCGTTTGAAGCGCTTTGGGGACTTAAACGACTTTATTGCATGTCTTACATTAATTCGATTAATGAAATACTCCAAAATATTTATTTTTCTCCGCAGGTCGTCTTTTGGGTATTCCATTTGATAACATCGCAGCCGGTCTATGAAGACAGGAAAGCAGCTTTTGCGTGTCTCCTACGGGCCGCACTTACCTGCTGGAACATTGGAAACTTTAATGGTGCTATGGAAATTACAACAGGTCTCAAGTAAGTCATGAACGAGTCTTCAATATTTTTCTTCTTCATAATTCGAAAAATGCGCATGGATATAATCGTTTTGATGATTTAAAAGATAGGTGTGAACTAGTGAATATCTGCTACTACTCAACAAACCTACAGAGTGCAGACCAATAGCATGGCAAGTGTGCCTAATGATTCACACACTTGATGGTATAAACACAATTGCGACGAACTTCGCCAGCGGCGGCGAAGTTCGCTGTCAAAATTTTAAAATTGTACCGCAACACACGTTCTTACGCAGAATTACGACGGCGAGCGGTTGGGCGAACTTTCCGTTGCCGCTGGATTAAATGTAATTTCTAGTTTTGCTGTCGCCGTCACAGTTGGCAGTGTTTTTTATTTCACTTGACAGTGAAAATTAGACACAACAACTTTTTGCGACACATATTTTGGCGAAAAGTGCATTTTGTGTGTTTTTTTTAATCTATTGGTAAGTAAAAAGCATAAAATTATAAATAAATAAGCATAAAATCGACGGCGAAATTCGCCCGCATTGTGTTTCTCCATTAACGAAGGCGAATTTTTTCGACGAATTTCGCTCGCCGCTTGCGAAGTTCGTCAGAATTGTGTTTATATACCATGAAGTGTATGTTCACTTAAGATTCTTAGGCGAGTGAATCATATAGGTGGCTCGTATGAGAAACATTTTAGTGCACTGGATTTACAATTCGTCTAAAACAGAGTATAAATTTTTCTTCATCTACTGTAAATATTTAAAAACTTTTTCCTGAAAGGCGATTACGATATTTGTCGTACAAAATTAAGTTTGGTTACCATACAGTGAACATTCATCAAATCGTTTGTTGTGATTTCCTAATAAAATTCATCATGAAGTTCATCTTGAAACGTATGCATCGGTGAAAGTTCTCAGGTTTTCGCCAGAAAATTGTAACTCATTTTATTGCTCTCGAATTTTGGTGTTGCAAGTTAAGTACGAAATTCGTAGATTATATGTATATTTCTTGAATTTCATTAAGAATTTTGTAATGAAACTCATTGTGTGATCGAAATCGATGATTTGTGGCTATTAATGTTTTCTCCGAGGAAAAAACGTCTATCATAACAAAAATAGTCTCATGCTCTCTAAAGGCAGGCGTCCACTAGAGCGGACGGGCCGCATCGCAAAAATCCGCCTGCCATACATTGTTATGGAAGTGCGTCCACTGAACGACACTCGCAACGGAACAAAGTACGTAGAAAAAAAATTGCTCGCCGCACCGTTGCGATGCGGCCCGCCTCTAGTGGACGCCTGCCTTAAAGGTACGCGTCCACTAGAGGCGGGTCGCATTGCAACGGTGCGGGACGGATTTTTGTTTCTGCGTCCACTTGGGACGGATCACGGGAGACGGAAAATGCCGACCCCATCTGTTTCGCTGTGTCCACTGTGATGGGACGAGCCGGGGCGCCATTCTGCTCGAGCAGAAATCCGGTCGCAAAGCGATTCGCCAGCAAAATCCGTCGCGCACCGATGCGGCCCGCCTTCAGTGGACGCACTTCCATTACAATGTATGGCAATCGTATTTTTGCGATGCGGCCAGGCTCGGCCCGTGTGCCCTAGTGGACGCGTACCTTAAAGGTGCTAACACAGAACAAATACTTAAAAAAAATCCATTTCACGGTTGATGGAAGAAATGCATTCGTACGAATGGTTTTAAAGTATCTCATGCACTCAACTATATTATGAAATATTTCGCAAAGCTTAGAGAAGTAGGTAGTTCCTTTGTCGATGTTGTAAACAAATTACGAAATTCATATGTGCAATTTGTTGAGAATGGAAATTTTGTTGAAGGATGAAAGTAAGATGTTTTTGTGTTGTATAAGGGCATGCAAATTAGAATACACTTTTTACGAGATTTCCCTTGTAACGAAAATTTTTAAAAATAACGGGAGCATGATTTTACATAGTCAGATGGATAATAATGTTACCACTAATACATACTATAAGATATTTACGAAATAAGTTACAATATGAATTTCAATGATTTGGTAAAACTTATTACAGTCACGATATAAAACGCATATGCGATACTCTGGCTGAGTAGTATCTAAATTCGATAAGTTCAATAAACATGGGTGAGAGCCACTTTATCCTTGACAAGCTCTTTGTAATAAATTGTTTATAAGGAAAATTTCTGAAAATTGATTTGCCCTTTCTTCCAGGGACGTCATTTGTGGGGGGGGGCAGGGAGCATTTGCCCCCCCCTGAATTATGTATTTTTATAGATTGTATATAACATGTGTATATTTATATATAAAAATATATACAAACATAACACCTTGCCCCACCCTAGAAAAAACTGAAATGACGTCCCTGCTTTTTTCCCTAAATGAAAGAACAAAGAATAATCATTGACAATTATTACTGTGCTATCTTTGTTATGTCGTTCGATATCAAACGGTTCAACTTGCATTATTCAATGGTAAAACACTTGTTTTTTAAAACTCTGCAAATAAATACTCTCTCTAAAGTTCATATTAAAATTGCGACTGAAACTTACCGAGAAATTGATGATGAAGTTCATCACGTAAATCATCAAGAAATGTCTGATCTAGAAATGTCTGATAGCGATAATTTGCAATTAATAAAAAATAAAATTATAAATGGTGTAAATAAGTGCATTAAATTTATTTTACTTTTTTATCTTTTAATAGTAAAATTATTTTTCGGTGTCAGAGAAGTTTCTTGGGTGAAACACCGCAAGAAATATCCCATGTAGAATAGATCGCTACCCTGGCTATTATCATTGAGGACATGACAATTGAAAAACCCTTCACTGGAAAGGGCAGTTTGAAAACTGTATTGTATTAGATCCGAAGAAGCTGTTTCATCACGAGCTGCATTAAATCATCAGAGAATTTATCATCTAATTATCCGGGTACACCCTTACAACTGTTGGTATTGTCGAAGAATCCCCCATATGTGCGCTCCAGAACCAAAATTCATTACTGCGAATTATAATATAACAATGTTAAAGTGGGTTAAGGTTCTATTATTGTTAAGGTACATGCTCTGAAGTTCACCTCATATTTAAACCAATTTGGTTGTTCAGTAGGATGATGATGATACGGCACACATCTGACATTTTTTTTACAAATTAATTTTTTGGCAAAACACATTTCAGTAGTAGTAGATGTCAAATTATTCTCAGCGATAAACTTTAAAAAAAATTTTCTCTTGAAGTCTTCTTCTATACAAGTACTAAGTTTCAACTTAACAGCGTAAACCATTTTTGGAAAAAATACAAAAATCTCAAATAAGCAATCTCCCATAAAAATCTCACTAATGAAAGTGTACTGAATACTTTAGGTTGGTTGTTGCCGTACCTCTTCTACATATCATCACCCACCCACCAAATATAAGTTTTGTATGGTATCTTACAAACAGTTTATGTTAGAAATTTTATGGTTTCATAGTATGGAATATGCTTGAAGAGCAAATAAATTATGACGGCTGTCTGGGCAAGATACTCGTAAAGTATATCTAGAACTTCAAGACTTGGGGTAAGAATTTGTTTGGAAGTATAACATATGCGGAATCTCACTAAGCTACTTTAGCACAAGTTCGTGTAGACGCTGTAGACAAGTTCCCTTGACTGCACAAACAAGCATGTTACCTAAATTTTAAATACTTCCGAAATCATGCTTAATTACAACTGACAAAACCCGGCCATTACGAAAGGTTATTGGTACACTATCTTCTGAAATTTTAAAAAAAAAATTTTTTTTTTTTACATATTTTTATTTTTTATACTTTTAAGAATTAAAAAAAAATAGAATTTAGAAAATTTCACTCCATTACAAAGTTATAGCAATAAATGTGACCAGACATCGGTTTGGAGTGGCTTCCTGGATATTTGCCGCGCCACTCTCAACAGCAGCGTTTAGCATTTAATTTTTCGCAAAAGCTGGGTTTCATAGAAAACAAGGTCATTTATAGGACCATCTGTGAAAAACACGAAGATACAAGAGGAAGAAGGTGTACAGTACGAAACTGGAATGGGAGACTAGCCGTAAGTTCACGTTGTACCTACCAAAAACCTTAAACGCATTTTTCTCGAAACTATGTTTTTAGACAGGGTCGGCGTGATAACTCAGTCAATTTTCAATATTTTTCAACTTTTTTTTTTTTTAATTTTGTTAACTATTTTCTCTATAGTCTGACGAGAGGTTTTTTTATTTTTTGCTTGGAATTTTTTTTATAAATTATTAAACGCAATTTTTACTAAAGTTTGAAATACTGTAACTTATTTATTTAAAAAAAAAAAAATTCCCTCCGTCAGACTATAACTAGTACATTATTTTACAAGCTTCTTTTTTATTTATGCAAATTCAATTATTTTTAGTGAAGTTATGATGCCGACCAGGAGGCGCCATGGTTTTTATAAGTAGTCCATTTATACCCGCAAAAAACAATGTGAATATTAAAAAAAAAAAAAAAAATTTTTTTATAGCTGAATAGTTAATAAGATATGTGAACTCAACAATTAAATTTTTTTTTCACCATATAACCTTTAGAATAATTGTTCAAATTTACTCGGTTTTCAGCGCGTGCAGGCGTATGTGAGCCCTTAAGCTAGTATTACAGGGTTTGACAAAGTGGTCAAATTGCAGTAATAAGAAATGCGAAAGAGCGAATTCAAATTAATTTCACAGTATCCGCTCGGTCAAATTTGCTTTTTCCCATTGCTTATTACTGCAATTTGACCGCTTGGTCAAACAGTGTAATACTAGCTTTGAGCTAGTATTACACTGTTTGACGTGGTCAAATTGCAGTAATAAGCTATGCGAAATAGCGAATTTGACCGAGCGGATATTACGAGAATTATTGAAATTCGCTATTTCGCATTGCTTATTACTGCAATTTGACCACATGGTCAAACAGTGTAATACTAGCTTTAAGCTAGTATTAGACTGTTTGACCAAGCGGTCAAATTGCAGTAATAAGCATTGCGAAATAGCGAATTCTAATTAATCTCACAGTATCCGCTCGGTCAAATTCGCTATTTCGCATTGCTTATTACTGCAATTTGACCACTTGGTCAAACAGTGTAATACTAGCTTTAGTAGTATTAAAAAACTTTTGTTTCACTTCAAACTTGTACCTTTCGAATGCTTCCTAAATTCCCGCTCCAGACTTAACTCCTTTAATCACTTTTAAAATGTAGTTAAATCCACCGTCCTAAAGTTCTTTATAGCGTTCAAATAAGTCAATTTCTGTTTCCATTCATTATGTTGTTCCCGCACTTATATTCGCTCTGAGATGAGGATTTTTGGTTTTACGCTTCCACGAGTGCATTGTGAAAACTTTATTCTTACTTCAATTGCTCTTAGCCACTTCACATTCAATGAAACACTAACTTAATATAAGGAATACCACTCCTCTGCTTCTACTTTCATTTCTGAAATTGTGTTTGGGGTTTTTCATTTCAACTTCATTAAACTTTTTAATTTATTTACAATTAGATTAAGGTGGTAGGGTAACTTAAAAATAAAAAATTTTTTTTTTTATTTAAAACTACATATTAATACGTACCTTTTCCAATAATTAAACTATTAAACTGTTCGTAAAATTCAAAAACCACCCGGCTGGTAAGGGCAGTCGTCTGCGTCGTCGAACTCTTCTTCTAATTTCTTCCTTAAAAAAATATATAATTCTCGATGAACCATCTGAAAGTGTATAAGTTCAGCAAAATTTGATACTACAGTTGATCGAAAGCGATAGACGATAGTCAAGTTCGTTTATTTTGTGATTATGTTGCATATAAAAGATTTAGACTTTGTCAAGTGTAATTATAATATATAATCAATATTAAATGCAGTAATATTTGTGTTAAGAAATGGATATTTCGTAATATATTTTCGTCTTGTTGCCTACGTGAACTGCAACTGAACAGAATCCTCTTGAATACATCATTAGGTCGTCAATTTGAAATGTGAACATGAAAAGAAATCTGAATATTTACGCAATGATTACATATTAATGCTTGCTAGCTGGATCTTTTTCATGGAAGAGAGTTACGCCATTTAGGTAATCTTAATGTCTAGACAAGATTTGTAATTTTAGAGAATAACTTAAGTATTTAATTATTTTTTGGATGCGCCATATGAGAACATTCTTGATTCTAAAAACAAGTTATAAATATGCACGAGGGTCTCTTACCCCGCTCCAGATAAAGAATAAATCAATCGATGAAACTTAGATTTTTACTGTTGATTGGCACGCTTTTCTATACAAGTGTTTGGAGACAAACTGTTCTCATCAACTTGTAGGTTTAGTTGATTCAATTGTTCTACAAATTTTGCTCCACAAGCTTACACATCCTTCGCGTTGTATGCAGGGTACATTTATTATAAATTTAGGAACGGACACTTAGTAAAATACAATCAAAAATACGGCCGTGTTCAACGGTCTTTGAGATATGTCGGTTTTAAACCTTTTTTGTCATTTATGATATTTATATAAATTAATAATAATAACAATATAATACCAATGAAAAGTAATGAAGTGACTACTGTTTACAGTTTTTAATTAACAATAAATCCAAAACATAGTTTTATTTAAATCTATATTGAAAGCGTTTTCTTATAAAAAATTGAGGGTTTTTTACTAGCATCGGAAAATTTGCTTTATAAAACAAATTTAAATGAAAAAAACAATTATAGTAAGTAAAGTAAGTATGTTATGTAGTTAGAAGAGCGCCTTAAAGGAGTTGTGAAATTTTAACGAAGGAAGACTCCGAGTTTAATATTTCTTAAGTAGAAACCAAGACAATGCGGAGACTGTAGTACTAGAAGATCGTAATCCCAACTGTTTCTTTGGCGGAAGTGCTCTATTTTGTTTTAAACCAATTGCAAATAACGTAAACGAATTGAATATGATTTACATATGAGCCACCTAGATGAAGAATGCTCAGTGATTTATCATAGAATCGTATGTGTAAATGTATATTGCACTCTTAATCTTGAATCATTTGTGATTCACTTCAGACGCTTCTGGTTGCCTAGGTTAAAACGAGCTCTTGATTAAGTGGAGACTGAATCATCGTCAAATATTGTATTACAAAAAATAAACCATTTGATGAAAAACTTTTCGTAACGTTTTCGTCAACCTTCTTCAAACCCAGCTGTAAAATTGTCTCCGACCACAACCTCTCTGTTTTTAGCACTACATGACGGGGTCGTACAACCTAACACTACCCATCTATGCTAAGTACCCACTTCAAAACCAGTAAACATCCTTGAAGTCTTTTTCAACCCTAAATAAATACTTGTAAATTTTTCATCCCACTCACTACCCCAAGAACATCCCATCCCATCTGGTTACACCACAAAACTCCAGTTAACTTATGCAATTTGTACCCTATTTTCCTCTATTATACGAATGTGTCAATAAGGAGAATGCCATGTGCATGTGGACACGAAAAGGACGAAAACTCCAACACGTGATATGATAAGAAAACTATAATACATAACTCGTTATCCGGCCAAAAACAAAAAGCCAGAAGAAGAATAAGAGATAAATGTATCTATTTAACTAGATCCTTTTGGGAAGCCATTCACAAGCTAGCTATGCACAAAAGCATAGAATGTGGACACAGATAAGGATAACACCGACAACTTTTGCGTTTTGCTTGACTGTTTAAATTCGAAACGACGACCTCATGGACTTAAGGCACTAATATTCATGTAGGATTTTAAATCTGTTATTCGACTGAAAGTAGAAAAATTTATTTCAAAATGTCCTTAATGTCAACAGGGACGAACAAGAGAAAAGCAAACGAAACGAAACTAAAGCCGAATGAACGACATCTGCTTCTTTTACGAATTAATTAGCCACAAAGCGGATCATCCTGTTATTAATGAAGAGCTTTAAGGATTCCTCATCATTCCGTAATTTGCCTTCCCTTTTTTTCCTTTCTATTGTAGTGTAGCTTTCAACGCGAAACACGAAACAAACAACGACATTTTCATTGGACTGGTAAGGCATTAACTTAAAATATAATTTTTGTTCAGGTTCAACTTGAAGGAGCAGAGACATGCTAGCGGATAGGACGATTCCTTGGACAAATTATTCTTTTCACCAATGAATCCCTGGGGATCGATATGAAAAATACGAAATGTGGGTCAGGGGTTTCTTTCGGCCTCCAGCAGTAATTGAGGTTGTAGGCCGGCGGAAACTACTTGCTCCACTCCCCAGATATCACCGTGAACACCACCGCCGTAGTCACCATCACCATCATCATCATCATCCAGGAGCTCGAACTTGGTCACGAAGGAGCAGGACAAATATGACAATCGACATTTTTCCCCGTCCGTCGTTGGTAGTCTTTAGTTCCAGGCCTGGTCCCAATAGTCATCATCATTCGCCTGTTCTAAGAAAATAAAGTAAGCCCATCGCCTCAACTTATCGTCCACCTCGTTGATGTTGTGGTCGTCGTAGCCATCATCATCATCAACAGGCCCCAAATGACCTCAACTACAACAAAAACATTTTCACTTTTGTAGTATGATTAAACTTGACTGGCGGGGGCGGATGCTGTCCTGACGGAAAGAGAAACGATA
Organism: Beris morrisii; assembly: GCA_951812415.1. Taxonomy (NCBI): domain Eukaryota; kingdom Metazoa; phylum Arthropoda; class Insecta; order Diptera; family Stratiomyidae; genus Beris; species Beris morrisii. The sequence continues at coordinate 143,301,070 of OX638312.1, read as the reverse complement.
TTTCTATGCAATAATAAGAACATCAATTCCAACCTCTCGAGTATTACCAAACCCCCAGTTTGTAGAATTACCAGATGCTGCGTTTATGAGACTCCTACGTTATCCGAACTTCATTCCGCATTCAACAGGACATTCAAATGAAACTCGGAGTCAATCTCAGCATTCGAGGAAGAAAGGAAATATCAGCTCTTATTTGTGGCATGTGGTGATGAAAATCTGTGAAGATTCCTTCTTATTTATAAATAATAACTCTTCATTCACCATTCAACAACATATATCAATAAGCATGTTCTTTTGCGACTATCCAATGCAGAGTAGGTTTACGACATGGGAAATATCAGTAGAGGTTAAGCTTTCTTGCATGGCTAACCAGCGATGCACTATATAAGGCCGCAAAGAAAGGCGTCCAATATTACTCATGCAGATCTACCTTATCCTATCACATGCACGTTCCTGGCAGGATTGTCATATAATTGTGTGTGGTTTTTGAATTTCTAAAAAAGGGTTACATATCCAAACATGCTTAAATTCATCTTTATGCGATATTAAAAAAAAACTAGTGGTGTGACCCAATTTGTAAAAATACTTTCTTATGTAAATCAATAACTTTTTTTTTACCAAAGTAGCTTATCTAGTTTAACTGCTTACTTATGTGTACCAAGCTTACACTACCTGAATAATTCCTCAGAAAAAACGCCCGCAATAAACAAATCCCACTACCTATTTCCATCAAAAATTTTATTTTTTGAACTTTACCGAATTTCAACTTTCTATAGTGCGCGGCTCCGAAAATGTAAATTATTTTTTAATAATTAAGTAAAATTATATTCTTTTGCCTTCGCTGCTCATACCTCTGCCGGCAGATAGGTATCTATTGGTTCTACACGCTTCAGTGGTGGTCTCTTTTATTATTGTCATAATAAATTTTTGGCGTGATTTTGAAGATATAAATTGCTGCTCCAACTTCCATAGTCCTTTGCCCACCTCAATCCATATTCGGCACAATTTCCTCGTACTTATCTATTTAAAAACTAAGTTGCATCGTAATTCGCTAGTGCTACTGTACCTTTAAGAGTTTTCTTATAATAGCTCCCTTTAGTATGCTTACAAACAATCACCACTTATCTCTCAGTCTCGTACTTCGCCATCATATTGGAAATTTTTTTTCAAATTGGACGCACACATCAAAGGGATTTGCATTAAACACGAATGTAGTGTTTCCACTATCGCCTATGCATTCGCATCCAATGCACATATCCAATGTAAAGGGTGTTTTTTTAGGTGCATGAGAACTTAAAATTATAATACAAGACAGAAATATTGTTGGAATGAAATTTTTTTATTATATTCTGGTAGATAATTTCATGGCATTTATTTTTTAAATATGATTTCCGTCATATGTCCGCCGCGGCTACGAGTTACATGGTTCATTCGATCAGTCCAATTTTTGACTACTTTTTCCAATAAATCTGGCTGTATGGCGTCAATAGTGGCTTGAATATTGGCTTCCAATGCTTCAAGAGTTACTGGTTTGTCGGTAGCCCCATAAAAAGTAATACAGAGGCGTTAAGTCGCACGAACGAGGGGGCCAGTTAACAGAACCACTTCTGGAAATCAAGTTGTCACCAAATTGATTTTGCAATAAATCGATTGTTAAGCGCGCTGTATGGCAAGTTGCGCCGTCTTGTCGGAACCAAATGTCGGCGATGTTTAGCTGATTAATTTTTGGAAACAAAAATTCAGTCAGCATGGCTCGATAGCGCTGGCCATTCACCGTAACGGCAGCTCCTTCCTCATTTCGAAAGAAATAAGGACCGATGATGCCGCCAGCGTGTAAACCGCACATTTCTTTGTCTTGTTGATGGTTTTGAATCGAGAAGAGTAAAATTAGTGCGAAAACGATCAATAACTACACGAATTGCTTGCTCACTAGGCCGATTATGTTGACCGTAAAATGGACGAAGTGCTCTATGAACTTCGCGAGCAGATTTATTTTTTTTCAAAGTAAATTTCCACAATTTGGAAGCGTCGTTCTGGCGTTGAACGATTCATGATGACTTGCCAAACCTTACTGAACAGAAATGTCAACATAGTTTGACATTCTCAGCAGTCAAACCACAGTTATCGATATCGATAGTTCTCATGCACCTAAAAAAAACACCCTTTACATGAATGCGATAGTGGAAATGATCGAACGATCTCTTTTACTATGGGGTGCATTTCAATGGTCAACCGACATTAGTTTGCCTATGGAATTCAAGTGATAGTGGGATACATTTTGGTTTCTGTGTGTATTATTCGTATTTGGTTGGTATACATCACAACTTGGAAACCTCACGAATTGTTCGCTTCATCTTTGACAAATATATATTTTGAATATTCAACGTTCAAATCCAAATCTTATCCTTACAAAATTATTTCCAAAAAAACTCGAACCCGTGATTTTTCACAACAAATTTTGAACATTTTGTAGATACCGTTTAGGCTGGACGTTTATAGGTCGCCGAACTGTTTAAGAAATTATAAAAATACAAGATGTGAATAAGTCTTCACGACTGGCAAGGACTCAAATCCAGAACTGTATCTTGTGGAGGAGCTCTTCATATCCAATGTCTTGACCGTGACCACAGAGCATCTGATGATGCTACTGCATTTTATGAAGTCGTTTCTCGACTTAATTTCAGTTCTATAAGGAAAATGTTCACCGATAACATAATAATATCAATTTGTGTCAAATTTACCATTATATTTTATATATTATATCACTTTACTTAAATTCGCTTACTATACAAATTCAAGTTCCATTTTATGTAACACTACCGAGTGGAACACGATGCCAAGCCACACCTGACTCCTATTCAGAAAATCTTCACAATCATTCAGTCTTTATTGCATTCCATTTGCAAAGCATTTCCATCCGAGAAGATTATGTGGGAGTGGGCCAAATACTCTTCTCTTCAGGAAACTTTAAAAAAATATATATATCCTCTTTTAAGGGTTACAATAGGACTTTCCAGGTTCACAGAATAAGCAGCTATTTGTCGTACAGTATGAGTGTGTGTAGTTGAAGCACACCTTTCATCTCGATGCTTCCACTCCTTGTCAGAAGCAAATAAGTAAATAACCCTCATGGTTCATATGATAAGGTGCAAAGTGTAAGTTTATCACGTCTTCGTTGGGCATCAGGACGATAGCTAGAAAAATGAACTCGTTCCAGATGAAATGTACTGAGAATTTTTTGCAGATGTATGAAGTCTTTGCTACTTTTCTGTTTTCAGAAATCGTGGGAAGAAATCCTCATATTCTTTTTTTGCCATTTGCAAGGATTTATGTAATGCATGTTGCCTATTTAGGATGTAGGCGATCCAGAAGTAAGAAGCAGCAATGCCAGATGATGTAGCACCCGGTAAAGTAGAAATGTCTTTTCGAATGAAAGACTAAACAAAAAGGTTTGAATAAAATTTCCATGTATACCGATCCTCATTTTTTCCATTCAGCACCTGGTATCGTTGTTAACCCAGAAATCCTACCTCACTTTCGAGAACCTTTCAAGGATATAAAACGGGAGCAGGAAAACGAACAGGTGAACAGCTCACTCCTACCTTACTTCAAAGCTGTTTTGGCAGACGATAAAAGAACGAGTCAACTTTCTGTAGGCTCATATAAAAGATGGTATCTTACGGCATAAACCCTAGGCTCTCCGATGATTTCGAATTAAATTCAATAGGATTAATTTCAGTGAACATGAAAATCATGTCTGCCAGCCGTGTTCATTCATTTTTTATCGATATCGATGGCTCCTGTATTGCAGCAAACTCCTAATCCGGTTGACTAGAATAATCGCCTTACGCTACAGTAGGCTCCTTAACTATGTCCTGGTCCTCTTCGTCCTTCGTTCTGTCTTCCGTGATATAACGTTTAGAAATTTTTCTTTGCCACAGAGGCAATTTCCATCGGAATTTATTCGATTAGATTAGATCTGTTTCGAAGGATTTATAGCAGTTAAGGAGACAAAATTATGTAGAACTTACTCCATATACACACTCACCAACAGTACAGTAAAAATATCACCATCAGTATAGGACTGTAATGCAAAATAAGTCTTGTACTTGCGATAAGGCTTATCACAGAATCCTATATGGCAGTAACTGAATAACTATGAGTATGTGGGCGGTCCACGAAAAAATGATACTACGTGAGTACTACAAGCACCTCATTTACCCAGCCCAGGCGGTCAATCAAAACTGCCATTCGCATTTGCTATGTCGATTTCGTTGAATGTACACGTGTGCAAATGGGCAAAGGGTCCAGCGAAGCATTACATAAAAGTAAGAAAAAGGTAATTGGCCTTTTTGTTTTCCGTTTCAATTGAAGTTTACATCTACATCCTGTCCTTTTTCGCGTAATTCCAGAATGATGGATGGAATATTTGGATGTTGGCTACGAGACGAATCCTTTCTACTCTGACCAACGTGCAGAGCCGAAATAAAGCCAAATGGCCCCCCCTACACTTGCCATTTAAGTTAGAAAGTTTAAAGGAAAACTTTTTTTCTCCCTGATGCTGGATGGATTTAAGGGTAAAAGTTGTTTAAGGGTAAAAGTTGTTGCCATTAGTGTTTGCTGGCTGTGCCAGAGATTGGCCAGCTGACAATTCCTGATAGGAATGGGCCAACATGGGCTTGGGAAAGGGAAACTCTTTTTGATGCAATTAGGGTTTGTTTCGTTGTGTCATGAGATAAGATAAGATCAGTAAATCACACAAGGCTCTATAGGGAAATGTGTCAGGTGTAGCCGAGTTGTTGTTTTTTTTCTGCATGTATCTATTTATGTTCAAAATGTTCATAATATTATACAATTTAATTAAATAGCAGACGAATCCTATTGCAGTAGTGACCCCTACATATATCGAGTAGCGACTACCCGAATTAGCGACCCTATGATAAAAAAAATATCTGAAACTGCTGACCACATTAAATTATCCAAAACAGTGGCTCTCTAGAAATAGTAGAAATAGGGAACCCTATCTGTACTAGTAATAGTGAGTAGTACCTACTTGTTGTTATTTTTCGATTTCTTACTTTGATGCAAAGTAAATTGAGAATAAAAAAATTTCTATAGACATAACCATAATACGTAGTTCTATTAAAAATGTTAAATATCGAATGTAGCCTAGTCAGTAGTAGTTTTTGCTTCAAAAGATCACGAACAAAATTTTATTGTACAAATATATTCATTATGAGGTCTTAACAAAAACTCTAAATTTGCGACCTCGAAAGGTGTACGCTCGCTGCGCTACCAAAACTTTTTTTAATTTTAAGAAAATTTTATCTCTCGCTTATTTTTTAGTAATTTCTATCTAATAACTATATTAGTCGTATAGGAACGAATTAAGGATTTTGATCAGGAAAATTTATTTTCTTACTATCATATTTGATTTTTTTTTTTTTTTTTAGTATAACTACCCATTTTTGACCTATTTTCTAAAGAAATATGTTGTTTTCGTAAAATCTTAAAAAAAAATATTCGAAACTAGGTGAAAAGGACGTGAACCACTAAATGTTAGAAAGTTGTTGAAACTTGGTTTAGAAGCTATTCTAGTGGCTAATTTTAAAAATCTGTCAATATTCTAGACTTTATTATTTTTATACTCTAGATGAAATCATATAGAGTATTATAAGTTTAATCCAGCCCAAAAGTTTGTAACGCATAGAACCAAGCCTCGGATGAAAAAAAGTTATATATTATTTTTTGTTTATTTGTGGCCAAAAACCTCAAATCCGCCTGACGTCCGTCCGTCCGTCCGTCCGTCCGTCCGTCCGTCCGTCCGTCCGTCCGTCCGTCCGTCCGTCTGTCCGTGAACACGATAACTCAAGAACGCCTTCACCTAGGATATTGAAATTTTGAATCTGGATGTTTGGTTAAATTTGTAAGGCTAAGTTCGTTAACGGGCAAAATCGTCCTACTCCTTCGAGTAGCTGCCATACAAAATGTCCTTAAAACACGTGTTCAAGAATATTGGTCCATAACTTCAGAAGGGTTTAAGGTACGACTTTGAAATTTTGTATGTATTATTTTTCCAATAGCTGGAGCTAAATATATGATTATGAAGAAAATCCTGTTAGTCCTTCGTGTAGCTGCCATACAAATATCCTGTCAAAATGTATTCACTTAATTTACGAAACCCACTATAACTCAAGTAATCTTTTAGCTACGAATTCGGAATTTTGTACAAATTAGTTTTGAGTGAAAAGGAAGTTCGAGTTTACTAATCAGCGAAATCCTTTTTCTCCTTCTGGTAGCTGCCATACAAAATGTCCTTAAAACACATGTTCAAGAATATTGGTCGATAACTTCAGAAAGGTTTAAGCTACGACTTTGAAATTTTGTGTGTGTTATTTTCCCAATAGTTGGAGCTAAATGTATGATTATGAAGAAAATCCTGTTAGTCCTTCGTGTAGCTGCCATACAAATATCCTGTCAAAATGTCTTCACTTAATTTGCGGAACCCACTATAACTCAAGTAATCTTTTAGCTATGAATTCGGAATTTTGTACAAGTTAGTTTTGAGTAAAAAGGAAGTTTGGGTTTACAAATCAGCGCAATCCTTTTACTCCTTCTGGTAGCTGCCATACAAAATGTCCTTAAAACACGTGTTTAAAAATATTGGTCAATAACTTCAGAAGGGTTTAAGCTACGACTTTGAAATTTTGTATGTGTTATTTTTCCAATAGTTGGATCTAAATATATGATTATGAAGAAAATCCTATTAGTCCTTCGTGTAGCTGCCATACAAATATCCTGTTAAAATGTCTTCACTTAATCTACGGAACCCACTATAACTCAAGTAATCTTTTAGCTATGAACTCGGAATTTTGTAGAAATTAGTTTTGAGTAAGAACAAAGTTCGAGTTTACTAGTCAGCGAAATCCTTTTACTCCTTCTGGGTGCTGCCATACAAAATGTCCTTAAGACACGTGTTCAACAATATTTTTCGATAACTTTTGAACGCTTCAAGCTACGAATTTGAAATTTTGTACACGTTCATTTTTAAATGGTTCCAAGGAAAAGGATAAATATGTAAGAAATCGAGTGAGTCCTTCCTGCACCTCCCATGTGAAAGTCCTTCAAAAAGGACATTTTTTTTCGATGACTTACCCAGTTCAAGATATGAAATTAAACACTGAATATTGTCTTTTAGTTTTGAGTAGCAATCTAATGGCAGTCCTTAATAAAGGACATACAACATGCACACACGTAATTCTACTTTATCCCCAACTACAATATAAATCGGAGTTCAGTATTCATCTAGAGTATTATACGATTGGCTTGCAGCCGATCGTGACTGCAGTATGTTTTACTTAAAAATACGCGACGCGTCAAAAGTTTTACAGGTTACAATGCGGCAGACAACCAAAAAAAAAATAACCAGAATGATATTTGAACCGTTTTTTTAGTTTGTCAGCAGCATTTCGATTTCAATTATTACCATCAAAGTTACCAAATTGTCGAAATCATTGAAATCATCTCTACCATTGAAACCATCTAACCCATCGGAAACTACACAGTAAAAAAAATCCATTGACTTTTACATCTTTTGGATAGTAGGCAAATATGCCTAACTTTTTTGAGTAAAATTACATTGGAAAGTAATAGTCAATTTTTTGGTTAGTAAATTTCAATTTGCAATCAAAAAATTTAAATTTGCATTCAGCAAATTTCAACTTCGAAAGCAGCAAATTCACTATATATTCTCTAAAAAAGAGTATAATTAGCACTCTATATTCTCTAAAAAAAAAGTGTATAAATTAGCACCCTTTATTATTTATATACTTCTAATATTATTTCTTACTTACTTACTTACTCTGATAAAACACTTTGATGTAGGTAGGAATCGAACCAGGACTTGCGATCAATTCTAGTTTCGGTGCGTAGGTTTGGCGCGCGTAGCCACTGCGCCACTGAAGGCATTGCAATTTTATCTCAGTAGACAACCCAATCGATCGAAGCGACCAACTTTGTGGTTTACTTGAAAAAGAACGTAATTTTGTGAGACTTTTCAAGTAAATTGTACGGTTCAGTTGAAAAGTACATGCATAATTTACTAATACCAGTAATTTCAAGTAAAAGTTCTTGAAATGAGTACTTTTACTTGTAATTTCGAGTAAAAGTGTTTGAAATGAGTACTTTTACTTGAAAAAATGAAATATACTGGAAATTTCAAGTAAAAATTGGATTGAAAAGTCAAGTTTTTTAAAACAGTGTATGGAACCATCGAAATCGTCGAAACCATCGAAAATTATGTAGTCATCGAAACCTTCGCACACTATGTACAAACATCTCCAAATTTAATCTAATGAACCGTTGATGCGATATGAATTACTTAATTATTTTTTAATAATAAAGTATTTTAAGATGTCTTGATTCAAGGGTCGATTCCAGAGTTGATTCCAGAGCCAATTCCAGAGTCTTCCGGGTCTAGACATTGTTTAGCCCCACCCCACACTCCGGTACCGATAATAATACTAATACTTAATTCTGAAAGAAACAAACCCAAACACAAAACCAAACGGGTGATATGATCCAGGATCGATGACTGGCACGGTTATCGATCGATCAAACTTTCGAAACCATTAGACCAGGGACGTCATTTCAGTTTTTTCTAGGGGGGGCAAGATGTTATGTTTGTATATATTTTTATATATAAATATACATATGTTTTATATAATCTATAAAAATACATAATTCAGGGGGTGCAAATGCCCACCCTGCCCCCCCCCCCACAAAAGACGTCCCTGCATTGGACTATCGAACTATCGAAACCGTCGGACCATTGAACTTTCACCCCAACTACATTTCACTTTTCACAAATTCCGACATATCTCATGGGTCTGATTAGATAGTGAACGGGGTTTTACTTCCAGGCTATATTGTATAATAGCCTGAAAATTTATTTATTTATTATTTATTATTATTATTATTTTTTTCAATTTTTGTATGAAGAACAATTATTGATGAATGTTGATATTGTCTTACAAAGAACTATTCTATTGACAAAATTAATTTACCAAACAATTCGCCTGTCTCGAAACAACCAGTGCTGTAATTCGACTTTGCACTATGACCCAAATTCTTTATTAGTGTTTCATGGGTATCAGTTCATTAGCATCAGTAGTTCTGTTGAATTATCAAATTCTGTTGAATTATCAAATGTTTTGTTCAATGTAACTAAATGTCTTGAATTTGTTTCCCATAATATAAAAAAAAACTTTTATGTTTACTGGTCATTGATTTGTTGAAATCGGAGAATATAAATTGGATATGGGATATAATAATACAAAAATTTGCTCAGCAGATATACAACGCTATTATGATAACAAACGCTTTTAGCAGTAAAATGAGATATAAAAATTTTCGAATCTATATAATTTTACTTTATTATTTTCTAATAATACAGTATTGTGATCGATTTTTAAAAAAAACAAAATTTGCCACCCTGCAAAAATTTTTTTTTACGTTTCATGACTAGTAGACACGAAAAAAGCAAAAAAAAATTTCAGTCCGTCTGTCCGCCGTACGCCGTACGTAAAATCGTCTGAAAGCTCGTAGCTCCCAAACGGTTTGAGATATTACATTGAAATTTTTTTTATGAATAGACTGGGTAGACCCCTTGAAGTTACCTGAGGGGTGGGGGTGTAAGCGGGGAGGTGGGGGATGCGTTTTAGACGGAACATTTTGGTTTTTAGATCTCAGCAACCGCTTATGCTAGGAGGCTGAAACTTGGAATTTATATAGAGCTTCGATAGTTGACCCATTTGCATAAGAATTGTCATTAAGCGTTAAGGGGCGTCTGAGTGGGAAGAAAAATAATGCGTCCGAAACGCAAAAAAGCCGAGATCGACACATTCTAAAATCTATATCTCCTAAACGGTTAACGTCACAAAATTGAAACTTAATGATTATCTGTAGGTATACTAGGAGAATAGATTCGAAACAAATTTTTGAGTTGGGGGGAGTGGCGTACAGGGTGGGGGTGAAAAACTTTAGATTACGATATCTCACGAACCAATTGCACTAGACAAATAAAATTCGGTTTGTGTATAAAGGTTGACAAATAAAGTTTGCTGAAAGTAAAATTTTTGAAGGGGGCGGTGGATCATGAAAGTTGAGGGGGTATGAATTTTTCTAAAAAATTACTTCTCATATCTCAAGAACAGTGTAAGATAGATGCTTAAAATTTTTACCAGAAGTAAGCCTAATAGACCCCTAGCAGAAAACAAAATTTTGGAAGTGTGGGTGTAGAGGGTGAGAGTGGGGGAGGGTGAAAAGGAAAAGATTCCGATTTTATATTTCAAGAACCTATAGTGATATTAAGCTGAAATTTGGTATTTAGATGGAGCTATAGCAGTAGCATGTTGGAAAAATATAATTTTTTATAGGGGTAGTAAAGTACGGGGTTGGGGGGTGTTTTTCCTAGCTATAGAACGGTTTATGGTAAAAAGTTGAAACTCGGTATGTATATGTAAATCAACTAGAAAAGTAATTCAAAAAATTTCAAATATCCATTGGCGTTCGGAAGGGGGTCAAAAAAAAATGATCAATGAAAATGGAATGCATATATTTTCACGGTTTTCGTCATATCTATTAGGTCTTTCCAAATATGGAATTCATTTTTATTCCACGGCTTCTTCATATAAATACCTAGAAAGCGTTTTCAGAATTTTTTGAAATTCGACCCCTAAGTGGTGGAAAGGGGGTTGTATACTTTTTCACGAATTCTGCCATATCCCTCAGGTCTGATCAGATATCGAATATCTTTTCACTTTCACTGGCTTGCGTAATAATCGCCTGAAACTGGTTTTTAAGTTTTTTCATTTTACAGCCCCTAAGAGGGTATAAAAGGGTTGAACACGTTTTCACGAATTCCGTCATTTCTTTTAGAAGTGATAAGAAATTGAATTGGTTTCTATTTTCTCGTGCTGTCTTCATATTTATTTATTAACTTCTTTCTGAATTTTTGGATATTCAACCCCCAAGTGGGTGTAAGGCGGTTGCATTTCTGATGATATATCGAATTTATTTTTACTTCCTAAGGTTTCCTATATAAGCGCCAAAAAGTCAATTTCAGTATTTTTAGATATTCAATCCAATTTATATAATCGCCTACAAACCCATTTCTCAATTTTTCGATGTTCAACCCCCAAGGGTTTGCATATGTTTTCACAATTTTTGCCATCCCTTAGTTCTACTGAGATATAAAATTGGTTATTACGGCATTTGATGTAATGACCTAAAAACCAATTTCACTATTTTTCGAATTTCAAGAACCAACGGGTATGAAGGGTTTGCTTACGTTTTCACAAATTTTTCAAAATCCCTCGTGTCTCATGAGATATCAAGCTGCTTCTTATGAGATCGGCTAAAAACCTTTTTCACAATTTTTTCGAAATTCAAACCCCAAGTGAAAGTATTGGGTTTGTATACGTTTTAACAATTCGTCATATCTCTTTAGTCTGATAAGGCAACAAATTCGTTTTTACTTCTATGGGCTTTTAGTGTACATAATATACCGCAATTCGAATAGTCTACACTGACTTTTTCAATGTTTAATCGGCTAAAAATCTCTATTTTAAATATTGTTATTTCAAGAACAAAATTAATTTTCAAAGAAATCTAATAATCTCGAAACAACTCATGATATAATCCGACTTTGACCGCTCCCGAAGTTTGACCAAAAAAATATTAAAGTTTCGCACAGACCAATGGCAGCATTAAAACTGAAAAATCTGGCCACGAAACAATTTTTTTTTCTGGAATGGAATCTTCAAAATGAATAATAATTAATTCAATCCGCCAAACGTAATACGCTCCTCACTCTAATTACAATTGAATTAAGATTTAGAATTTCATGTATTGTATCATGAGAATTGTTACAAGCTGTCGGTATATGTGTGGCTTCACTGGAATGATGTTATAATTACCAAATAAAAATTATAGACTAACTACGACAACTTTATTTTTGGACTCCTCTATGTATTTCTTTTATCGAAAAATAAATTTTCGATATCACAATTATTATACGAGTATCACGGATGAAAAGGCAAAGAGCTACAAAGGAAAACGGATGGAAATTTATTTTTAACTTCACTCTGTTCTACTCCTGTAAGTATTCTTCTATAACGAACAAAATAAATTGAAAATTTTTTTGAAAAGGTTGTCGTTTTCAAATCTGACATTTACTCCATCCATACGCTTCACCTCCACTCGTTCTGCCCACCAAATGCCTACAAATTGACAACGAAATATGATTTGTCCTTAATTTAATCGAATTTTCCCCCGCGGAATACAAGTCATCGCGAATTATTTCCCAAGGTTTCAATACATCATCCAAAGAAACCAATGTAATAGATTTTCCCATTAAATTCCCAGTGCTTCTTGATGCTTTCCATTACATACTTTCCTAAGTGAAACTGAGGGGTAGTACCAAATTCACCAACCCCTTAAAAACCAACAGAAATCCTTTATTGCTTACTGGTCCCTTGCTGGACCGCCAACCCAACTGAATTTCACATTAACAATGCCGTGTTACAATTTTAACAAAAAATAGAAAGAAAAACTGAATGCCGAAATTCCAATTCCATTTATAAAATTGTCCACTCCGCACAAAAAATATCCAAAGAAATGTAAAACTATTCATTCTTCTAATTCAATTCGTTCTGTTTGCTACGAAAGTAGGGGATAAATGGAGAAGTCCTGGCGGATTTCGAACAGAATACTTAAATAACTTTAAATACACACTTATCACAATAGCGCTTCTTGTGATGAGGAAAGGTCCTTCGAGGAAAAACCATCATGAAACGGGTTGAAAAGAAACGTTCAGTTGAAGTCCAGCTTCTTTCTAGTTGCGTATCCCTATTATCCTGTTTTCTTCATGTATCGTGAAACGAGAACCAGATAAGGAGAATGAGTAGGACGGCGGTTCCTTTACGGCAACGAAATTTCTTCGTGCCTAAATTTCATTCGAAGCGAAAAGGACTATTCAAACAACAATTTCAAGACTATTTCTTCTTCTTCGATGTTCAAGGAATTGTCGGTTTTTTCCTCGTTAGGTACTTGCCTCGTGCAAATTTTTTTGGTAAGAGCAGGGAAAAAGGAGTATTGAATGATGGCCGAAGAGCTTACGAAGGATTGTTTAAGGGCATGCTTTACGATGTCGTCTTTGTCGATCCAGGACTTCAACTATAGGTTGATAACCTTCTTATGTAAATTTACACACGAAGGTACTATCAAGTTCTTCGACGAACAAACTGTGTGTAACATAACGATTGAAAGTATGGAAGCAATTTTTTGCCGAAATAGCAAAAAACATTTTGTTTTTAAGCTTGATAATTTTGAGTCATTTCGAATAAAATAAGAGCAATTTTCGAATATTTTTCATTTCAGTCTAGAGTAGTATCCTTGACTACCTTCCCATGGCTCTATTTCATGACATTATCTTTATGGTTTGAGCCTTAGGTATTATATTGTTGCATGCGTACCCTGGCAACCCGAACAACTCACCCATATATTATATCGAAGTTCCCAGAGAAAATTACAGCTTCATATCCAACTAGAATAGCGTAGTACAGTCTAGATATTTCTCGCATGCAATATATCCTTCTTGCAAGTTCCACACACACAACCAAACATGCTGCAAACCGCGCGATTCAACACATGGAGTATGTAAGCGCGCAGAGCTTGTACACGGGATCAGTTTTTCAACTACGACAGTCAGAAAAAGAGTTACTTCTACGCGAAAATGTATTTGTAAAAGTCATTTTCATTGATAACAGCGATCGTGTAGTAAGTAAATGAAGTCGGGAAGAGTTGCCAATAGTGGGATATTTAAATCAAATTTTGTTTTACTTGAACCCCTCGCTCGCAACAATATTTTTATCATTCTACATCATCATCTATCTACATTGAAGAGACATCAACAAGAAAATTTTTTACAAATGGTTTAAGACCGCGATCTTGCTGAACTGCAAGAAAAAGCCACAAAAATGTCTAAGTTCATAAGTTTTGACAAGCTTACCCTGTTAGTTTTCTACCGAGCGCGTTCATTTTGTGAGAATGTTAAATCCGTTCGTTTATCTACTTGAATTCTGGTAAATTTTGGTAGTTCCTTAATTCTGTAGGCTCTATACGAGTGTTCACTTTTCCAGATATCGGAAATCTGTCAATCATTCTGGTCGGAAGCCTACCTCGCTACAACTCCACCGGAACCATTGTTTTTGTTTTAATATTTTAAATAAATAGTTATATTTACCCCTATCTTTGAAATCACAATTGATTCTTTAAACCATATTTTTGAATAAAATAATTTCCATAATTATAACACTGCAAATGCGAGATAAGCCAAACATGAAATTATCCTTTATTTAATACCAATTACTTTTTGAAAAAACTTTATAAATAATAATTTCATTACGGTTCCAGAATATGTGTGATTGTTTTGAAATATGTGTGAGCAAATGTTACAAAATATGCGGTCTTCAAATAATAGATGGCGCTGCGTCGAAGTTTATTTCCTATTCCGATATTCGCTTTCTTCGAGACTCAAGGCGCATTTGTCTTGAATATGTATATTTCCCATCTCGTCAGTCTCGCAGACATATCAACATGTTTCTTCATCTTTGAATAAACACTGATCCCATTAATTAGAAATTACTGTATAATTAGACCGGTCCCCGACGTATTCACATTAAACAGGTTTCATCGTAGTATAAAATGACAAATTTCAAGAGGCTGGTGGTACGAGTGAATTTATTCGATTGGTACGTTGTTTTACATCAAATATCAGGTGCAAGAATCGAACCGCCAACCTACCTTTCTGTCAAAAACAAAAAATAATAATTTACTATAATAGATACTAGCCGCGTCCCGCGGCTACGCTCACGTTTGTATGGTGCTATACTATCGAAACTGCAAAGCCAACGATATCTAATCTTGCTTGCCGTTTGTTTCTCCCGTTGCTTCCGTTGTTCCCGTTGCTTCCGTTGTTCCCGTTGCTTCCGTTACTCCCGTTGCTTCGTTGCTTCCGTTGCTTCCGTTGCTTCATTGCTCCCGTTACTCCCGATGTGTTCAATTATAAGCGAAATTACACTTCGTACTATTTACTACCGTTCTTTTAGGGTGTTCATAACATTTATAAGATTGGATGAAATTTTGAATTGCAAACTCTTGCTCTGAATTTCTTTTCATTAATCTTGAAATCCTTGAAATAAACAAGGCTGCACTTGGCCATCATTTTAATTCCTTACTCGCTTCCGAAGTGAAATAAAATTTTGCTTGTTCGTTCGCCGGAAGTAAACAGGACTTCTTTGCCAAATTTTATGCATGCGAATGCGAACTAAAGAGGAAGAAGAACTTCATTAACATAATTTCCAAAGTATTGTAAATTGTCACAAAAGAACGGTGATAAAAACAGCCGAAGGCTGAAAACAACTTAAAACTGAGTATGCTGAGTTTAGGTGATGATGCGGGTGGAATACATCAGGAAGTATTTACTAATTTTAGGTGTGGATGTAAGAGCAGTGCTTCAGTTTATTTTCAAAAACGTTTCAGGGCTTGAAATACAACACTTTTCGGCATTCTACATCTGCTCATCGAATTGGACAACAATAGTCTAGGCATAGCACGGTGGCATTGCCAATGGGCTCGCTAGAAATAGACATTTTATTGATAGCGTGCTTCCCTTTAATCAATTTTGCAAATTTCTCAATATCGACGTAACATCCTGAATATACTTCAGATATTTTCCACGCTTCTGAAAGGAGACTGGAGCACTGTAGGTCATCTTTCAGATAAAATCTTTTTAGTCAAAGTTTTTTATGGCTAGACAGCTATGAATGATTGACATTATACCGCCTCAACCGATTAAGAAAATTTGTTGAACTCGTGTCTCAGCCTTCGCTTTCTTCTGACAACCTCCAAGGATTGCTTAGCAACGACAAGGAGTATATCCCCCATTATTTGAAGGATTAAATCATTCCTCAGAATTTGTGATCTTTTGAAAAAAAAAATATTTGATAAGTCGTCGAGCAATAATGGAAATCAATTTTTAATTTTACTGAATTACAATTAGGAAAAAATAATGAAAAGCAGGTTAAAAACTAAAATTTGTATCGGTAAAGTCCTTTTTTTCTTCTGAGAAATTTTACTTTATTATTTCAATAAAAACAAAAAAATTTCCAGAAACACTGATAAAAAACTCTTATAAAACCCAATATAATTTTGAAAAAGTTTCACTGAGAAAAACTTTCTGCTAAGGAAAATTTCTCTGTAAAAAAGAAATCGGGCTATGCCTGTAAATAAATTAGACATTAACTTTTACTTGAAACTAGCCTAAATAACAGTACTAGCAATATTGTTACATAAATTCACTAAAACACCAATAGTGGCCCTGTCTCCTCTATCACCATAAGCCTCATTCCAGCAACACTTAGCCAAGCATATCCAGAAGAAATCGACTGTAACGAAGCAAATTAAGACCGAACCCACTGCTATCATAGCTATATTCGTCCTTAACTAGTACCGGATTCGGATTTATGATGAATCCTTAACATCAATACGCTTCGTGTACGTACCGCATTTGTTTTACTATTAACTCACAACATCATCGTTATCAAGAGGTTATTCAATTATTACACCTCGCTTAAGGGTATCACATACTGTACCCTATCGCTGGATCTTCCTATTCATCGCAATATACACAGGGAGGCATCAATTTTGATTCTCTCCGTTTTGGCAAATATTTCGATATTCAATTAAATTTTCCACGTCAGATAGTAGGAGGGAATGTATGGAAAATGAAACTGCATCGGGTAGGTGTCCGATAAACAGAAATTCGAAACTTCTTCTATCTACCTTTTCGCTCCTCTCAAGTCTGTGTCCATAGGTCCGAAGGAGCTGTTTCATTAACGGGCTGCATACTCCAGAGTCCTGACTTATTACCTTTTTATTGGCGAATATTTCAATCTAATTTAATGCGCAGAGACAAAGGGTGATCAGTAGGTCACACAGTGTTTTCTCTTCTTTAGTACGTGTATCACCGCGGCGTGAGTCATAGACGACACCAACACCGCTATGTGTTTCCTCGACTTTGATTTGTACCGTCAACGTTTATTAGCGAAATTTCAAGAACTGTGTTAATAAGGAAGCGTTTGATACATCGGTATGTATCGGTTTCCTATTGCCAAAGGAAGAGGTTTTCTGAATTTCTGCTTAATACCTATCTATTTAAAAAATTTGTGAACCTGATGAGTAAATATTTCCAGTTCTAATCTAGAGTGACAATTTTTATGTGATTTTTTTCAATTTCTAGGTCGCCAACACTGAAACCACTTCTGGCAACGTTCACCGAGAAGGGTAAAATCCCAGCCTTAGAATTTCTCTCAGCCGCTCTCGAATCTGTTGAATACGAAAAAGCCTTAGCACGCGGCCTTGCCATACCAGAATGTCGAGTCGTGCCATGCTTCAAGATGTTCATGAAGGATCTTAAGGAACAGATCTCGCAATCATTGGCTGTAGGTACAGCAATCGGTGCAACAAGTGCCGGGCCTGGAACTACAATCTCTCTTCAAATATCACCGAATTCATCGACAGATTCGTCATCGATATCGTTAATTGATGCCGATACCGTTACGTGTCGATCGAATAGTAACGCTCTAGTCGAATCCGTTAGCCGTGGAGTTCAGACCAATATGAAAGCCTACGATCGAAGGGACTTCACGAACGTAACGCAAACAAACAAATGGAATAGTAGGCTATTGGTAAGTAAGAAAGATTGAATTGATCGCGATCTTGTTAAGAATGGTCCTTGAAAAACATGATATGATAAAATTAAACTGGATGAGGAAACTATTTTAAAATTGAAACTTGCCTGTTTATTTGGCAAAGATTTTCTTCAATTTCTTCGTATATATTCTTGTTTTGGATGTTTCGAAATGTACTATCTTCCACCAATTAAGTCAAATATAGTCCAAAGTTCTGTACTGCGATATCACAGGAAACTGAATACTTTCAGAAAGGTTCATGAATTTTCTATATAGGTACTTTCTTCAACCATTATCTCTGGTAGGACTTATTCCCTCGCCGATATTGGGAGTTAAAATGAACAGCAAATATTTCGCCATCTTCACTTCATGCCGAGTGAGTGAAAAAGACTTTAGAATCGTTGCCAACTGCTAAGTGCTTATATATGGGATCATCAAGAGCGTACCGACGTAGAAATGCCATATCATAATTCGATGATTAACTGCACAGAGCGGTATAATTATCGGTGTGTTCTTCGATGCCTGATACTGGAAGACTGGAACCCTCTTTCGATTGCACTCTTTGTACACTTGGTATATTCAGGGAAAAAGGAGATATACTCGATGTCCTTGATAGCAAAGAAAACATATTTAGCAGCTGATATTATATTAAATAAATAAACATTTTTTAATGGAACTTCTTATTTTATTTGATTGTATATTTTTCGCTAGACCAGTCCATTTTTGTGTATTTTCCCAATTTTATTGACGTTATTAATTGTGTCCATTCCTTTTTTTCTATAGTACATATCTGACTATAATGGTGAAGATCACAACTTCACAAAACTGGGATCATCGGGTCTGATCAGTCAGGATCAGGTCTATCGAACACAAGCTGTGATGGATCACATCGATCAATGCCATCAACATCATCATGCCTTAAGTAAGGAGTCGTCAACGAGTCTACTCGATTTCCTACGAGCCTCGGCGTTCAGTCCGAAATTGATGGCGTCGACAACAACCTATCAACTGGAAGTTGATGAACCCGAGGAAGACTATGAAGTCGAGATCGGCAATTACAACCCCGTTCAGCCGTTATTTAATGATCATGGAGTCGGCATGATACCGATCTCATCGCCGCACCATAAAATCGATCATCACATTCTTCAAATTCTGCACCATGGTACTACAGTGGTCCTCTGGGAGCCAGAAACACCGTCGGATAGATCGTGTTACAAATTTTTTCGTTTGGAACGATCGTGTTCGATGGTCAGTTGGCATAGGCCGACATGGGGCCGCCTGAGGACGCATCCCGAATTTAATTTGGCCATCAATCCGGAAGAACTGGTCGCGCCCAGATTGATGTCGAAGCCACCGATCAATCAATCGGAATCGGAATCGATGAGTCAAACGATCGACGAAGGTTTCTTGGATTTGACCACGGTGAAGGAAATTACAATGGGATCGCGGAATCATGAATATGATGCGGACTTACTAACAGCTGGCAAACGCTTCGGTTTGACCCATGTCGAATGCTGTGTCTCGATTTTATACGGTACGTCGTTGAGTGATAATCGAGTACTTTGCCTTCTATGTCCTCCAATGTTGTGCAGGTAGGTTACTGATCAGGTATTTTGCTGATCACTACTAATACTCTTCACTTTATCAGATTGTGGTTTGTCGGACTCACCTGGATTGTACGTGGTATAAAGCGACAACAGCGACTTGCAGATCGATCCATGATGTGGTTGAAGGAGCAGTACTTACAGCTCTTCTATGAAGAAGGCTGCGACGAGCCGCTAGCTGCGGATGCGATACGAATGTTTGGTGGCCGTGATTGGTCTGCAACTGGAATTGCAGCAGCTGCTGGTGCAGTACAGTCCACCGAATCGTCTGATACCTTACGACGCGAGCAATCTTTCAAATTCAAAAAGAAACGATCAGTTGTGAATTTGCTAAGCCAAGCGACCAGTAGCATAAATACGAGTAGTAGCAGTTCAGCCTTACCCAGTACGAACGAAGCCTTCGAGAGTATAGACTCAGGGAGAGAGTCCCGATCGAAACATTTCGATCGCCGAAAAGAACGGACAGGATCTAGTGATCAATTGTATCAACCACCACCACCGAGGAACCTGCGGGCAGGTTCCATAACATACGAAACTCAATTAGACTTTTTAGATTTCATAGCTCTCTTCAGATCGTTTAGGTAAGTTACCGATCATTTTTGGGTTTTCATGTTTTGATTTTGGTTTTAATTCCGTTTGATATTTCCTGACATTTTCCTAGTAATTACTATAGACTTTAAGGAAGTTGGTCAAGTGATCCGAGAGATCGATGAGCGTTTAAGTTATTATAATATTCCACAAGCTAGCTATATTAGTGGGTATTTCTCAGTTATCACTATCTACAAATACTCAGATCTCTAAAATTTTTCGGGGATAAAACCTTCCGTTCTCGGTTTTCTCTCGTAGGTGTGACTCACGGTACAAAAATGAAATTTGATTGTAGACAAGAAAAATTATATAGGAATCTTATTGTTTGGGTCCAGAATCTTTATAACGTTTTCAATTCAAATGTGTGACGTCCTCATCATCAATGGCGGGACAGCCCAAATCGGGCCCTGGCCTCCTGAAGTCGTCCCCTCCAATCGTCTCGATCAAAAAACCGCGTGCTCCAGCTGATAATTTTTAAGATGGCTTTGCTATCTTCATCAACCGAGTTTTCCCATTGTTTGCGTGGTTTGCCTACTGGCCTATTACCAAACATAGGGCTGCTTTGATTTCGTCTAGTGTGGGTAGTGTCGATGATGTTTCTTCTTCTCAATTGAGATGTTGTATATAGTGTTGCCAACTATTTTTCTTGGTTGAACACTAAAATTTTGAGCGTTAATATCAACTTAAAGGCACTAAAATTAAATTTTTTCATATTAATCGCAGGCATATTCAAATAAAGTGCAAGCGGTAAAACTAATTTTTGACCGCTGAAACGATATTTTGAGCACCAAATTTAACGCTGAAGCACTAAATTGGCATCACTGGTTGTATATCGTGATCGGTGCTAATGTAGTGGGATTGAGAAAATGTTCGAAATAGGAAGCCCATCTCCTTTTAATTTCTTGTGTGTCGCTGATAATGTTGCTCTCTGCGTCTTTACAGAGACGGGTTTTGGGCTTATATCCCTTTTTTAGGTCCTTTACTATTGCGTATGCGTCCCGCGTTTTATTTTGTCTCATATTGTCGTCCATTTATTGTATCTTGTCATTATGGTACTTTCTTTTTGTTTCAAATAGTAAATTGTTTGATAAAAAAAAATCTAATTAAACCCTTGAATGAACATCCCAAATTCCCAATCAGTTATAGTGATTTTTACATAACAAAAACTTTTCAAACCTTAAATTTTAATTTTTCATCCTTTCAGTCTGCTAGCGCGCAAGGATTTACGAGATCTGTTCGATCAACTGTCGGTAACTCGAAAGTATAAAACTCGATTGTGTTCGGAAAAAAGTCGTTCTGCACCAGAATTGTGTTCGGTGCGAGGACACCGCAAAATAGGTAAACACTTCCTGCTGAAACAAAAAGAATAATAAGCACTCATCCTCCAAAACATAAATTTTCAGGACTCCTAACACGAAACAGCTCCCTTGATCTAGAACTAACCGAGGCAAAAAGTGCTCAGAAGAAAATATTCGACGCAATTGCTGCTTCTAGCATACTAACAAATTGCGCTGGAATCAATACGGCAAGTAATCAGGTTATAACCGTTTCAACGTTGAAGAAATTCCTTGAAGCGCGCCAGGTCGAAGTGAAGACAGACGAAGAAGTCCGCGCGATTATTCTACGACACGAGCCCGATCAGGGCCTCCGAATGGATAATTGCTTAAGTTTCGAGGGTTTCGCCAGATACATGATGGACAAGGATAACTATGCGTTCGTTAACGAGCGGGTTATACAATCGTCATCGAATATGGACCGTCCATTGTCACAATATTATATAGCATCGTCACATAACACGTACTTAACCGGTCATCAATTGAAAGGAGAAAGCTCAGTGGAACTTTATAGTCAGGTGAGTGGAGAGTAACTATCATCGCGAGTAGATACACTAAAGAGAACAGAACAGCAGAACTGCTATTCAGATTATTTGGCAAAATCGTTTACTGAACTTTTTTTTCATTACACCTAGGTTCTCCTAACTGGATGCCGCTGCGTTGAATTGGATTGTTGGGACGGTGACGATGGAATGCCGGTCATCTACCATGGTCACACCTTTACCACAAAAATTCCTTTCCGTGCTGTTGTCGAAGCGATCAATAAGTCAGCATTTGTAGCGTCGCCCTATCCGGTCGTTTTGTCTATCGAAAATCATTGTTCGTTACTGCAGCAAGCACGAATGGCACATATTTTCTTGACAGTCTTCGGCGAGAAACTGGTTTCGAAATTTCTATTCGATTCTGATTATAGCGAGGAGCCTCTATTGCCATCACCATCACAACTGAAGCACAAGATCCTCATCAAAAATAAGAAACTTATAGCCGAAATTCCAACTACAATTCCGAATGCATCTGCCAAGTAAGATATTTGTTTCATGTACTAGAATTTAGTTGCTCCTCTAGAATTTAGTTGCTCCTCCTTTAAATATTAGGATTCACTTGAAAAATTCGTACAGGATTCTAATAGAAATTTTATTAGGGGCACTCCACAAAGACATCCTGCCAATCAGCCTGGGCGAACTAGTTCAATAATCTCGAATGCCAGTGGCGGATCGGTAACAGAAGAGTTCAGTGATGACGATTATGAAGATGATGATGAATACGACAATATTGATGGTATATGGATTAATCTCATTATTTATCACCTCCACTTATTTGAAATTATTTTTTACAGAGAAAACTTTTCACACATTCTTCGGGTCTATCGACGACAAACAAACCCGTCACAGCCTCTCGTCCTATTCGAATATAACACCTACCAAGCGCATTGAGTTAGCTGATGATAAACCTAAAAAGCGAAGCAATCAAATAGCACGGGAACTTTCCGATCTAGTGGTTTATGTCCAAGCTATAAAATTCCGAGGCCTAAACCCGTTCAGTCCGCATAGCTCAGTTCGACTTCAACAACCACCAAGCACTGCTAGTTCAAGTGGAAGTTTAGTAACGGTCGGAAGTATTCTGAAAACAACATCGGGTCCGCTTTCCAGCGCACCTGGTAGTTCGATAGATTCTGCGTCAGCCAGTTCAGAAGCGGATGCGCAACAGCTAACACATCGCAAACTTCTTCATCCGAACGTAAATCATCCATGCTACCAGTGCTCATCGATCAACGAAGCTAGCGCGAAGAAACTCTGTCGTAAGCATCCGCTTGCCTTGGTAGCACATACCCAAACCCAATTGATGCGTACTTATCCGGCTGGCTTACGGATTGATTCGTCCAACTTGAATCCGGTATTCTTTTGGGCGTTCGGTATTCAAATGGTTGCCCTGAACTATCAAACCGACGATCAGCATATGCACATCAATACCGCCATGTTTGAGGAGAACGGATGCTGCGGATTCGTGTGTAAGCCAGAGGTTCTGTGGAATCCGTCCCACTTAATGTACCGTCGTTTCAATCCGTTGGACAAGGAGTTCGATGGACTGCATTCATCGCAGATTGTAATCAATGTTGTTTCTGGTCAGTACGTGTGTCAGAGCAATCTTCTTTGTAGCACTTATGTTGAGGTGGAGATGATCGGTATTCACGTCGATTGCAATAAGAAAAAAACGAAAACCATTAAAAAAAATGCCCTGAATCCGATTTGGAACGATACGTTCTACTTTAAGGTGATGTTTCACGATCTAGCATTCCTCAGATTCACAGTTTCAGACTCGGACTCGAATCACATGGTTTCGCAAAGAGTCATACCGCTAAAGTGCCTAAGGCCTGGATACAGGCACGTACGCTTACGATCGCCGCTCAATCAACCTCTGAGCATGGCCTCGTTATTTGTCTACTCACGGGTGGAGGAAGAGGAAGTAGATGAGTTCATGAGCGTCAGACGTGACGATGTATTCCAAGGCTACGGAACTACAGAACTGATCGAAGGCGAAGCAAATCCAATAATTTGCCAGAATATTCCTCTTAAACGGAAAATGTTCTTTCTGATGGTTTACGGTGTCGTTAACGACGAACCTTACACAATTTTGAAGATCACTCAAGAAAGTACAACACAGGAAGTTATCGCCCAAGCGCTACAAAAAGCTAATAAGACGGCACAAAGCGTCAACGACTATATCATTGTAGAAGAGGTTAGGCGGGGATGGGAAAAGAAGGACAGAGATTTGCCAGCAACGCAACGTGTCCTTGATATCAACGAGAAACTTCTACAAGCTCAGGCGCTTTGGAAAGGTGAAGGTCGATTCATACTGAAACGAATTGGGGACGATCCGAGTAGTAGGGCATGGCTCACTTCAATCCGAAGCGTTTCGGAACGACGTTCTATTTGTGCTGGTGCCGCAAATAATGAAAACAGCGTGAACTCCTGGGAAGACAACGACACGTTTCTAGTTTGCATCTACAACGTAAGCCCCGACATCCCATATGCAATACTAAAAGTACCGATTAGCTCATCTGCCCAAGATGTCCTTGCGCAGGCCCTGATCAAAGCTCGACGCATGGAGGATCCAAGCAATTTTGTTCTAATGGAAGAGCTAGAATTCGGCAGTAGTAGTAATTCGACGGCCAGTAATACGCAACAACGATCGCTAGCCGACGACGAGAACGTCTACCAAACGCAGGCCAATTGGAAAACAATCGGTCGTTTTATACTGCAGGATCGGACCAGTGTTACGCCATCGATGCGACGACATCGGCTCGCAATTGATAAAATTAGCCGAGGTTTTAGCATCAGTCGTGCGGCAATGCTGTCGTCGGGATCGAAGCCGCCCATTCAGGTGGCTCTGAGTGATCCTACAACGTCACGTAGTACGAAGTCTCGATCGGATGATATTAGTCATCAAATGAGTCGGGGAATATTCCGAGCCAAAGGCAATTCCGAAAAAGAAACCCCAACGTGCAGTCCGAGACAACGGCAACGTGAAGTTCATTCCGAAGGCGAAACACTAACGGACGACGAGGATAAGAACGATCTATTCTCAACTGTGTCGCGTCTTAAGAAGATGTCTATTAAGAAATTGAAAGCTTGGAAGTCCTGAGTATTAACGTTTGTCCTGGAATTCAATCAGTAGTTTGAATTCTGGACACACGAACTTCCTTAAATAAATATGCGATTTACAAGGAGGACATTACGTTGCCCGTTTTAACCAAATCGTCATTTGGGTTTCATATCGCGCTTGGCACCGAATTCGTTCAGATTTCCGACCAAACTCTACTTCGCCTAATCTTTGGTCATGAACCGTGAATCAGTTCATCCGATTCAGGAACCAGATCTTAGCCGAGATACAATTCACTTAAGGAAAAGGCCGCTGCCAAATCTCATATTTATAAATCACAAAAACTCATTCTTACTGATTAGGATACTATCAACTTTTATACTATTACGTGTTGCATTAATTCTGTTTTATATTTAGATTTTTCTATTAAATTTTATAATTTTATTAACTGTTAGCCAACTGAATGAATTGTTGGCAATTTTTTTGGAATATTCGACGGTTAAAGTAATACATAATAGAGCTAGACACCCAACTCATCCAAATAATATTTTGTACTCCTTAGGCAAAATAAAAGCAACATCAAAACAATAGTTTTATTAAATTTCTACTCTTAGTTAAAAATAAATAAATAAACCCTTTTTTCAATATATATATATATAAAAATATGAAAATTTGTTACAAAAAATAGAAAAATAATTAAAAAAATTGAGAAAAACAAAAATCTAGAATAATTGTAATAAATGTTTAAATGGGTTTTGTTAAAAAAAACAAACAGAATTTATTATGTAAAAAAAATAAAAATAAATAAATGAATAGTAAAAATATTCTTTATCTTAAACTAAATGACTTTTTTATTATTTCACAAAGAATCAAAAGTGATTGGTTTGAACATTAAAAAATTCGTTAAAAAAATAAAAATTAAATCGATTAAGAGACTGACTAATCACTACACAAATCACTACAAAATAATAATGGCGAGATTAGTTTTAATAGTTAAATCAATTTTACAAAAAATACAATTTTCAAGCTGGATAACTAAAAAAAATCTGTAAATTGCATTTCTTTCTGAAAAGAGTAAACCAAAGAAATTTACAAAAAAAATATTTTTATTTATAAATGATTGTTGCTAAACATTAGAAAATAGATAAATTAATGAAAATACAATTATAATTTATATTTTATAAAAAATAAATCAAGAAAACGGGGGATAGGCAATTTTACTCTTAACGAAAATAACAAAGCTTGCTTTCTAAAAAGCATGTCAATGGATGCGCTGTTCTGATTATGAAAAAAATACAAAAAAAAATTACTTGTTTTTACCTTCCTTTAAGATTTTATCACAATCTAAAGCCTAGTACTAACTAGAAGCGAAAACGAAATTTCCTGTCAAATTACATGCAAAATCCACTAACAATTTTCGCTCAAACGAAAAATCTGTATGGGAAATTTTGTTTCGCTTCTAGTTAGTAAGACTGGGCTTAAAAGAGAAACATTCGTTAACTGAACTGAAACCGTAGACTTAAGTGTTTTCAGATGGAAGCACAAATTACTATTGCTGAGGAGGAGAGGACGCAAAGTGGTTCGGCGCCAGACTACTAACTTGAATCCGGAAAAACAAAAATATTACTGAATTCCCTAAGAAAATTCAAAATAAGTGAAAGAAGATTGATGAACCGAATGGATTAGGGGATTTTAATTGACCGTATTTTCGTTGACTGTTGATTTGTGTAACGCTCTACTGCGGATTTTACTGCTGGAAGCTCTTGTTTCATTTATGGAAAATTCGTTTATTTATCGCAGAGAGTCGGAGAGTGGAAGGTTTTGGGGAAATATGTGGTAAGATAGTCCCGATAGTCTCTTCTCTTCTACAATTAGGGTCCTGTTGTGCAGGTCTACCAGAATAAAGGATGAGATTAGGTAGAGCCTTGATGAAGCGTATTGCCATCTGGTAGAAGTTGTTATTACACCGTAGGATCTAGTGAATTCTCCAAAGTAATGGGATCATAAAGTTGAATATCCGATTAAGAAATCCATCATCAATATTACACAAATAGCGTGAGCAGTTCATTAGATTAGTGCGTAAATTAATTTAAAATAAAGGTAAATATTATAATAAATCAATGTAAAAAATTATTAATTTAGTAATTTATATAAATTCGAAGCCTACAAAATCAACATTTTGATAATTTAAATTAAATAAACAAAATTAGTACCAAATTAAAAAACTATCAGTTTTCCGTGAAATACATGAAAGTTCGCAACAACACGAGCAAATGCTATATTTGTATTTTTAAAAATAGTGAAGATAAGCAAAAAGACCAAAATGTAGGTAGATTATTGCTTCCATTTGGTCTTTCGTAGCTGTGCTTCTTTCGGATGTACGAACGTACAATCTAAAATAACCCTTCTATGTAGTATGTTTAATACTTGCGCACTCCGCAGATTAATGCCTCCTTGCATAGTAACAGTTTTAATTTTTTTTTTATTCTAAGAGCATTATAATTTACACGTGAGTAAAGATGTAAAGACTATTGTCTAATCTCTGATTATTAATAAGATAAGTTTATACTCGAAATCATCACCGAATAAATATTATTATTAAAAAAAAAAAATAATTTACACGTGGGTTAAATCTCAATTTCCAGTAAATAACAAATTCGAGCCATTTGCGAAAGAAGGACAAAAGTATAATCTTCAAACTAAGACTCCAATCAATCGTGCAATATTCTGATAATTAATCCTTCTTTCTTAATCATATCCATGTCCTCAATTGTTAGTTCCATTTTAACCAAGATCGAAAGATAAATCAAATAGACTGTGATGGTGCGATATTAAAATCGTTCAAGCGCACATCACTGGATAGTTCCATCACTAATTTTTCTTCTGGAAAAATATGAAGACGTGTTTTGATAGGATCCACTTCAACCCAATCGTTTAGATCTACATAATAGCATTTTTCTCTCAAAAGGCAACTAACTTCCTTCACTCTCGTGAAATTATATTAAAATTTTACAATCATAACCAGAAAAAAAGGAGGATGGTATATACAATTGATTGCCTCCAATGCCTGATTGAACTCGGAAATAAGAACAGAGTTAATCTCATTTGGATTCCGGGACACAGCGGCTATGAAGGTAATGAAATGGGCGACTTAATGGCTAGGAAAGGTTCAGAAGCTGACTTCATGGGACCATATCCATTTTGTGGGATACCATTAAGCACAGCCAGAATGAACATCCGAATGTGGCAAAAATCGCAAAGTGCCATTCACTGGGACTTGTCACCGGGCAACAGGCACTCAAAGCTTTTTATGCCAAAACATTCGGAAAAAAGAACATCTGATTATCTAAAATTAAGCCGATATCAGACCCGAACCCTGGTGGGAGCTCTGACTTGACATTGTCACATGAGGAGCATATCAATAGGATTGGTCTCTCTGAGACTCAAACTTGCAGAAAATGCAATGATGAAGACGAAACACCAGAGCATATTCTCTGTGAATGTGAGGGTTTAACTCACAAAAGACTTCGTCACTTCGGTCAGGGTTTCATGGACCCATCGGAATTCCTGACCATTCCTCTTCGTAAAATACTAGGCTTCATTTAAAGCGCAGGGATTGAAGAGGAATCATAGTCAAACCGGGGGGACGTCACAATAGGCCCAACTGTGGCTACAGTGACAGAGGTTACAAATACCAACCCCTATTTCCAATCTATCTATCTACAATCGATGGATTTAATTCTAATTTTTTATTGTAATTGTATAAATAAATGGAAATACCAATCCAAGTGGGAAACAAGGATCCTGCTGAGTTGCGCTGAAATCGGAACTTCTTTTAATCTTCTTATATCGGTCTACTTTTATAAATTATTATAAATGAATTATTATACGTCCTTTTTCCGTTGATGAATGACTTAATTCTTTGAACTAAGCATTCTTTCAATTTTAAAATTTAGTATTAAACCAGGGTGGTTAATGCCTCAAAGACACCAAAAGCAAAGTTTTAAAAAAATGAAGTCCGCCATCGATCACAAATATATTCTTTGAGATAACTTCTTCTTCAGCCGACTTCACGCCACTCGACGAGAAAGTTAAAAACAATTTACATGAAATCGGTAGACGATGACTCCATTGATGACCGACCGACCGACCGACCTTTCCTTTTTTGTGTCTTTAAAATATTATTTGTTTGTATATATGCAAAAATCGAGAATTACAATAGATTTTAACTACGCAATTCAAAAAGCTTTAACTATTATAATACCATATCGAAAATTCTAAACACAGTTTGTAAAAAAAAACTATCCATGGAGAAATATGGCAAAATAATTGTAACTCATAGAATTTAAAAATGTTCAAAACCAAATATAAATGTTTTTATAAAAAGTTAAATCAAGAAGATAAAAACGGAAAAACAAATAGAACTAAAATGTCCTATGTAAAATAATAAATTGTTATAAAATAAAAACAAAATCTTAATCAATTATTAGTTTCTTTTATTTAAAAAAAAAACCAATACAAGGAAATTAATAAAATGTTAATAAATAAAATAAACAAAAACAAAAAAAAATTATCTCCAAAGACATATTGAATAAAAATAAGAAGTACACATATATTTTTTAAACACTATAAAATCTAAGAATCGTGAAAAAAGCCCTCTATCCTATCTACATAAAAATTTTACGCAAAACGTTAACATTAAGTCATATTCAATTTTTTCCCAACTTCTAAATGATAGTACCTAACAAAAATTATTATCGTACCCACATAATTTAATTGTTTTGTCTACTATTTTTATTAATAAATTTTTGGACGAAACTTATAGAATCTACGATAACTAAAACTATAGGGAATATTAATAACAAACCATAAATGAAATTACAAGTAACCTTCTATGTAAAAATCTACCACCTATTTACATATGTCCAAAGTTAAACATTTCAGAAAGTAAAAGAAATATTAGTTTCCAATCTCAAATACCAGAAACAAAACCAAGTTTTGTGAATTATGTTGATTATCCAATAAACAAAAGTGAAATAGTTCTATAGTAAAGATAAATTAAATGCTTAATTCAATATTATAGGGAAATAAATTAAAAAATCACAATTAAATTGAGTAATTTTTAACAAATTCAAATAGATAACTTGAATTAAAATCGTATAAGTAATATACAAAAATATGAACGAAACAAAAAAAATCAAACAGATAAATTCATAAAATAAAAACCTGTTTATGTATGTATAAGTAATGACAGCATCTAATAATAAATATTAAAATAATTTTTTATTTTTAAATTTATCTTTTTCTATGAAAATTTAATAAATTTTTATGTTGGTGAAATAAAAAGAGGTAAACTGTTGAACAGAAAACAAAACTATAATTTCGCTTTGTTTTATTTCGTAAATTGGTGACTTTGTTGTGAACGGAGGCCTTGGAGTGATTATTTTGACTTGAAAAGGTCAAGGCAAGGATCTCAAGAACCGTTTCAGATATGGTCTTAATATTTGTACAGGAGTTTACTCCGGCAGATCTCTCACAACAACAAGAAATCTACCAATAGTTTTTATACGATTATATAGAAAGTCCTTTAAAGTAAAAAACAATTGGACATCTATTTCATCACACCTAAGTACTATGTCGGAATTCGTAAAATATACAAAATCAATTAACACCCTCTTAGGGGTTGAATATCGCAAGATCCCGAAATTAATTTTTAGACTATGTATAAAGCCTACATATGTAAATGCTAATTTTCTCATCATATCTAAAAGATTTGAATTCGTGAAAACTTAAGCAATACTTTACACTCCCGGGGTGTTGAATATCGAAAAATGATTAAACCGTTTTTTTGTTCGATTATACTTAAAGCGTTTCCAAGTGAAAGCGAATTCGATATCTCATTAGACCTAAGAAATATATCGGAATATGTAAAAATGTACACAATCACTTTATACCCCCTTATGAGTTGAATATCGAAAAATTTGGAAAATGTTGCTATATGCGCTTATATAAAGAGCCAGGAGAAGCAACATTAAATTCATAACTCGACAATCCTAAATTCGTGAAAATGCTGAAAAAACCCTTTTCACGGATATTTTTTTCTCCACCTGTGTACGCCAATGAAAGTTCTGAACTTTTTTCCCTTGATTTACTCCTGAAGTACATCTGCATCTAGGAACTAAGTTTTAATAAGCCGGTTCTGAACTACTAAATACCATCACACAGCCCTGTACCTTGCTACCGCAATCAAAAATTTTATTTTTCTAGGATATCTCTGTAGTGGCTCTATATAGTCGTCAAGTTTTAGCATTCTATCCTTTGCGGTTTTCGAGACATGAAAATCAGAATTTTTTCTTTTCAGCCCTCCTTACCATTACCCCTTACACCCGCACAGCCAAACATTTTTTTGCTAGAGGTCTACTGGGTCTAACTCAAGTAAAATTTTTAAGATCATATCTGATACGGTTCTCGAGATAAAAAAATTGATTCTTTGAAAAATTTCTATCCTTCACTTCCGTGCTCCACCTCCACCCTCAAAAATTTTTTATTTAGCAAACTCCACACACCAATATACTATACAAACCAAATTATGTCTTCCTACAATTGGTTAGGAAGATATTGTAATCCAAAGGTACCACTCGTAGGTGTTCACCCAATCTACCCACCCAACAAAAATTCCACTTAACATGTCAACGGTTTTGTGATCAAACGCTTTTGTGTACTGCGTACGCCATCTATACACAAACCAACGGACATTTTTTTTTTTGCTTTTTTGCTTTTTTGTTTGTGGTTTACTAGTTCTAAAACGTGAAAATACAAAATCTCCGGGTAGCATTTTTTTTTAAATTTTAGGTCGATCACTTTATTATTACTATTACTTTATTATTTAAAAATAATAAAGTAATTTTATTTGAAAAACATAACGCAGTCACGATCGGCTGCAAGCCATTCGTATGATACTCTAGATGAAATACTGAACTCCGATTTATATTTTAGTTGGGATTATATCAAAAGAATGAGGAGTGCACATACAATTATTGCATGACCTTTTATTTACAGGTAGAAACTATTGTATAGTGGCTACTCGATGGATGGTTAAACGATTTCTTGAGTTATAGGTAGTTCCATAAATTAAGTTGGGACATTTTTACAGAATTCTTGTATGGCAACTACATGAAGGACTTATGGGATATTTTTCATATTAATAGTAATACCTTCAGCTGCGACTATTATAAAATCAACGTATACAAAATTTCAAAGTAGTAACTTAAAGCGTTCTAAAGTTATCGTTAAATATTGATGAACGCGTGTTTTAAGAACTTTTGTATGACAGCTACCCGAAGGAGTTGATGAATTGCGCTAATTAATGAAATCAATCTTGCTTTTGATATAAAACTAATTTCTGTAAAATTTTGAATCCCTGCTTTAACGTGTACTAGAGTTATAGTGGATTCTGTAACTTGTATACATTTTTGAAGGACTTTTGTAGGCTGCTACACGAAGGACTCATTCGATTTGCATCATATTCGGAACTTTCGTTTCAAACATTGTAAACTTTAAGTATTCAAAACTTCAAGCTCCTAACTTGAAGCATTCGATAAATAATTGTAAATACGTGTTTTAAGGACTCTTGTATGGGAGGTACCCGAAGGAGTAGAAAGATATCGCCCATTAACGAACTTAGCCTTACTTTTTCCATTTTACAGGTGGTGACCAAATTTCAACTTCCTAGGCCAACGGGTTCTTAAGTTATCGTGCAAATGGACGGACGGACAGCAAAAGGATTTGGGGTTTTTGGCAACAACTAAAAATAAAATAAAATATAACTGTTTTTCGTCCGAGGCTCGGTTCTATGCGTTACAAACTTTTCGGGCTCGATTAAACTTATAATACTCTATATGATTTCATCTAGAGTATAAAAACATACTGCAGTCACGATCGGCTGCAAGCCAATCGTATAATACTCTAGATGAATACTGAACTCCGATTTATATTGTAGTTGGGGATAAAGTAGAATTACGCGTGAGCATGTTGTATGTCCTTTATTAAGGACTGTCATTAGATTGCCACTTAAAACTAAAAGACAATATTCAGTGTTTGATTTCATATCTTGAACTGGGTAAGTCATCGAAAAAAAAATTTCATTTTTGAAGGACTTTCACATGGGAGGTGCAGGAAGGACTCACTCGATTTCTTACATATTTATCCTTTTCCTTGGAACCATTCAAAAATTAATGTGTACAAAATTTCAAATTCGTAGCTTAAATGGTTGTAAAGCCATCGACAAATTTTCTAGAACACGTCTTTTTAAGGATTTTTTGTATGAAAGCTACTGGAAGAAGTAATTAAATTTCACTGAAAAACGAAGTCTAACTTCATTTTCGCTCAAATCTTATTTATACAAAATTTAAACTTCGTGGTTAAACGATTTCTTGAGTTATGGTAAGTTTCGTGAATTGAACAGGATATTTGTATGGCAGCTACACGAAGGACTAATAAGATTTTCTTCATAATCACACATTTAGCTCCAACTATTGGAAAATTAACACATACAAAATTTCAAAGTCGTAGCTTAAACCCTTCTGAAGTTATCGGCCAATATTCTTGAACACGTGTTTTAAGGACATTTTATATGGCAGGTACCAAAAGGAGTAAAAGGATTTAGCTGACTAGTAAACTCGAACTTCGTTTTCACTCAAAACTAATTTGTACCAAATTCCGAATTCGTAGCAAAAAGATTACTTGAGTTATAGTGAGTTTCGTAAATTAAGTGAAGACATTTTGACAGGATATTAGTATGGCAGCTACTCGAAGGACTAATAGGATTTTTTTCATAATCATACATTTAGCTCCAACTATTGAAAAACCAACGTAAAATTTCAAAGTCGTAGCTTTAGGCGATCCGAAGTTATTGGTCAATAATCTTGAACACGTGATTTAAGGATATTTTGTATGGCAACTACCCGAAGGAGTAGGACGATTTTGCCCGTTAACGAATTTAGACTTACAAATTCAACCAAACACCCAGATTCAAAATTTCAAGATCCTAGGTCAAGGTGTTCTTGAGTTATCGGACGGACGGAGTTTTTGGCCACAAATAAACACAAAATAATATATAAAATTATTTCGTCCGAGGCTTGGTTCTATGCGTTACAAATTGTTGGGCTGGATTAAACTTATAATACTTTATATGATTTCATCTAGAGTATAATAATAAAGTAATATAGTGGGATTTACTGTTATGAATTACTTAGTTAGAGTGAATTAATTCAATTCTCACGCCAACAGACTGCCATTTGGATAAATATAATATTATGGTTGGGATTAATAGATTCGTCCAACCAAAGCCTTTGCTTTCATTGTTCCCAGATGCAAACCATAAATAATATGTATCAGGCTCAAAACAAATCGACACTTCATAAGGCATAATTCCGCATTGAGTGGCTCTATTGTATCAGAAGGAAAATAAATGACACGCATAGATTGTTTAGACCCACCATTTGAAAGTGAATAAATTCCCTGTTGAACAATTAACCCTGAAAAATATGAACTGAAATACATATTTAAGAGTAATTAACAAATCCTAAAGTAAATCGAATGGATAAACTATTTGCTCAATGACCGATCGAACTCCATCGACATCGGGCCGCGCCACATAGTTTTAAGGCATTAACCCAACATAGGTATTAAGTAAACTAAAACCTTTTTTTATTATCCAATAATTTGCTTAATAATGTACTAGCTAAAATATCAAGTTCTACACCTGCATTATACGCCATCAGCAATTGTATGGTCTTTGCTCTAGTAGCAAAAAGAAAATATATTAACTTCAGGTGTACAATGTGCACTAATTGCCATTTTGAGGTAATATGTACAATGACCTGTGCATATCACCTGACATTACGAATTGAACGTATGCATCAGCAATATTAGCGTAATAATTTTGTATATAAGATTTTAGAAATAATAATAAACCTGTTAGTCAATTTTAAATCGCGGTCGTATATTATTTGAACCTCCCAGTCGCCCAGTTAAACCTTTGTCCCAATCATACCCCAATCGGTAGTTAGTGAAAATAAAGTGAAATTAAGGTGTAATAAAAAAAATAATAGTTTGAAAGTGTGCATCGGTATTGTACCGAAGTATGTCATAGTTGAACGGATTTTGCATTCGTTCAACAGAAAGTCGCGGGCAAGTAAAAGAACTTGCTCGCTAAATAAACTATTGATAAATCAGCCGGTAATTTAAAAAGTTCTGATTCACCCACAATATAAATTATGAAAGCCAGTGATTTTTTCGATTTATGTACTGCCATCGGACAATAAATCCAAAGGTATCAAAAAAACATCAATAATAATATTTCGATCATTTCCTGAATACATTTGCCACGGACGAGTGGAGTGTATTTATAAACAAAACGATTCGTCAAGGGGCTCATCGTTCAGCCCTTGTGTCCATTACATCAATTATCGTCCCATTAGAGTAAAAGTGTAATCGGTGGGTGAAAATATCATCTCCCACATATGCCTGGCATTACGCATCGTAGGACTGCTCTCTTACATATGACTATCTCTCATATGTGTATAATATTCACATTTATGGAACTGCGAAACCTCATTCGATATTCTACTATCTCCCGAATGTTTCTTAATTTCAGTCTTGAACTGCGATTTTATTCAAATGTCGAACTGAAATCGTTTTAGTTGTTCGAACCGAAACGAACAATGAGATCTATTTTTCCAGTCTGAAGAGTTTAAATTATTTAATTTCATTGAAATGTTCCAGCTGCATATGTTGCGTTGAGTCTAGAATTTTAATCCAAAAGTAGATAAATCTTTATAAATCTTTACCTATCTGCTACATAGATAAAAAAGATAGGCAACATCATGTATGATGTAATTCTATTTATTGATACACAATCATAAACTTTACATATTTTTTCCATTATTATTTTGACAAATGATCCCATATGCTTTTCTTTATAAACTGCAATTAAAATTTACGTGCGACACCTCCCAAACTTAAAACAATCCAATCAGATATTCGAAACACCTACTAAGCCTACTTGCCACACTAAATTTTAAAAATTACAGCACGCACTTTGAATTAATCCAAAGGACTCATGTTAAGTTTATTAAAATTTCAAATCATGTCACTGCGTTCAAAGCTCAAAAGGACTCAAATTTACATTTTTATTATAAAAATTTTATTTTACAAGTTTACGTACTTTTCTATCTTCATTATTTTTTATAAAATTTTATTCTCAAAGTTTCCAAAGACCTCGGCAACCAAGGACGTAGTTACCAAGGAGGTGAAAGGAAACATCGCGATGCGCAAAGCCACCAACCCATGGAAGGGAAAAAATAAGGAATGAAACTAGGATAAGAATCGGAATCACCCGTTTCTTACTGTGTCCTTACCTGCAAGCTTCGTATAATATCGGCATCGATACGGAGTTTGTATCCGAACAACAGGGTGAGCAGTAAGGAAGTTAGTTAGTTCGCATTTTGCATCAGTTACGTATTTGGAAGTAGGTGTGGATATGGTTCCGTTTCGTAGAGGGCAACTTCTTATCTTTCCGAACGTATAAAACCCGTTTAAAACCATCTACGGTCTGTAAGAACTTTGCATTCAAACCTGAGAGTTCAACAGGTGAAGTTCGTACATACCATCACCATCAGTTTGTGTGCTTTGTGGAAATATAAATTCAGTAATAAGTTCTGGCAGTGATTACGAGCATATGAAGTGTTGAGTGATATTTTTTAACATTCATATTGTTGAGTTTAAAGTTTAATATATTTCCGGGATCTTACCGCAACTCAAATCGACTATAAATCTACAGTGTCAATCAATGAAAAAAATTATAATGAACGCTTACGTTAATTCCACACTTTGTTTTACTATATTTTTGTTGTGTAAGTATATTCTCATAGCATTAAAACTAAAATTAAATGATGATATTAAACTGGTTAAGCTTAAGTTTTTATTACTGAAAAAAGTTGCCAAAATATTGGAATCCAAATTTAGCTTAGGTCCTATTTAGGAATGTATAAACAATGACTTCAAATTAAACTGCTTAAAGTTAAGTTTTATAGGAAAACTGTGAAGTTATACAGCTGCAATTTTCCGTTTGACTTAAGTAACCATATCCATAGATGACTATTTTTTTAGACTACCGCACCCATGAAATTTAAATGTAAAAACTCTTAAAGGATTTATTACTTGTTATAATTTGAAAAAAAAACATTTTTCTACAGAGAAAGTCACTTCTCAATATTGGAGATGGTACAGAGTGTTAAAAAACCGGTAAAAGATTATATCTTCACAACTAATAACTGTTCTTCAACATGTTGTAGCTTGTTTCTTCGGGAATCGAATTACCTTTGATTTAGTGTATGTAGATATTTACTTTAAAAGATAGGCTCTTGCTACTATAACCCTAAGAACTACAAGTATATGGTAAATCTAATTTTTTGCGCGAAACCAATTTAATTGTATTTTTTATGAACCATATTATTATCTACAAAAGCTGCATGGAAATGTATGACTTATGTTTCACCACTTCGCGGTTATAAGCGAAGACCAATTTTTCTAAAGAAAAGTCTATTTAAATTTCTGGTTCTACTCGTACTTAACCATTTTTATTGCTCAGTATTATTATTTTAATTAATAAGCAAGTAAAAAAAATTAATGGAACCCATTCGATATCTCATAAGACCTAAGAGATATGGCGGAATTCGTGCAAACTACTTACATACACGTACCAAGTTTCAATTTTCTAGCATAAACCGTTCCTGAGAAGAAAAAGTGGCGTAAATAAGTGACTCAAAACAATGCAAGGGACCCCGGCATTACGAATGCTTATTTTAATAAAATGCGAATTACTGTTAAAGTAATAAAACGAAAGATTTTAGCAATTTTCTATGCAAAAGCTTAAATCAAGTGACGTCATAGTTGTAAATTTTCAATTGAAGGCGGCCCCACTGATCCATCTGTGAATGGCACCGATTTATCAGCAACGCCACTGCTCGCACCCTCGTACCGTGCTCCCTTTATCAAAAATTACATTTTTAGACTATGTCATCACCAAAATTTCATAGAGACACCAAGTACCGTTTTGTACCGTTAGCGACTCTCAATATATAAAAATCACCACTTACACTCGCGTATATGTCTGTTACGTCTATCTCCTTCATATAAATTTCAAGATCCTATCCTTAAGGGGGTACATCCGAGTAGAAAGCAGAAAAAATAGGTGAATTTTAGAAATTATTATCTCAAAAACTATTTGCTCGATTTTATCCAGGTTGGTTTTATTCGAAAGTATATATGTTGAGGTACGCTCATAATTTTTTTTTATAAATATATATCAATCAGGGGCGCTGCTGTCAGGGTCGGCGTAAAGAAAGTCCGTCGCTCGCACGCTCTGCGGCTCCCAAGATTACATGCAGGCGGTTGATTCAAAACAAAAATTTCAAAAAGATTCTGAAAATGTAAAGTATGATGCTCTTCGCTACGTAGGGGTTTATGAAAAAAAAAATTTTTCACAAAATGGCGGCCGATTGAACTTGATTTTCAGTTTTAAACCTCAATTATCGACCTTTCTGGCTTGATAAAAAAAAAAGTAAAAAAGTTAAAAAAAAAATTCTACGTAGCGAAGTAGAAAACCTATCCAAAAATATTATGTGAAATTTTGGAAGCAATCGGTCAAGCCGTTTTCCGAAGATTTTGGGGACCGTCTTTGAAAAGTATGTTTCGAGAAAATCGCGTTTGAATGCCGCTCTATATAGAGAATTCATGAAGGTCCCATTCCGGTTAACTGCCCATAACTTTCACAATTCTTGGAATTTCAATATGAAATTTACACACAATATTCTTAAGAATGCAAACTTTAAGATGAGTGAAGAAAAAATTGTTGAAAAAAAAAAAATTTTCTACCCGTCTACTTTGGACGCCCCAAAAAAGGGCTATTTTTAGGAATTTTTTTAGAGCTTCCAAGAATAACTATCGATGCCATTCTTTTTGGGTTTAATGAATATACTCTAAAACTAGCTAAAAACATTTTTTTTTATTTACTTTTTACATTTTTTGTTTGTTGAAAATACTCGTTAAACGTAACTGTGTCAAAAATACATAGGTGGCTGATGGGATTGATTTTGTTCAGCAGATTCATCTAACACAAAAAAATTAAAAATTTATAGATTCAGTATAACTGTGATTCTGTCTGGAACTAGAAGATTTAATATTCATGCATAAATAACAAAATGGCGGACTTTTTCGGAAAAAAACCAAAAAATTGAACTTTTTTCACTAGTTTTTGCATCAAAATAAATAGTAAAAATAAAAATTTTCACTTGGTTCTAGTTCCAGACGAAATTATATATCTTAGGGATATGTGGTCCAAT
Source organism: Beris morrisii (assembly GCA_951812415.1). Lineage (NCBI taxonomy): Eukaryota > Metazoa > Arthropoda > Insecta > Diptera > Stratiomyidae > Beris > Beris morrisii. The sequence continues at coordinate 143,261,726 of OX638312.1, read as the reverse complement.
TTGCATCAAGATCGGTTGAATGGTTTCGAAAATTTCAGTCCCGCGAGCCGATAAAACGTAGTTTCGAGAAAAACCCGGTTAAAGTTTTTTTCTACGAAATCGTGAAAAAATCATACGTACGCCTAATCAGCGATGCCCGGACCATACAGGATCCCTTCTGCCTTTCCAGAATCTCTTACCCTTACAGTTTCAAATGTGGACATATAACTGCCGGTGAAAGCAGTAGAGAAACCTCAAATGTCGAAATATAACTGCCGGTGAAAGCAGTAGAGCAACCTTAATAATAAGTTTGTGTTAATACAAGCAGCTGCTCGACATTGGCACTTAGACTGCTCGGATCTTTATAAATTTTTCTCACAATATTTTTGAATGTACATACTTTCGAAAAATGCAAAAAAAAAAAAAACGATTTTTTCAAACGGTCACAACTAGACTGCCCCCTTAATCACACTTATTCTAGAACCTTCCATGGGGAAAACCAAATGGAATTTCTCCAATTTTAAATTATTGAAAACGCGTGTACTATTCACTTTCTCGAAAGTTGACAGTCAAAAAGCCGCAATGAAATACACGCGTTTTTAAAGCTTCTTTCAAAAAGTAATTTGTATTAAATAAAGGAAAATTTGTTGATGTGCTTTTATCGCAATTGCAGTATTAGAATTATGGACATTATTCTACCCAAAAATATGTTTCAAACATCCGAGAATGATGTTTTTAAATAGATCGATAATGCTGTTTTCAAACGTTCTCAACGATCACATATTCCGGGAATGGAAATCAAATGTAAACCAGAATTTTTTGCAATAAAAAATCCGTCGTTTTCCAGAATTGGCGTGAATAGTAATAGCATAACACATCTATATTTTTTTACAACATTTTAGTAAAGACATAGTTTATTTGTGAATCCCCTTTTCTAGATGTCGAATTTGCCGTAGTAGAAAAAATTTAGTCTTAATATCCATGCGATATCAATTCTTTTTCTTTTGGTGTTGACGAGTTTTTTGATGATAACTTTCAAGAAAGGAGACGTCAGTTTGAAATTTTATTTTCTACGGGATTAAAAGACGTTTGGAATCAATTGTTATGATAAGAATATAGAGCGCATACATATCTTTGGACTCATAACAAAAAATCATATTTTTCAAAAAATTAAGTACGTGCACTTTGATTTTAATAGTCACAAATAGTCACGAACCTTCAACGTTGTGCCACCACTCAGGATATTGCGATTTTTTAATGTCTCGATTCTAACTTTTGAGCTTTTGGGCACATTGTTTTGACCCCACTCTCGTACCCCGACAATTTTTTGTCATATGGTTCCATTATCATAATTTTATATAAATTTCAAGTTTCAACTTCTTACCTTAAATGAGTCCTGACCATATAGATACTGAAGACGACAAGCCACCGGTTTTGTATAAAGACTTTGAAGCCAGAGAAGTGAGACGAAACAGGGTCGTTATGTCAAATTGTTGTTGTTTAGCGTGTTTCAAGAGGGTCGTTCACTTATTTTAAAACAACTGATGAAGTCAATGAGAGAGTAGCCTAATACCGGATACACTGCTTGTATACAAATTACTTTATTCAAATCATGATATGCGATACAAGATGGCATGATACACAGCCCATACATGTTATACTTTGACATTTAGTGAATTCCGAAATTTTAAGAGAAAAATGCTTTTCGTGTCAAACGTCGCAGTATGATGTTCCGGCGATAAGCACTTTCATTGCTAATAAAGAAATGTACAAACTGGACCATCACATCACACACAAAAATGAAAACACGCTCAAGCAATTTTAACTGACGGAAGAATATAAAAATCCGCTACTATCATTCATCGAAATTTCAGTTGATTTCAGTAACAGATGGCGCTGATGGCAGTTAAAAGAAGGCTATATCAGCTAAAATCATCGAATTTATACATATACAAGGAAACAATTCGGATATTATGTAAATATCAGCTCGTTGACTTACTATATGCATAATATTGGGTGATACACTGGTGATATTGACGATATTATGATTTGTATACGAGCTATGTATCCAAGGTATTACATAAATTTTTTATTGGATAAGCAAAAATTTCAATTTTTCTGCTGTACATAAGATGAGTCATCGGAAGGTAGTTTAACGTCTGAATCATGAAGTAAGAAGATGACTATTTGTTAGCTGACCTAACTACGGAGTGTAAGTACCAGCAAAGTGAAAAAAATAGTTTGTAATATTTGTATGAAAATATCATTTAAAATCTTCTTGATATATTTTTGTTTATTTTTAATGCGCCTTAATGGTACCTATAAGTCCCTTGGTTAGATATATTTTTTTTTAATTGTTAGAAACAATCTTTTCAAATGTAAATTCCGGATTTATTCCTATAATTCTTCACTTATAAAAGTAATCAGTTAAATGACCATTTTCAAAAAATTTATTCCTAAGGGCCAAGAGTGAAATCCAGAAATTCGATTTTAATTCGAGTAAAATGACTGGACTATTTTGTTTGTTAATAAAAAAAAAAAATATTATATAATTTAATGAAATTGATTACAGTCTGTTCCGTATGGATTTCACGTGCAGATGCCCTGGCATGTGATTCGTGTGGCCGAGAATGTGCCAGTGCATGTGGAACAAAACACTTCCGGTAAGAATGTCCCGCCTTGAAACCTCCCTTATAATTACATAAAATTAAAAACATTATTTCGCAGAACATGTTGCTTCAACTATCTTCGTAAACGATCAGACCCTATAGAATCGGCAAGTTCAAACACGAATGTTCTTCAAAATCCGCAGGATATCCTGGCAACATTAGATAGCAGACTTGAAGCATGGATACGGGACTCGAAGGACCTACAATACGCAATTAATGAGGCGATCAATTTGAATAAAATATCTACAATGAAAAAACGACGATTAAATTCTGATGAATTTTTTGAGTTACCATAAACAGGATCAAGTGCTTGAAATTAATTATTAAAATTAACAATTTAAAAGTTGAGGAAAACTCCGTAAAAAACAATGTTATTTTCAGTTCGAAACTATTTTACGGCCGGAACAAATAATAAAACCGAAACAATCCTGTAACAGGTGAATGTAAAAATTATATATTTAAAAAGAAAAATAAAAAAAAAAATATTTGTTAAATAATAATATGAAAAACAAAAAACGCTCGCAATCAGCTGTGATTTATTCCTTATTTTAGTTTGATTTAACACAGACTATTTTTATATACGAGTATATATTATTTTTTAACTGATTTTATTTTTTTTCAGCTTAAAGCAGAAACTAACCGATTTTTTTATTTATAATGATAATAGTAAAAATAACGCATCTTACTACTGTGAATTGAAAGATATGGGATATCTTGGTGCTGAATGTTCAAGGTTATGCTTCTGTGAATAGATTTCGCGACTAGCTTCCTGAATAGCTTCCCAAAGTTTCGCTTGTGACATAATCTGACGCATCAAATCCTCCACAGCCGGTTCAGAATTTAAATCGATCAGGTCACTAAGTGAGTTTTCCTCCTCAACTTCTTCTTGGCCGGTTTGACCGTTATCATGACCGTTGGGAACAGATAGTTCTGAACGCTTCTTTCCACAACCTACGACGAGATAAATAAAATTGTTGATTGGAAAATAAGTTGTTCAAACATTACCTGTGAAGGCATTACAAAAGGGACGCTTCTTTGGATCCATCTGTTGAGTTCGCCTAATGTCCATTTCCTTGTATAGTTCCAATTTTTTTTTTAACATTCAAGTATTTTAAAAAAATAAAGTGTGCTTACTCTTGGCGATATGATTCCACACTGAACCACAATCAAAATGGTTAAGTAAAATGTGACTATAATAAACCAGGCCTTGTTCACAATCATGTTGGGTACTCGTATCTTAAGTTGTGTCCTCACTATAATTTTTTGTGTCTGTAAAAAGAAACAAAGTAAAGTGAAGCAATATAGGACCAATACAAACGGTAAGTAGAAAAGGCAAAATTACATTCCATTCATCCAATGTAGGATCTAGGTGGCCTATACCCACAGTCTATTAAAGCCGAGATATGATATAAGAGTCCACCCTTGTTTTACCAAATAAACAAATATCTTGACCACCCTCGCAGTTTCCTAACATCCCTATGCTATAACACTACCAGGACATAGGTTACCACTTAATAATGTCAGCGGGACGACGAGTTAACCCGAATCGGATTTCTGTTTTGAAAATGGGAATGTGAGGAAGATACATCGAGTTGAATCTCAAGATGAAGGAGTGGCATGAATGAGTTGCTCAATTATATATGAATAAGAAAGGAAGCCATGCATAAATTGATTAAACAATGCAACGATACATATACCAACGACATTGACAAATGCATTCTTTGTATTTAAATTGAATGCTTGCAGTAGTCAAATGAATCTTTCCAATATGTCAATTGCAAGGACACGCTTTAAATACAACTACATATGTGTATTTACTGTTTAGATTGTCTACTTATTCTGCGACTAAGATATTTCTTTAACCAAAGATATAATTAAGTGGATTGTTGCCTACATTTGATCATCTTATCGGGGTTCTTTTCATTGAAAAGGATTACCACCCATTAAACAAAATTTACCCTACCTCTCAAAGAACTTATTTCTACATACTCGTATTCTTGTCTTCTCGACTATGATGTTATTGTGATCGAAATGGTGGACCTATCTAAATCTAATGAAATGTATTAAAAGACATAACAGAACATCGATTACGCTGAACCTACTGAACTACAATTATTTCACCAATTATTTTTACTTTATTATTTTAATAATAAAGTATTGTTATCGATTTTTAAAAAAAAAAATTGCTACCCTGAAAATTTTTTTTCCACACTCCATGACTAATAGACACCAAAAAAGCCAAAAAAAAATTTCAGTCCGTCTGTGCGCCGTACGCCGTACGCAAAACGTTTGAAAACTTATAGCTCTCAAACTCTTTGAGCAATTAAGTTGAATTTTTTTCTGTTGGTAGACTGAGCAGACTCCTTTAAGTGGCCACTTTTTGAGTGGTGGGGGTGTAAGAGAGGAGGTGAGGGAAGCGTTTTAGACGGAAAATTTTGGTTTCTAGATCTCAGTAACTGCTTACGCTAGGAGGCTGAAACTTAAAATTTATATAGAGCAAAAAAATTGCTGATATGGGTGAAGGGGTGTGAGAGTGGGGGGAATAATAATGCGTCCGAAACGCTCGAAAGCCGAGATCGAGACATTCTAAAATCCATATCTCCTAATCGGTTAATGTCACGAAATTAAAACTTAATGAGCATCTGTGGGTATACTAGGAGAATAGATCGGAAATTTTTGGATGAGGGCACTGGCGTAGGGAGGTAGGGGGTAAAAAACTTTAGATTACAATATCTCACGAACCAATTGCACTAGAAAAACAAAATTCGGTTTCTGTATTAAAGTTGATAAATAAAGTTTGCTGAAAGTAAAATTTTTTAAGGGGGCGGTTGAGTATGGAAGTGGAGGGTATAAGAATTTTTCTAAAAAATCACGTCTCATATCTCAAGAACAGTGTACGATAAATGCTTAGAATTTTTACCATGAGTAGGCCAAATAGACCCCTAGCAGGAAAAAAAATTTTGTGGTGAGGGTGTAGAGGGTGTGGGTGGGGGAGGGTGAAAAGGAAAAAGTTTCGATTCTTATATCTCGAGAACCTATAATGATATAAATCTAAAACTTGGTATTTGGATAGAAATATAGTAGTAGCATGTAGAAAAAATATAATTTTTTATAGGGATAGTATGGTACGGGAGTGGGGGGTGCTTTTCCTAACTATAGAACGGCCTATGCTAGAAAGTTGAAACTGGGTATGTATATGTAAGTCAACTAGAAAAGTAATGTAGATTAAAAAAAATTCAAATATCTATTGGCGTACAGAAGGGGGGCAAAAAAAATATCAGTGAAAATTGAATGCATATATTTTCACGATTTTGTCTGAGCCTGAAATCGTAAGCCTTTTAGGCGCTGACTGTTAATATCAAAAAAATTTAAGTTAGCGGAATGCCTTAAAGGCAATACCCGCATAACACATCAATACTCATACGAATCTGCAACAGAATTCATCCAAAGATGAATTTCGGCAACATGCAGAATCTTACCGGAACATTTTGGTTATACCCATAAGATCATTAAAATGTAATTCATACAAGACTACGTGAGTGACCATGTTCTGGTTTCCAACCCCGATACAATACTGTAATTTCATAAAATTGAATTCCTGTAATCGATAGTGCATATGAGTTCAGTATTTTAGTCTAAATAAACTCCTTTTAAGTACTTCATCCCAGTATTGAAACAGTACTGAAGACAAAAACTAAAATTAAAATAAAAAACCATTTTACTTTATTATTTTTTAATAATAAAGTATTGTGATCGACCTGAAATTTCAAAAAAATTTGCTACCCTGAAATTTTGTATTTACACGTTTTAGGACTAGTAAACATCAAAAAAGCAAAAAAAAAATGTCCGTCTGTCCGCAAAATCGTTTGAAGGCGCGTAACTCCCAAACCCGTTGAGGTACTATTAATTTATGGTGGGTAGATTGAGTAAACAAATCGTTGAAAGGAGTAGCAAGGTACGGGGGTGAGGGGTGGTTTTTTATATCTCAGAATCGGCCTATGCTAGAAAGTTGAAACTTAGTACGTATATGTAGATGTGCTATTAGAGTAACTAAACCAAAAAAAAGTTCAGATTTTTATTGGCGTTCAGAGGTTGAGTAAAAAAAAATTTCCATGAATCCACATTTTTACGAATTTCGTTAAAACTCTTAGACATGCCGAGCTATCAAAGCAATTTTACTTCTGCGTGCTATTTATATAAGCGCCTAGTAACGATCTTCAAAATTTTTCGATATCCAACCCCTAAGGGGGTATAAAGTGATTGTGTACATATTCACCAATTCTGATATATTCCTAAGGTATATTGAGATTTGGAATTCACTTTTACTTCTATAAGCTTTAAACGTAGTCGGGGGAAAACCCGATTTAAGTATTTTTCTCTATTAAACCCCTGGGGGTATTGTTCAAGATTTCACTGATTCCGAAAATCACTTAGGTTTAATGTGATCGAATTCGCTTTTACTACTATGAATTATTCCATTGATAAAAAAAATACGTAATATAACAAAACTCAATTACAACACCGACGCCACTGTACATAATCCCAACACCGGCGCCACTGTACTAACAACACATTTCAGGGGATGATCATCATTTCACCACGCCACCCATATCCACCACACTGCATGTTCCCCAGGAAATCGCGAGTATAAATAGCCAGACCCTACGGGTGGAAAAGTGTCTTCTTTCCGAGAAAGGCTAAGGGCGCACTCTAGGGTCCCCAACAAAAGATAATAAATAAAAATATATAAAAATAAACAAAACTTTATTTATAGCTTAAAGCGTTATAAATTGGCGCCCAACTTGAAGCCCAAACCCAGCAATTGTGGCTACAACCCGGCAAAGCAGTCAAAAGAAGAAGATGGCTGCTATACAGATGACAGCGGACCAGCTCCAGATGCTAATAGCGGCTTTAAGACCACCATCTGCTCCAATTATCGCAGCACCGAGTGGTAACTTCGCCAACTGTTCAGCACGTTTCAACGGAGTCCGATCCAGGTCAAAAGTGGAGGAATTCATCGCTGCTACTACAGTGTACAAGGAAGTACAGAGAATTGACGACGCTAGTGCAATCTTGGGATTGCCCATACTACTTCAAGACATCGCTGCGACCTGGTGGCAAGGTGTCAAAGGCGATGCCACAACATGGAAGGAAGTTGTAGACTTGCTAAGAGTCGCTTTCGCTCCGGCTAAAGCTGCATACCAGATATATCTGGAGATCTTCGAATCCAGCCAAGATGCAACAACTCCAACAGATCTCTTCATCTGCCAGAAGCGAGCACTTCTTGCAGAACTACCAGCTAATTCCCACACGGAGAGTCAACAACTGGATTTAATATTCGGCCTGATTAATCTTCATATCCGGAAACAAATTTCACGGAACAAAGTTACAACGTTCGCTGAATTACTACAACAAGCCCGAGCAGTAGAAGAGAACAGCCGCGAGGAAAAAGAGCTAAAGAGGACCGAGGACACCAGCAAACGACAAGTTCGAGTGAAGTGCGAATATTGTAACAATTTCGGGCACTCCACTATTGATTGCCGCAAGAAGAAACAAACGCAGCAGCTCGTTAAACCCGAAGACAACAAACGTCAGTTCGCTGGTACAACCTGTTACGGCTGCGGACGACCAGGTGTTGTACGTAGCCAATGCCCATCTTGCAGCCGACCAAAAGGACCTGCAGCAGCAAGCTTTTGCTCTGTAGAACACAGCAACACCCTGCATCTTCGAGATCGGCCTGTCGTTAGAATTGCAGTCAACAGCATCAAAGGAGTTGGTTTTATCGACACAGCAGCACGGATAAGTGTTGCTGGCTCACAATTATACAACCAGCTAAAACAGACCGGCTGCAGTTTCTCGAAACAAAATACCTGTGTCATCCTAGCAGATGGAGTAAAACGACAGAAGGACGTGCTTTTGGCAAGAGTGGATGTTGCCATTGAAGGAAAGGTACTACAAATAACATTTATGATTCTTCCAGATTCAATGGACAATCGTACACTTTTGGGAGTGGATTTCATTGAAAACGCGAACATAGTCCTAAATTTACCACAGCGCTATTGGTTCTTCGGAGAGGATGCACGGAGGAAGTACGATCTACTTCAATACGAACATGTGGATCCAACTCATCTACAAGCAGTGGACATCGTTTCTCGACCGAAAACACCAGAACCATCTAGCGAATCTGACATCCTTTTCAACATGAAAGTACCAACGCCAATCAGCCCACTTCAAGCAACACCAAAACGTGCAAAGCGAACTCTAAGTATGGCAAGAATTTGTGACGACATCGATATTGCCGAAGTCGATATCGCTACTTTACCGCTCAGGAATGATGAGGCACCGGAACTTTCAACGGAGGAGCAAGAGAGCCTCAACCAGCTCATATTGAACCATACCGAACTCTTCAGTTCAACTGGACCTCCGGCAAAACACGTGGAACACAGGATCGACACGAAAGATAGTTCTCCAATAGCATCACCACCCTACCGACTTTCGCAACAGAAGAAGGACGTATTGAAACACGAACTATCCCAGATGTTAGACAACGAGATCATCGAGGAGAGCGAATCCGCTTGGGCATCACCAGTAGTCATGGTCCCCAAAAAAGATGGTTCAGTTCGAGTCTGCGTTGACTATAGACGTCTCAATGCTGTTACAACTCCAGACAGCTATCCTCTACCAAGGATTGATGACCTACTGCATTCAGCGCATAGCAGTGTTTATATGTCTTCGATTGACCTTTATGCAGGATATTGGCAAATTATAGTTCACCAGGACGATCAGGACAAAACTGCCTTCATAACTCCGTTCGGCATCTACCGTTTCAAAAGAATGCCTTTTGGTCTACGTAACGCGCCAGCTACGTTTCAACGGATGATGGACCGCGTCCGAACAAAGTGCAGCAATGTCAGAACTTTGGCCTACCTAGATGACCTTCTGATTTTATCTTCATCATTTGAGGAGCATTTGGCGGATCTACAACAAGCTTTCAAACATTGGAGTACTATCAGCTGCGCGTCAATAGGAATAAATGCCGTTTCTGTTGTTCAAGCATCCAATTTTTGGGACATGTTATAACCAGACAGGGCATTAGCACGGATCCAGCTAAGGTTTCAGCCCTTGCTGACCGTCAACCACCCAGGAACCTCAAAGAACTTATCACGTTTCTTCAGACTTGCTCCTGGTACAGGCGTTTCATTCCCAACTTCGCGGAAATAACGAGTCCCCTATCAGCTTTAACAAAGAAAGCAGCAACTTGGAACTGGTCAACAAGTCAGCAAGAAGCCTTTGCTGAACTAAAACGTCGATTATCCAGTACGCCCATCTTACGACAAGCCGATGAATCGAAGCCCTACATGCTTCGAACAGACGCAAGTGACTACGCAATCGGAGCAGCTTTACTACAAGGGGAGGGCACCGATGAGAGACCTGTGGAATTCGCAAGTCGCCTTCTTACTTCTGCTGAGCAAAACTACACTACCACAGAGAAGGAAGCCCTCGCAGTCGTATGGGCAGTTATCAAGTTCCGGGGATATATTGAAAATAGCCGAATTACCGTCGCTTCAGACCATCAACCTTTAAAATGGTTGATGTCCATTAAAACACCGACCGGCAGACTAGCCCGATGGGCTTTATCGCTGCAACCTTACAATCTCGAGATACAATACAATCCAGGAAAGGTAAATGTCGTTGCTGATACCCTCTCGAGACCACCAGTAGAAACAACCACTACCACGGAGATTGATAGTATTACTATTGATTTGCCTCACCGCACCGCCAAGGACATTCGAGACGAACAAATGAAGGACCCAGAACTTACAAAGATCATCGCCTGTTTCGAGACCGAATCACCGAATGAAGACTTCGTGAGATGGACTTACAAAGGATACTTAATGAGCAACGGGGTACTTTACAGATATGCACCCGACACTGAAACAGAAGATGCCCAACTAGTAGTACCAAACCATGAGAGGAATACAATTTTGGAAGCTTTCCACGACGCTCCTACGGCAGGTCACAACGGCGTTGAACGTACACTTTACCGTATCGCCAGCAAGTACTATTGGCCCGGAATTCGTAGTTTTGTGACGAATTATATAAAAGGATGCACCCAATGCCAGCGCTTCAAACCTTCTAATCGGAAGCCACCAGGACTATTGCAAACTCATCCGTCCAATCAACGTTTTGAAACATTATCCATCGATCTTTTTGGACCACTTCCAGAAACAGCAAATGGAAACAAATGGATCTTGATCGTTGAGGATCTTGCCAGTCGATGGGTGGAGATCCTTCCAGTTCCTGAATCTTCAGCAGCGACATGTGGAACAGTGCTAATTTCTGAAGTGTTTTTACGTTACGGAATTCCCCGACGACTTATAAGTGACAATGGAACGCAGTTTGTCAGTGCCGTTATGCAACATATTGCGCACTGTTTCAAACTCACACAATCATTTACACCAGTTTATCATCCGGAAACAAATCCCGTAGAGCGCAAAAACCGAGACATGAAAATGCAACTAAGCATCCTAGTGGGAGACTTACACAACACATGGGATCAGCATCTAGCTGCAATCAGATTCGCCATGAACTCTTCAAGATGTCAAAACACTGGTTTCACCGCAGCATTCCTAACCTTCGGAAGGGAATTACGCACAGCAAAGGAAATAAGTGACGATATTTCCAATCTAAACCAAACCAATAATTTCATTGCAGAAATATCACCTGTTCTTTCTCAAATTGCATCCTCGCTGAAAGATGCACAAGAATTAACAGAGATGGAGCAACACCGACAAAAGACTTATGCAGATAAGAAGCGCCGACCTGATCCCTGCTATCAACCCGGTGATCTCGTATTGGTTACTTCTCACCAACGGAGCCAGTCAACACGCAAGAAGACTGCTAAATTCCAACCAAAACGTGACGGACCGTACATAATACTAAATTCTAAAGGACCAGCCAGTTACTTCATCGCGAGTCAAGAAAAACCTACTGAAGTATTAGGTGTCTACCACACTTCAGCTTTAACAAAGTACATTGCTAACACCACAGAAGCCGTCCTACCATTAGCAGCACAACCCATCCGAAAGAGAGGACGTCCGAAAAAATAAACAATAATACAACATCCTAACTGCCTCCTCGTCGAGACGTCTATCGGAGCCAGAAGGGGAGATTATAACAAAACTCAATTACAACACCGACGCCACTGTACATAATCCCAACACCGGCGCCACTGTACTAACAACACATTTCAGGGGATGATCATCATTTCACCACGCCACCCATATCCACCACACTGCATGTTCCCCAGGAAATCGCGAGTATAAATAGCCAGACCCTACGGGTGGAAAAGTGTCTTCTTTCCGAGAAAGGCTAAGGGCGCACTCTAGGGTCCCCAACAAAAGATAATAAATAAAAATATATAAAAATAAACAAAACTTTATTTATAGCTTAAAGCGTTATAGTAAGTAAATAAAAAAAATCTCTCAACAGTCTGGGCGCAACTTTATTATTTTATGGGTAGAAGTCCGAAACGTGTTTAATGATGAGATACGGTGTTGGGTACTATGTGACTGACAACCTAAGAAATAACCAGGAGGCTATTTGGAACGTTATTTTTTAGGTTGTCAGTCGCATAGTACCCAACACCGTATCTCATCATTAAACACGTTTCGGACTTCTACCCATAAAATAATGAAGTTGTGCCCAGACTGCTGGCAGATTTTTTTACTTTCTATTGACATCAGTCTAGTAATATCGTGACCCCAATTTCAATCTCTTTAATTTTATATTCCCGGATTTGAGATTTAAAATGTGGATATCGGATTCTGAATACTGCACTCTATAATTGAGCCACCTAGCATATTCTGATGAAACTAATTTATATAAGCCAAAAAGCAGACATTAATATGCTACGATGTAGTACCGAAACAGCAGTGATGAAGAAAAAGTATTGATTTCCAAATTGTTGAGCTTCTTAGCCAATCAGATAATGTAAATATAGAACTCTACATTTGGGTTGCGAAAAAGTGAACCTAATATAAACTAGAGCAGATCTGACAAATGACAATTGAGAAGGAAAAAAGGCAAAATGACAATTAAGAAGAGCAGAGTTGATTAGATACTAGTACAGAAAACATCTGATTCAAAAAGTTCGTATTTCATCTGGAATTTATAATGCGTTGCTAATCCTCTTAACGATAAATTCTGGAAATCAAAACTCTCTCCGAACAATTTCAAGATTCGGCAGTTATTTTAAGGATGTCAAAGAAGTTAGGATGACCAAATTGAAATTTTAACAAATAACTTATGCCATAATTAAATGCTTATCAAAGGCTAATTTAGTGCTGCAAAAAAAAATTTGCCGCTGCACCCCTAATGGTAGAACCGTGTGGTCGTTCTGACTTCCATGGAAGCTAGGATGACCATAGCTGAAACGATGTTAAACATAAGTGCAACAAAGTTCTAGTTATACAGTTATTAACGGCTATTTAAAGGCTTTCGTATAAGCCCGATTTCATTAAGTTCGGTTTACCCTGTCTCGAAATATGCACCCCAGTGATTAAAAACTCAACCCCCGTACGTTCGTATTGGCACACAGAGAAGCTACGAGTCTGTAATAGATCTTACAATTTCTCCTGAATTAACGGCTTGCGATTCCCGACGCGCCCGAATTTACGGCTCCACCCCCTCATCCAAAACCTACCCCCTGTATAACCATTTTTGCGAATCTGGGCACACAGAGAAGCTACGAGTCTGTAATAGGACTTAAAATTGCTCCTGAATTAACGGCTCGCGATTCCCGATGCGCCCAAATTTACGGCTCCACCCCCTCATCCAAAACCCACCCCCTGTATAACCATTTTTGCGAATCTGGTCAAACAGAGAAGCTACGCGTCTGAAAAAATACTTAAAAATTCTCCTGAATTCACGGCTCGCGTTTCCCGATGCTCCCGAATTTACGGCTCCACCCCCTGTATATCCAGTTTTGTGAATCTAGGCATACAGAGAAGATACGAGTCTGTAATAGGCCTTCTTTTGATTTGACGTAATTTCCATTATTATAAATTTTCACTATAACGAAGTATGAAACAGTACCTCTATCATACTACAATTTTATGGATCTTGGTTTCATTACTAACTTTGTTTTATCATTACACACATTTCAAAGTATTCTACTTGAAACTATCACTAGAGAAACAACACTCTCTATCTAGGGTTTAGCAGATACGTCTAATTCGGTCGTTTCTGTACTAGGAATTTTAATTTAACCTCACACAAATCTCCTGTTAGTTCGTCTGTTTTTGTACTACTTAAGCTTGAGCTGGGTCATTCCATCAAGAATCGCCAAAAATGACGAAATTTGTGACCTTACATCGATAGAAAAATAACAATTATAACATAATTGAGAAGCACTAATGTTCTTCGATTTTTTGACCCCGATCCCATTCAGATCCCAAGTTAATTTTTTGGCATGTTTTGTAAAACAGTATAACCTATAAAATAAGGCCAATTACAGGCCTATTACAGACTCGTATCTTCTCTGTATTCCTAGATTCACAAAAATGAGTATACAGGAGGTTGGTTTTGGATGAGCGGGTGGAGCCGTAAATTCGGGCGCATCGGGAATCGCGAGCCGTTAATTCAGGAGCAATTTTAAGACCTATTACAGACTTCTAGCTTCTCTGTGTGTCCAGATTCACAAAAATGGTTATACAGAGGGTGGGTTTTGGATGAGGGGGTGGAGCCGTAAATTCGGGCGCATCGGGAATCGCAAGCCGTTAATTCAGGAGAAATTGTAAGACCTATTACAGACCCGTAGCTTCTCTGTGTGCCCACACGAACGTACGGGGGTTGAGTTTTTATTCACAGGGGTGCATATTTCGAGACAGGGTGAACCGAACGTAATGAAATCGGGCTTATACGAAAGCCTTTAAATAGCCATTAATTACTGTATAACTAGAACTTTGTTGCACTTACGTTTAACATCGTTTCGGCTATGGTCATCCTAGCTTCCATGAAAGTCAGAACGACTACACGGTTCTACCATTAGGGGTGCAGCCGCAAATTTTTTTTTGCAGCACTAAATTAGCCTTTAATAAGACTTTAATTATGGCATAAGTTATTTGTTAAAATTCCAATTTGGTCATCCTAACTTCTTTGACATATTTTAAGGTCGTATTGTTAGTACTGATTTCCTGGACTCTAACTGATAGCATTTTATGTTGTACGGGTATACTTGAAAAAACAGCAGCAGAATTTTTTTGAAAATGAAGACTCCAAATAACAAACAAATATTCCAAATGTGGACGCACCTGCGAGTTAATTTTGAAAGAATAGATATTTTTGGAATTCTCCGAGCTGTCAATGTCAATAGTGAGTCAAGCTATAACCCTAAGTCCATAACAACATAAACCACTGGTAGCAGATAATTATTTAGATAAAAAAAATTATCTATTTTAAAATTTACGTCATCAATGAAAGAAAATATAATTTTTATACTCTAGATGAAATCATATAGAGTATTATAAGTTTAATCCAGCCCAAAAGTTTGTAACGCATAGAACCAAGCCTCGGACGAAAAAAAGTTGTATATTATTTTTTGTTTATTTGTGGCCAAAAACCTCAAATCCGCTTGACGTCCGTCCGTCCGTCCGTCTGTCCATGAACACGATAACTCAAGAACGCCTTCACCTAGGATCTTGAAATTTTGAATCTGGATGTTTGGTTGAATTTGTAAGGCTAAGTTCGTTAATCGGCAAAATCGTCCTACTCCTTCGGGTAGCTGCCATACAAAATGTCCTTAAAACACGTGTTCAAGAATATTGGTCGATAACTTCAGAAAAGTTTAAGCTACGACATTGAAATTTTGTGTGTGTTATTTTTCCAATAGTTGGAGCTAAATATATGATTATGAAGAAAATGGTGTTAGTCCTTCGTGTAGCTGCCATACAAATATCCTGTCAAAATATATTCACTTAATTTACGAAACTCACTATAACTCAAGTAATCTTTTAGCTACGAATTCGGAATTTTGTTGAAATTAGTTTTGAGTGAAAACGAAGTTCGAGTTTACTAGTCAGCGAAATCCTTTTACTCCTTCTAGTAGCTGCCATACAAAATGTCCTTAAAACACGTGTTCAAGAATATTGGCCGATAACTTCAGAAAGGTTTAAGCTACGTCTTTGAAATTTTGTATGTATTATTTTTCCAATGTTGGATCTAAATGTATGATTATGAACAAAATCCTATTAGTCCTTCGTGTAGCTACCATACAAATATCCTGTCACAACGTTTTCACTTAATTTACGGAACTTACTATACCTCAAGTAATCTTTTAGCTATGAATTGGGAATTTTGTACAAATTAGTTTTGAGTAAAAACGAAGTTCGAGTTTACTAATCAGCGAAATCCTTTTACTCCTTCTGGTAGCTGCCATATAAAATGTCCTTAAGGCACGTGTTCAACAATATTTTTCGATAACTTTTGAACGCTTTAAGCTACGAATTTGAAATTTTGTACACGTTCATTTTTAAATGGTTCCAAGGAACAGGATAAATATGTAAAAAATCGAGTGAGTCCTTCCTGCACCTCCCACGTGAAAGTCCTTCAAAAAGGACATTTTTTTCGATGACTTACCCAGTTCAAGATATGAAATTAAACACAGGATATTGTCTTTTAGTTTTGGGTAGCAATCAAATGGGAGTCCTTAATAAAGGACATGCAACATGCACACACGTAATTATACTTTATCCCCAACTACAATATAAATCGGAGTTCAGTATTCATCTAGAGTATTATACGATTGGCTTGCAGCCGATCGTGACTGCAGTATGTTTCATAGAAATGTCCAATGCAAGACGATTATCAATCGAACAAGCAATTAAGATTATTTTGAATAACTTCGCAATCGTGTATAGTGTTTCCAATTTTCCAGATTTTAAGACCGTCCGCGATGATATTAGATGTAAGTTATAAAAACAAGAAAAAATAAAGGTCCTAGATGTGTTGCCTGCGGAACTCGCCTTTGAGAAGTCATTGTAAATAGCATGGTTGGAGTTCACTCATTCCTTTGCATAGTTAATCATTGTAACATATAGCCAGAGATAAAATGTGTGACTTATACCCTAGACACACGGTAACCTAAATTGGCAATTTAATAATTTCCAGTCACGACTTATGCTGTTATGACACTGGCTATTTTTGCGGCTTTAAAGCGGCTAGACAATCCAAATGGAGAGGGATAGAGACTTTAACATACAATTTAGACATTGGTGTGAGAGAGACAGTCCGAACAGCAAACTATGGGTAACTGTCAAAAAACAATCCATAACTGTCAAAAAAAAAGCGGCAACAAAGCGCATTCGAGCAGTGTCATACAGCATTATGCTGTTATGACACTGGCTATTTCCTCGCTAGAAAAAAGTGCAATAATAGCCAATCGTGCGACAAGGCGACCAATATAGAGAGAAAGAGATTACCGATAAAAAAATACCCTTGCTGATGCTACCGGCATCTAGTAGACGAAATTAACAACTGATTTGTTATAAAAAATACTGATCTTAGCGCGTTTCATAACATAACATGACACTTTCTATAATTTATACATAACGAACTGTCAAAAACAAGTCTGTAGCGGCTGGAAAATCTAGCCGCCAGCGGATTTTTCTTGGATTAACTGCTAGAATGTTGCGAAACACTGCTCGAATGCGCTTTGTTGACAGTTACCCATAGTTTTGCTGTTCGGACTGTCTCTCTCACACCAATGTCTAAATTGTATGTTAAAGTCTCTATCCCTCTCCATTTGGATTGTCTAGCCGCTTTAAAGCTGCAAAAATAGCCAGTGTCGTAACAGCATAAATACAAGTATAATGCTTGAGTCACATACAAAGTAGAATGAGGCAGCGCGACGCAGCTTGACGCCGCCAATAAATAAGCAAGTCAGATAACTATTCACCGTCTGCGTCAGTTTGAGTTTTGAATAAATTTCAAATTTACCAAAAAGCGTTCGTATTCGTGCATACGAAGCAGCGAACAATTAAAAACGATTTTTAAGCTAATTTTAATTCAGTCCGGTCATATCAAGTAACAATTCGATGTTTTAAAGATAAAAAAGTCACTTGTCGATTTCGAGGTTAACTACAGGCTACGGAAAAGTTCAGAGTTGACGAACATTTTTTGGTGGCTGCGTAAGGCTGCCTTCGTCTACGTTCGTTGTGACTACCACAATGGAAATACACCGCGCTCAACTTTTTGACAGCTAGTCTGCCTCGGACTGCGTTGCCGTTGTGACTTAGGGGTAAAGGTTCTTATACTCGGCCTTTCTACTAATGATCAAAAAGAAGAAGATTTGACATTTGACAGTTTCAAAATGAAAAAATTATGAAATGTTTTCTTGCTATATTTCCGGAAGAAGAAGTTCATCGTTTGCCGTTCAAGAAATTTGTGTTCTTATGCTCATATCGTTCGGACAGCATAATTTAAAACAATTGACATTTAAATCATTTGTTAGGTATGTCTTCTCCTTTACGGTACGAGCTAACACTTTCCGTGGAATATTTAATAGTATTTTTTCACAATTTAGGATTACCAATCCAAATTCAACATTTAGATGAGACCATTATGATCAATGTTTCGACATTTAAAAACCAAAATGATAAAATTTTACATTACACACAGTACCTAAACGGCTATTATGATAAATGAGCTTTAAGAATGCGCCGTCTGTCTAGGGTGTTACTAACTATGCATGTGGCAAATGAATAATGACTTACCCTGCGATGCACATGCACTGAAAGAAAACAAACATTTTAAAAAAAGGTCTTTGCCAATTCAATACAATATTATTGCATCTATTTCCGTATTAAATATTAATTGTTTATTTTAAATGAAAAGTTGTTAATTCTAACAGAAATAGATTTTTTTCAAATAATATTAAAATTTGGCTCTTTGGTCATAATTTTCCTTTTAAAAGTTCGAAAAATGTTGAAACATAAATGTTTGCCTTATTATTTTAAAATGTGTTCTGGATTAATCTTATGCTCTAAAAAATTAAAAAAAAAGATGAGTATGCGTTAAGGATTGTAAACTATAATGGCTTTAGTGCATGGAAATTGAATAATTATTCAGATGGCGTGGATTAGTTTTCCAGATGTCCAGATGTATGACGTGTTGGGAAGCCGTATTTATAGCACAGGTGCTCGAAAAATGATTCGAAAATAATCAAATAACAACGATATTCTTCCTCCCAAATTCATGACACAACAATTTACGTCTCAAAATTTTACATTGGTATTCCCTTAATAAAAACTGCTTAATCCAAGGGGAGACCTAACACCTTCATCTTCCCCGCGGATAAGCCACTGTTTTCCCTGCACTATTATTTAGGTTCTTCGGGTTATTTTTGAGTTTTAATATCTACCACTGAAATGGTGGGAGTAAGTAGTAAGATTTGACTTTCATTTCGAACGTAACTATAATCCCATCAGTCACATCCCCTTCCTATTCAAAACAATGAAAAAGGTATTTGGAATAGATGGGTTAATCGACCGTCACTGATATCCTTTGCCTACTGTAAGCTGTTAGTCTCCCATCAGAGAGGTCGCGTGGAGTTCCACTCCTATTCCTGCGCTTTGTCCTTATACCTCAATTTTTTCAACAATGTCTCTTCCTGATAATCTCATTCCTAATTACCCTTTTAATTGTGCGATTGAGTCTTCAATCACTGCAAAACCAACCAACCATATTGTGTTTTCCCGACAGTAATGTACCAAATTCGTGAGAGGCTGTCGCGCCATGGAAGAAGCAATCGTCCTAACGGTTTAAAATTTTGTTCAAAAAAATTACTATTGGGTATTTTTTCACATTGAAGATATCCAATTACCGACCGCAAAGATATAGGAGTTGAAGAACTAGTACCATAATACTTTCATTGTTAGGGTTTTGTAAGTTTTCCCTAAAAACCAATTTAAGTAGTATTAAGGCATTGGCCAAATATTGTAAATTAAGCAATTTTTATTTAACATTGAAGTTGTAAAGACAGTTTTAGTCTAATCATACATACTTAACAATTCAATAAATGTATATATTCTTTCATTGTTGACGATATCCTTAAGGACCTGCCTGATTTGGAACATTGCTACCTACGCGAGTAACATTGTTTCTGGGCGACCTGCAAGTCGTCCATTAAACGGCATCATACCAAGGGAAGTATTTTCAGATAATGACCAAGTCTAAAGTGGGTGCCGAAACAAGAGCTTAAAAGTGAAATTAATCTACTAATAAGCGATAATGCCATCTCGCTGCTACCTTTTTTAGAGTACTTAAAGACTTTATCAAGAAAAGTACAGTTAAGGGGGTAAATCTTCAAAATACTATTGGAATCCACTTTCAAAAAAATAATAGTTCTTTGTCCCTGTTTAGTATTTGTGGTTGATTTTATTGTACCTAAAAGCTTACGATGTAGTAACAATACTAACACTGCTTCTTGGCCGAATTGAATACTGGTGCTTCTAGCGATTCAAAACTCTAGGCGCGGTAGACCCAGGGCTTAAAAATATTATACTACAAACAGGAGTTGACGAGTTCGGAGGTCTGTTGTTACTCGATTCCTAAAATTGGTCAAAGAAAATTAACATTAACAACTTGTGATGCTTCACCTTTACATCCTCAATTAAAAGAGGAAAAGTTTAGAAGAAGGAACAGCAACACCATTGAAAAAACAAGATATACTAGTATCACCGTAGTCAATATTAGCCCCATATTTCTCACAAAAAAAAATAATAATTTTAATAACTACCTCACTGCCACTAATAAAATAAATATCCAATTTTCTTATGCCGATTTTAAGGTTTTCACTGCACTGCACTGCACTGCTATGCGATTAGTCCAGACACGTTTAAAAAAAATTCAATGTTGTAAGGGATGCACAGTAACTGAAACTAAGGGTTTTCTAAAAACAAGATTCAGCTTTTATAGGAAAATTGCGTAGGAACCCTTAGCGTGGTGGACTTGCATATGACCAATAGGTCGGAGAGAAAACCGCTATGAGAAATAGGGAGAAGAAAGCAAACGATGGACTCCCCATAGTGACGATAAGATT
Source organism: Beris morrisii (assembly GCA_951812415.1). Classification (NCBI taxonomy): domain Eukaryota; kingdom Metazoa; phylum Arthropoda; class Insecta; order Diptera; family Stratiomyidae; genus Beris; species Beris morrisii. The sequence goes on along the minus strand of OX638312.1, from coordinate 143,240,978 downwards.
TTTCCGACACTTTTTATTAACGGCTGTATGGACCATGCCGGAAAGTAATCGGCTTCCAGTGCACCCCGATCCTTCGAAACAGTTCCATCATCTGCAAGACGAAGGATCAAACCGTCCTTGTATCGCTTTAACTAAGTGCTACTCATTTGTTTTTTTCTGTGCTTTTTAATAACATGAAGTCTATTTTCCATTATTACTCAGTTTTTTTTTATTCTGATTTTCTCTTTTCTTATTGATTGCATGGAAATTGAATTTCTTTTTTTCTTGCCAATGAATTTTTCTGGCATGTTTTAAAAATTTATGAATACGAAAAAACCGCAAAAGTTTGTTAGGTCGACGGGAGTCGATAATATAGTCGCCAGCGTTATAAAAATTTAAACATGCAATCCTTGAAGCATATCGATATGGCACAAATTCAAGTTAATGTGAATTTCGTCCATTTTAGATACTTAAAAAAACTTCTCAGAGTACCTACTTCTCGCACGGTTTGGTGCGAGAAGTATGTACTCTGAGAAGTTTTTTAAGCATCTAAAATGTACGAAATTCGCATTAATTTGAATGAACTTAAGAAGGAAAACTACATCAAGTATGCAAATCGTTACAATGTGAGATAAGAACTAGAAATATTCTCAAGTGCCCAAGTAGCACGGATAGTTCTTGATCACAACCTGTAGTCCGGCAAACGTTGTCACAACGAATTTTTAGTTGTGGCTTGTGTGTATTTAATTTTGTTGGCACTTACAACTATTCTTAGTTGCAAGAACTACCTAACAACTTATTATAGTACGACCATTTAGTTCGTTTAAGTAGTTATGAAATGGTTCTGCGAACTACTGCGGACAACCTTAAGAATACACGTAACTGCTACCCACTCGGACTTTTCGTAAGAGATAAATTTGTAATTAATGAGTAAGGGATGAGTTTGTAAGGCCTTACCAGAGTAATGCAGAGTGTAATTGCTGTAAAATATTCTCGAACGCTCTCTCTGTACAATTATGGCCAACGCTCCTGGATTCAGTTACTTTTTACTGAAGTAATGGTTTAGAAGCTAGTAAGTAATAAGAAGAAGAAATCCGAGACTTTACAGTTTTGTCCAACGATATAGGCTTTATATCTACTTACGGTTTAGAAGCGTTTAATGGTTTAGAAGCGAGTAAGTTATGAGGTGGTACAATCCGAAACCTTACAGTTTTGCCAAATTCTCTTGGCTTTAGTAACAATTTACGAAAGTAATGTCTTAGAAGTGGATAAGTAAAGAGATGATGCAATCATTAACGTTTCGTTTTAATTTTACATCAAAGGGTCCATTTTAATAAGTTCGTTCCGAGTGTTCCAAATGTTGGGTAGTGCTGTTCATTTGTAATAAATTATTTATAAAACGAAGTAAACAATTAGTTTAGATAGAGTATTTTCTTATCTCTATGAATTTTATTTTTCTTAATTTTTTATGTTGGATTGGCTTCCGTAGACATTACCCAGCCGGAGCAGTAATGTCTACGAAATCGAATCCGTACAATATACTAGCAGCTCGTACACATTACTCTTTCGATGACAGAACTAATTACTTTAACCCGTATAGGCCCTAGGGCGTAATCGCTTACAAAGCACACTACAAGAAAAGCCTTATTTCGTTGAAGAGTAGTAAATAGTTACAAAGCATATTACTTGTAAGGCCTTGTTTCATTAGAGAGTGATAGCAACATACAAATTGCATGGAAAGTAAGGCATTATATCATTGGTGAGTGGTAAATACTTTAAATGTATGAACAGTAAGGTCTGATCAGTAATGTGTACGGAATTGATTTTATGCTAGCAACTTGTTACCATTACTCTTTCGATAACAGATCTAATTACTTTAACCCGCATAGGACCTAGGGTGTAAACGCTTGTGTTGTAAATACTTATAAAGTATTGTGTTCGTCTCCAATTTAAACTAACCTTTACTTTGTTGAGCTGCAAATAAGAACAATATGAAAAATCGAAATTGTTTTAACAGTAAAAAAACCTTTTATTCAATATATAATAAATTAAAACACGTAAACAATACATCACAATTCATTCAATAAACAAAATAAAAAATTAACAAAAATAAACTTCATTAAGACAAGAAAATACTCTATCTAAACTAATTGTTTACTTCGTTTTATAAATAACACTTTTCGGAATTTATTACAAATGAACAGCACTTCGCAACATTTGAAACACTTGGAACGAACTGAATTTAAATTTAAACGTTAATGATTGCATCATCCCTTTACTTATCCGCTTCTAAGACATTACTTTCGTAAATTGTTACTAAAGCCAAGAGCATTAATTAATTAATTAATTAATTAATTAATTAATTCAAAAAAATTTGGTAAAGGTTCGTTATATAAGGGGCACTCCAAAATTTTTTTGGTAAAATTTATATTCAGTAATTAGCACTGAAAATGAAAAAACATTTTTTTTATCGGCGAAGAATTTAAATTGAAGCAATTTGCCATCAAAAAAAATTGTCGCTCGACCTTAAATAAAAAAATATTGCTATTTAAAAATTTACAATTCACCTACCTTTTTCGTGTCAGTTTTACTTCAATTTGACATTTCGCATGGAAGCACCATTGCTACGCTCCAACTACTTTTCGTGCAGCCCTGCGGGGCTCAGGGATTGAAACTCCCTTTTCGTGTTCATGTTTGGCTGACGCGCGCTACGCTCCAACTACTTTTCGTGCAGCCCTGCGGGGCTCAGGGATTAAAACTTCCTTTTCGCGTTCATGTTTGGCTGACGCGCGCTATGCTCCGACTACTTTTCGTGCAGCCCTGCGGGGCTCAGGGATTAAAACTCCCTTTTCGTGTTCATGTTTGGCTGACGCGCACTACGCTCCAACTACTTTTCGTGCAGCCCTGCGGGGCTCAGGGATAAAAACTCCCTTTTCGCGTTCATGTTTGGCTGACGCGCGCTACGCTCCAACTACTGTAAATATTCTACGGTGGTCTTCCAAACAAATACCACTAAAGTTTGAATATTGCAATGCTGGTTCCATGCGAAATGTCAAATTGAAGTAAAACTGACACGAAAAAGGTAAGTGAATTGTAAATTTTTAAATAGCAATATTTTTTTATTTAAGGTCGGGCGACAATTTTTTTTGATGGCAAATTGCTTCAAATTAAATTCTTCGCCGATAAAAAATTTGTTTTTTCATTTTCAGTGCTGATTACTGAATATAAATTTTACCAAAAAAATTTTGGAGTGCCCCTTATATAACGAACCTTTACCAAATTTTTTTGAATTAATTAATTAATTAATTCTAATAAGTTTCGAAACAAGTGTTCAACCCTGCACATACTTCGAAACTTCGACTCGACGGTCACCGACCATTTGATTTTAGTTCAGTGCCACACTTCGGAGTTGTCAAAAACCGAAAAAGGCGCAGAGACGAAGTGACGAAGAATTCTTCCGGACCGTAGTCGAATTTATTTTATTTTTTGCATACCTAGACAAGACCGTTCGCCACAAATCATTATCTTTTTCAATAGAACTTTCCGTAGTTTTTGTTCTGTACAATTTCATTGCCTGTAAAGTGCTCGCAGAAGTGTTCAAGTTTTCTTTTCTTTTTTGCCTTTTTGTTCTGTCGACGACGGTGACTATCGATGATCTCATTGCGAGGAGAGTCGAGGACTTTTATTATTATCGAAGCCTAGCTTATATTTGTTCGGCGGCTAATTGGTTATAAAGAAACGGTCCGGTGGGTTAAAAGTCCCAGCAACTGCATTTGCAAAAAAGCACCGGACATGCCCGGAATCGCGGGCAAATCTTAGGAAGGACGGAGTTGCTGCGTGCGCCTGGAGTTTTTCAAATTCCGACAGTGTGAATATTGCGGCTGGCCGCGTCCTAATATCCTTTCATTTTCGTTGCCGAGCCGTAATATCTGGTCACCGGGCAAGGATGAAGAAACAATTCCATAAGATCAAAATAGCCGCAGAGAATCTTTCGAGGTAAGTGTTTCGTAGGTGCGTGATGTGTTGGAACCGATAGCAGCCAATTTCGAGATAAGGCTGGGCCGTGGTACGCCCTAAATATATTGCAATGCGATTGGGGATAATCGAAACGGAGGTCTCTCTGATTTGTCTGCCCTGAATCGTTGATTGATTATGTCGTGAGCGGGTGTGTCCTTGGCAATTTTAAACAGAAAAGATCTCACCGTTCAAGGCCGACTGAACTATTTTCTTTTTAATTTCGTTATGTGAGCGGTGGGCGATAAAATCTCGGATTGGTTTCTCGCGAACCGCAAATATATATTTACATTTGGCCAACAACTGAACGGCTGATTCATTAAAAAATCCAAACTAACAGTGAATTAATTGGTCCGCCACCTTTGTATTATTTTTAAAGAAATGCCTCACATTATCGCAATTTACAATTCTCAATACGCGACCTCTTGCTTCTGTACTTCTTCCTCTCGTCCCATTGCCTTATCTTTTCTTTTTTCCGCGCTGATTAGACTTCGAGGTTCAAGCGCTTGCGATTGTGGTTTTGTGTAAACAAAATGGGCAATTTACTGATTGATTAGTCGTTTAAAATGTGTTGGGAAATCTCTCCAAAACTCGTTTCGGTCTTATCGAATCTCATTACGAGTCTTCATGATTCACGCAGCTCTTTTAGGATTACTCCTCTGGCTACGCTCTTATACCAGGAAGTCTTTTGGGATTGAATTGTCAGCCCGATAAGTATACAAACGGATGCATCAGCTGCGAATCGCCGGATGAGAATTATTTTATCATTTTTTCTATCAAAGAAGAATTATTATCGCAAGTAGTGTAATGTGACGCGCAACAATACATTGAAATTGATTAAGGCTTTTTATGACTTATTTGTTGGTTGGCTGATCTGGATAAGAAGTCGTATTTTCTTGATTTGATCTGATGGTCGTTAATTCGTCGTTCACCGTTAACAGATGACTACGGATATAATTAGCGCTCCTTTGAAAATATGGAACTGAACTTTTTATCGAACTATTATCGTGTCTCTGCTTTCATTAAAAATGCTTCGCTCCTCGACTTTGTCACCACCACATACATCGGTGCCGGAACCAGGCCCAGCTTCGGCTTCACTGTTATTTAATGTAGCCTCTCCTCCAACTCCGGTTCATGCAGAGCGTTCTTGACATATTATAAGCAGGGTGTTCGTATTCTCGGTTTCGGTGTTTTGTTTACCTTACGTTTTTGTTTGGCCTTTGAGCTTCTGCCTAAAGTATAGTAGCACTAAAAGTTTACGTCTGGTAGTTGCAGAGAACATCGTCGTTTTTATTGCAGCGAAGCACAAAAAAAACACGGCCCTTGTGAAGACGGTAGCTGAAGCCGGAGAAATCATATTGCAGGCCCTAGTGCTGGTTTTGCCGGTGCGTCTGAAATACACGGCCATTCGATTCGAATACGGACACCGCCAGGTTCCTGTTTTGCCGGTATGTGTGGTTTTAGAAACTAACTCTGAACTTCTTTTCAGAACTGAAATTTTTACAGAATGTCCCACACAGTTTTGTGATGAATTGCCCTTTGAATGCTTAAATTTGCTGTATGGAAATGCGCTCCATTATGCATGAATATTGGCGAAACTCCTGCTGAATATTAAATACTGTTTCTTGGACATTTGCCCTCCGTTTTTCCACATGAACTTAGGCGCTGTACACATTGCACATGACCGAACGAATTTTCGGCTTTTTAGTTATTGAAAAAGTAGTTATAATCGTTAATTAGAACATTTTGAAGAATATGATAAAAAAAATCTTTAGAGATGTGCAGTTTTAATTGATGATAATAAGAAAAATGAATCCGTCGTACGACTAAAAATATTCGTACGACGGACGGATATTTTTATTATTATCAATTATAAAACTACACATCTCTAAAGATTTTTTTATGATATTCTTGAAAATGTTATAAGTAACGATTATAACTAATTTTTCTATAACTAAAGATTTCGCAATAAGCCGAAAAACGAAAATCCGTATCGGAAAATTCGTTTGGTCGTGTGCAATGTGTACAGCGCCTTATGTCACATCATAATTGTAAGCCACTGCTTTGGTCGCTGCACTGATTTCATTTCTTGGGGTTCTAATGTTCTGTCGGTTCAGTTTTGGGGAAATTTCGATCAGTAATTCATCTGTAAAGAGGATCCCTGCTCTTTGTTTCATTCCTCTTTGGCTATCCGTCATGAATCCCTCGTCGTTTAGCCTGTTAAATCTTGCATCTTGTCATGAATATTTTTCTCGGTTAAAAGAGGTTCCGTATGTACTGTCGTGTTATATTACCGATATTCAGGGAGCTGATTTAGTTCTTTATTCATAGTTCTGGTTTCTACAGCCACTTGGTCCATGACCAGAGTTCTAATTTTTCACTTCTCTCTTACTATTGAGATATGAGCACAGGTGGTCTTAAACTTTTTTTCTGGTTTTCAAGTTGTATTCTTGGTCGCTCTGACTATAATCCGACAGCCTTCCTGCTACCGGCTTATTGTACTGATGCTGCATCCTTCATCCTTCAGAGATTAAATTTATCTTCTCACTCAAATATCTAGAGGTATTGCCCGTCCAGTAAGATAAGTAACCCGCCTTTGCTAGCTGCAAATATTTTAAAACATAAAATTTATCCTTGAAATGTTCTCCAATTGTACACTCAGTTATTTTTAAAAGTTTTTGGCTTGGCCCTATATTTATTTATTTAAAATCAAAGTCATAAAAAAGGCATCATATGTTGATTTCATAGGTATAAACTATGAACTTATTTTTAATGAGAAATTGACAGATCAGTCAGTGACGACCACATAAACTTCCCAACTGGGATAGAACGCTGCCTTCGCTAATGTTTATCAAAGCGAAATTAATCCATTTAGGGTATGACAGATAAAAACCTTCGCTGAAAAACACAGTTTGAAAACTGTTGGATTTTTGCTCAAAAATGTTGTTTGAGACTCATAACAATGTGAATCGTACGAGAATGATTTTTTGTTTGAGAATTTCTAAAGAAATTATTTTCTGAACTAATCACCAAAAGAATTTTTCCTTGATATTAAATAGTTTAACGATAACACGCGTAATAGCTCTTCTAAGACCGTAAATTTCTTCAACTCTGAAATGAAGCACAGCCGGACTGTTTGCTATAAATTTTGTCAATGCTATTTAGAAATATCTTGCAAGTAATGCTTATATAGTGGCGATTACCATGGTAAACAAATAAAATGCTAGAAAGATCTTGAGTGGGTAATGCTTAAGGTAATAAACGGTGCAATTTTACAATTTTGTTCCTGATTTTCGTCGCTCCAATATCAATGTGACGAAATTATATTTGCTTAGGCATGCATTAAGTCCTTACTGATAATTCAAAGAAGACGTTTTACATAGGTCGACATCAATAAGTGAACGATTGTTGTTGATTAGGATATCCCATTGGCAATTGTGAATATAATCGAATTTCAAATGTGTCTGCATGTGCAGACACGCACATCTTGTACCGATATTTTTCCTTTCTCTTGACAAATTAATTTCATTTACACATTTACGCCATTCCCGTTATTTTTTATTTATCAATTCAGCGAATCTAATTATATTTTGCGACATCTCTTGAGAATCTTTAAATAACAGTAATATTAAAAGCAATAGTAATCTTACAATTTTTATACTCTATTGACTGAATAGGTCTATTTTTTGTTTTAAAAATTAAAGATTGGTTTTAGTTTTATACTGGAATTTGATCAGATCGTGAACGTTTATTTTTTTTTTGAGTAGCTGGAGACCACCGGCTCCTTTAAGTTGATATGCGATACGTGACTATTCTAGAAAACGTTTTTTCGGAAAATTTATTTTGTCACAAAAAATGGAAAAAAGAACAATGCAAAAAACTCAAAATTCCTCGAATTAACGGAGAAGAACGCACAAAAAAAATCAAAGCAGAAAAATAGCTAAAAACTCGAAATCCCTAAAATTAATCGAAAAAAAAACGCAAAAAACAATCAAATCAAATTATCTGGTTCTAGCGCTCTACATTTTCGGCCAGCACTGCGGCATTTTTGACCCGATTTTCATTCTGTTTAATTTTTTAAGAAGCTGGTACTCGCCTTTAATTTAATATGCGATACGTGACTATTCAAGAAAACGGTGTGCAAGCGAACAGCTCTCTACTTCCAGCTACACATAACACAAATACTGGTCTTAAATATCTGGCAATCGTTTTGTCCAGAAGATGGAGTAATTTTGATCAGACCCTGACACAACAGATGTACCGTAGATTTTACTATTCACAACCGTTGTATCTAATTACAGATCCAGCAAATCGGAAAACAAAAACGATGAGTTGAATAAAATTGAAAAACAAGTGGACAAATACAAGGATGTTCTGGACAAGATACATAAAAAATTCTCGCCGTCCGCTGGTTCGGAACAGGATAGAGATAAGCGTATCAAGAAAGTAAACGAATATCGTTTAGCGCAATCGCTAGAAGAGACGCTCAAAGATCTACCCGAAGAGTTATGTTTGCACAAAGTGATGAAAAAGTGTGGTAAGTATTTTCCTTACTCACTTAATCCATTTTATGAAATTATCTATTTCTTGATTCGAAGGTGAACTAGAGAAAAACGTCGCCAACAATATTGTTGATTACGAAATTAATACTGAAAACGATGTTACCAAACGTCTTAAAGCAATCCTCGAGAACGACATTCAACAGATCACAACTCATAAACGGACCGTGGGCCGATACGTGGCTGAATACAATTCGGTGAAAAAGGCGCACGAGAATGCGCAACGGTCAAACGAGATTCCGAAAATCACCCAGCTTCGCCAGGAACAGGAAGAGTGGGAATTGAAATTGGAGAAGGAAAGAGACTCCTTGGCTGCAGAAATGTTTGCACTGATTGCAAAAGACGAGGATATCGCCAAATGTATTAAAGATTACGTAGAAAGTCAAAAGACATACTATGAACGAGTTTTAGACGATATTGGTGAATTTCTGCACGATATCAATAGTATAATCAATACATGTGATAAAAAACGTATTTTTGGTGTTCCGCTAGACGAGCATTTAAGCTCAACAAATAGGGAAATATCAAAAGTAATCGAGCTGTGCGTGTGCTGTCTGATGGAACGTGGATTAAGTGAAGAGGGGCTGCTACGTGTCGGTTGTGGTAAGTCAAATTATCGAAACTCCATAAATTTTTGAATACTTAACAAAGTGTTTCTTGCAGCTGGAACAAAGTTAAAACGAATGAAGAACGCTATAGACGCTCAATATGTAAGTCCTCCGCTATCGGCAGAATATCAGGACGTGCATGTAATCGCTGGATTACTGAAATCATACCTTCGGGAGCTTCCTGAACCCTTACTGACCCACACGTTATATAAAGATTTCATTCAAGCGGCACAACGACCTACGGAGAATGAACGCAAATGTGCAATACTTGCGGCCGTCAATCAACTTGAGAAAAACGATGTCGGCAACTATAGAAACCTGAAGTATCTGATGCGATTTTTATGGTGCCTATGCCAAAAACAGGACTTGAATAAAATGTCGTCACAAAATATAGCCATTGTAATTTCGCCGAATATCTTATGGCCGCCGGAAAGCAGCACAAATCCGACAGATTATGCAGGCCAAGTGAATAGTTCCGCCGCTGTAAATACAATAGTCGAGCTAATGGTTAGCGAGTGGGACTATTTTTTCGATGGCGACGTTGAATTTTTTCTGACTCTAACTCACGACGGCTTATTCCTGGAGAACGGATCGGATCCGGGTGGGTTTTCCGAAAAGGATGGCACCCAATTTCTAACGGAAGCAATAAGTCAGCAAACGAATCGGTCACATTCACGCAGCAGCAGCCATGATACTAGTCGTATATTAATAGGCACGGAGACAGTTTTAATGACGCGAGGCCATTCAAATGATTCCCTGTCCGATAATTCAAGCCCAACGCATGCTGATAGTCCAAAATTGCCCGCTCGACGAAAACATAATAAGCCATCGGCGCCTACACCTCCGCATAAATTGAATCACATACCAAGCAATCATAATAATACCGAAACGGTGCTAACAGATCAAGGCAATCTCGCGACCGATTCAAAGCCAATCATCAGTGCGCAGCAGCAATCCCAGAAATGTGATAGCTTTTCTCAAACTCCACCGATCTCGATTCCGGTTGTGCAAAATGCTTCAAAGCCCGACAAACCGCCGCGACCTGCTCCCGTAGAATGTGCCACGCTGAACAGATCGACCTATAAAAATCGCTCGATCGAGAAACTTTCTCAAAGCAAACCAGTCGCTATGCCACGGTCAATTTTAAACATTGCCAAGAGCACTGAAAATCTTTCGACACAATCCGAAGATACATTTCAATTCGAAAAGCCTGAAATTCGAGAAAAGCCGGCAATTCCCGAACGGCCAGTCACTTTGATTCGGCCGATCAGCTTTCGTAACGATCAGTTCCAAGAAATGATTAAGTCGGCTACTGCCGATTTGAACAGTACAACTGCCTCCACGACGACGAATAGCTTGAAGAAAGCATCCAGTTTCCGTGGCATGAGTACCAGTGCTCCCGCAAATAGTCAACAAATAATTCTAAAGGCCACCAATAGCCCCACAAATAATGGCAATAATAACGGTTGTGCTGCAAACATTAGTGGAAATAATTCAATAACTGGCGGTGGCAACAATCATAGTAATCATAAAACCACCCTAGAGCGTGCACAAATCTACAGCGTTGACAAGAAGCAAGTGGCCATCATTGACGTTGTGACAACATCGGAGTCAACAAACAGCACTGTAAGTCTGACGACGACGACAAACAACAAATCGCCACTTCGTGTTGAAAATCCTGCAACAATCGGCGACAATATAATGACATCATCGCGCGACTTTATAGCAAGCGAGACCGGCATGATGCAGCAATTATCTCAGGTGCCACCATCACCACGAGGTTTTGATCCTCGAATAAAGAGGCCACAAGTTCCAGCACCACCACCGCCTACAAATCATCGGCGTTCAGATGGTGCGCTAGGCGATTCAACGCATTTGTAAGATTTCCTTATTTTATTGTCTTATCATCCCTCCCTTCATATCGTCATCGTTTACCGCTGCCGATCATACCCAATATTTTATCTGATTTTTTTAAATTCATCAGTCTGCATAAAATTATAAAAGAAAAAAAAAGTGTCAATGAAGTAACTTTATAAAAGTTTTCTTATTTGCAAAGAATAGGATAAAATTATTACCATTTTTATTTGAAGATAGAGAAGGATGTCGTGTGGCCGTTAGTAATTTTTTTTCAATGCAGTCCTTTTATTGAACTTGAGTTATCGTTGCTGTAGACAGCCAGCAATGTATTTTTTTTTATTTTAATGATGTTACATTCTTTTTATGAACTAATCATTTTTTATTTTAATTTTATTTCGGTTTTATAAAAAAAAAATAAAAATATTTTATGATAGGCAGGTTAGTGATTATTTTGAAAATTTCTGTAGCGGCAATTTACATTACGGAATCTGATGTCGAAATTCTGATGCATTTTATCCAGAAATATCACAGTTCACTGTGAAAGCTCCACCTAATTATGTGAGTTACAATTTAATTCGGATGCGGAAAGTATATTTTACATTTAGAAAGAAAACAAGGTAAGAGGTCAATGAGTGGCGCGACTTATGTCGGAGCCTGGTCTCCATGTTATCTCTGTATCCAATTAACACGTCCTATAGTTGTAAAATATTCGGCCGATCTGACCAGTTTGAAGCCTATTGAGATTTTCGATGTCCTATCAGAATTTACACTGTCGGTTGTTGTACGGAATACACCTTTATTGGTCCTAACATACAAAGAATATTCGTTCAAGTCTACGATAGGAAAAGATTGTCGAGTGACCCGCCATAATTCGAACCGGATACCATCGTATGATATACCGACGGATCTAAGGCGGTGGGAGCGATCTGAGTTCGGCATAAGCCAGAGTCCATTGGAAAGTGTCTTTCAGGCCGAGCTTCACTATATCCAGTACCAAAAAGTTGGTTACATCACAATCACTGTAGTTGATTGTGCTGTAAAGTGTGATGAATTTTGTAAACTATTAAATGCGCAAAGATTTCTGGTGCAGAATATGCTAAAAAAACTGGTGTTGAGTGACAAAGTTATATGATGACAGGCAATTATTTGGTAAGTTGACCAGTACCAGCTTAGGATTTTTAGCAAAGTCATGAGAAGACAATAAGAAATTATGCGACACCATGGAAAGATTAAAGTAATTAGAAATACTAATATGACACAAATAACAAAGGAAGAAATATATGCCCTCGCTTAATGAGGTCGGTAGTGGTGAGATTAGACGTTGTCCGATCACAAAACACCGTTAAATACAACAGAGGAATTGTTACCAAGCCACCACCAAAGTTCTGAAAGCACGAAGAATATATTAAAAAATAAGATGGTGCTTAACCAGTTGAAAACACGAATAGTATACAAAAAGAATGTTCAAAATGGTGTAATTTTATTAAAGACAGATTCAGAGGAAAATAATATAATTAGTTTTATATTATTATTAAAAATAAATTGGAAAAATTTTATATAACAGAGGAGAAGAAGAACAGAAAATCCAGACTTGGAAAACAATACATTAATAGTGAAATAAGAATGAGATTCAGAACCTCAACCACACAATATGGGAAAACTGCTCACTTTATGTGGTACACGCTAGAGTCAATAAAAACAATAATAACTTGTCGGGCAACAATGCTGTCTTCAACTTTTTGAATTGAGAAGGAATTACACATTTTGTATGAAGGGATTGTATTAATAATTAATTACATAAAAATGACGGATCAACTTCCAAGAGAAATATCCACTGGATGTCCAGCTGGGATAGATCCATTCTATGAAATATGAATTTATATCTAGAGGGACGCTGGCGCCTGAAAGACAAACTAATAAAAACTTGAAAAAGATCTAGTGAGTTGCGTTGCTTACAGAATTCCAAAATCTCCTATCAAATCTAATCCAAACGTCGCACAATGGGGTATTTATACGAAAAAGGTGGCCAATATTATTTTTTCATTATTATTGACTTAAAATGATGTGATAAACATTTCCTTAACATAATTTTGCATTTTGATGCTGAACACTCATATTCCTATCATTTGTTATATTTTTAGGACCAAATTTAGTTTACGTTTTACCGCTACCTGACCGACAACAAGGAGATCTGAATTCTTTCTTTTCCAGATGTTCTGTAGACTTCTTTCCTGTTATACACTAATAACTCTACATTAGGTCCTTTTGGAATCCTTTTTACAGCCCCTTTTTTAAATTTACTTATTCACGACATATTCAAAATAAGGAGTCATAAAACAAAATGGCGCAAGTGGGTGCAAGATTTTTTTTTTCATCAGATAGCTAATCAACTTGACCATAACTTGCAATCATTATTTTTGCCCGGACTAACCTGGGGATACAACTAAAACACTAATGTTTTGCAAAATAAAAATTAAAATTTGAGTTTTTAAACGTGTATATTCAAACGTCTAAAAGAAGCCATAAAATTAATTTTAAATAAATATTTTTAGATCAAAAATGTAGTACATACCTTGAACTTGTAAATCCATCACAATTGACTTTAATTTTCAACTCACGAAACAATCACTATGCAAAAGAAAAAATCGTTTTCAGGTAAACACCGAAAAAAAATAGTCTCGACTGGCTTTACTGTCAATAGCATGGTATGAAAAAAAAAGATTACTGCCACATGACGACATAACTAGTTGACTTCTTAGAAAAAGGGTCCTTTCTGTCGTCAGTTTAAATTTTTCATTTAGACTTTTGGCCAGGTTTTTAACACAAATACCCCATTGTGCGTCGGGAGATCAACGCATGGCTGGGAAGCAAAACCACTTCCTCAGTATTTGAGACATTCGGCCACATAATCATTCTGCAACTTACAAAAAATTATTCTATAATGTTTGCGACGAATAGATTCGGTTCGATAACTCTAAAAAGGCTTTTATTCCAACTAATAGTACAAAAAAAATCTACCACATGGCTCTCTGAACCGAAGACAATTTATTGTAGTCTGCTAGATGTCGCCAAACGATGCGGCTTAAGCGCCAGCGATGAACGAGACCGCGAGGCCTGGAAGTGATAGCGCATCGTTGATGAACCCGTACCAAACACGAGTCCCGAGGCAAAGCAGCAATCTCAGCATCGGCAATTTCCCGTAGTTCTATTGGGAGAATATCATTCTTCCGCAATGAATTGATTCTAAGACGTTCGTTCGCATATTCCGAGACCATCTTCCGCCGCTTTACGTCCCGAATCATTCGCCAATCCGCATATTTAGTACGTATTTGCTGCAGCTGAAACGACGGCTTAATCCATTTCCTCTTCTTTAAAAAAAAATTCTTTTAGTACTTACTCCACCGCCTAGAGTAGGAGTTGCACTGCATATGAGGCTGGGGATTGAAATCCGGCTGGTTAGAAATGCCATTTTTCAATTTTATTTAATTTAAAAACCTCAAGTCAAGTCCACCTCACATAACCTCAAAAATTCGACGACAATTGACAGTCGTAGTAGTATTCTAGTCATGTTCAGATTCATGACCAGTGCCGCAAATGTCCCAACTCCCCTATAAAACATTTTTTTCGATTTTGACAGCTGTCAAACGAGTGCGTTGAGCTGCCAAAATTACTCGAAGGACCAAAGGTGGAAGCATGCTGATACTGAGTTTTATTATCGTTTGAAAGTGCATTGAAAGTTTCAAAGGGCAAAACGAAGAAAATGACCCTCACGCTTAGCGAAAAGTCTGTCACAGACGCCTTCGCCACCGACGAACAAATGACTGCAAAATGCAAAGAAATCTGCGAAGGTAATCGTAAATTGCAAAGCCTCCAAATATATTGCCTCGCATTTATCTCCACTCTTCTGCAGACTTGATTAGTAAAAAATACGACATTTCTTCGTTTGTTGAATCGCTTGAATTCGCTTTGACCTCGTCGAAAGTTGAACTACGCGTAAACGGCACTAGACTCTTATCCGCAACGATCGGAAAATTGCCTGCCGATTACCTGACTGCCGCTCAATTGGATTTTATTGTGGTGTTTTACTGTGATCGTCTCAAGGATCATCATAATGTTCTTCCGGCCGTCCTCGATGGAATCGTCAGTCTCGTTGGCACGGAAAATCTTCCACACGGATCGATTACCAAAATTTTGATCAGCTTCTTTCAGCATGTCGCGTCCCAGAGTCAAGTACGGGACGATCGTGAAAAGATCTTCGGTATATTCAAACGAATTTCAGAAAGTCATTTCGATGGTTTGTGTTTTAGACTTTGACTCACGCGCCCACCTAACACAACTACTCTTTTGCGTTGCAGAACTCAAGGCTATGGGTCCGGATTATGTTTACGGGGTCATCAATGCTATCGACGGCGAACGCGATCCACGCAACCTTTACTTCTTGTTCGACTTCATGCCAAGCTTCATTCGACAGTTTCCGTTACATCATTTGGCCGAGGAAATGTTCGAAACGTTCGCCTGTTATTTTCCCATCGACTTCCAACCGCTTAAAAACGACCCGAAATCGATTTCGCGACAAACTTTGGCCGATAAGCTCGCAGATTGTCTGGTAGCGAGTCCGGAATTTTCCGAATGGGCTATTACATTGTTACTGGAGAAATTGGAAAGCGAGTTGGTTGTGGCAAAACTTGACTCATTGGAATTGCTGGTAAAAGAATTAAATATTTTGCGATCGTATTTTAACTTTTTTTTCTATTGTCTAATATCTTTCAGTCGCGATGCGCTAAAGAATTCGATCCGACAAAGTTAGATTCACATTTCGATGAAATCTGGACGCATCTAAAATCGGAAATATTTCCCGGAAGTTCTAACGAGGAAATTGTAACCGCCGGTCTGAACGCACTGAAAACAATCCTCCAAAGAGCCGTGGTCAACGCGGCCAGCAGTAAAAACTTCCAAACCAAGGTCCTGAGCAATATCCTGCCGTACGTAAGCAATGCAAATCATCGACTCTACGGGCCGTCGATGCTAATCGCTATTGCGTGTATTTCGGGCGATGTTGTGTTTTCTGCCGAGAAGATACTAAACGCTATGGCTATTCGCTTGAAGGAAGACGACAGCTCGACAGAGCAAAAGGTGAAATTATTTACGGCATTGACCGAAATTCTAAAAATCTGCACAGCGCAGGACGCATTCTTGCGAATGGATTCCATAATTCTGCATCAAATTAAAGAGGAGATGTTAAGCGCACTTAAAATCAATGGAAATTCGGACGAAGTGATTCGCCTCGTTCTGAAAAATATCGAAATAATCTGGAAGATATTTTCGGAAGAAGAACGATCAGCGATTTATAACTGCCTGATTAAAATCGTAACAAATGAGAAGCTTGGGATCGATGCAAGTGCACTTTTTTCAATATGTGGCGATCAAAATCCAGATGAATTTCGCGTAAACGTCGTTGACGTACTTTCTAACGCTTTTGCAAATTACTCACTCCAAGTGAAACGGAACATTTACTGTAGTCTCGTCGTGCTGATCAGCATGCCCCAATTCGAACAGAAAGTCATGAATCTACTAATTGCGAATATATTTGAAAGCGTAAATGCCCAGGACCGAGAAGCAGCACTTGCCGCTCTAAAAAACCTCCTAGAATCGAACATTGCGCCGGAATTAGTAAAACAACTGTGGATAAATTACAAACTTCTTGAGAAAATTAACAAACTTGTGCATAGTTCGACGTTCCCTTGCGAAAGCTTGACAAAGATCTCGATCATAACCAGTCTGTTTGTACGCCAATTGAGTATCGATGACCAGCAGTGCGTTCTAGACAAGTGTCTACCCGAGATGCAGCCAAAAAATGCACCGGATCTCTTTATCATGAAAGGACTTCTCGGTCATACGCACGAAAATGTCTCGATGGGCGCTCATTTCGATCGGATCTTTCAAAACCTCGTCACATTGTGCCTAGAAACAGAAGATGAAATAGTTTGTCAAGTCGGCTATTCGCTCCTGTGTTCTCTAGCGAATAAAGTCGAAGAGAACGAATCCAATAACTCGATATTGAAGCGATGCCTGAATAAGCTGCGAACCGAAATCAAAAAGAATAGCAAAAAAGCAGTTGAGATTTTGGCGTGGATTGGCAAGGGATTGATTGTTCGTGGTCATTCCGAAACTGGTGAAATAATTGAGGATGTAAGTACCTACCATAGGGAATTTGAACAGCAATGTTTTTATCTTAATTAATTCATTTTCACTACCTTTTCAGATTGCAAGACTTCTCGATCACCCGTCTCTGTCCGATGTTGCAGAATTAGCTTTTGATATTATTTCGATTGAAGTTCCCGAATTACATTTGCCAGTTGCAAAGCTGCTATTTAAACAGAAATTCTTTCATATCGTACTTAAGAAGCTGTGGGATAAATTAATCGGATTCGAGGAAAATCATGTGAACGCATTTGCTCACGTTCTAGGAATGGCTCCGCATGCCGTACTGAAAATGTATTTGGAAAAGGTAAGTACAACGGAATTTGTAAATTACTGTCTTATAGCCATCACATCTATGCTTTTTAAAATGATGGAAATTACTGTTTTCCGACCTCAGATTAAAACGTTCACCCCATCGATGATATATGACCCATTGAAATATTTACACCTTCCAAAAATTAAAACTAATAAATTAAATCTAGGCCTAGGATTCCTTCGAATATGCAGAAAGTAGTTCACTTCATCAGAATGCAAAAATCTACAAATCACATATCAGGCCTCAACGGCCGCCTGTGGAATGCGGGCTGAAGAATACCCCACAACCTGTCCTGATTGCCCTTAAAATGGCAAGGTAGCCTTACCATTCGCGACAAGCAAAAAATATGATTTTTGAAACAGAAACAGTCTCGGATACGAACGGATTTACCGACAAAGACTTTTGGATCAACTTAAGTACAGTTTACATATTTAGCCTGGAGCACTTGGCTTTGGCAACCAAATGTGAGAGTATAATCCCAGAGTTTCGTTCGAATCACACTCATGACATCATGGCCCAACACTTTTCCTTTTATCCACTTTCCTTTTCTTTTCAACAAAAGACACATTCCCAAGGAGAAAATGGGTTATGGGACGATATGCTCACAACCTATCAAAAAAAACACAAAATCCTAGAGACTTTTCCCAGGTTTCTCTAGATAATTGTACATAAAATCTATCACCCTGCTTATTAAATTTTTTTTCCTGTACTTGGCTGACATTTTTTTCATTAGTAAAAAATGGATTTTCTGTGCCCGCGGTCTGCGTATTTTATTAACAGCTATTTGATCGGATCTATTTTATAAAGAGTTGCTGTTGTCGTCAATCAGATCCGACTGGTTGAAATGTGGAGGTTGCACTCTGTACTCCTACGTTCTGTAGGAGGGGAGTTGATTGACGCATTATACAAATTCGTGTCCGAAAAGGATCGTGAGACGAAGTTCGCGCGATAGGTGCCCTACAGCACTCGGGTCAGGCTTAGTTGCATCTCGTGCTGTTGGACACATGAGAATATTTTCGTCGACATAATAACATAATACCACTATAACCTGTGATCGACCACAATGCGTTCAACTTCAGTAATACGAATGCGTTCAAAATCCCTACTAGTTTATTCTAAAACATTATGTACCTTACTTTTTTGCAGATTGGACCAATTCTCTTTAATTGCACCGAATCCAACAAGACAAAAACCATCAAAATTTCCTTGAACATAATTAAGGTATTTCTGCAAGAACAAAATGATTATTTTCGCGGACATTTGAACCATTTAATTCCACAATTTATTAAACTATCAACCCGACCGGACTCAATGGTAACGTGTTTTTATTCTCAATATGCACTTTTCACTTTATCTCGTTGTTGATTGCAGGACATTCGAATATCAGCCCTGGAATGCTTGGAAATAATTTCGAAATATCCAATTCACGTGTTACAGCCGTACAAAATAGACGTAGTGCTCGGCCTATCAGCCGTTCTAGACGATAAAAAACGATTGGTCCGTAATGCCGCTGTAAGAACACGGAATGCCTGGTTCCTTTTGGGCAATGATGGCAAAGAGTAGGAAAGCACATCGGCAAAAACTGTGTAGTGTAGGATATGCAAAAAAGAACTCAAACAATAATAACACATGTTTTTATTTTTTAAATAAATAACTCAACGGGGGAAAAAAGATTTCATTTACTCGTAATCGTAAAAGATAATAATGAAATAATGCGGATCTTATGATTCATTTAAAACGGATGATCGCATTGCGCCCTCGCCATCAGAGCAACTTTCTGCGCCCGCTGAACAACGTCCGAGCACCGACGCTTGCGTATCAGCCGACAATCCTGAAAGTAGCCCTCGTTTCGCGGAAATCCGTGGGTAAAATCATGAAAAGTGATCAAACCGAGACCCCATATTCGGCCGCCACGAAACTCTCCCTCGTATTTCATCCCGTCTGCCCGCCAGAAAATTCCGTGTCCATGGAACCAGCCTTGCATGAACTCTCCTTCGTATCTGAAATCGAAAATTTTATCAGTTACGGAGTTATATTTTGTGCGAGAAATTTACTTTGCGCCATCTGGAAACCACATGCATCCCAAACCGGAACAGACTCCACTAACGAACGAGCCGTCGTAACGAGTTCTATCCGGAAGCAAAAGATGACCGAGTCCATGCTTTTGTCCTTTGTGATTCCAATCACCAATGTATCGGGTACCGTCCTCGTACTTGAAGCCACCGCACTTAATCGATCCGGTCGAGCCTAAAAATATTTTAATCGCGACATTTTAAGAATTCTTTGACAAAATTTATGTAAAAAACGACAATCTCACGTGTGATCGACCACAATGCGTTCAACTTCAGTAATACGAATGCGTTCAAAATCCCTACTAGTTTATTCTAAAACATTATGTACCTTACTTTTTTGCAGATTGGACCAATTCTCTTTAATTGCACCGAATCCAACAAGACAAAAACCATCAAAATTTCCTTGAACATAATTAAGGTATTTCTGCAAGAACAAAATGATTATTTTCGCGGACATTTGAACCATTTAATTCCACAATTTATTAAACTATCAACCCGACCGGACTCAATGGTAACGTGTTTTTATTCTCAATATGCACTTTTCACTTTATCTCGTTGTTGATTGCAGGACATTCGAATATCAGCCCTGGAATGCTTGGAAATAATTTCGAAATATCCAATTCACGTGTTACAGCCGTACAAAATAGACGTAGTGCTCGGCCTATCAGCCGTTCTAGACGATAAAAAACGATTGGTCCGTAATGCCGCTGTAAGAACACGGAATGCCTGGTTCCTTTTGGGCAATGATGGCAAAGAGTAGGAAAGCACATCGGCAAAAACTGTGTAGTGTAGGATATGCAAAAAAGAACTCAAACAATAATAACACATGTTTTTATTTTTTAAATAAATAACTCAACGGGGGAAAAAAGATTTCATTTACTCGTAATCGTAAAAGATAATAATGAAATAATGCGGATCTTATGATTCATTTAAAACGGATGATCGCATTGCGCCCTCGCCATCAGAGCAACTTTCTGCGCCCGCTGAACAACGTCCGAGCACCGACGCTTGCGTATCAGCCGACAATCCTGAAAGTAGCCCTCGTTTCGCGGAAATCCGTGGGTAAAATCATGAAAAGTGATCAAACCGAGACCCCATATTCGGCCGCCACGAAACTCTCCCTCGTATTTCATCCCGTCTGCCCGCCAGAAAATTCCGTGTCCATGGAACCAGCCTTGCATGAACTCTCCTTCGTATCTGAAATCGAAAATTTTATCAGTTACGGAGTTATATTTTGTGCGAGAAATTTACTTTGCGCCATCTGGAAACCACATGCATCCCAAACCGGAACAGACTCCACTAACGAACGAGCCGTCGTAACGAGTTCTATCCGGAAGCAAAAGATGACCGAGTCCATGCTTTTGTCCTTTGTGATTCCAATCACCAATGTATCGGGTACCGTCCTCGTACTTGAAGCCACCGCACTTAATCGATCCGGTCGAGCCTAAAAATATTTTAATCGCGACATTTTAAGAATTCTTTGACAAAATTTATGTAAAAAACGACAATCTCACGTACTGCCCGTGTCCATTTCTACAGGAAAAAATTTGCCCCGCGTTGATTGGAATGTTAAATTTGACTGGTTCAACGAGGGGACTTGCAGGGCTTCACTTCGATGTAATCTCATTAAAACATGTGTATGGCGAGTACAGAGCGAAAAAAATCAATAGTAGACATGGGCATTGGATAGCGGAGCATTAAGGCGGATTTTGGGTCTTGTTTTTAGAGCAGATCTTTAACCAGGCCACGACGATTGTTGTGGTACGCTCTACAGATGTCCATACTTTCGGCAGTGCTTCATCATGCTGCTATGTGACGTGTACGCCTTCGTACAATTCTTACACTTGTACGGCTTATTTCCGGTATGGGTATTCATGTGACTCTTCACATCCGACGATCGTTTAAAGGTCATTCCGCACACCTCACAGATGTAATCTCTGCGTTCCGAATGGATCTTCTTGTGACGACACAAATCGCTAGATTTGATGAACCCCGTCTCGCAAATTACACAAACGTACGGTTTCGAGTTTGTGTGACGGCGCATGTGAAGCGTTACGTGCCTTTTGCGAGTAAATCGTTGATCGCAGAGCTTACACGAAAATTGTTTCTCATTCGAATGTGTCGTGGAATGTTGGACCAATGAAGCTTTGCGAGTAAACACTTGCCCACATTGCTGGCACTGGTGAATAACCTGCGTCGAACATTTCTTTTTTGCTGGCTCGAATCGATCACAGGATGACGGAATCGGAACTGGCGTCACATCAAAATCAGACTGATCTACATCTTCGTTATCACAGGATTCAGCGTTAATCTGAGGACAAGTATCCGGTTCTTCAACATTGTCACAATCTCTCCGATGAACTTCTAGCTTAACTTTAGACGTTAAATTCAAATTATCGGCGTGCTGACAGACCAGCAAAGCAGATAGTGTGCATTCCGATAACTCGCATTTCTGTTTGAACCGATAGAACTGCGATAACTTCGTCGCACAATCCCGGCATATGTACTTGGGTAGATTGTCGTCTTCCGTAACGATCATATTCATTAAATTTTTTACAATTTCCGAGTATTTCAACAGGGATGCGTCCTTGGCAAAGACGGACACCGAGTATTTAGAACCCTCTTTCAGACACAGTCGGCAGGCGTCCTGTAGACGGTCGGTCTCTTCATTAATAGAATCGACAGGCAGAATATGGTAATTCACTTCAAAAACACTACTCATCGTTTACGATTTAACTCACAAATCGTATTAAATTATCGAAAATAAAAATCTGGTAATGAATTACTTTACACCGTACTGTCAAAATTGCGATGTTTATGTTCGTATACTAAACTACACATTGCCGAATTACTTTGATGTTTCGAAATAGTCTGAAACGAGAGCGTGAGGACGTAAACAAAACTTGTCGCTAAGGAAATAATAAAATTCAATTGAAATGTTTTGTTAATACGTGACTACGTGTTCGAAACACAATAAAAACACAATACGTGATTATGAATTCGGAACTAATTTGTAAAAGCCTGCAGAGCTTGGACCGGAGAGAAAGACTGCGTGGCCTCAACGATCTTTTGGAATTTTCTCAATCAGCCGACAACAGCACCGAGGAAGTCGTATCATTGTACAACCTAACGTATTTGTACATTTTAAAGTGCTACTCCGATAAGTACGAAAGCTGCCGCGAACTGGCCTGCGAAGTTGTTACGGAATTCATACAAAAACTTCCCATCAACGATTACTATTTGCAGTATGTTGTTTCTACCCTGGCGAGCCGTATCGGGCAGAAGGAGACCCTCGAAGACAGTGAGGAATTACGCCTGCAATTCCTTATCCAGTTGGACTTCTTAATAGACAAGTATCGCGAAGATAAATCGGCAGGTAGTGACCTTCTGCTGAAATGCTACAACGAAATAGTCGATATTTTGATCAAAGAGTTGAAAGACAAATTTCCGGCTGCCCAGCGCGAAGCATGTAACTGTATTCGGACACTGTCGGAGGCAACTCCGTCCTTTCACTACCGTGCAGAAGCCCTTGTTGCGCCACTGATCGGAATGTTACACCACAAGCACTCGATGAATCGCATCGATGCCATCGAACTACTTGGCATAGTATCATTGCACATAACATCCAACAATGACTTGATATCGCAAATCATTATTGAGATTTCTCCACTTCTGATGGAATCAATGCCGCTCGTACGTAAGGAGTGTGGTCGGGCTGGATGTCGGATGCTAATGGAGCTAAGGGATCGCTACTCGTTTTTTCCCCGAATACTTCCGCTTGTATTATGCTGGTAAGCAATTACACTCTCTCCCTAAAACTTTTCATTTAAAATTAATTTTAGCCTGAACGACGACACACCGGAAGTTCACGATGAAATCAACGCGTTGTGGAAAAAATGCGGTATGCTGTACAATGAAGAAAATGAGAACGAACTGAAGAAGAAGGAAGTTATTGATGAGTGTCCACAGCGGTACCCGGATAGTATCCAGCGTCCCTCCTTAGGCTGTCGAGAGATGGTTCAAAGGAGCTTACGGATGGTGCAATTGATTCTAAAGGAAGTGGGGGATTGGAAGGAAGAAGTTCGTTTGCATTCATTAAAATTGTTTTGGCAAGTCGCCCTTCATGGTGAGGATTTGCTCACCGTGTACATTTTGGACATATTCCCAGTAATATCGTGTGTTTGTGCCGATGTTGAGAAAGGCGTCGCCAAAGAGGTAAGATGGTAAATTTTTATTTTTATTAAACTGAAAATTCGTTTACAAACTGCAGGCTTTGAAATGCGCCGAACTGATGGGCATGCTGATGGTCTACAATGATTGGTTTAGCTATTGCTTAAGCACGACAAGGGAAAATCCCAGATTGGGTTATTTAAAATGCTTTTATTCGATGTTTGCGGCTGCGTTTAATTACAGCTGCAAGGATCACGTGCAGGACATAGCTCGTACTTTACAAGAACGCGATTTTTCACATAGCTTGCAGGTTGTCTAAATAACACGGTTATGTTTGCACTAATTTAATGCGAATTTTATTTACAGCCCGAATTTCAATCGTATCTGCTAAAATTCGTCGACGTCCTATCCAAAAAGGATCCATGCGAAATTCCGATTGAATCAGCTTTGGGAGATTTGACGCTATCGAGCGAGAATAAAACTGAACAATATTTGTATCACATTGTTCTAAAAGTTATGTCGTTATCGTACGATTTGTGCGATCAAAATTTACATGAAGGTCGTGAGCTTCTTTTGAAGTTGGCCGATGGTGAGGAAAGTAAAATTAGAAGTCTGCATTCAAAGTACATGAACTCTGTACTCGAAACATTTGACTGTCTTGATGCCAGCAATGATGGGAGCTCCGAGCCGATTTTACTTCTGCACGGTATTATTTGTATTTGCGGGTTTCAAAACGATTATGTTGAGCAAATGAAACAGTGCATCCGCACAGTATGGAAGCATGGTGCTGCCGACGGCAAGGTAAAGGTTTTTAGTGCGATTTCAATTGCTATGATGTCGTGGAATGCGAACATATCAACTGAATTAGAAAATAGTACGACGGTCTTGAGAAATTTTATAAACGACATTGTTACACCGCAATTGGTGTGGAAAGCTGGTGCTGAAGCGGAATCTCTTCGAGCGATGGCTACCGCTACGCTGTGTTCTATGGCGCTTGGAGCCCCACAAGAGGTAAAATATTGCAACTGCTTTCGATTTTGTTACATGATTTTTACAGGCCTCGACGGTTTTATCGGAACTAGTAGCGCAACTCACTAGCCTCATTGATGACAATAACACAACAACTCGAGTATATGCTTTACGAAGTCTGACAAATATTGGACCCGTGAAATCGAACGAACTACGAACTTTGGGATACGGTATGATAATCTAAAGAATTATTCTCGAATTTTCAAGTAAACCATATATTTTTCGGAGCCAGATGTAGTCAGAGTCAAATGCATTATTTATCACTCTAAATGAAATCATAGTTTCGTATGGTTTATGTAGTGTCCCTGTACGCCCAGCCAGTGCTGAATTAGCGCAAAGTGCAGGAGTATATCCCTTGATGTCTCCTAGCGGAATTTGAACTATTTGCGCGAGAGGATAAACAATAATTTTGATTCAGTTCGAAAAGTTTGTAACGTATGAGATGAACTTTTGTTTTGTTCAGTTATGAGTAAAACCAAAAAAATCCTTTTAACGTGTTGACACGAATATTGTTCGCCAACTTTTGAACATGTCAAGCTTTGAATTTTGGCATATCAAATAAAATCGAAGTGATTTATGTAGCCGTGATACAAAAGTCCTGAATAACTGTTACTTTATCTTCCAAAATATTTTTTTGTTTCAAATAGACACTATACTGTTACGGACGATACAAAAAATCCCAATGCAGATAATTTACTTAGACAGTCTCCTCCTAGAGGCTGTTTAGACTTGGCTCTATAAATATCAAAACCCACACTGAATACACTTTCAACAAACTCATCGTCCGGAATTTATTGATTAAGAACATATCGCTATAAAATTTTGACTTCGTAACTAATCAATTTCTTATAATAAACAATCCATGAAATGAATGCACAAATTGCTCAAAAACTTTGTATGGTAGCTACACGAAACGCGGATCTTACACGAAAGAATAAAAGGATCTTGTGCACATCATCTCTGTGGTGCACCTTGGCTTAATTCACCAGTCTACGAAACTATTATCTTCAACCTGGGTATTTAGATTTATGTTTTATCAGATCATGATTGTCTGCTTCTTATCGTTACTACGTTATATTTTTTGAAGCTTGCGCATTCTTCCAGCATTTTGGTTTTCTTCAACAAGACATGATCCTGGGACAGCTTCAAGCCGTCGCTATGATTTACTCACTCCTCAAAATTCCTTCTCTGTTGTTTCTTGAACGTTTCATCCCACCATCCTTGCGGATTCAAACCGAAAGCCTGCTTAAATGTTTTTATTTTTTTTTATTTTCACTTTCCTTAAATATTTAATTTTTGGTTCTACAGCCGTCCTGCAGCGATTGGATGACCCAAGCTCAGAAGTGCGACGCTGGGCAGCTCGATCTATTGTAAAAGTTCGCGTGGATGAAAACGATATAGAGGGCGCTAACATTGAAGGAAGGAATAAATTTTTACACGATGTGTTTGCCATGCTTTTCTTACATCTCGACGGACCAGAACTCAAGCTTGCGAACACAGCAAAAAGTTATACTTCACACAGGTACATGAAATGAGGTTTTACAAATGTCTTTTTTCTTTCAGACTCTATCATCGAGCTGGGAAAAATTCACAAGGACGTTTTTCAGTGTGCATTTAATAAAGCGTATCCAACTGTCGGGGTTAAAGACCAAATGGACGAAATAAAATCGTTAACATTGTGTTAATTTATTTTACAATAAATGTTCCGAAAACTCGGTAAGCAATTTTACTATATTTTAAGGAGGATTATTAAGTAAGAACGACGCGCCGATTCTGAAATCTTTCGATTTTCAGTTACGTTCTAACTGGAACTTTAACTGACAGATTTTCATACAAGACTTTCAGTTAAAGTTCCAGTTAGAGTTTAACTGAAGATCGTAATAATGGCCCTTAAGGTATGATAAACCCATTGCCGGTTTCGTTTCAACGCCTAGCTTAGTCTGCCTATTCATTCCCCAAAGATCGTCGTTGGCGATAAAGTCTGGCTAGAATATCCCCAAGAAGCGTCGAGGACATCGGTTAACGAAAGTTTGCAATTTTTTGGTAAGTTTATCAGGCCATCTTCCATATGGTGCAGACGTGGCGCAATACAGATTTGATGTAAGATTCGAACACAAAGTTTTGTGTTAATCCAGCAGAGAGGTGAGATGATACCGAAGGCGTGACGAAGTTTGTTAATCCACATCTTTTTCAACCTGCACAATGAATGTGAGTGCTTCTAAGAGAGCACAATTATTGCGAATCCAGACCTTCGCCTTTTAGTGTTGTGGGTGTGTTACTGTCCAGACCTATGAGCATGGGTTTTTCACAAATTTTTTTCTAGTTAGCGTAATTTTAGTCAGATGGATTACCTCAATTTAGTAAAAACAAACACGGATATTACAATTGGCATCGAGAAATTTATGAATGTGGGATGTTACAGAAACAGGCTTCAGGTGTCGGTGATCAAACTCCAGTTCGCGATAATGAAATAATAGAGAAACGACTCGGACCTACTTTCAGCTAGTGGGGAAAGCACAACCTGATATACCAGGTTCGTGCTGCTTCCCACGAGCACACATCAATTGCCAAAACCAGTCCTCCATTAGCGAAATTCTTAAAAACTAGAAGCAACATAAAAAGAGGTTCCAACTTTTTTCGAATTGTTTATTTACTGATTTTAGACTAAAGATGTCTTGAATTTATGACAATTTAATTCAGCTTGCCGTTACCCACACAAAATACCTCGAAACACGGGAGAATAAAATTCAGCCCAACATTATTGATTCCGGGGAGGACGTACGGAGATTGGGTAAATTGAGGCTTAGTGGTATTTGTAGTTCCTGTGGTGTCGCATCTTTCCGTAGTTGATGGTATAGAAGAAAATCATCGAACCGAAAACGATTTGGAAGAATGGAGCGATTCCAGCCCGCTTCGGTTGCAAGTACTTGTGCTGCCAGCGCCACCAGGCGCGGCTCACTGCTCCGGCAGCCGCCTGTGGGCTCTTGTTGCGACGGCCAAACCACGAGCCCAATTCGGCAATCTTCACTTGCCCAAATGGAGTGTCGGCTACAAAAAAAAAATTAATTTGCAAAATTATGTAATTGTCGAATGTCGCGTAACCTCAAAATCGACATTTTTCTGTTTTTTCGAGATGGAAAATTTCTATTGTTGCTACTTACGTTTTCCATAGAAACGGGCTGGATCGTATGGTCCATGAACTTTTGGATTATATTCGGCTGGATAGTCGCCGAAAGCCATTTTTCTGACCGACTTTTCAACTCTTTCGATACGGAACGGAGGACAAAACGTAGATCACGAACTTCTTCGTCTCCGTAAAGCACTTGAACGATGACAGCTGGCAGGGTTGTGTAAAGTATACGATAAAGCGAATTACGTTAGGTATGGGAAATGGGGTGAGTTCAGAGAATGAAGTGTGTATTTTTTTTTAAATTCTGTAGCTAAAGTTGTTTAATTTTCACCAATCATCTTGAAACTGATATAAATTTTAAAATTAATAGAACACCGTACTCAGTGGCCGATATCCTACAAAATTGCCACTAAACTTAAACTTCGAAAATCTCAAACGAACAAATGTTCCAAATTGTGTGCCCAACTGCAAATGCAGCTCTTCGTGCTTGCGAAAAGGGAAAAATTATTTACACCCGAAAATGAACTATGAAGGTTGGCTAAATGCAATCGATATTCTATGTACCGAATCAGAGTTACATAAAATTTTATCTTATGGAGCATAGCTCTTGCGCGATCCATAGTCTGTTTAAGAGCCACAGAATCTAGAATTTCGTCAATATAATTTTAATTTTTGAAGCCAAGTAGTTTCTGATTTCAATTGGAAAAAAAAACTTCTGTGAAGATCGGAGACAACTCGATTAGCCGCAATCCAGAGGACTGGAGATGTAGCATACACTATCCTGAAAACCAATTTCCCCACATACTACTTCAAATTTGCAGAAAAATAAATAAAAAACGATTTAAATTTATTTCGATCGTCATCAAAAAACAATCTCAACGTTTATCCCATTCCCCGAATAGCGTTAGTCACTATCACTGTCCGTCTCGGCCTTTTCGTCCTTCTTCTCGTCGGTTTTATAATGTCGGTATTCCTTTTTCAGTTCCCACATGTTCTTGTGCGGATTCTTCATATTATAGTCGCAAACTTCTTTGAGTATTTCCTTTAAATAGCCGATCGGTTGTTTCGTTATCTTCACCAAATCCTTGATATTGTAGTACTGATGCTTTTCGAAAGCATTGAAAAGCATATCGAGAACAGCGTTTTTGTCGTCGCGAGCCTTCTTTCCTTCCGCCTTTTTTCGTTCTTTGTACTCGATCTGGGACGAAAGAAATGTGTTTATCATATTTTACGTGGCAATAAATAAAAAAATAAAAAAACTAACGTTGTGCTTGTGATCTTTAACAGGTTTGAAGTTCTGGACGATTTTGTCAATGGATTGAAGTCGTTTTTGTGGCACGGACGCCTTTTTGATCGACTCTAACTTCAGCTGCATGTAAGTATTGTCGGCGATTGGTCGGCACTCGAGTTTCTGAACGATTCGGCCTTCCATGTAGAGTTTTTCGGTTTCGGGGACGACTTCATCTGTTTTGCCGGGCACTGCGTGCGAAAATACACCGAGCGTTTGTTTCGTCACAACCGATACATCGAGTTTGTGTTCTTTGGGAATTTTCTCCGACGGATCGAGATTTACTACGGCATCGGATAGAGTGAGTGAAACTTGAGCTTTTTGTCCTTGCGTTTTACAAATCTTCAATTTTCCAACCTCAATATTACTCGGCGCTTTCTCCCATTTGTTTGCAATGTATTTCGGTACTTTGACAAGCCAGACTCCGCGGCCGGCATTTGAAAGGTCCAGTTCTTTGTCGACATGCTTCGATTCGTCCTTAGACATTCTAGTTTCTGTGAAAATTGATTAAACTTTATCTACGTTGTTCGAGTGGTTAGAGCTACAATTGTTTACTTCACTTTTCTTTTTGTCAACGGAATGGCAATCAGCTGGATGATCACACAGTGATGCCAGATTTTTAACTGTGATACGACGATTCGGTATAACAAATAAAAAATTAAGAATATTTTCTTCATTAGTTCGCACTACTTGTGAGGAAGCTGAAAATTAAACGACCTTGTTTCCTCAATTCCTTTAACAGTTTTAATAATCAATTAACTACAAATACACCATTTAAAAATAATATTTATCAATTTCAGCTTACAATGTGGCAATGCTAACTGACATTTCAACTGACGTATCGCAGCCAAGAAAAAGCAAAGAGCAAGGAAAAAGAGGGCCTGGAGAATGGCGCCGACCGTACGACATCGATTAAATTCAAATAAATCTGATAATACGTTGGGATCGATTAAGAAGCTGGCAAGGAAAGCAGCGAAAGATCAGAATGCATTGAAAGGATCGAACAACAGGTACAAACGCACTGTAATTTTATAATAGCCATTCTAATCGCGGTTAATTTTTTACAATGTCCTTGTAGAGAGCCTTTAAATTCGTCGCAAACAAATACGATTGTGCCGGGTGTGGACACAGCATTCAAGGCGTTTCTCAGTGCACGATTCTGCAGCGCGATTTGGGCCTATATAACTGATTGTGACGAGACGTTCAACTACTGGGAACCGTTGCACTACATCATCTTCGGTCATGGACTGCAGACGTGGGAGTACAGTCCGCAGTTCGCGCTCCGTTCGTACACATATTTGATGATCCAGGGGGTTCCGGCATGGATTTACAATAAGATATTCGAGCCGAATCCGATTTTGATATTCTACTTCGTGCGGTGCATGCTGGGACTAGGGTGTGCGGTTGTGGAGTGCTATTTATACAAGTAAGGTCCAATTGTTAGCGATTCATCTATTCCTGCTATTCCTGACTTGCACCTATAACTGTCGACCTCATGTACCCATCCTGTAAGAGCAGAACTGTTGATCTTCTGTTTCGAGTTTTTTTGGGTGGAATTCGGATCCACAAGTTCTGGATGCGTAGTGCGCCTACCAGCTATTTACCGGATTACAACCAGCAGAAAAAAGTGCGTGAATAGTGGAAGAACTATATATCTTGACAGCCAAGCTGCTATAAAGAATGTTGATACGCATAAAACTAAATCTAGACTTGTGTGCGAATGTAAAAGAATTTTGTAGATGGTGCGAATGAATAATACCCAAAAAATCTATTGGATACCTGACCACTGAGACTTTCCTGGAAATGAAAGGCAGACAAGAAGTATAGAGTTAGCTGATTCTATGTCCCATCGAATGTGTAAAGGGAATGATTGACATAGACCTACTCAGGCAGACTGAGTGAAAATTCTAGCTTCATATTGTCTGTGGACAGGAACCCATGTAGACAACTCAAATGTGTCTTAACGGGAATTTGTTCTCTTGCGAAACATATAAAAGGCTTGAGTTATGGAGGCATTGAAATCAACACTGTTTTGCCTACACCATTCTAGAATAGAAATGACTGATAGGTACTGAAGGACATGAAATACTATTCCTCTGCGATTTAGTTTTTGGCTCTGGAAATTCATATCGATGTTGAGTTTACCGTAGTCGACTTTAAAGCAAAAATGACGTTCGTTTTATAGTTAACTAAGTTATTCATCATCATCATCCATGGCGCGACAGCCCAAGTCGGGCCCTGGCCTCCTGCAGGTTTCTGGCCAGTGGTCTTTTTTCCGGTGATGCGTTGTCGGAGCCTCGCCCAACCCCCGACTTGGAGGGCCAGTCCTACTTATTTATTACACCCCGGTAGAAAAAGGGTGAGAGTTTTCAGCTAACTATGACTGCGAGTTCAACTATGTCTAAATGAACTAAGTTATTCAGGGTTTCATCAATACTCACCAAGACTTAAAAATATATTTATATTTCCTTTTCAGAGCGATTTCTCGTGAATTCGGTGTCCACATCGGACGCTTATGGCTAATATTTCAACTGTTCAGTGTCGGAATGTTCATATCAAGTACAGCTTTACTGCCGAGTTCGTTTTCGATGTATTTCAGTGGCGCCGCCTTGGCTGCTTGGTGGCATCAAAAATATAAGCTAGCTGTTTTCTTTGTAGCCATTTCCGCTCTCCTCGGATGGCCATTTGCAGCGCTTCTCGGCGTTCCGATTGCTATCGATATGCTCTTACGTCGAAAAATGCTAAAAACATTTCTATTGTGGGCTGCCATATCCGGAGCGACAATTCTCATTCCGATGGTCGTCATCGATTCGTCGTTTTTCGGTCGGCTAACTATTGCACCGTTAAATCTTGTGCTCTACAACGTTTTCACTGAGCACGGGCCGAACTTATACGGCGTGGAGCCGCTCTCTTACTACTTGATCAACGGTTTTCTTAATTTTAATATCGTTTGGGTAAGAATATTTCATTCATGTGTTTAATTGTTTTATATACTATTCTGTTGTTTTTTATAGATATTTTCTCTATTGACTCCAGTGATGTTAGTAATTGACTACCTGTTGGTGCCAGCAAAATCAAAGAGTACATTGAATTATCCGCACTACATTAGTCTTGCACCGCTTTATATATGGCTGGCCGTGTTCTTCCTTCAGCCACACAAAGAAGAACGATTCCTGTTTCCTGTCTACCCGGTTATAAGTCTTTGTGGTGCCGTGGCTGTTGATATTTTCCAAAAACTATTCTTTCGCGCCAAAGATTTTGTAACCAAAATGAAAAATGGGTCTCACTACTTGGATCACACAATGTTTGTAGCATTTGTCGTTATGGTTGCCAGCACGCTGTTGGGAATGTCCCGAATATTTGCACTATATCGAAACTATCATGCACCAATGGACCTGCTGATGCAATTGAATGATTTCAGGAATTCACCAACTTTCCGAAACGATCAAATTTATAATGTGTGTATAGGAAAAGACTGGTATCGCTATCCGACTAGTTTCTTTTTGCCATCACAAAACTATAGGATTCGTTTTTTGAAATCGGAATTCACCGGCATTTTGCCAGCTTACTATACGGAGGAGGAGAATGCGACGGCTATTGTTCACGATTATTTTAATGATATGAATCAAGAGGACGATAGAATGTATTTCGATTATCAAAAGTGTCATTTCCTGCTCGACTTAGATGTGGGACGGTACAGTGCGCTCGAACCGAACTACGCGGCTAAAACAAAAGAGTGGACGATTGTTAAGAGTTTCCCGTTCCTCAATCCGGAACGTTCGCACAAAATTTTCAGAGCTTTTTACATTCCATTTGTAAGTGACGATTTTTTAAGTTATGGTAGTTTCAATTTATTGAAGCGAAAGAAATTAAAATTTAGTTAATTTTAATATTGGAATTTTCTATTCATTCTTCCAATTTTTTTCATAACATCCTAAAGTGTGCAATATTTTTGTTTTATTTTGAAAAATTGTGTTATAAAAATATTAAATGCTCGTCTCGAGAGAAAGATTCATAATTTCATATTCTTCATAGTCTTTATTGAAATTTAAAAAAACCTCATTGCATGCTCATCCCTTCAAAGTCAATAAATTTTCATACCGAACCATATTTACATTTTCCGCTTGGTTGCATTCGCTATCAACGAGAGTACTAGGGGCATGGACGCGTTTCTTTGGTCGTTCTTCTCTGTAATGAACCCCTTCCAATTCGGGTAGAATGTGGAAACAAGTGCGGGAGAAGCGTTGATATGTCCATGTTCCATGCTATGCCGGGTTGCTACGTAGAGAGTTGATATAATAGACGTATGTTTGTATTTTGTATGGTACTTGCGCAGGTGGAACAGAATGCCTTAACGCTTGATGGATGGACTAAAAACAGGGGTCTCAATGCTTCAGTTTAAAGAAGACATTGAATACGAACAGGTGAATTGCACGGAGTCGGACAAAAATTTCGATACACAGTGAAAGGCGGAAGTGTTCAACTATTTGAAGTTCATAGTTTGATCTACTAATCGCGGGTTTAGTTCGTTATTTTGAAAAACACTAATACGCGATTCATTTGTCTATAAAATTTCTAGATTGTTTGTCTAAAAATGAATAATTCTAAATTCTTTTTGCCACATACGAGAAGTAGCAAAACGAGGGCACACTTGTAGCTCGTAAATACACTTGATTGTGCTATTTTTTTTCTTCTTCGAACATTTAGTGAGGAGTGCATGGAAGCGGAAACGAATTTTCTTGTATATGATTTCCGTAGTTGCGCGAATATTTGTGTCGTATTGTCAGATATGGCTGTGAGCAAAGAAAAGCTTGTCTTGTATTATATTAAAGTTCTAAGCGGTTTAAATAGCTCACTAAAGTAGGGAAAAACGTGTGTTACGTTATTCGAATTGACAATAAGTTACGGAATTCGTTATTAAAAAGTTAAAGTTCCACTTGGTTGATTTATTGAGGAAAAAATTAGGTCTTGATGTGTTCCGTTCGTGAAGAAGACGCAAAACGGTTACGGCCTTATGGGTTGTGGTGAAGTTAATCTCTGCGAAAATTGAAAAAATACAATGATGTTCGATTATCAACGGTTGTGACCACAATGCGATATCAATTTTGGATACTGACTTTTTTCGTTATTTCGAATGCCGAAGGTAATTAAAGATTTCAATTTCACAAAAGATATATTTAAGAAAAATGCTGTTCATTATTTGTACGACCTCCGTATGCTTAAATGAAAGGTATAATATTTAATAAATTTAGAGAACCGTACGATAATTCTAGCATCCTGCATAAAGGTGTATCGTCCAAGTTTTTCCGCATGCGAACCAGTCTAAGTACATAAAAGAGTTCAACCCTTATTGATGATATGTAATAACATTCCACCGGCTGTACTGAAAGATCTTTCCTTTAATGCCCTGAGTCATATGGACTATCTATGGGCAGTCCGAGATTGGCATTGAGATTCAAAAACGATGGAGACAAGAAATTGAAAAGAATCCAGAATCCAAATGAGCAACTACAAGAGATCACACGAGACTACCAACTCCATCAAGCAAATGTTTGTGTAGTACACAAATTGTTTTAGTGTGGACATGAAAAATATGAGTGTAGAAGACAAAAAAGAGATAATCAAATAACAATTTAAACTGAGATGAATGTAAGAAAAATCCTCGCTCTCACTGAGCAGCTTTATTGAAAATCGAAACATCTGGATTAATATCAATGGGGTCGTATCGTACCGGAGAAAAAATTCTTCCCCATCTCCAGCAAGTATGGATATTGGATACACTGCAGATGACTTGCTTTAATCGACACTCGTTCATGATGGACTATTTGTAGAGTCCTGACTCAAGAACTTAAGAATGAACAGTGGACTAGTACTGACGGTGAGTTCATTATAACTCGAGATCGACTGTATATACATGTGGATCAGTGTTGAGATGTGTACTGTACAGTTCAAGGAGTAAATCCATTTTTTAGACTCCATTGAAGATAGCCCTTTCTTACGTTTCCCTATCACTCCCAAATTCAAGAGAACGCAATCCAACCCCGCGCTTCCCGCTAATGACGAACCTAGTCATTAAAACACTAGTACATACCTCAAAAAAATATTGGTCTCCAGAGATTACAGATTTTCTCAGAGTTAGGGAGCCCAAATTCTAAATATAGTAGTCCCTCGATCAATAAAGGACCCTAAGTATGCATGCATTAAAAATTAAAGCAATTAAGGGGTAACACCACTGTAACAGCCTGAAAAAAAGCTGTTTTTCGACAATTTTTTTTTAATGGAAGGAAAGGAAATAGACTAATAATATTTAGGGAAGTTAATAACCATGTATTTAAGTATACAATAAAAAAAAAATTTGTGAAAAATTTTACAAAATGGCGCACTAAAGTCATTCTCCCGAGGCATGTTAAATTTTAGGTGCTCTGCGGCACGCAGTTTAGCTTACGTAAATTTGAACCTATCACAAAGCAAAAAAAATCACTGAATCTTCATGAGTATAGCTAGAGAAACACGTAGGGGAATTTAGAAATATTGAGTTTTGTGTGATTGGCGAGTATTTATTCAATTTTCGACCAAAAACAGGACAGTTATTTGCTAATAATTATTTTTTAAATCAACGTATCGAAAATCCCTACGTGTTTCTCTTCGAAATATTATTTTGAAGATATGGTGAAAAATTCGAATGAAAAGAATGAAAATTGTTCGAGTTATACCTACTGCGTACCGATTTCGAAAATCATGTTTCGAGAAAAACGCGTTCAAAGTTTTGAAATGTGTTACAGACATGAACAAATAAATAATTCTACTTTTAAAATTTTTTACTATTAATCTGCAACTCCAGGACCATAAAGCTGTCCTTCTAAGTTGGAATATTCCTGTTCAATCTCTTTCCTCGACGATTTAATGGTGGAGTGCGCCTCTTTTGCCGCATCTGTCAATGAACGCTCAGCGTTACTGGATTCGCTTAGCATCAGATTCGACACACAAATTGTAGCATTGGACGCCAATATCCACATCCAGAACCTTCATAATCCTTAGTATGTTAGTCAGTCCATCATTAAAATTACATACAGCGATATCCGTTGCTATATTTAGGATTTTCTTGTCACTTGAATAAAATTTTAACCTTTTGACATGCACTGACGCTACACTAACGTAATTCTGTGTGAAAATGCATCCAATGGAACACAAAAACTTTCTAGCGATATCTATTATGTATTCGAGAAGTGAGAAACCAACAGGTAAATCATTAGGCAGTATCTTCTCAGATGGATACCTGATCCGACACAGGTAGTCTTTTCGAAGCAGCCTGACGCGTTCGGTAAAGAGCTCGAAATTCCAGGAAAAAATTGATTTTCATGTTTTAAACTTTTTCCCCCCTATTCTCCAAGGTTCAAACGATTTTTTAAGCAAAAAAAAATCGATTTCTTGAAAATTTTACAGTGGTGTTACCCCTTAAATAATCGGCATCACACACTGCAATTTGCTTAATCGGCAATTTGTATTAAGTCACCCAGTACTGAGGTCCGCGTGAACTGAAATTTTATATGAAAATTTCACGTGAGGAGAACTTTTGGTGAAAATT
The DNA here is from genome assembly GCA_951812415.1 of Beris morrisii. NCBI lineage: Eukaryota > Metazoa > Arthropoda > Insecta > Diptera > Stratiomyidae > Beris > Beris morrisii. The sequence continues at coordinate 143,204,170 of OX638312.1, read as the reverse complement.
TCGTATAAAGTTTTCACATATTTCACGTTAATTTTAACGGTCTAGCCCATTACATTAATGCAAAATAAATGAATAAGGACAATAAATCTACGTATGTAACTCTGTGTTTAATATAATGTCATATGTTTTACCTTTAAATTCAAGAAGGCTTTCCCATTCTTTTTTTTAACGGATTTAATATAGACTAGAGCATAAGAAGTACACCAGTATAAGTTCGTTGTCTATTCACTTGACTTGTTCATTTGCTAATCACATAGTCAGGTTGCTTCGCAACTCCTCATAGTCAAACTAATTGCAAACATTGAAGTAATCACCGATGTTTTCGAATACGCCTTACACATGAAAGACTTGCATAAGCTTATAATGTAAGTTATAACTGCTTTAACCAATGTGTGGCCTCATAGTTTCGACGAAATAAAGATATCTCCAAATCTCAGTTTCCATCGGACTATGTCATCTTCTTTTCCTAACTACACCTACACATGATGGAAATCGGGTGTTATGCAAGGTATCATGAAAAGGAAAAGTTTTCGGACTAGTATAATGAATCCCAAAAACGAATTTCACTTTTTAATAATTTGGAGGTGTTTTGTCAAAGAACAACGCCAACCAAACAGACTCTGCCGAAGATGATGGAATGTAAATGGATGGGTCACTGAACACCGCATGACGACGTAACTTATCACTGAGTCCCCAGGATAGGATTCACGGATGAAGAGTTTTCAAAATTTTTTTTACAAGCAGTCGAATAGTGTGTATACTTCCACAGGTAGATGGTAAAGAAGGTTCGGTAGACGTGCAAGAGTTTCACCTGACTCAACCGAATCACCTGTCTCTCTGCGTATGTGTACAGTATAGATATTCTTGTCTGGTACTGTGTTAAATAATTGACGAATGGACAATGGCGAAGAATTGCCTTTCCGCGGAACATAAATCGTATATCACAAAACGAATTCTTGTTAATTTCCTCTGATTCAACAGGTAAGCGGTGATCTAATGATGAGTCAAAAAACGCCATCAAGTTTCTCTTGTTCTGCATCTTTGTACTATTCCCGAGTCCAAGGTTCTAGGAAAACGACGGGGGGGTGTAATGTCCTTTTAATGATGCCGTGTGCTTAGTGAAGGGTTGCCTAGAAAATACTCTGTTAGTTAGGTTACGAAGTTCGTTGACCAGAAAGAGCGTTCTTGTGTTTCACATTTTTTGTAAGCAAAGAGCTAATTTACTTTACCGATTTATTTATGTTTCGGAAGACGGAAGGTTAATATTGAACACCCTCGGATATACCAATTTATTAAGCATTTTGTAGCAGAAGGCACTGAGTCACTCTGTAATTGAATTTGGACATTTTGTTGGCGTATGCACACCAGGAGAAGGATATATCCTACATTCTACTCGTACTAAGTATGTAAAAAGAAATCGATTGAATTCAGTCATTCGGAATGAACTCATTAAGGTATGTCCTAGTTACTTAAAGTTCTAATTCAAACAAAAGTAGGATAAGACACGCTATATGCAAGTATAATAAAGGCAGTAAACTTTGTGCAAGACGTTAAGATAAGAAAAATAGACGTTAAAAATATAATGGAACTAAGAACGACTAAATTACAAATTTCCTTCGCAAGATTTACCTAATTGGGCTATAAAAAAATCCTTTATAATAATCTTCATGATGATATATGGAAGAAAACAAGGTTAAAATACATCTACTTCTATGTAAAATGATTTAAAAAATACTAATTTACTCAGTTACCAATTCCTTAATCAGATCAAGTAAACGGTTCAAGCATATGCCAATTTTCTATTCTGTTCTTCAAAAATTTAATTTGGATCAAAATTACACAAAGCGTAGCTGGAAAATTTAAAAATGGTCATATTGTTTGGACTTTTTTTTTATAGAACCAATAAAAAATAAATGGATCACTATTTAATATATTAAAGTAGGTAGACACATTCGCGATCAGGAGTGTTATACCTCCAGTGATTTTAAGATTAAAAATAATGTCCAAGGAAACTTAAAACATTGAATACTAACCGGTCAAGGACTTCAAAAGGTACTGTCTGGATGGAGCTGCCGACCGTCGCGGTCAACAGCAGCGTTGCCACATTGCTACTTTTGTAGCAAAAATGCTACTTTTGCATCCAGATTTCTTGATTTGCTACTTATGCTCCTGAAAATTTCAAATTCTCGAATTTTGCTACTATTCAACTTTTTCACTATTTCCATAAGGAAATGAATTTCTCTCTTCGATATTGAAAAATTTTTGGGATTTATTTCAAAATTAAAAAAAAAAATAGCAAACCACTATATGCTGACCTTTTTGATTTTGTTTCTTTAATTATTTGCCTACCTCACAGTTCTGCTGCAGCAGAAAGAGTTTTCTCAGAGCTCAAACTTATAAAAAATGACGTTAAAAACAGATATAATATCGATACTGTTGAATCAATTATGTTTGCCAAACAAATTAAAATTGACTATTATTAACGACAAAGTCTGATCTCAAAGATACATATTTACATATAAAATGAATTGTGATTTTTTATATTTTGTGCAATGAAATGTATATATTTTTTCAAATAAAAATTTTTGCTACTCTATGCTACTCTTTTGAAATTTTATTTGCTACTTTTTTCACGACCCCGCGGCAGCACTGGTCAACAGTAACTGCCAGCAGTAGACTACTGCTTCTGTGCTTCAGGCAAAAACAAGCTGTCCTGTCTGTTTGCGACTGCTCGGCAGATGACGGTCGTGACGTCATCGACTCGGCCGCGCGACTGCTGATACTTGACTGACCAGTGTGACCAGTGTGCAGCAGTCGCGTTCAGTACAAGTAAAAACTTTGGATTACAATATCTTCCGAACCAATTGTATCAGGAAGATAAAATTAGGTTTCTGTATATAGGATTACAATTAGAGTGTATTGAAAGTAATACTTTTGAAGGAGGTGAGTGGAGCACGGAAGTATGGAGATAGCCATTTTTCACAAAATTGAATTTTTATATCTCAAGGACCGTACCAGATATGATCTTAGAAATTTCACAGGAGTTAAGCCTAGTATACATCTTGCAGGGAAAACAATTTTGGGGTCATGGTGAAGTGGGTGACCGTAGGAGCAGGTGGATCCAAAAGATTTCTGATTTTTATTTCTCGAAAACAGCAAAGCATAGACAGCTAAAAATTGCAAATTTTTTACACTAAAAATTGCGAAATTTTTACACAAAAAATATGTAAAAAAAAGTTTGAACTTTTGCTTGCCGTGTAGGATTTAACACAAAAGTTGAGTTAAATCCCCGCACTGAAATGGAGAAAGTTGAAACTTCGTACGTATGTACATATATGTAGAAGTACTACAGGAGTAATTAAAAAGTTTAGAATTATATTGGCGTACAGAGCTAGAGTAAAAAAAATGTCGGTGAAAAGGTTTTTTCTCACATTTGCATGAATTTCATTATATCTTTTAGACATGTTGAGTTCTCAAATTAATTTTACTTCTGTGGGCTCCTTATATAAGCACCTAGAATTTTTTTTTAAAATTTGTCGATATTCAACTCCTAAGGGGGTGAAAAGTGGTTATGAACATTTTCACGAATTCCGATATATTTTTTAAGTCTCATTAAACGATATGAGCCGTTTATTTTGAAAGTGGAATAAGTCACTTTCGTTTTTAAATCGACATGCTTAAGGGTATGCGTTTTAACATGGTTAAAAATATTCATGCTACCTTTCGGGAAAATTTACTTGTATTTGTTAAAAGTGTGATGAAACAATTGCATCAATAGATTCTCAGAAAGTTGCTTCGTGTTGTATAAAAAGTGAAGTTGAAAAAGTGACTTATTCCACTTTCAAAAGCATTGGCTCATATATCGAATATCGAATTCACTTTCACTTATAAATACTTTAAATATAAACGGGAAAAACCGATTTAACCATTTTTCGATATTAAACCCCCTAGGATGTAAGGTATTGATCAAGTTTTCACGAATTCCGAAAATCTTTTAGGTTTAATGGGATCGAATTCGCTTTTACTTCTATTGTAACTTCTATTGAGAACAAATACGTAAATAAATAAAAAAAATCTTCCGCCAGTCTGTACCAAACTTTATTATTTTTGGGTAGAAGTCCGAAACGAGTTTAGTGCTTAGATGCGGTGTAGGTATCTATACGACTGAAAACCTAAGAAATAACGCTCCAAATAGTCTCCTGGTTATTCTTTAGGTTTTCATTCTCATAGTAACCTACACCAAATATCAGTATTAAACACATTTCGGGCTTCTACCCAAAAAATAATAAACTTGCGCCCAGACTGTTGGCAGATTTTAAAATCAAACTAAACTGTATTAAGTCGAAAAAAGTTCCTAAACTTCTCTTCATCATTCCGCAAGTGACCGTTTATTAAGCTTGCAAAAAATCCTTCACTAGTTCGAGTTTGGAATATAGATACTAATACGCTCATGCCATTTTAGCAACATCATAATTTCCTCCTCCTATTATTCCTCTTCAAACAAAAAACCCAAAATGGTGTCGTTAACCATTCTCCGACCCAGTGATGCCTAGGGTCACTAGATACACTACACTCTCTACCTCGGGTTTGGCAGATACGTCTAATTCGGTCGTTTTTGTGCTGGAAATTGTAATTTAACCTCACAAAAATCGCCTGCCTATGGACTAGTTCGCCTGTTTTTGTACTACTGAACATTGCTATCACATTGCGTTTTTGAAGTGTGTTAGTAAGAATATGTGAAGAGTCGGAAAAAAGATGTCGGTTCCCTTCCACAATTCTAGTACTTGTTTTTCTTTGGTATGGAAGTGTGTGTGCTCGAAATTGTGGTTTTCAATGGAAAATTTCCGTATTTGTTTCATTTCTTTTATGGAAATTTACAATTTTGCAGCGAAAAGTCAATTATTTCGAATGTTTATAAAGCGAAATCACATAAACATGAAAAAAATTTAAATTCACTGGTTTTTCACTCTGGTACGCATCTGCCAAACCCCTCTTAGAGGCTGTTTTGGTGTAAGTGCATATACAGTAACCCTAGTGATGCCAACTCGTGTGGAATTCCCTTTTTCGTGCGAAATTTGAGTCTAAATTTTATTGAAAGGGGTAAAGGGGAATTAGCACTATTCGAGAGCAATTATGGTGAAAACTAAAATTCGCTGGAATTCCTTACCACAAGCACAACACCGACTGCAACGTCGACTTGTGACGATCGGAAAAACAAAACAGACATTCGTATTTCGTTGCGCCGAATACTTATTGCGTCTCATTATTTACAAGTGATCTTATGTAGGTTTAGGAGTCACATATAAGTTCAACTGGCCTCCACGTGACTCATTATCCAGTCACAGTCATCTGACGAATCAATAACAGGATAAGCCCTGGCTATACTGCAATTGAGGACATGACAGTTGAAAAACTTTCAGTGGCGAAGCCAGTTTAATTTAAGAGAGTGTTGGATTAGGTCTGAAGGAGCTCTTTCGTCATCGGATGGTACTCACACATCAGGGAGTGTATCATGCTGATATTGCTGAGGATTTTTCTGTACATGTGATATAGAAACAAACTCGTTTCCACGAATTATATACTAGGGAAATTTGCCATTGCCAAATTTTGATTCACAGACTAAGTGCGCGCCATCAAATCCCGCCAACAGCAATTTTATTTTTCCTAATATTAATGAGAATGGGACTTCGTGTTGGTGTTTCCCACTAGACGTCAAAAACAACCAAACAATTCTTAAAGTCAGCTTCTATATAGCATTAACTATGAAAAAATTCCATTCTCATATAGTGATTTATCTTTATTTAATCAAATAAGTGCTTTACTCTATCTTTTTTATTTTATATATACAATAGTTTTTTTTTCGTAATACAATAAAAATTTTTTTTGCTTTATGATTAATAAAACCTTTTACTCCGGTAGAATTATTCTTTATGGGGAAACTGTGGAGAATTCCATTGTGAATAATGGGGAAAAGAGGAATTTTAGGATCAATCGTGGGGAATTTTACACAAAATGGTTGGTGACACTGCTCCGACCTCGTAACGTGTGAATTTAAGACTAATGTTGTTATGACACTGGCTATTTTCTCGCTAGAAAAAAGTACAATAATAGCCAATCGTGCAACAAGGCGAACAACAATAAAAAGACAGAGATACCGCTCTTTCCGACGCTAGCGGCATCTAGTAGACGAAATTAACAACTGGTATGTTAAGAAAAATACCGGTTCTGGCGCGTTTCATAACAGAACATGGCACTTTCCATAATTTATACGTACCGAACTGTCAAAAACTAGTCGGTAGTGGCTGGAAAATCTAGCCGCCAGCGGATTTTTCTTGGATTAACTGCTAGAATGTTGCGAAACACTGCTCGAATGCGCTTTGTTGCAGCTTTTTTTTTGACAGTTATGGATTGTTTTTTGACAGTTACCCATAGTTTGCTGTTCGGACTGTCTCTCTCACACCAATGTCTAAATTGTATGTTAAAGTCTCTATCCCTCTCCATTTGGATTGTCTAGCAGCTTTAAAGCCGCAAAAATAGCCAGTATCATAACAGCATAAGGCTCGTTTCACACTGTGCAGTTTCAGCGAGAATGCAAAGCAGTCGCGGTTGGCAGTTACGGTTGGCAGTTACGGTTAGCAGTTCCAGCCAGACAGTACCTTAATGAAGAAAAATCAGCTTCAACTTCTACTGCAAATTGATAAAAAAAAAATTTTTTGGATATGTAAACAAAATACGTATTAGTAAACTGCTATAAAATCATTCCATTCCGATTAAGTAAGGAGGTGGAAATTAACTAATTATTATTGTTTTAATGACCTTAATTTTTTCTTGTACTTAAAGAGAGTTTTGCTTTTAATGATGATAAAAAATTAAACATTTATTTCGATTCTTTCGAAAAGTAAAATGAATTTATTTTATATTGTAACTTCGTACAATGTCTATTAGTTACATCAGATAAAATATCTGTTTCTTTTACGGACAGTTTCTTCGATTTCTAAGTCAAATTCTCTTTCCAAGTTACTGTATGAAAATCCTGGCTACCGTGAATTGGAAAACGCCAAAATTTTGCTTTCACAGAGAAAATAATTTCCAGTAACTGAATTTTTTTAACAGTGCACTATGATCTAGAGACCTTGATTTTTTGGCTAAAATCTAAAAAACAGTTTTAAATTTTTTTCTTAAATTTATTTATTGATCAAATGTAACATTACATACATAAGTTTAACTAAAAAAATGCGCTTATGGATATGTCATATTCATAATTGTTTTTTTAAAATAATTTTATGACACTCTATTTTGCTTTTAAGATTCACTTCTAGATTCTGCAGAATAAATATCCAGGTGGTAGTAAACCATTCTGCAGAATTGGTTTTCCATGTATTACCACTTTGTGTGTTGTTGCTAGGGTTGAATACCATGGGTAGTTTTTACACATACGCAAGTATCCTCTTTCGAAACAAAATTTCTCAAATTTTTCTAAATTAAGAGCAAACTCACGGACAAAAAATTAATTACTTTGATCCTTTTTAATCCGAATCAGAAATTAAGAGAACTACAATATAATTTATGCTAAAAATGGACATGCAAATATTGACGCTTACTATGGTCTGCAAATGGGACCCTTTTTAAGTTGATCTCCTCGACCAGAACGCTTATTATTATTTCTAAACGTTCGACTTTATACTGTACCATAGAATCTTATTACATTGGTGAAATAAATGCAGATTTCTGAATCATGGTGGTGTCCTATCTTGGAAGGATATCTATATGAGAAAAATAAGGTAATTGAAAATTTTAATTTTGACCAAAAAATTCAGAATTTCAGACCATAGTAAAGTGGTATATATATTTTGAATGATTTCCTGTTTGTCGAAGAATGTATGGTATGTGCGTGTGTGGATGGAAGTCAATACTAGTCAAGCCGGGTAGTAAACCCTAGAAGTATGCATATAAAAATGTGAAGGTATCTTTAATTGTGTTAGTAAGGAGCACCATCTCATTTAATTGCAGGTGAAATATGAACCCACTCTCTTTAGTGTGACAGGTTAGTGTTTTTGCGTCGATTACCTACGATTGTTCACAAAAAATAATTTCCAATTCAAATAATTTAAATTCTTCATAAATGGCGCGACAGACCAAACCGGGCCCTGGCCTCCTAAAGTCGTCGGCTCCAATCGTCTCGATCCAAAGACCTCGCCCTCTAACTGATAATTTTTGAGATGGCTTTGCTATCTTCATCAACCAAGTTTTCCCATCGTTTGCGTGGTTTGCCTACTGGCCTATTACCACTCACTTTGCCTTTAAGAGCACGTTTGGGGATTATTCTATCTTCCTTTCGCTCTACAAGGCCAGTCCACTGCATTTTATGTAGCTTGATGAACGTTGAAGCTTCTGGCTCCTCGCAGAGTTGATACAACACAAGGTTGCATCTTTCTCCCCAGTCCGTTCTTTCCTTCACAGGTCCCAAAATTCTTCGGAGGATCTTTCTTTCGAATGCGTTAAATGCTTTTTCGGAAGTTCTCGCTGCCATAACAGAGCACAGGTCGTATATAAGTTTTATATTCGCAAAATAAATTATAATTATTTATTATAATTTAAATTGATATAATGCAACAGCTAAAAAAAATGTGTGAAGTTGTGCAACGTCTTATTATTTATTAAACAACTCCACCAATTTCAAATTATGAACAAGCTGGCTGCTTATGTTGAACGAATGCACTATGTAATGAGCTCACAACGAACAATGTGCAAAAACTAATGTTTAGTAAGTAGAGCATGGATAGAGCATGGAACTCGATATAGAAAGCTGTAAAAAAACTCTCTCTAGACATCATTTAGTAATGATTATGTGGAATTTGTTAAATATTAATCTAATTTAGTACTGTTTATTTTAGTAATTTTTTTGTTAATTTCAGTTCAAAGTGCGATACTCGATTCCAGATGTTACCTCGAAGGCGGTGGCTCAGCCGAAAGTTTTCTAGCGAGCGAAGATATGACGGTGGGCTCGATAATCGGAAAATTACGAGTAAATGGAAATCCAACTAATGGCGATGAAATTGGCGACATTAATTTATCTTTACGCGAAAAAGATGCACCAGTGGAGATAGCGTCGGGCACCAAAAATTTAGTCCTTATTAGAACGCTAGATAAGGAAGGTGTTAAAGGTCCCGCGTCGATTTATGTCGATGTAATCTGTGACCGAAGGCACTCCAGTGATCCGGTGAGTAGGTGTTCAGTTAAAAAATACTACATTACCTAGTTATCTTACCTGTTCAATAATCAAAGCGGAACCGATTTAGATCGAAAGTATTATCTTGTATTATATATACGTAAATAATATATACAATCTGTTTGTATGGTAAAGCTATTTTTCTCATTAAAAAGAAATTACAAACACCATTAAGTCAATTCAAGGTATTCCTTCCAGTAGCCACCACCACAAAAGTCATTTAAAAAAATCTGCCAATGGTCTGGGCGAAACGTTATTATTTTTCGGGTCAAAGTCGGAGTATGTCATCAGTAGAGTCACTGTATACGAACTAGTGTGAGTTCGTATAAAGTGACTCTAGTCATGAGTTGCTTCGAGATTACTAGATTTCTTGAAAAATTAATTTTGTTCTTAAAATAAAAATATTTAAAATAGAGATTTTTAGCCGATTAAACATTGGAAAAGCCAGTGTAGACTATTCGAATTTCGGAATATTATGTACACTAAAAGCCCACAGAAGTAAGAACGAATTTGTTGCCTGATCAGAATTAAGAGATATGACGAATTGTTAGAACGTATACAAACCCATTACTTCCACTTGGAGTTTGAATTTCGAAAAAAATGTGAAACAGGCTTTTAGACGATTTCATAAGAAGCAACTTGATATCTCATGAGACAAGACGGATTTTGAAAAATTTGTGAAAACGTAAGCGAACCCTTCACACCCCCTTGGTTCTGGAAATTCGAAAAATCGTGAATTGGTTGGCCGTAATAATCAATTTTATATCTCATCAGAACTAAGGGATGGCAAAAATTGTGAAAACATATACAAACCCTTGAGGGTTGAATATCGAAAAATTGAGAAATGGGTTTGTAGGCGATTATATAAAAAGCGATCTAATATCTCATCGAACCTAAGAAATATGTCGAAGCTTTGAAAAGCATACAATCCCCTTACACCCATTAGGATTGAATATCGAAAATACTAAAATTGGCTTTTTGGCTTTTTTATATAGGAAACCTTAGGAAGTAAAAATGAATTCGATATATCATCAGATCTAAGCAATATGCAGGAATCTGTGAAAACATATGCAACCTCCTTACACCCACTTGGGGGTTGAATATCAAAAAATAAATATGAAGACAGCACGAGAAAGTAAAAACCAATTCAATTTCTTATCACTTCTAAAAGAAATGACGGAATTCGTGAAAACGTGTTCAACCCGTTTATACCCTCTTAGGGACTGAAAAAGGAAAAAACCTAAAAACATGTTTTAGGCGATTATTACGCAAGTTCGTGAAAGTGAAAAGATATTCGATATCTGATAAGACCTGGGGATATGGTAGAATTCGGGAAAAAGTTTACAACCCCCTTTGCACCCCCTTAGGGGTCGAATTTTAAAAAATCCTGAAAACACTTTCTAGGTATTTATATGAAGAAGTCGTACAATAAAAATGAATTCAATATTTGGGAAGACCTAATAGATATGACGAAAATCGTGAAAATATATGCATTCCATTTTCACTGATAATTTTTTTGCCCACCCCTCCGAACGCCAATGGATATTTGAAATTTTTTTCATCTAAATTAGTTTTCTAGTTGATTTAAATAAACATACCGAGTTTCAACTTTGTAGCATAAGCCGTTCTATAGATAGGAAAAACACCCCCACCCCCTTACCATACTACCCTTATAAAAAATTATATTTTTCCAAGATGCTACTACTACAGCTCTATTTAAATACCAAGTTTCAGCTTTATATCATTATAGGTTGTCGAGATATAAAAATCGGAACTTTTTCCTTTTCACCCTCCCCCACCCTCGGATCTTAGAATGTGTCGATCTCGCCTTTTTTGCGTTTCGGACGCATTATTTTTCCCCCCACTCCCAAACCCCTTCACCTATATCGGCAATTTTTTTGCAAATGGGTCCACTATCAAAGCTTTATATAAGCCTCCTATCATAAGTGGTTGCTGAGATCTAGAAACCAAAATTTTCCGTCTAAAACGCTTCCCCCTCCTCCCCCCTTACACTCCCAGCCCCTTGGTCACTTCAAGGGGCCTACCCAGTCTATTCATAAAAAAAATTTCAATTTAATAGCTCAAAGGGTTTGGGAGCTACGAACCTTCAAACGTACGGGGTACGGCGTACGGCGGACAGACGGACTGAAATTTTGTTTTGCTTTTTTCGTGTCTACTAGTCATAAAACGTGAAAAAAAAATTTTGAGGGTAGCAAATTTTTTTTTTTAAAAATCGATAACAATACTGTATTATTGAAATAATAAAGTAAAATGGTTACTTCCGTTCGACGGGAACGCGTTGTAATAAAAAATGCTTGTGCATATATGACTATTTAATCATCCCTTAGCCACTTCTCACTCCTTTATCACAACTAAAATTTTAATAGAAATTCAGTTTTTAATCTAGATATCATTAGCGGCTGCCTATTGTAAAACATTTGATAAATTTTTCCGGCAAATGTAGTCAAATAGTGTAATCGTAAAATTGTTATTTGCCAAATTATTTTACCAAAGATATACATATATTTTTCAGAAAACTTTGAATGCATTTTTTGTCATATGTTTGTGAACAAATATTTAAGTATATGACATACAATCTAAAGCTGGTATTGATTGAACTGTACGCTACTTTGTCAAATATTTCACGATTTTCGCTGCCAAATCAAGGTGTAATCTGCAAAGTTTTGCTTTATAAATTATTTTGGTTGGTTTCAAATAGTCATATTTAACTTGAAATAATTGTCTTAATAGCTTGTGAAATTTTTATTTGAGAGCACGACATATTGTACTAGCTTAATACAATATTTAGGATTTATTTTTTTTTGTTGGCTCCCTTTTCATATCCCTAAAATTTTTCTCTGTATCAGAATGTGCTTCATGTTAGCAAATGAAAATTTTACAAAAATTAAGTAAAATGTTTAAAGCCATGTGTACAGTAAATTTGACAAACAAAAATCTGACGAATAAAAAATGAATAAAAAATAAATAATAATTTTTCAATTTACCAATCCCAAAACGAAAGAATATAATTTTTAGTGTATACTACGAATGCAAATGTGTATTATTGTTTTTTTATCTTTGGCTTGCCGGCAGCGAATGCTGAGTGTTTTCGGCAAATATCCAAGATATATTTGCCAGAGAAATCAAATCTAAACTGGAATGGAATGCTGGATCACCTCAATATGCTATTATAACTGGCATATCCAAATACAATTTTCAATTAGAAACCCATTTATTAAACCCCTCCTTTTACTGCGCAATTCTTCAAGGACAATCCGAACTAAGCCTTGACTTCTTCTTTAGTATTTCTCCGATCGAATTTGAAAAATTTCTGATCTGAGTTTTCTCTCAAAACTTCTCAATATAGTTGTTTTTCCGAGGATTGAATGTTAATCTACCGTCCAACCTCCTACTGCTATTCGTAGTGCTCTCTTAATAGGCTTCATATAGTAGAATATGTCGACTGATCTTCAATTACTAGGTACTTTCAGAAGGTGGAGACTTACCTTGCTAAACTTTGAATAGAATTTGTGGCCGGAATAGCGAAAATTCTCGTATGTTTTGTATTACATCTTATTGAAAAATATCTACTGATTATATCTTAACACGATTTCAGCCTCAAACCGAAAAGACTAATTACCCTTTATTTGCACGTAGTTGTACTCCCCATTATTTATTAAGTTCTTGAATTGCTCAGAACTGCCGCGTCAGAAAGGTTTATTGACTCCCTTGCATTTGGGCGGCAAGCATAAAAAAGTCCCCTGTCTGCAAACGACGAACACCTTTTCTTTGTCGAAAAAATAGTAAATCGATTTTTTTAGAAAGTCGTTCGCAATTACGATTACTGTGTTGTTGGGAATGTAGTTTCTATCGAAATGCTATAAACGAATGCCGTTGGTAACACTCCTTGCACTTCTTTTCGTTGTTTACATGATACATTGGCTTACTTCCAAGGTAACCAATTAATTTGCTTACATTCGGCAAGTACTCTTTGATCCGAGCAGTCGTGATACAACTTGTTCAAACCCATCAGTGCGACCTACCCAATTATTCCTCAAAAGTGTTTAGTGAATATTTATTTGATAGTACGAGTGATATTGACACTGTCGACCGATAAAACCACCGGTAAAAGGGGTCACGATGACCCCCCCGAACTTTTAAGAAACAAACTCAAGCAGCCGCGAGTGTCTTACAAATGAAGCCGAAAGCTTCCACATCTGCAGAAGCAAATCGTTTTGCAATTCTCGGTACACAACCAAGTGAAAACAATGACTCGGCCTCGTCGGATCCGGCAAAAGTCAGATATCCAGTAATGGTTTTTCCCAAACTTAAGGAAGAAACAGTACGTATAATGATGAATACGTTACAAAGTTCGAGCTGACATTGATATCAATAGGCCCGAAAATTGTCATCCTCGAATCTAAAAATGCTGAAAAAGCAATAACATTTTTTCGTGACAAAAATGTGCACTATTTCACATACTGCCGCTCTGATATGAAGCCAGTTAAAATTGTTCTTTCCGGGCTTTATCAAATGGATATCCCCTCGCTAAAAAGGAAGCTTAACAGGATTCAAGTAAATCCCACCGACATCAAAATTTTCAACATCCGCGAATCTAGATTTGAGAACCAGGCAGTCTATCTCCTATACTTCCCTAAAGGAACCAAGTTAGCTGAGCTTAAAAAACAACGAACAATAATGAATATTATTGTTAACTGGAGCTACTATAAATCCAAAAAACCAAAGCCAACTCAATGCCGTAATTGCCAAATGTTCGGCCACGGGTCATTCCACTGCCACATGAAACCTAACTGCATGATTTGCGGCAAAGATCATCACCATTCTGCATGCCTCGCTACTAACATCGAGGAAATCAAATGCATCAACTGTGGTGGTGACCACTACTCTAATAACCCGTCCTGTGATGCCCGGATTAAATACATAAAGCTGCGTGAAACTCTAAACACAACCTGGAAGAAGCGACATAGCACCAACAACAACAACAATCTAAGCCCTAATAACAGCAACAACAATTTTAGAATAAATTTAAACGAATTTCCTAATTTACAAAATACGAAACGACCCTCTGTAAGTAATAATAGCATCAGCAACACACAATTTGTCCAATGGTCTAGTCTTTTTAATTCAAATAATAATGCAAATTCTAATGCTAGCAATGAACTATTTTCAGCTGACCAACTATTAAAAATTTCTATTGATTTAATTTCTAAACTAAGCCAATGCAAAAGTAAACAAGACCAATTCTGTGTAATAGTGGAATTAGCATCCAAGTTTCTGAATGGACCATAATCGATCCGAATTAAAATGTATATTGTGGAATGCACAAAGTATATGTAATAAAAGAATAGAAACTTTTGATTTTATTGAATCAAGAGATATCGATGTATGTGTCATTTCAGAGACCTGGCTGAAGCCATGTCAAAAAATGTACCATCCCGGTTACAAAATTTATCGTAATGATAGAGAAATCCAAACTGGTGGCGGAGTTGCAATACTTATAAAAAATAACATTAGGTGCTCTTTGCAACCCATTTTAAAAACAAAAATCATGGAAACAGTAAGTGTTAAGCTCTTAGATGTCAACCTCACGATTGTTGTTGTTTATTTCCCTGGGACAAAATTAAACAAAGCTAAACTCGATATGTTTCTCCAAGATATTAAATCGCTAACCAGTCTTCCCTCAAAAGTTATACTTTGTGGCGATCTCAACGCCAAGCATCGCCAATGGAACTGTTCTAGATCTAATAAAGCTGGCAACTTACTTTATAATCACCTTTTAACAAACCGCTCTATATTATACTATCCTGAAGACCCTACTTTCTACCCTAACAAGGGATTGCCTTCTACACTAGACCTAATAATAAGCAATGGAGCAATCAATTTATCCGCCCCAATTGTTCTCCAAGAGCTTTCATCTCCCCACCTTCCTGTACAATTCTCCATTATTCTATCTGAAACATTGGACAATCTAACTTTTCGTAGGCCTTGCTACTCAAAAACGAACTGGCCAAAATTTGCCAGCTTATTAAGTAGCGCTTTCTGTCTTACTGAGTTAGACCTGAGTAAGATTAATTCGTCCAATGAAATCGATAACATGATAGCATTTTTCACTTCCAAGATTGCCGAAGTAGCGGAATTAAGTACTCCTATGGTTAATACCAAAAAGGAAGGTAGTTTTAAATTGAGCGACAATATTAAAGCTGTCATTAGTCGACGCAATATGCGTAGGCAATGGCAAAGAACTAGAAATTCTGAAACAAAGACTTTAATAAACAATTTAAACTCTAAAATTCGCTCCGAGATATTTATACTTAGAAATCGCCTATGGAATAATTCCCTATCTGAACTCGATAAAGGCCACAATAAAATTTGGACTTTTAACAGAATCTTCAGGAAGAAAAGGTCAATTATCCCTCAACTTACTGCCAATAATTCCAAATTTAATACAAACCAGGAAAAAGTTGAAGTACTGGCAAACAATTTTCAGTCATTCCATTCTTTAACGAATAACCTGGGCGATGCCACCACAACTAATCGAGTCAAATCCACTTTAAGACATTTTCTCTCGTCTACAACTGACCATTCCGAAATACCCTTTTCCAAACCCTCTGAGGTAAAATATCAACTTCGTCGTTTAAAAAATAAAAAAGCACCTGGTGGCGACAATATCCCAAACGTGGTTATTAAGCATCTACCCAGGAAAGCCATTATATTTTTAAACTTTATTATAAACGCATGCTTTAAAATTGGCTATTTTCCTCCAAAATGGAAAGAAGCATCAGTGATCCCAGTACCTAAACCGGGGAAAAATCCTTCCTGTCCTACCAGTTACCGCCCAATTAGTTTGCTCCCAACATTAGGTAAAATTTTAGAAAAAATTACCCTCAAGCTAATTGTGAACCACTTGGTGAGCAAGAATATTTTGTCATCTTTTCAATATGGCTTCAGGCCAGGCTTATCTGCATGCGATCCACTTCATAAAGTCACCAAAAATATTAAAGATGAACTCTCACACAAAAACTCTGTTGGTTTCATTGCCCTTGACGTTGAGAAAGCATTTGACACAGTATGGCACGATGGTCTTATCTATAAGCTTATCCAAAATGAATTTCCTAATTATCTCATCCACATTTTAATTTCCTTTCTGGCCCATAGATCTTTCCAAGTTAAAATAAGCTCGACGTTGTCATCTGTAAGAGACATACCAGCAGGCCTTCCTCAAGGTAGCTGCTTAAGTCCAATCTTATTCAACATATTTACTTCTGATATACCTCAAGTCCCTGACTGCAAACTAGTGCTTTTTGCTGATGACACCGCGCTTTACTCATCTTCAAATGATCCTGCAATTATTATTAATAAACTACAAGCTCAGCTTAACTCTCTCAGTGTTTATTTTAACAAATGGAAGATCAAAACAAATGCCGCAAAGTCCCAAGCTATATTCTTCACAAAAAGACGTTCATCCAAATTTCTTCCAAACCGGCTAATTAATGTATTTGGCGCCGAAGTTAAATGGACTGACCACATCAAATATCTGGGTTTACTACTTGACGTTAAACTTACCTTTCATTTGCATATTAACTACGCAATAACAAAGCTTTTGAACTCTATTCGCCCAATATATCCCCTTATCAACAGGAATTCCAAATTGTCCCAGGATAATAAGTTACTTTTGTACAAAGCCGTAATGCAACCACTATTATTATATGGAGCCCCAGTTTGGATCAACTGTGCAAAAAATCACAAGAAAAGGTTACAAATAGCCCAAAATAAATGTCTGAAAATCATTCTTAATCAGCCTTGGCATTTTTCGACACGACAGCTCCACGTTCTTGCAAAGCTACCAATGGTTCATGAAGTTACAAAGAAATTTCAACAAAAATTTTTAAACAAATTAGGTATTGCTTGTAATTATTAATTTAGTTTAATATAAGGTTAGGATTTATTGTTAGCACTTTTCTTATTTTTATTTTTATTTTTATTTTTTATTTTTATTATTGTTTTCACTTTTATAATATAATTAAAAAATTTATAATTATCAAATAAGGTTTTTTCTGATCATTTTTCCTTTAATTAATGTTAAAACTAATTATAGTAATTACCAAAATATCCGCCCAATGGCAAAATTCATTAGCTTACAAGGTTGTAAAGATTTTGATTTCTGATCTCCTGCCCATGTATTTCGAATTTAAATGACACATGTAACAAATTTTGATCAATAAAGTATGTATGTATGTATGGAATTTGCTTAAATCCAGAGTAGTTTTCATAATTCTACCGGATCAGAGAATAACTACAGTGATCTACTCTACATACGAGTATATGCAATAATA
This sequence comes from Beris morrisii, assembly GCA_951812415.1. Taxonomy (NCBI): domain Eukaryota; kingdom Metazoa; phylum Arthropoda; class Insecta; order Diptera; family Stratiomyidae; genus Beris; species Beris morrisii. The sequence continues at coordinate 143,186,587 of OX638312.1, read as the reverse complement.
TAGGACTGATTCCCTTTTTGCATACTCGACGTCTTCCTCATTACTTCTAGGACTAAATAATTACCAAGTTTAAGCTTTAAATCAGAATCTTTTTCTTTCCTCAAAACTGAAAGTAGGGGTATTGCATATAGTCCAAGGTCCAATCTCAAATAGTTGAGATATGTAACGTGATTTTGAGATAAATTGCTATTCCACCCCACTTAAAAAAAAAAGTTTAATAATCTATATAGGAGGTCTGTTAGAAAAGCAATGAGACTGATTATCTTAAACTATAGAATTTTTAGGCGTTCATTATTTCTTTTCCGTATTTGACTAAAATGTGCCATTTCTTTTCGTTTATTTCAGAGTTTTGTAATACCCGTAAATGTTCGAGTAACGGATGTAAATGATAACGTCCCACAGTGGATTGGTGCTCCCTATTCACTCAGTTTATCCGAAGTAACCGTCCCGGGAACGAGAATTTTACAAGGAGCTAGAGCTGTAGACGACGATCAGCAAGGACCGTTCTCAACTGTTGAATATCAAATCTTGCATGGGCCGTTTTCAGAGTATGTTCAATTTCTGAATCCGTTGGAAGGCACATTGGTCCTGAAGAAAGCGCTCGACTACGAAACTATAAAAAATTTCACAGTTCGACTTCGAGCTCAAGATCAGGGAACTCCACCGAAATTTTCTGATACATTACTTCGAGTCATCATAACCGATGCCGATGATCAAAATCCGAAATTTTTACGAGAATCGTATCGTGGTGATCTTTTACCCGAACAAAGTCCCATTGAAATCAAAATCTATCCGGAACCGATCAAGGCAGTCGATCAAGATGAAGGAATTTGCGCACCAATACAATATTCGATAGTACAATCGCCGGAAGCAAATTATTTCAAAATTAATTCGAAAACGGGAATACTAAGCCTTGCACGGACTCTGGGACCATCCGAGCTAGTTAATCCCACTACGATAGTAGTAAAGGCCACTCAAATCGATAATACTGATCGTTACGCGTTCGCAACCGTGACTCTATCAAGGCCAGGAACACACAGCGATATGAGTGCGTTAAGTTTTGTGCAGAAAAAGTTCGCAGTTCGAGTTCGCGAGGACGTTAGTATTGGAACCAGGATCTTAGCGCTGCCGACAAACAAGCCAGGGAAAATTATTCAATATTTCATAACAGATCAATTCCAATCGCAGTTCTTCACGATCGGAGCGTTGGGCGAGCTTGTTTTGCAGAAGCCTCTAGATTACGAAAAATTGACGAAACATAGTTTCGAAGTTTTTGCAACAGATGGACTAACCAATGCTACGGCTGAAGTCCTTTTGGAGGTGATCGACGTTAACGATTGGGAGCCTAGATTCCGCCAGTCGCACTACGAATTCACGGTGCCCACCAATGTAAGTATTTTCCTGGCACTTAAATAAACAATTAACGTCTGAATTTCTGATAGGTAATGGAATCAAGCCGCGACAAACTGGACGATGTTATTGTTGGTCATGTCGAAGCAGCTGACGGTGATCGAAACGATAGACTTGTAATGAATCTAAAAGGTCTCTACGCTAATTTATTCGACATTGATTCGTCCGGCAACATTTGGATGCATTCGAATCAACCAACCAATCAGTCGACTATTCATTTGATAGCAACTGCCACAGATTCAGGAATACCGCCACGAAGTGCATCCGTTCCAATTGCAATTACAATGGATGGAGTAGCAATGGCTCAAACCAGCTGGGCATCGAGTGTCCTGGGAATGTTTGGTTTTGTAGTGGCTGTTTTTGTGGTGGTCATTTTGGCGTTATCATTTTACATTGTAAGAATCCGAAAAAAACCGAAATCCCGGAATCGAGTTCATAGTCAGGCTCATAGCACAGTTTCGTCGGCGAATTTAGTCACTCACGAAAAGGTGGCAACGAATGGTCATCATTTGAATAGCGATAATGTAACGATCGCGAATCCGATAAATGCACATGGTGGCTCCGGAAGTAGTTTAAGTGCTGGTGCATCCACAATATTGGCAGCTAGTTTGGAGCGAGAAGCACATCGTGAGCGAGAACGCGAAAGGGAAAACTATACGGCGACAGTAAGAAGTAAGTTCGTTAATTATCACATTCAAGACTTTCTAATCTGAGCTTTTCTCTCAACATATTTTTGTTCTGGGGATAGATTGTCCGTCTATTATCGCGTAACCTCCGGTAACGGGAAGGGAAGTAGAAAAGAATAATTGAGAATAGAGATTGTTGAAAAGTAAGGAAAATTGGTTATAAGAAAAAGCGTAGGATAGGATTCGAACCTACAGCCATACAACCATACCTGTACAATAACAATTTCACGCCGACTTAACTGGATGATCAAATTGGGATAAGATTCTCAGTCTATCATGAGAGACCGAGAAAGTTTACCCTACTGGGGCTGTTGATATGCTTCATTTAGACCACCCTACTTCCCCCACAACCGCAGCTTGCCCGCAAGTTAGCAAACATGTCGCTCTAGTCGCATTGCAGCCACCATCGGATGTGGTGCTTGTTTCCCGATTCTCAAACCATCTTCCGGTTATATAGACTTTTTTAAGTCGAAATAACCACTCCAAGGCCTCCATTCACAATAACTATTCAGAAGCATCGTTAGGCAGGGGCATCGTTAGACAGGGGAACTTCATCTGGAAAATTGTACTATAAAATGTAAGAAAGTATCATATTATCCAACGAAAGTTGGAAAGTTGCCATTTATATTTACTGTACATATAATTGTTACTCCTTTCTTCTAACCTTTACCGTAGTCAAGAAAATATAACATTCCTATTACGAGTGATGGCTTTTAAAGTTCGTACGTAGATAAAAGAAATTTTAAATTTTATTCAGCACACATTTTACATGTTGTAACTTTGTGGCGATCTCAAGAAGGCGTCTAAATGATGCCGTTTTCCAAACCTTCAACTTCTCGCTTGTAATCTTTTGATTTATTGTTGTCTGCCAGTTAAAATTCATATTGTCTAACCTATTCACCGAATATTAACGTATGTTATTGAATCCCAAATTTCATTCTCCAACAACATCATAATTTATTATTTTTCTTTATCAGAAATCACTTTTTTAATAATATATTTTTTTCTATTTTGAATTGACCAACTATATTTTTAGGTATAGTCTCCAGAGCATCGGCTGCCCATGGCGGACCAATATATGATGCTGAAATTGATAGGGATTCAATACTGAACGCAGACAGTCCAAACTCTCGAAATAATAAAAAGCTTAGCTGGCAAAATGGTAAAACTGAATTAATGTCGTCAGTCGATACAATAGGTTCAACCGAAAATAATTTGACCGTGTATTTTTAATATTTCTAGATTTTTGTGTAAAATTCTTATTATGTCTGTAAGCTAAGTAACTAAGAATGTTTTGTATTTTTGTACATTTATAGAAATAATATTTAAAAATTTGTAAATACAAGGTTTTTGTAACATGATAATAATCCATTTAGGTTCGTACATTGGCTAAAATAATGTCCTTCAATTATTTTTACAAATCCTAGTTCAGTATATGTAAACCACGGCGCTAGTTGCCAAACTTAACGAAACACGTAACAGGTTCGAGCCCATGGAAAATTATTGGATTTTTTGAAGGAATTTAATTAACACATGAGATTTAAATTTATTAAATAATTGTCCTAATCTCATATACCGTTGCATGGAGAGACTTGGAGAGGCGGGGACATCTATTAACGAACTTCACTTTACAAATTATATTAAATTTACGTGGAGATAGCAAATTAAAACCCCCGATACGAATCAATTTGGAAGACATTATTTAGCAGGTCGTTTTGCAAAACGTTCTCTGCTATGTACATCAAAAACTTTATTGCCATGATATTCTTGTCATGAGTTTAATAAAAAATTTAATTCGAAAATGACATATGATTTATTTCGATATCTGCCAACCGAATTTATGTTGCAAAAATTTTATTCTAAATTGAGGGAGTTACCGCCAATGCGACTCAAGTGCAAATATATTATATCGAGTGAGAAACTATTCCTTGGTCAAATCTGCAGAATATTGCAGATATCTGTATGCGAGATTATTTAAGACGCCTAATTGGAAAAATACACGTTTGCGCCCCAGATCACGAAGACAAATCTGCGAATGTCGCAATAAGAAAATAATTTCTGTTCAGCGCCATCTGTTTGCTAATACATACTTTAAAAATAATATTTAATGTACCTACTATTTATTTAATATACACTGAGACGGAGAGCAACAATAATTCATATATGTACATACATATGTCATTAATAAATTAAAATCATGAATATAGTTCACCAATGAATGGTCGTGAAAGTGTATCCAAATTCAAGGGTTTCATTAAGCAAATTATAGTGATTAGATTTGGAGGAAAAAGGTCTCGGTAACTAAGGTCGTGGGTTCGAATCCAACGTATATCCATAAACTAAATAAACAAATTGATATTTGTTGATGCAAAGTAACAGTATCTCAGCCCCTTAACGGAGAGCTGTTTACTGCCCTATGTTCCACAGAGACAATAGTAGCAGTGATCAAAGGATTGTACTAAATCCTTATAGACTACAAACCTCGAAAAAGTTTTCATTGCACTATATATCTCAGTTTTCCAGAAAAACTAAGAAAAACACAGAAACACAGAAAAAGTATTCGAAGCGTTACCTCAAGTCTGGGCTACTAAAAGTGGGCTAATCCTTGAATTAACTTTGTAGGTCCACTTTAACTGTATCCCAAAATTTAGTCATGTTCGCCGCCGAAAAACAAATATGCACCGCCTACCTACAATTTAAGTTGATTATGGTCATCCTAAGAAGCTGACAGAGACGAACATCTTAAGAGTTAGAATTACCTACTCAAACAATAGCAAAAATTGAACCAAAAAAGTTTCAAATAAGTTCACGCAATTAGGGTGTTTGCGATCCCTTCAGAACTAGACAAAAATGTTCAGTCTGTAAGGGTAAAAAGTGCAATAAAACCATTTTCCCAATCTATTCAGCGCATATTTTCCTTGAACTGTTTAAAGGGCATTTCTTCGTTTTATGAAGGGTAAAAATATGGTGAAAATTTGCCTGAAAAAAGGATAAGCCGCCAGAGAGTTAGTTAACGGGATTTGTTCACACTTTTTGTAGCAAAACGAAAGATAACTATAAAATAATTTCTGGAGGACTAAAAGTATTACCCGAATTAAACTGGTCACGGTGAATTATCTTATAATCCACTGGAATCCAGGAGAGTTTCACGACAAAAATTATACGTTAATAATATAAGAAAGGAATCGTGATATGCCATAAGATATCGAAAAAATCTGCCAATAGTCTGGGCGCAACTTTATTATTTTTTGGGTAGAAGTCCGGAACGCGTTTAATGCTGAGAAGCGATGTAGGTTACTATACGACTGACAACCTAAAAAATAACGTTTCAAATCTTGGTTATTCTTTAGGTTTTCAGTTGCAAAAAATGTTGAGGGTGTGGGTGTAGGAAGAGATGGTGGGCGGGAGTGCAAATGAAAAAATTCTGATTTTAATTTCTCGAAAGCCGCAAAGGATAGAAAGCTAAAAATTTGAAAACTCTATAGAGCTACTATAGAGACATCCCAGAAAAATAAATTTTTGATGGTGGTAGGAAGGTATGGGGGGAGGGTGGTTTTTTATATCTAAGAAACGGCTTAAGCTAGAAAGTTGAAACTTAGTACCTATATGTAGATGTGCTACTAGAGTAATTGAAACTGAAAAAAAATCGGCTAACAGTCTGGGCGCGACTTTATTATTTTATGGGTTGAAGTCCGAAACGTGTTTAATGCTGAGATGCGGTGTAGATTACTATGCGACTGATAACCTAAGGAATAACCAGGAGGCTATTTGGAACGTAATTTTTTAGGTTGTCAGTCTTATAGTAACCTACACCGCATCTCAGCATTTAACACGTTTCGGACTTCAACCCATAAAATAATAAAGTCGCGCCCAGACTGTTGGCCGATTTTTTATTATTTATTTATTTACTTATCAAATGTAACTACTCGTAACTTATACAACAAGGTCGCCAAAAATTCTCGGCCAGTTAACTCTTCAGTCAGTACGATCTCGAATCGGTTACCGTATGACTACATAGTTATTAGCTACTGAACTAAACTGCCGGCCGACCAAAAGTCGCTAGTCGGGTACTCACACGAATATAAGATAAGCCATACTACTCCGATAACTTAAAAGTAGATGCCTATGAAACTTTATGTTAAGATTTGGTCTAAACAGAGCCTAATCTAAGGCTCTTCAATTTAACGCTAATCATTCAAGCCGATCCATACAAGATAACTAACGAGAAGAGCTACTTAAGGATGCAAAGAACGTAATCCTGTTACGTTGAAAATTTTCGTGTCAACTACGGATTAAAACCATATCTCAATCCGCAGACAATGGCTTAAAGAAATCATCTCCGAAATGAAAATGTCACGCTCATCAGGACTACTGGTATGTCCTGTCGTTGTCTCGGCAAGGGTCTGTTCTGCATATCTTTTTTTATTAACGATGTGATAATGTACACCTGTCGACAAGTTCCAATTTTCATCGATCCTTGGGAAGGTTCTTAGTTTAGATAGACAGACAGACAGACATTAGAGCGATATTCTAGGCTGGGAAGCGAAGTTCTGTCGCCGTTAAATCTCGGAAACCTTTACCCAAAAAGGGATAAATTCTGCACATTTACTTCGATTTGGTTATACTTTGGGTCCTGATGGACAACAATGAAAATGAATCAGACCGACAAACGACTGATCTTCATTTTCATAGCGTTCTCCAATCGGCACCGTAGGTCCTGTATTTTTCAATCCTGACTATTTGCATTGTTGGTGGACACTCGTCGAGCATGCGACCACCACAAAACATCTGCCTCCGGGACTTTGCCACGGGTCCCGATAGGCCTCACTTTGTCTCTGATTTCCCATTCACGCAAACAAAATCGATCCTCAATTCAGGATGTAGCAGCGGGGTCAGTGATTTTTTCTGGTTAAAAGTTGGAATCGAACATTTCATTTTATTTTGGGCATTCGGAAAACGGAGTGTTTCTTGTGTCCAGTAAAAAATCGTTCGATCCTTGTCCGAGCAGTTGCTGCTTCCATACCCTCGACCGGTGAGGGAGGTTTTTTTCCCTCGAATCGTCGACGCATTAACATCGAGGAGGCCATTGGTAACTGCATCCTTAATTGTGGACACTTTTGATTTTGTTCGTCCGTCCAGGATTTTCTTTCACTGTTTTTCACGGACCGAAGAAATAGATGGTGAATTATTGACTTTATCCCTTATATTCGGATTGTGAATTTGTACAAGATGAGTTATATATGGGATATAAAAACCAAGCATTTCTGCATTTCTCTTCGTATTGCAGTTTATTAGCCATTTTTCATACCTGAGTACTGAACTCTTTTAAATCGAATTAGCGTTGTATATAACAACATATTGCTTCTAGTGCACAAACAGCATTCTTTTTAAGGCATTTCTTAAATTTATTATTTTTAGGTCATTACTTAGCAAATATTTTTATTCGAAAATAATTGAAAAGTACATTCACCAGCGACTTAAAACTGTCTCTAGCTGTACGTAATGCATATCTACTTATGAATATTTATTACGATTAAAAAATGATTTATGTAATCTTCACAAAAGTGAATGTTTATAAGTCGCTATATACGCGTTCACTTTGCTGAACGTTAAGCCAATCATTTCTATATCAAATTAATGATTCTTAAATTAATGCATATTAAATACAGCCAAAGAATCGGTTTTAAATCTCAGATGAATTTGAATTCGATGAATTATTAGTGAATATTTTCGAATAGAAAACATATCACAGTCACGAATCACTACAGTCAATCAATCGTAGGATTCTCTAGATAAAAAAAATAAAGAAATTGAATATCTCCTTATGTCACGGTTTCTTGAACTTTAGGTGAACCCGTACTATACAACAACATTCGATTTTTCTTCGCCTTTGGTGAATATTCTCCAAATTCTTTGCTGGGTAGTGATTCGAACCAACCATCTCTGTGTTTCTAGGCGTAAGTCGGCCTGTGACTTTGTTGATGGAAACAACTATCAGACTTTAAAATCAAACTGCTATTTATTTCACAAAACAAAAAAAAAACAATTGGTCACAAATCGAATAAAAATTTATCAGATCCTGGCATGGATCTCTAAAACCGCTTTCTATTCATAAGCATCTGTTCGAAGGAAGCAATAAGAACTTCATAAAGAATATTCAAACTACCGGCCCAGTTCCTCATCTATTATCCTGTCATTGGACAAAAGCGGAAATTCAAAATCTAGTACCTACAAAATCTTAGTGCCGTAAAATATACTCGAGTTGGAGAATAATGGCGAGGCTAAGATGTTGACGGTAGCGCATATTCACCCGCAAAAAGGTATCAACGAACCTCGGATTGGGTGTGTTAGAAGGGAACTTAGGGTCAGCTTACCAAACCTTAAACCGAGTTCATTTTTTGTTGATCTGGACTTTGAAAGTATTTTTTTTATATTATTATTATCAAAGGACATATCCATTCAGCTACTTCTGATGACCTAAAAGAGGGCATCGCGTTTGACTGCATCGGGCACCAAACGGCCGGACTATGTCAAGAGTTGGTCCTGTATGAGCAGTTATAGTTGTATAGCTAATATGACCCGAAAGATATATCGATGTGCATGTGGATAAAAAGTCTGTAAAAACGATGAAAAGCGTGACAACCTCGAATTATTGTTGGACTTTTTTTTCATTGATCTTGAACGGCAGATGATCAGTGGTCAATATAATTTTCAATAATTGTTTGGCGGATTTTATTAAATGTCCATCGTTTTAACCATAAGGAAGTTAAGAATAATTTGCATTATACGCTAGTGAGAAGTGAAAGGTGCAATACTTTCATTATCTTCTGAACCAAAGTAGAGCCGATAAATCAACAAGGACATTAATCCTTAAACTTGATTGATGCAACGAACTTACTTTTAGGTCCGTATTATTCACTTCGGGTTATTTATAACCTCTTGTTAATTCCAGTTTTCCCAGAGATTTGGTATTATTCACCTCCGGTTATCGTTTTTAACCGGTGTTTCGCTTGTTTACAAGTTGTTTACCAGTGATTAAAGTTGCCCAGGGAAAAATTTAACCAGTGGAACAGTTCCGGTTTTCTACGATACCCAGGGATTTAACCGGCGATTTGACAAATTTTGTATTTTTCACATTTGAAGGCAAGATCTCATTTGTGGGATAATTGGATTGATTCTGACGAAGAAGAGGACTGGAGCGTCGCCAACAAAAAATGGCACAACGAATCGACATCGACATATGGGACGACAAGGACTGTTTCTGCCGATTCCGATTTGCAAAGCCAACTGAATTTTTTCCTTTTCACCTAGGGGGTGTATCAGGCCAAACTCTCGTATGAATTCTAAGATCATATCTAATACAGTTTTTGAGATATAAGATGTGATTTTTTATAAAAATTCTTATTCCTTCCATGATCCATCGCCTCCCTAAAATAAATTAAATAACTCCTATTGTCCATCTTTAAAAATAAGCCAAATTTCATTTTTCTGGTGTAATTAGTTCGTGAAACATCGCAATGCAATGCCTAGCATAAGCTGTTCCTGAAATATAAAAAAAAAAAGTTTCAAAGTTTTTTGTCTAAAACACCAAAAACCCTCTCCCCCTCCACCAAGTCATCACTTGAAGGGGTCCACTTAATCTACCCTACAAATAAATTTAAATTGAATAGCTCCAAGGGAAGATGCAAGCCTTCAATCGACTGTACGCACTGTAAAATCCAATTACCCGGTAGCACGCACTCAGAAAACTATCGAAATCGAATGGAATGGTTCTCGTTGATCGTGCAAACTGTGCATCACACATACACACACCGATTGTACTACTCACAGATCCACACCCGTGATAAAATCGCAGGAAATAATTCTCACTTTTCCTGAAAATACAAATTTAACCTTTTAAATCGCAAACCTGAGGTGAATAATACAATTTTATGCCCAGAGAAATTAACCAGTGATTAAAGTTAATGTCCCGGATAAGTTAACTGCTGGTTAAGGCGAAAATAACCCGAGGTGAATAATACGGCCCTTAGTGAATTAAAGAAAGTTTTGTGTAATTTAAAGCCCCTGTCTGAATTGCGCTTTCTGCACTTTTAACGCTCTCCCAATCGGTCCGAATCGCGCTCCCAACGCTTAAGGCCGTGACACAATAAAAGCAGAAAGCAGCGGCAGAAGCAGAATTTGTTTAGAAAGCACAGGATTATATGGCGCCTATTTAAATGAAAGCAGCGGCAGAAGCAGAGACGAAAACAGTGCTGCTTTTTCGTTCTAAATTCTAAAATTCTGTTTCTGCTTCAGTACTGCCAACGTAAATCCCTTAAGAATTGGGAATGCTGTCAGCAATGAAAATGTTAAATGTGTCAAAATTGTTTCCATATACATATTTAATGATCATTTTAAGCGAAAAGCTCAGAAAAATCAACGGAAACAAAATATTGTCGTCCGCTCAAACAAGAGACTAAATTACATGTGATTGTTGACAGCTAGCATGGACACATTTTTCCCTGCTCCTACTTTCGGTAGCAGTGAGCATGGACACATTCTTCTCTGCTTCTGCTTTTATTTAAATTCATTAAGGGCCATTGACGATCGTAATCGTCAGTTAAAGTTTAACTGAAACTTTAACCGGAAGTTTTGTATAAAAATCTGTCAGTTAAAGTTCCAGTTAGAACGTAACTGAACATCGTAGGAACGGCTTTAAGCAGAGCAAAAAGCAGCACTGTCGACGCTGCTGTCGCTGCCGCTGCCTTCTGCAAGGCAAGTTGATAGGTGTTTAAGGACAGATCCTGTATTAAAACATACTTCGACGTGAAATTTGATCTTATGTTGTTATTCAAGCAGTTATAGAGATCAACACAATAATTGTCAATTGCAGACAGCGAATATTTGCAGCAATACATGAGGACAAGGAATGAGCAATCAACGGTTAAAACTAAAATACACGCAGATAAGTTTTTCAAAACTGATTTCGTTCATTATTTTATTTTAACTGTTGTGTTGTCAAGTCAATTATGGTTTGCTTATGCGTTTTCAGAACTTAAGTACATTTTTCGTTCAATTTTAACAATAATTCAAGTGATTATTGTTAGGTCTTTAGTTTTATGCTCCACCTACATCTAGAACATGTATCACAGTTGCACTGAATTTTTAAAAGGATTCCTCAAAAATGAGCCAAACTAGTCTTCAATTTGTAATTTGTTAGCACTTACGGCCGTCATTATGACCATTGAAAATTGAAAGGCCATAGCTAATGGCAAAACTTTATGATTTATAGTTGATATCCCTTCGAAGCTGAAATAATTTGTTAGGATTTTGCTTTATCATTAAAATTCTAGCTCACTTTATAACGAATACTTAACAAGAGCCCGGACCACGGCTAAATGGAGGTCGACTCAAAACATATCACCCTCATATGTGACACAAAAAAAATACCCAATACAATCTTCACAGCCGCCTTTGCCTATTAAAAGATTCTCAACAAAACCGGCGACCACGAGCCAAATCAATTGAAAATTTAAAACTCATGCCACACCATCACGACCATTACTTTTCGACCGCGTGCGCTTACATACCTCATACCTCCTCCTCCTCGCGTATAGAAAAACAAATTTTGGACCGCATCTTGAGGTTTTTTCCAGTGATTTGAAAAGAGGAAAAATCAGGAAAGAAAGGTGAGGAGGTTGCATTCAAAGTGTCGCTAGGGAATAAAACAGGATCAGCAGTGGGACAAAATCAAGGAAAAAACATTGATGCTGAAATGAATATCATCCACATCCACCCGATGCATATGCTTCCTGAGTATTTCAAATATGTCCTTTTCTGGAGGGTTCGGCGTATTTATAGCATAAAAATACTTGCGGTACAGCGAAATAAGCGAGGGTGTGCAGGGTGAAGTTCTGGTCGATGAAGCGGTAAGTGTGCATTTCACAAAATCTATTTATCCAGGGATGGAAAAAAATCTATGTCTTCTGAAAACCAACGACTATCGTCGCACTTTTCCTTTTTCTAAATATTCCACGGCGCGCGTTTCAGCTGAAGCATCGCAAAACGTATTAAACACCCCTTACAAAAACATTTTGCTGTTGTTCCCACAAAGAAACATAAACTAACTCTTGTGTACAAGTACCGAACTTCATCAACCCTTCCTCATTGGTTTAAATTGCGCTAAATAGGTATCCATTTAAAAAAATCAATTCCAATATATCGACCCTATTCGACCCTATCAATAACACGACGACAAAAACCGCCCTTAAATTACTTATTCCATCACTCGAACCCCTGACTTATCGCGCTCGACACATATAAAAAAACGCCCTTCATTGCGCGGTTCAATAAAAAATTGATTCCAAAATTTCACGATCCCTTAATTGATGGTACGCGAAGGGAAAAAAAACGTACGTATAACCTGATTAACCCCACTTGATCCCGCCCGGAAACTTGTTGCTTGCTTGCTATAAAAAACTTATTCCCAGCACTTGAATTGAGAAAAAAACCAACCCTCCGTGGATTTTGACGGTTTTTTTAGTGGAACTGTTGCGCAACCTTTCAAATTTTGTCTAAAAAAAACTGAAAACATTGGGGTGAATTTGTTACGATCAGAGATCGATGAGGGGATGTTTTTTTCTTTTTGATTGTGCAAAAAACCGAGTTTTGCTGCTTGTTAGCAAGTTTATCAGAGTGCAAATGAGCTAATCTTGGACCGCAAAATATGGTATCGTTTTTTACCCGACCTTTTGTCAGTCGAGCGATAAGGGTCAAACTGAGGATTCGATTTCAGGGTAAGACAGGTAAAAAAATGATCTCGACTTATGGGGTTTCCTTTTTTGAAAAGACGACTTAAGAAGGAAAGATGCCTCGTGGAAAAACAGGTGACAACGAATTTTTAGTGCGGATTTTTCTGTTAGTTGAGATTTTTTTCTCGAATTTTTTCAACACGATATTGAAAGTAGGTATCTGCACGATTCGGTTACAGGATGTGGTCGTATCCTATTTTGACTGGTTCTCCCAACGATTGCCGAGCGAAGTATTTCGAGTATTGTTCCCTTTTCCAATTTTTTGGGTTCAATTTTTTTGAACACATCGAATTCAGTTTTGCAATATCAATTACATTTTGACAATTCCGTTGAACAGTATCAACCATCTTTGCTTTGTTTCTAATAATTTCTCTTCACTGGAACGAAGTTGTGTTCCATCATTAATGGGAATGTTTACTCTTACTAATAAAGCCATAATACATGGAAAAAAATTTAATTTTGTTCATTTTATTGCATTTTTAAAAAGAAACTTGTATTTGGCCCACCCTGTACTAAGAAATCGAAATATACGAATACAATAGCGTAGGTAGGTATTTCATAAAAAATTCGATATATTCAAAAACCAAATAATTTATTTATTCTAGGATTTCATAACATCAAAAAATATTTGATGCAAATGTCGTTATGTTTAAAACCAATTTTTACTTTAATTTGTTAAATTGAAAACATCTTCTAAAATTCAAAGATATTCTCAAAAAAAGTTGGTTACATTCAAAAATTTTTCATGAGAATCTTGTTGTTTTCAAAAACAATTTCCAATTTATTTTGCTAAATTGAAAAAATCTTGTAAAGCTCTAGTCAGATCGAAAGAACAATGATTGTAGAATTCAAAAATTTCTTTTTATTTTCAAAAGTCAGTGGAGATTTGCTTCGTTCATTTTAGAAGATTCTTTTATATTGTTTGTATTGTTAAAAAATATTTGAAAAAAAAATTGGCAACTAAAAGTGTGAGGATAGGAAGGAATTTCTTTTCTGGAGGGGGCCAGAATTATTTTTCTGGGAGAGTCCACGGCGGGGTCTGGGGGGGTCCCAGCCCCTCCTGGCCCCCGCAACGGCGCGCCTATGGAAAGCAGGAGCGTACGCTGGGTACGCCGTACCTGCTTCGCCATGGACTTGGAAGAATTCGGTAACGTGAAGCTAGACAAGCTGTTGCAGTTCCACAGACTGGCAGGCTGGTTCACCGTAGTAATAGCGATTACTACCCTATGTCCGAGAATAAATAATCTTTTAATAAAGATAGTATATCAACCTAATAATTAATAAAATCCTGCCAATGGTCATGGCAAAACTTTATTATTTTTCGGGTCAAAGTTCGGGAGCGGTCAAAGTCGGAGTATATCATGAGTTGTTTCGAGATTATTAGATTTCTTGGAAAATTAATTTTGTTCTTAATATAAAAATATTTAAAATAGAGATTTTTAGCCGATTAAACATTGAAAAAGTTCGTGTAGACTATTCGAATTTCGGTATATTATGTACACTAAAACCCCATAGAAGTAAAAACGAATTTGTTGCCTTATCAGACTTAGAGATATGACGAATTGCTAAAACGTATACAAACCTATAACTTCCACTTGGGGTTTGAATTTCGAAAAATTGAGAAATGGGTTTGTAGGCGATTATATAAAAAGTCTGTGGAAGTGAAAAGCGGTCTAATATCTCATGCAACCTAAGAAATATGTCGAAGCTTTGAAAAGTATACAACCCCCTTACACCCCTTAGGATTGAATATCTAAAAATACTGAAATTGACTTTTTGGCGATTATATAGGAAACCTTAGGAAGTAAAAATGAATTCGATCTATCATCAGATCTAAGCAATATGTAAAAATCTGTGAAAACATATGTAACCTCCTTACACCCACTTGGGGGTTGATTATCCAAAAATCCTGAAAGGAGCCAATAAATAAATATGAAGACAGCACGAGAAAGTAAAAACCAATTCAATTTCTTGTTACTTCTAAAAGATATGACGAAATTCGTGAAAACATGTTTAACCCTTTTATACCTTCTTAGGGGCTGAAAAAGGACAAAACTTAAAAACAAGTTTTAGGCGATTATTACGCAAGCCCATGAAAGTGAAAAGATATTCGATATCGATCAGACCTGGATACGGCAGAATTCGTGAGAAAGTATACAACCCCTTTACACCCTCTTGGGGGTTGAATTTCAAAAAATCTAAAAACGCCGTAGAATAAAAATGAATTCAATATTTGGAAAGACCTACTAGATATGACAAAAATTTTTCTTTTCATCCTCACCCACCCTCACCCTCTACACCCCCACCAACAAACTTTTTTTCCCTGATAGGGGTCTATTAGGCCTACTTCTGGTAAAAATTCTAAGCATCTATCTTATACTGTTCGTAATTTTTTTGAAAAATTCTTATCCCCTCCACTTGCATGTTCCACCTCCCTCTTAAAAAATTTGACTTTCATCAAACTTTATTCGTCAACCTTTATACAGAAACCAAATTTTATTTTTCTAGTGCAATTGGTTCTTTGCTAAAAAGTTGAAATGTATATGTAAAACGAGAAAAGTAATACTGATCAAAAAAAAATTTAAATATCCATTGGCGTTCGGAGGGGGGGCAAAAAACATTATCTGTAAAAATGGAATGCATATATTTTCATGACTTTCGTCATATCTATTAGGTCTTTCCAAATATTGAATTAATTTTTGCTGTACGGATTCTTCATATAAATACATAGAAAGTGTTTTCAGGATTTTATTAAATTCGACCCCCAAGGTGGTGCAAAGGGGATGTATACATTTTCACGAATTCAGCCGTATCCCTCAGGTCTGATTAGATATCGAAAAACTTTTCACTTCCACGGGCTTGTTTAATAATCACCTAAAACTTATTTTCAAGTTTTTTTCCTTTTTCAACCCCTAAGAGTGTAAGAACGGGTTAAGCACGTTTTCATGAATTCCGTCATATCTCTTAGGAGTGATAAGACATCGGATTGGTTTTCACTTCCTCGGGCTTTCTTTATATATATCTAAAAACTCATTTCAGGATTTTTGGATATTCAACCCCAGAGTGGGTACAAGAGGGTTGCATATGTTTTCATAAATTCTTACATACTTCTTAGTTCGAATGGGATATCGAATTCATTTTTAATTCCTAAGGCTTCCTACATAATCGTCAAAAAGTTGATTTCAGGATGTTTGTTATTCAACTCCAACAGGACGTAAGGCT
Organism: Beris morrisii; assembly: GCA_951812415.1. Taxonomy (NCBI): domain Eukaryota; kingdom Metazoa; phylum Arthropoda; class Insecta; order Diptera; family Stratiomyidae; genus Beris; species Beris morrisii. Next base: position 143,170,479 of record OX638312.1, on the reverse strand, counting down.
TTCGACATATTTCTTAGGTTTGATGAGATATTAGATTGGTTTGCACTTCCACAGACTTTTTATATAATCGCCTCCTTATCACGTAACAACTGATATTATACTACGACTTTGACTGATTCCCGGAGTATGACCCAATGCAACGGCGTAAATATTCTAGCGCGACCCCATTTTAACCGCTTCCCGAACTTTTTTTTAGGTTTTCAGTCACATAGTAACCTATACCGCGTCTCAGAATTAAACTCGTTCCGAACTTCTGCCGAAAAAATAATAAAGTTGCGCCCAGACTGTTGGCAGATTTTTTACTATGCTTTCATTCGCATACTTAGCTGCACTGCAACTAAACTTTAAATGCGTCCCGGTGTTCAACCAAAAAAATTATAAGGTTACGCCCAGACTTTTAAAAGATTTTATTTATTATTATTGAAATGAAATCTATAGAGTTTTATTAGTACATTTTGTTGTTTAATTTTATAGCATGGATGATGTAAGTACATACTCGTAATTTCGCCAGGCTAAGTTCGATAAGGGTAAAATTCGACACCAATTTCTACGACCGCTGGAAAATGTTTTAATTATTTTGCAGTACAATTTAGCTATGTTGGTTCTGGAAATGTTTTATTTCAAAAAGTCGCAGAAAGGGGAATAGAAATGAGAAAAATCAACAAAAGTTAATATAATAAAAAATAATTAGGTATAACTGATAACAACCTAAACGATGTATCTACGTACAACAAGTTGAAATAAGACCTTTTAAATAAAACAGTGAATCATTCTGCCGAAAGCGACGGAATAATTTTAAATTTAATGAAAAATACATTCGAATAGCTCAGAGGTCCACTTTAACTCTCTTTAATTTACCTGTACCCACCCGTTTCCTGCCACCACCAGTACATTGCATTGAAAAACGATCACTTTATGAAGGGTGTTTTGTGGTAAAAAAATCCGAATGATCCTTTTATTCAACATAAAATTCGCAACATCATTTTCAGTGATTCTGACAATGGAAGAAAGCAGGTGGACCTCGAAGAATCAAAATCGGAGTACAGGTGATGAATTTTAAGCAATTTGGTGGTGATGTTACATTAAGTGTAATCCTTTCGTATAAAACCCTCTCAATAAGGGTCGATCCTTTTATTAAAAATAATTTTCCATTGCCCGCACCAACTGTCGCCACAATTACCATTCGAAGCAACATATTCACAAATCCAATAGCTTCAAAATACCCCGCGCCTTGCAAAACCTTTACGTCGAGTTAACTCAGATCCTTGTCCTGCACACACCATTAATTTTCGAGAACAGCTGTTACCAAAAAGGGATACACATAAAATCGAGTAAAAATTCAGTGCGGGTAAAATAGCCAACAACTGCATATTTTCACTTTTTTCCCAAAAACATAAAATCGGTAAATCTTGCTTGCAAAACGTACTTTCACAGGCCACCAAAACAAGAAGCGGACCTACCATTTTTGGTCGATCCAAGCATCCTCGTCGTGTTGAGAAAACAACATTTTTGCCTTAAAATACAAGATGACCCCTCTGAAATAACTGCGAGATAATATAAAAAAAACCATTGCCTTGCCAACCCTCGCATATCCTTTTGACCATCCTTATGTGAACTTCTAGTGGGTGGGATCGCGCTTGATTAAACTCACCCTCGTCATTTCTGCTAAAAATGTCGGATGTAGCGAGCTGGCAGGGGTCGACGACGGTTAGGGCATATCAGTTCTGTTTTTGTTTTTCTAAATGAGCATTAGGTCCTGGAGCAATAAACGATAAAATAAATGAAAACAGATCCCGGCTGGAGGGATGTCGTTTAGGAAAATGGCGAAACGATACAAGCTGCGCACATTTTAAGGAATGGTCAGTTACATACGGGCTTCTACAAAAATATCTCTGACGATAAGTGTTGCAAATCAAACCATGGAATAGCGGTTCGACCCCTTAATTACATGTGCCCCGATATTTCTCAGATAGCGTATCTTACGCGGGTGCAGAAGATAAATGTGGTTGCGCATTTTCTAAAGCGCTTTGAACTTATCCACCTCGTTAAGATCTCTTTATTTCACCAAACAAACCCTCTGATTGATCTTTTTCACATCATCAACTCGTAAAAAAAATATCCCCGAAATTACGCTGTGCCGTAAAAAAGGACCTTTGACCACAAGAGCGCGTGTCGATCGCAGATTTTCAATTATCCACGCTTCCTCGATCTCAAGATCACTTAAGGTCTTAAGAGGGATCGTCGTTTGGCCCCGGGCACGCACATCCTAAAGAAGAAATCAACGAGGGTTTGAAGAATCGCTCGCATCCCGACAAGCTGCAGAACTTAAGATTTATCGTATACAACATCGGCCACTATTGGGTCCACCATGGGTCACAATGCAACGCATTCGGGCATAAGACGCAATTTTTCAAATTCTTCCAATTTTAGGTGCCTAGCAAGGGTCGTTCACGATGAGTTCTTATGTGCTCACTATAGGCATAAGATGATTCATGTCTGTTTGCGACCAGAAGTTCAAAATTTCTTCATCCTTATGGACTACACGAGTCTTAGAAAACTGTTTTGTCGTTTTCGGGTCAAAGATTCAAATCGGGCCATTAAAATACTTCCAGGCAGTTACTTCTTGTTTTTCCGGGATAGTCGGGGAATTCGGTCCATAAGTTTTGTCGCGTTATGCGGAAAACCGTTTCTATTTTTAAATCCGACTCTACCCTTGTTGACATTCATGTTCTCGAAGGGTGTGTAGTGTTTTTTTTTGTCGGGATTTTTTTTCCGGTCGTAATCATCGGTTATACTTTGGTTTTAGGTTGTGTCATTTGCATTTATTAACTGATAATTTGCTTCAACTAATATAAATGTGTCAGTTATTGCGGATGCACCGTGTAAGCAGAGCAATATCATTCTTTAATTATGCAGTGTACCGTATTTTTTGGAGGACACAGCAATGTAATTAGAACAACCCTTCGATTTTCAATAACCATGTGACATCTTGTGGTCTCAGTCTATGGGAATATGATACATGTCCTGGGTGACTCGAGTACACAGGTAACCTCTGATTCGGTAGACTAACGTGATAGAGTAATAGTCAATTCCTAGGTGGACTCCCATTTGAACATAGAGAATAGAAGGTGCTCATCCAGAATAAGCGATCCCTATGCTGTTATGAGACTGGCTAGTTTTGGCGCCGAAAAGTGGCCAGAAAATACGAATGAAGAGAGATATAGAGTTTAACATGCAATTTAGACATTGGTGTGCCAGAGACAGTCCGAATAGGCTAAATTTGCCAAACTGTAAACAAATCGCAACATAGCGCATTCGTGGAGTGTTTCGCAACATTCTGGCAGTGCAATCTAAGAAAAATCCATTGCGGACTGTATTTTTCAGCCGCTACAGATAATCTTTTTAATAGTTCGTCGTGTATAAACTTTTTAATTTATAGAAAGTATCATTTTATGTTATAAAACGCGCCAAAACCAATATTTTTAATTAAAAATCAGTTGGTTGAAACTTTAGTATACTCAAAGATTCTTTCATAAAAAATGTGACTACATTTTTCCTTTCAAGCGAAATTTCTTATAGGGGCATACCTTTTAATATTGTTGCAATTATGAATAAAAAAAATTGAAAATTCTGTTTTTGTTTTATATATTTTATATAAAATTGCAATTTATTAGAAAAATCAAATATCGTTTCTTGTTCCTAGACAACATAGTACATAAGTTTCATATATTTGCTATTAATAATAATTTTGTTTTACTTTAAATTCAATAATGATTAGATACAAATTAATTAATAATAAATATCCATTTAAGGAATAAATAAATATCCAACCACATTATTATATAAGTACTTACAAAATAGATTTTTTACTTTGGTTTTTTTTATTTAAATTAATCCTTTCGCAAGTTTTTATTTTAATTGGCAAGTGAAAGCAGCCTTAAATAAAAAAAAATAAGAAATAGATTTCCTGAGATTTTCCTATACAATTCGATCACATCCTATCCAAAAGAGACTAGAGGCTACTTCCAATCTGCAGAGCGATTCTGTTATGCTATTGGACTAGAGTTCGATATTCATCTGGGATTTTGATCGATGCTAAGGGTGAGTACTCGATTGAATCCCCAGTCAGGAACTTGTGTTTAGCCAGAATTTCATAGCAGAGCTCGAAAATGGTACAGTGAAATTTTATTACTGAGGCTGATTAAAAATTATACTAAAGATTCTACCGCAAGATCGAGACTCGACTTTATTTCGAGTCAATTCAGGACTACTCTACGCTTCTCAATTCACTGTTCTGAATCACGTTCTCGTAAGTAATGAATTTCTAAGTTGCTATTTATTTGTCTGAATCTTTCCCGAATTTGGGCACCCTGCACGTTCTAATAACTTGAATTTATGAATAGATTTTTACTTAATTCTAAAAACAAATTTACAATTCTTTTGGAAATAAATATTTGTCCTTAAGATTACGGGGGTGTTAATAATATTTTCGTATTTACTACGCGAATTTATGAGTGAGGAAACCGGGCAATATGGACGAAAAATGTGAGCCGGTCACCGCATTTCTCCCCACACATGTTACACTTGAATTCATCGTCGCAGCTGTGGTATCCCATGTGTATCGTGTGGAGGACAGCGTCCCGGAAGTAGATCCCGCAGTACTTGCACTCGTATGTATCCCTGGGACTTATTCTAGGTGTATCTTCGTTGGTCGACATAGTTGCTGTTCTTTCAGATGTTGTGATATTTGGTTTGGTATCCTCCTGATTATTTGCTGTTGCAAGACAATCTGGACTCCTTGTTTGTCTGTTTTCTTCAAAATCGCCAAGCGTCAATTTTGCATGGAGGACTGTTGGAGTTTCGTCGTCTGAATTGTTGATTGCGTCTAGTTTAAAGGCTCGTCCTTTTCGTCTGTGCGTCTTCGATGTCGAGATAAGCGGAGTGGCAGTCACACTTTGCTGGACAGGAACTCTAAGTGGATTACTTTGAGCACTACTACTGCTTTCCGGTAATGGAGTAGCTTTTACAGGTGACGCTTGTGAAAGATCCATGGCACTATGACTAATGGAATTGCAGTCGAAATCTTCAGTTTCCGAATCGTAATGGATTGTCTTGTCTTCGTTTTGATTATCGTTGTCCCAAGATTGTAATTCACCCCCCAGATTTGGGGAGAGTTGTGCGAGAACTGCTTGCTGCTGAGCGGCTAGCATCTGAAGGTTCAGATTTAAGTACGGGAAAAACGGCAGATTTCCGCTTTGCTGGAGCATGTTGGCTAAGGTATTGGGTAAAAGATTGGACATCATGCCCGAAGACGGATGGCTATTCATTACTGGCGGCACTCGGGGTTGCGTTACAGTTGTCGATTGGGTCGGTGGATTTGTATTTCTTAATTCTTGCCTAGTTGATTTTGAACTGGATCTACCCTCTCTACCACTGCTGGACTTCATTTTGGGACCACGTCTTGTTCCGTACACGTCTATAATAACCATTGGATTTGGCGTTCCGTCTTCGTTTAGGACTACACCTGGTTGATGCGTGTATTTCCTTAAGTGAAGTTTAAAAGAGTGACAATATTTGGTGGCATAATCACAATTTGCACAGCGGTACTGGTAGACGGTTGAGTGTGATTTCAGGTGGGAATTGAGCATGGATTTGTTCACACAACTGTATGAGCACTTATCACATTTAAATGGCTTCGAGTTCTTATGCTTCCGGATATGATATTCAAGATGATGCTTCAGTTCCGTTACGAACGGGCAGAAATGGCATTCGAGCAGCTTTTCAGGCTTGATGTGATCTCGGGCGTGTTTCCAGAAGTCGGCTTTTATCTTGGTAACATATTCGCATTGCTTGCATTTAAATTCTTTGGGTTTGCCGTGCGAGTTATATTTGGGCTTGTCGTAGTCGTTGTTGTCATTGTCGATTTCAAGAAAGCGCGTATCTTCACCCGAATCGTTCGAATTCGAACTTAATTCGTGGTCCTTTTCGGGTGTTCCTAAGAGCGATTTCGGTGACTTTGGTGGCGTAACATCCATGGGCGGAGTATGGCTAGGGGTTAGAGATTGCGATATGTCCGTTTGTTTGTGATTATGGCTAGTTGCTGTTGCTGAAGACACTGCTTCCTGCAAGCTATCCTGGCCGAAACTCAATTGGGGCATAACTGCATTCGGATATCCAGGCGGTGTAAGCGGATTGAATCCAAGCGGGTGGTGAATGTTATTCAGACCATTGTAGATCTGGTTTTCGTAGAAGCTGTGACTATCGAGTCCCTCAGTGCGCGGTGTAGAAGATGGCGAATTGTAGGTATCCATCGGATTTGATTTTTGATGATGCTGATCCATAGTGTAGGATTGTGTTGAAGGTTCCCGCTTTATGGTGGGAAATACTCCACCATACCAGTTGTGTTCGTAGTTGGCTTGTTGCATTGATTCCCAGTTCTGCATATTGCTGCTCCTGAAAAAATCAAGAGAAAGAAGAATGAGTAATTTGCTGTGTTATTTTTTTAAGGATAAAAACAAGTAACAGTAATTTAATACTTATTCCAAATCAGCTAACATGCAAAATACAGAAAAATCGAAAAAATCAACTTTCTATAAAAAAAAAGCCTCGTCCCCTCGATTTATTTACATTGAGAAATGTATCACATGATAAAAATGCTGGAGGGATGAACTTGAAATTGGAGGGTTCGTGCCACGGTAGGCAATGCGCTTATGTACTTATTACAATCGAGTCGAGAGACTTATATACGCGTGACATGGTTCCTCTTGCCGAGGGGAATATATCGTATTCGAAAATGGTCGTCGTTTTCAGATTCAAGGGGGACTTCAATGGCACGCGCACAACTTGTGCCCAAATAGAGGACTATGTTACGGTTTTTTTCTCTCACTTTTTTTTAGCACCGACAAAATGAAGAAATAGGGAGAATATAGCCCTGTAAAAAGAGGGTGTTGTTTTTTAGGTTTTCATAAAATGCGTTGATTGGATGAAAATTTCAGAATGCTTGAAAAACAAAATGGCGATATTTTTTTACACATTTTGATAGATAAAGATGCTATCTAATTGTAGTCTAATTTTTTTGGTGTTAGTTAAAAAAAAAACATCAAATCAATAGTGGATTTGAGGACACAGGACCTTGAAGAAGAAACCAATTATGCACTTTAACCCCTCTAAAAAACGTATGGAAAATTGTAGAAAAAAATCGATTCGAAATGTTACCCGAGATTTATTTAGATCATATGTACGTATATATACTTTGAATGAGCAGGATACGTAGAGTATTTACAATGATTCTACGTATAATATTTTAGGAGCTTCTACGTTCTTTCTAAGTAAAAAATTGTGTAACTTCTACGAGGTTTCATTGTATTGTAGTGTTTATTTGATGGAACATTATTTTTATTTCAGCCTCTTACATAGAAAAATGAAGGATTCAAAATTTGATTCTTGAAGTCCTGACGCATATAATACAGCTGTTAAATTTCGATTCCTTCTATTCAAAATGTAAGAAACAACAGAAAATAAATATGAGTGAATAATGCTCCTGAAGTCTGACTTAAAAACCTAACTCAAAATCTTCAAAGCATTATTTGGTAGAACCCTGAGACTGGAAATAAAAAAAGAGCTCGCATAAAAATCCGTAATGTGGTATGAATGCTTACCATTAGAATGGTTAAATTTAACTGAAAACACCTAATTCCAATACATAATGAGTCGCCACTAAAACTTCATTGTACTTGTCGCTCTTACGTATTCTGCGAAAGTTTTTTATTGCTTCTTGCAAATGTGTGGCTACGTATGGTGGTTTCCAATTTTATTATATGGTATATGTGTGTAGAAAATGTATTGAATTTTCCTCACATTTATACGGATACTTATTTCTATTTATCTCTACATATGGACTTAAATATTCGTTGAAAATGTGAAGAACTTTGATGACTTTTTGATGAACTTGCCTGCTGTGAGATAGAAAAATGGTTGAAACAAATTACACACAATGCTAATTGGCCCAGTAAAAAACAAAATAAAGATTTACCTTGTAAAAAAGGATAGCTTTTTATTTGGTAAATTTCTTCATTTATGGGGTTCTAGTGAAAATTGAGAGTTTGCGAACTCGAAAAGAATATGTTCGCTACGCCATAAAAACTGACGCCTAAAAGTGTATTTACCGGCTAACATGTTTCTTTCTAAAATTGGTAAGTAGCTCGTGCTTATAAAATGATTTAAATCAAATACTAAGAAAATTAATTTTCCGTTTTGTAGTTATTAATTCGTTGAAGAAAAGATCACTAGAAAGAGAATCGATATTACTAGGTATAGAATATAATTAAGTATCATTTGTGTAATTCGAAAAGGATTTCTACTTTTACTTTCTACTATTTCGATTACACTTTGAAAAGTCATAGCTCTTTGGCGAACACAGCTGTATACAAAATTAGTTCTTTTCCTTGGTGTGCTGAATAGCATTAGGGCAGGAATTCGAACTCATTTACGGTTTAAATGTGTATTTATCCCAAGCAATACATCGCACCTTTTGCAACGTTCCAACGTAAGAAGTCAGCTAAGTTAACTCCAAGTATATTGAAGCTATCAACATTCGATATTCTTACTCCTTCAAATGAGATAGATTGGATGTGTGAGTCTTTCTTCAGGATTAAAAGGCAGCGTCGCGTTTTCGATTCTTAAATGACTATTAAATTTTTTTTCAAAATATTCAGCGACTAAAAGCGCGTTTTGAAACGTAGTCATACACTAAGGACGTTAACTTTGTTTGTTCAGTAGATTTAGTTACGAACTCATAAAAAGGATACTCTAGCTTATCTCGATGGTTTATGATGCTCATACCGTTCGGTCATTTTAATGGCATATTATTGGTAAACGTAACTTCCAGGTACCTTGGGTTTTCAATATTTGAAGAAAAACATTAGAGAGGCGTAAATTCCCAAAGTAATAACTGGTCAGTTTATGACATGGTTAATAAGTCTCCTGGTTGACTTTTCTGAATTTTATTTTTTATTATATCGACTTAAAATTTCGTTAATCCCTTCGACTGTACGGAAAGGACTACAGTCCGTCTACAGACGGTAATTCGGCATATTTTTGAGCTGAAGGCCATTCTTTCTAATTTGTTATGATGTACCTATTCGCTATCGAATAAGCCGAATTATTTTATTTTTTTTAATTTATCTATAAATAACAAATACCTAGCATAGCAGCATGGCTATGCCTCAAGCTATTATTTTTATGCTAATGAAGGTCTATCGAATTTTTGTTATTGTTCTTTGTTTTTTGAAGCTCAACAAGTTTTGCCAATGGAATTTTTTACGAAATAAAAAAAAAATTCGGTTGCAATTATTCCAATGTGATACAAATTTATCAAAACTCTCAAAGGAGTGCATGTTTTATTTTTATTCCGTAAGCTCAAGGTTCCTTACCAGTCTCAATATTTGCCGACGTCAAACATTATTCTGTAAATCCCTGTTGTAATCGTGAAAAATGTTATTTGGAGGGCTCGAATGTGTCCAGTTTCGAGCAAAAACTTCAATTTTATACACTCGAATAAATTAAAAAAACACTAAACCCTTTTTTATTGCCGCATTTATCATCAATTCTAAAAATGACCACCGTCTCATTGTTGTAAAACTCAGAAGAACAACAACGATTTAATTAACGGTTCAATTACCAAATAATGTTGTATAGTACCTTTTTTTAATATTACACAGAAAACTTTGTTGCAATGTCTTTACATTTTTTATGTATGGCCAACTAGAAATCATTGTTTAGAATTTAACAATTTTAATAAGGTTGAATACGAAACTCATGTTGTTTGTGTAAATGTAAAAAAGAGATAATTAAAACTAGTCCAACAGGCAATGACAAACTCAAACTTTTAAATTCATTCTACAAAAATATAGACTCACCGAATAGTTGAAAATTGTTATTTTATTCCGAAAAGTAGTTTGTATTGTTGTTCTGCAGTTATGCACTTTACAAAGTCGTTTTTTACCGAATTTTCCTTAAATACCACTTTTCACGTCTAAAAATCAGTTGTAAACTGAAAATTATTACCGTTAAATGCAAAAACACTTAAAACAAGTCTATTCGATTACATGAATTTAATTTTTTCAAAAATTTTATTTTTTAAAGAACTTCATTTGAAAAAATTATTATTTAAAATCATTTTCAACAAATTCTCAGACGAGAATTTCACAAAAATTGTATTCTTTCGTCGCTGAACACCGAACACGACTGAAATTTTTTCGTCATCGAAAAACACTTTTTGGGTATTTTTCGAAAAAAAAAGCAAGTTGCCCTCTAGGCCGAGGTAGAAAAACACTCTATTTGGGTGGGGTAGTACTGATGGAATAGTGTGCACTATTTCCCCTACACGAATATGTGTAATTGTGTGAGGTAGTGCCAGCCGCATGTAAATTACACTCTATTCCTTTTTACTGAATGAAAATAACGAGTTCACACGACAGTGTCCGAAAGGGAAAACCAAAGGATTTTGTACGTAAATAAAGTGATGTGAGTGCCAGTTGGAATTCGAATAAGGCTTGTTGCTGTATGTGTGTAGATTGTGAGTCCTTTTTAAAACAGGAGTAAAGATTTGAGTGGGTTTTCTTTTGAGTTATGTAAAAGAAGTCCTTTAAATTGGCAACAGAAGGAAAGGAGATCTGAGTTTTTTATATGGTCGAGGCAGAGGTGATCCTTTTCGTATTTTCACTGGGTTTTTTATTACGTTACTAAGGGTAAAAAATTGCTATTTTTCGAAATGATGCATCACCGATAAGAGCATATTTTTTATAGTATCGATATTAATCAAGTTTACTATATTTCAGCCTTTTAACTTTGGTCCAAATAAGTAGAACTCTGTAGATTTGATTGCCTCTGTTCTCAGTTACGAACTGCATTTTTTTTCAATCAGTTTTGGTGAAACGGAACCTATAATTTGAAGTTCGTAAATGTGTGAAATCCGTTAGCATTTGATCGGCAAGCTTCTATACAAAAAGCCCAAAAAGACATAGTCGTATAGCTATTACACGATAACTTGGGAATTACAGAATTTTAAGTTAATAGCTCAAAGAATTTTCGAGCATGTATGTGAAGCGGTTGGCAAATTTTTCAAACCTATGTTAACCCATTTATTCAGTTTCGGCCAAGGTCGGAATTCATATTTGTCGAAGCTGCTTTGACAATTAGATCGCTGTCAAGCTCATAACCTCAAATCATTTTGTTTATCATGTATTATCGAGTCTCAATAAAAATTTCTGAATCTCTGAGCATGTATGTGAACTTAGCAAATTAAGTTCCAGCATATCACAAAAAATTGAATTCGTCTCGCGTGGACATGAGTTCTATAATTCCTGTCACTTTTTAGTTCCGAAAAATTACTATTAAAAAATAACTTTCCATAGCATATCATTTTCCACCAAATCAAAAATTAAAGCCAGTTTTCAACTCATCCACAATAGAACGATGTTCCTGATACTTTTCAGCGAAAGTTCTATTGATCTAAGCCCAAAAGAATACTTTAAGAATTAATAAACATATTGACAATAGAAAATGCAAGTTTTCCAGGTTCAATACTGTTATTGTTTATTTTTGCATGACGTTTCGGACTCGACTGAGTTCTTTATCAAACTTTAGGTTTGATAAAGGATTCAGTCGAGCCCGAAACGTCACGCAAAAATAAACAATAACAGTATTGAACCTGGAAAACTTGCATTTTCTATTGTCAAACTTTAGGTTTGATAAAGGACTCATTCGAGCCCGAAACGTCACGCAAAAATAAACAATAACAGTATTGAACCCGGAAAACTGTACTGTACATGTACTGTGAAAACATTCACCAAAAAATATTGACAATAACAAGGAGTTCTGTCAGGTGCACAATAGTTCTACTGCTCCTAATCCCTTTTAACTATGTTTTATCCATTAAACGTATAATTGGAAAAATGATATGCTAACTTCCAAACATATTTTTTCCACTTGACAGCATATCATGAAAAAACAACAGTTCTAAACACATGAAGCAAACTTCTACTGTTCATGATTCCTTTCGAACATAGTTCTGGTGGTTTTAGTCCGAAAAGAACAATTGAAAAAAAGCACCACGAATAAAAATAATACTAAATATTAGCAATAAACGGAAGTTCCAGCATGCATCTGGTGTTTTGTCATGATATTGTGGAGGTGCAGTTATCACGGTACACTACCCTAAATAAAGTCAGGAAATCCAATGTTAAAAAATTAACCTGTTATTTACAGAGTACTTGATGTAGCTGATTTACTGTGTGTAACTTCACACAGTATACTGTTTTTCAAAACATATCAAAAAATTACCTTGGGATATCAAGGGGATCGGGGACAAAAAAATCGAATTAAATTATTAGAGAACTAAACTAGCTTGAATTGAGAACCACTAATGTTCTTCGATGTTTTTGACCCCGATCCCCTTAAAATCCCAAGTTAATTTTTTGATATGTTTTGAAAAACAGTATAATATACAAAATATAAGAAAATAAAAAAATTAAAGATATGCATTTTGAGATATTCAAGGATAAAGGACAAAATCGATATCCTTGAAAAAAACTTTCAAGGATAATTTTTTATTCGTATTTTTTTTATATTGCGGCAATTCTTAAACAACAATCTGTAAAATAAGCCCTATTTTATTATCTTAGGATAAAAATTACTAGAGATATGAATTTTCAAAGTGGACTCAGAAACCATTTTTGCAAAATCTTTAACATACTATAACCAACAAAAAAAATGAGATAGAAACAAAAAAATTAAATCATATTGAATGTATGAATAAATATATTTTTTTTCCACAAATCTTCGAGTATACAAATTTTCAAAAGAATTGGCGATGGTAAGATCACACTTTTGCCGATTCTTGATGAAATTACCCTTTTTCTATAAAATAATTGAGAACCACTGATGTACTTCGGTTTTTTTGACCGCGATCCCCTTGAGATCCCAAGTTGATTTTTTGATTTGTTTTGAAAAACAGTATCTATAATATATAATACAAAATATAAAAAAATAAAAAAAAAATAAAGATACAGTTTTGGCGATTCTTGATGAAATTACCCTTTTTCTATAAAATAGTTGAGAACCACTGATGTTCTTCGACTTTTTTGACCCCGATCCTATTGAGATCCCAGGTTAATTTTTTAGTATGTTTTGTAAAACAGTGTAACCTACAAAATATAAAAAAATAAAAAAACGAATTTTGAGATATTCAAGAATAAAGGACAAAATCGTTATCCTTGAAAAAAAAATTCAAGGATAATTTTTATTCGTATTTTTTTTATATTGCGACAACCTCCCCCTTTAAAATAAGCCCTATTTTATTATTCTAGGATAAAAATTACCAGAGATATGAATTTCCAAAGAGGACACGGACACCATTTTTGCGAAAACTTTAACATACTATAACTAACAAAAAAATTAAGATAGAAACAAAAAATTGAATTTCAATTATTTTTTTCACTAGTTCTTCAAGTACAAAAATTTTCAAAAGAATCGGAGATGGTAAGGTCACAAATTTCGTCATTTTTGGCGATTCTTGATGGAATGACCTACCTGTAGAATATCAGGCCATTCGAAGATAATACGAAATATCTTATGAACATTCATGTTGTAAAAAAATACAGAGTAGACATATTGATTCGAATTTCTTATTCAAGTGAAATCACGCAACTCTTTCAAGAAGTCGCCATACATAAGTCTTTAAAACCCATAACTAGGGTTTATTATTTCACAATTGACAGATAACCCATAGTTAGGAATTAAAAAATGTTGCATAGTTTAACCAAAGAAAATAAGATAGAGTGGAAGCGGGCCGTATTCGAAAAGCAGCGTAATCTGTTTTCTCAGTCGACTACTATGCTCTAAAAACATTAAACTGTAAATGCAATAAAATCTTATACTCTTTGCAATAAACGTCAAATTGTTTATTCGGTGAACGGGCTGTTCCAACGAATAAGAAACGTATATTTTGAAAATTGTTTAAACCAAGAAAAAATAATTGGAGGTGAGGCTTTTCCAGATCTCAGCCTTGTAGTGCAGGGAAATGATTTGTGTTTTTTCAAATTAGTGATCTTTCATTGCGCAGTTCTGATTTCTCAATATGGTTCGTTGTGCTGTTAAAGGTTGTGGAAGTACCCCATTCTTTAATAAGGATGTATCACTTTTTACTTTTCCGAAAGAATTATCAAGGTGAGTATATTTATCGAAGCTAAAAATATGATTTATACTTTTAATTCTAGGCGTTCGAAATGGAAGTCATTCGCAGGCATAGATGACAATGCACCCAATCTTATATTTTCTATTGAGCTGTATTATTTTAGTTTCTTTAAATAAAATTACATTGAATACTTTATTTTTATTTATTTGTAGCTTATAATTTGAATTCTGTTCGGTTAAATTAATACCACATAGCCACATAGCCTCTCAATCTATTATCCGATATAAAATTTAGCGCTGATTCGAACCAAATCCAAATTTAGTAATCGACTGGGACTGTGGAGGTGCTGAATCTCGATTTTTTCTATGGAGCTTATATGGGCACTTCCCCTCTATCTCATACTCTTTGTGTATAGAACAAAAGATACCTTTTTAGAAATTACATTTCAGTGCGTTTATTCATATTGTGCAGATTTCTTCCAGATGTCAAGAAACTTTGGAAATGTTAAATATGTTGAGAATCAATATATCACCTGCTGAAGTTGAAGAATGGAACAACATTACTTGTGATCCAGATCTCGTAGAAGTAGGTATCTAGCCAAGAAAGTGACTGCGATAACGATAGTCTAGGTGAAAACATTTCACATTCGAATGCCGTTAAATTTGCGAACGGTTTATTGTTATGGGCTAAAAGAAATGACTTGGCATGCTCTAAGATCGTAGCAATTCAAAGTGTTCGTCAGAAAGCAGTTAAAATGCTTGTGAAGACACGTCACAAACAATTGCTTGTAACAGATCTTTTCAAATAAAATATAAGCTGCCAATTACTTTTCCAATTTATTACATTGAAATGTAAATTTTTTTTGTGCTGTTTTTGTTTTATTCTAAAGAATATTGTTAAGTTGGGTTAAACTTTTTTTTTTTAATTGTCGAGCTTCTACTGTATATGAATATCTACATACTCGAAGAAGCTAATTAATTTATGAATATACCTCCTGCTTAAGATCCTTGAAAATCTATACAATAAGTTTTCCTTCCATTTCTTCGAATTCTTTTTTACGCTATTCTTTAGCGTAGTAATAATCTTGCAAATCATTGTCACCTTTCACCACAAAACAAACAGCACTCAACCTTTAAGTGTACCGTATACCGTGTGTGCCTCTTTTTTTTCTTCGAGAATTTCAGTCGAGGATAATCTGTTTTGACCCGTAAGGATATCAGGGTTCATTTCTTCCTTTTCACGAAATTCGGTAATACGAATAGCGTGGATTGAACAGGATATTAAGAGAAAATTTGCATGGTCATGTTTTCATATAGGGTCGACTATCTTGGTTACCCAAATGATTTGATCTTAATATGCAATATGGGATGCGGTTTGAGGCTCATTGAGTTCGATGAAAGGTATTAACTAAATGGGTGTTTGCTGATTGCCAATTAAATTCATTTATGCCTTAAACTATCTTGTTTCTAGTTCTAAGTAAGCATGACAAATTAGCTACAAATCAATGGCGTAAAAAGAGATGTGCTGAGCGTTCAGACTCGGACGGTTGAGAAGCCCGCGGCCTGATATTGAAAAAGTGTTAAAGGTTGATGTCAGCACATGTGAGTAAAATATATTTGTATCCATGTTATAATATAAAAGCAATGAAATTGTTGATACATACTCGGAACTCAACTTTTATCAATCCAACAATATATTGATTGCTGATTGTAAATTGCTGGATCTTGTTTTTTCAACGTTAGAATCGTCTGCTGTACCATATATCAAACACCGTGTAATATTATACCACTTGATGCTCTATACCACCCGGCATTAGTTATAAAAGTTTTCTAAAGTGACAATATTGTTTTGAATTCAGATATTTCTTTTGTAACCTACAATTTCAAACATGCTAACTACGATTCTATTTGTCAGCAAATCTCATTAGTTAACTGGGATTCCATTCTAAACGGTTTAGATATTGATCAGTCTGTCGTTACTTTTTACGATATATTACATAAAATTATTGTGTTCTATGTACCTACCACTGTTGTTCATGGTTCTACTTATCCACAGTGGTTCAGTAGTGATTTGAAATAAATTTTGTTTGAAAAAAAAATGGCTCACTGCTTGTATAAATCTTCGGGACTTATTGATGACTATCTCGTGTTCTTTAATCTTAGAGCAGAGTGTAAAAAACTTAAGCTGCGATGTTACGATGATTTTATTATGAACTTTCAAAATCAAATTCCGTATAATATTAATATATTCTGGAATTATGTCAACTCACTAAGAAAGAATAATCTACTACCAACTGAGATGTTTCTAAATGATGTAGTTGCAAATGATACGAAGGGCATTGCAGAATTATTTGCCAAACATTTCTCAACCGTTTATGAGGCTCTTATTGTTTCCAACAGGAATACTCTCTTCGCTAGTGCCAATCAAAATATGCAGGTCAATGTGCCCACAATAGACTAATCCGAGGTACGGACTAGATTGCAAAATCTTGATATATCTAAGGAATCTGGTCCCGACAATATACCACCAATCTTTTTAAAAATGTGTTGCGAAGTTCTTGCATATCCAATTTATAAATTGTTCAATTCATCTATAAGCTCTGGTTCATTTCCTTGTGCCTGGAAATCCAGTTATCTAATTCCTGTTTTTAAATTAGGTAATAGAAATGATATAAAGAATTACAGACCGATTTGTCCAGTCGACAATTGATAGTTTTATAGCTGACAGTATCACACCACTTTGTAAATGTATACTATATCGTCGCATCAACATGTTTTTTTTTAGGTCTAGGTCTGCGCTTACAAATCTATCTGTCTATACTTCGTTTATCGCTTCCACCATAAGTGGCCATAATCAAAAACATTCCATTTACATAAACTTTTCTAAAGCTTTTGATAAGGTTAATCACTCGTTATTTTTAGTTAAGCTTAGTTTTATGGGCTTCTCGAATACGCTGCTTAATTGGATTACAGATTACCTAGTAAGTCGTTCATGCTCTGTGAAAATTAATCTGTGCTTTCAGAATCCTTCGTCGTTACCTCTGGTGTTCCTCAGGGTTCCCATCTGGGAACCACTACTATTCTTGCTATTCATAAATGATGTTTGTGAGGTATTTTGTGATGTGGAATTCCTTCTCATCGCGGATGACCTAAAAATTTATAAATGTATTAAATCTATGAATGACAATGTTACAAGATAATTTAGATAATTTATTAACTTGGTGTGATGATAATTTATTATATCTGAATGTATCGAAGTGCAACTATATAATCTTTTGTAAAACGAATTCTGTTATTATATATGATTACAATTTGAACGGTTCGTCTTTAGCTAATGTTAAGATTATTAAAGATCTTGGTGTTTGGTTTGATGACTCCTTCACGTTCAGGCATCAGTATGCTAGTATGTGTAACTCTGCTCGGCGCATGTTCGGTTTCCTATCACGAATCACGAATAATTTTTCCAATATTTTCACGCTCAAGTATCTTTATTGTAGCTTAGTCCGTTCTCAACTTGAATATCTTTCAAAAATCTGGAACCCATATTTTGAAGTACATGGTGGTCGGATTGAAGCAATCCAGCATACGTTTTTAAGACTCATAGCTTTTAAGCTTAATATTACTATTAAAAATTTAAGTTATGACGATCTGTTATCAACCCTACAACTTTCAACCTTGTCTAGCCGTAGAGAACAAGCTGAACTCATTTTACTTTTTAATATTTTTACTAACAACATTGACTGTCCGCAAATACTAAGCTTTTTAAATTTTCGGGTACCTAGTTTTAGAACTCGTTCGCAAGACATTATTGTTATTGAAGCCCATCGTACTGTATATGGGCTGAATGGACTTCCAGAACGATTAATGAGAGTTATTAACAAATTTAGCAACTCCATTGATTTATTCAACAATTACACTGCTTCCATTAAAGCGTTATTTCGCAACTAATGATTTAAGCATTTTATATATCATCTGTATTTATTTTATAAGGAATTTACCGTATAAGAATAAAGAATAAGAATAATAATATATATTTTTCATTCTATTATTTCTAACATTTCGAAATTAATACTGAAAATAGTAAATAGTAAGGCACTTGTGGTGGATAGTAAGGTCTTGTAAATTTGTACCGCTGTTACAAACAAAGACAAGCTTGTCCACAAGGAAGTCATGAGTTCAAGTATAGGTAATCTAAACTCTTATCTCTCTTAACTCATTCGGTTAAGTACCATCCTCATATTATTTTTATTTTTTTATTTTGATTATATTCCCAGACCCATACTCAATAAAATGAGTTAAAGAGAACAACCGTGTTCGAAAGTGATTGTCCTCTTGAAATCGCTAATTTAATTCCTCTACGGTTCCAGATCACCCGTGATACTCGTAACACTGCAAGTGTTCGTGAGTATGTTCTAAAAATTCCATTCGGTCTTATAAGTGAAGTACGATTCTTCCTTTATTAGTGATAATGTACGCTTGTGGAATAGTTTACCATTTTATGTTTCGCAAATTGGAATATAAATAGTTTGCATCAGCATTTAAAGAAAAAACTTCATTGTTACTTTTTATCTCCCATTCGAATATCCTTTTCTTATCACTCATTAGGTGATAGGAAATATTTGCCTGTCTAATGCTGGATTAAAATAAACAAAAATACAAAAATATATCTCCACTTTTAGCACTTTAAATAAATTATGAGATTCAACGTTCACACTTACATTAGCTGCCTATTGCAAAGTTTGCAGTACCGCGAAAACATGAGGCAGATAAAAGTAAGAGTTTTTTTAAGATTTATATACAGGGACGTCATTTGTGGGGGGGGGGGGCAGGGGGCAGGGGGGCAGGGGGGCATTTGCCCCCCCCCCTGTATAATGTATTTTTATAGATTATACATATATAACATATGTATATTTATATATAAAAATATATACAAACATAACATCTTGCACCCACCCCCCCCCCCCCCTAGAAAAAACTGAAATGACGTCCCTGTTTATATAGTATTACGAGGGCGGTTTGATAATGACGTGCAAAAATTAAGAAGGAGGGGACAGGTAAGGAATTCGTTATTTTTTTTGACCTGGACCATCCTTAAATAGATGACCTGCAAAGTTTAAGCCTGATACCTCGTTTAGTTTTCGAGAAACAGCCGTCTAAGCAAGTCGACTTATAAAATTTTTTAAAAATGTATAAAAATGAATTTCGTATGTTGATTAAACACAATTTTTTAAAAGGGAAAATAGCTAAAGTAACCAAAGAAAAATTGGAAAAGCATTATGGGAACTCTGCACTATCGATCCGAATGATTTACAAATGGTTCTCTGAATTCAAGTGTGGTCGTACGAGCACAGAAACCATACCAAGTCCAGGTCGTCCAAATGAGATCTCCACGCCAGAAATGATCGATAAAATCCATGATATCGTGATAGAAGATCGTCGAGTAAAAGTGCGTGAGATAGCTAACGTAGTAAGCATCTCATCTGAATGTGTTTGAACTATTTTGGACATGAGAAAGCTATCTGCAAGATGGGTGCCGCGTTTGCTCGCAATCGACCAAAAACGCAATCGTGTGACAACTTCACAGCACAGTTTGCAACTGTTTCAACGTAATCCGAATGAATTTCTTCGTCGATTCGTAACTGTTGGTGAAACATGGATCCACCACTACACTCCAGAAACCAAAGAACAGTCAAAACAATGGATGGAAGCCGGTTCAAGCGCACCGAAGAAGGCAAAAACCGTTACATCAGCTGGAAAGGTTATGGCGACAGTTTTTTGGGATTCCAACGGAATAATATTCACCGACTACTTGGGGAAAGAAAAACAATAACGGGAGCATATTATTCTGAGGTATTGGTTTGATTTGATGCTGAAATCAAGGAAAAAGGGCCTCATTTGGCGAAGAAAAAAGTGTTGTTTCATCACGACAACGATCCGGCTCACACGTCCGCTGTTGCAACGGCGAAACTGTTTGAATTATGGTACGAATTGCTCCCTCACCTACCGTATTCTCCAGATTTGGCACCCTGCGACTTTTTATTATTTCCAGACTTGAAGGAATGGCTTGCTGGAAAGAGATTTACCACGAATACTGACGTCATAAGTGAAACCAGCGCCTATTTTGAAGGGTTGGACAAATCATATTATTTGGAAGGGATCAAAAAATTGACTAAGTGTATCGAGCTAAAAGGAGACTACGTTGAAAAATAAAATAAATTTTTTCCCGAAAAAATTATGTTTTCCCGATTTTTGCACGTCATTATCAAACCGCCCTCGTAAGATGTTACCAACAGGTAACGTAATTAGAGAGACGGTACGCTGACACCATCCTCTTTCTTGGCAATCAGTTCAATTAAAATATAAAAACTAAAAACGCAGTACACAAAAAAAAGTGAAAACAATTGTTGATTTTTTGACAATTGCTGTACAAAATCACACGAAAACACTTCCTAATGACTTGTCTTCACCTACGCTCGAAAACATCATCGAGATTAGGGTATTAATAAATAGCTGGGGTAGGATTTGTTCGATGCTAGCTTACTATATGATCTCTATCCATAGACGCCATAGAGTCGCAACAAAACGTATTATCTTTATGGACTCAGGTTCAGAGATTTTCAAAAACTCGCCTCTTCCCTTTTACCTGAAATGAAATCCTGGATGCGTGACTGCGTGACCGAATGTGGTAAATTGGATTATTACTTCCAGAATCCAATCCAACAATTCCACCCAAAATATTATTCATTTACTTCAATTTAATTTTTGTCCAATCAGCAATCACGTAATTAGAGTAATGTTTATTTCTTATGCCCCACTTTCTAAAAAAGGTTGAGCATTCCGCAAAAAATACAAATTACATAGGTATCTAAGTCCCTTCTAATGCACAAACAGCGCTCTAAGCACCTAATATGTGTTTTGCTGCAACAATGCTAATTGCTATTAGATTATTTTTGACCGTATGTAAATTTTTTAACTGTTCGCATAATGAGAAACTTACTTACTTGGACGCCAAATGTAAGCTAAACTGTACTTAGAACTTAATTATTATTAGGGGCTTAGAACATTTCAGGTATTTGAGAGTGACTAAATACATATCGAAATATTTTGAGAATAATTTTAGGAAGTATTTTAATTATGAACGATAACTTTTCGAATGCCATGGCTGATTATTTAATCTACTTCTTCGGTTTCTAAAATGGAATAGAGCAAATAGAACAGCAATAATAACGTATTACCTCTTATTACTGAAATAGCTATTATATTGAGAATCTAAGACCTTAACCCAGGATGGAAGACTGTGGGGTAGTGAAGTGGGGACGTATTTTTTATATGGACAGAACAATAAACTTCTATAGTGGATGCACCAGAGGGCGGTGGTATTTTTAAGCAAAAAAAAACACCAAACATTATTTATTACAAGCCAACCGAAGTCTCTTTGTACTATATTTTATTAGTTTTAAGGGGGTCGTCTTATGAGACGGCCAGTTTTTTTCCGCTTTTTCGGGAATTTTTATTTTGCAGATTATGAAAGAACCAACTTTGAAATTTTTACCACATTTATTCATATTTCAACAAACGTTAGAAATTTTTTGCGTGCTGAGCTCTTGAATGTGGCCGCTGTAAAAAAAAGTTGTCAAATGGTTCTCATCTGAAATCAAAAAATGAAATTGATACTTCATAGGCCTGTGGCTATAACTGGTACCAGAATTAAGTCAAAATTTTAAAAATTAAAAATTGGCCTAACTTTGAAATTTTTTAATAAATTTTTGCGTTTTTTTGATGAATTTAGCTTCAGCAAAAAAAACCTATGACAGATATCGCTAAGATTCTGCTACCAGTTGTAACTAGGGATCCGCTGAACATGTTATTCAAATTTCAGCGCAATCGGTTCAGTAGTTTTTTCTGAATCGTGGCAGCCAATTTGAAAAATGCAGTTTTGAGAAAAACCCAATTAAAGATCGGTGGTGAGCTTCGAACATATTATTTTATAACGACTTCGAATTCGGAGAAATCCTTTTACATACATATACTAGGAATAATTTGGAAGTAATTTAGTAACAAAAAAAAAATTGTCTGACTCGGCACATAGGACGACACCCTTAAATGTGGTCTTTCACCACAGCGTATACTTATATACGATAAAAAGTCGTCTCTGTCTATTTCATCGCATACTTAAAGTCGGTTAGGGTCACTAGATACACAACACTCTCTACCTAGGATTTGGCAGATACGTCTAATTCGGTCGTTTCTGTATTAGAAATTGTGATTTACCTCAAAAAAATCGCCTGTTTATGTACTAGTTCGCCTTTTTTTGTACTAGTTCATCTTGCTATCAAATTGCATTTTTGAAGTGTGCTGATTATGTGAAGATTCGGAAAAATAAAGTCAGTTCCCTTCCACAGTTCTAGTACATCTTTTTCTTTGGTATGCAAGAGTGAGTGCGACAAATTGTTGTTTTCAATGGTCAATTTCCGTATTTCTTTCATTTCTTTTATGGATATTTATAATTTGGCAGTAAAAAGTCAAACATTTTGAATGTTTATAGAACAAAATCCCATAAATATGGAAAAAAATAAATATACTGGTTTTTCACCTTGGTACGAATTGGCCAAACTCTCTTAGAGGCTGTTTTGATTGGCTGTTTTGTGATTGTCGTATACAGTAACCCTAAAGTCGGTATGCTACAGCCAAGAAATTTCTGTTCCAACCTAAAAACTATGCAAAAAAAATGGTCAAGGATAATATATCTGTTCCGATTTCTTAAGCGGTATACTAGAAAACAGAAATCTTCACGAAAAAGTTGTAGTTCAGTGCTAAGCGAAATATGTCGGTATTTAAGAATTATCTAAATATCTAGTATTCACACACTTTAAGTGGAATTACAGTGAGAGCGGTGAGCGCGATTGCCCAAACGGAAAGATTTTTTTTAATTTTATATAAATTGATTTTTCCATATTTATTAGCCATTTGCCATCTATTGTTGTAAATAAATTCAAAACACAACCGACGCAAGTGTAAAATTGCGTTACACCCACGGCAAAATTAGAGAATAGACTATCAAATCGACGCGATTAGAGCGATGCGAAATCACAGTTGTAATGTCATCTGTGGGAATTGGTGTGGATCACCTAATGCAGTTGGCATTATTGGTTCTCCGCACCAATTCCCCAAAAAAATCAATTCAGTGGGGGTTTTTAGCTGACAGCTAGCGAGTAGCAAGAAAAAGAGGAGGTTAAGAAAAATTTTGGCGCGGGAGAATAAATAAAAATGTAGAATAAAAGAACGAAAAAGTTTTAGTTTTAGCGCACGGGCCGAAAAATAATATTAAATAGTATATAAAAGTTAAGTTTTGGCGCGGACCGAAAGAAATAGAAAATGGAGAGGTGAAGTTTTTAAGTTTTTTTGCGCACGGGCGGAATAAAATATAAAATTAAAATTAGGATAGTAATAAAATAAGAATAAGAGAGTAAAATAAAAGAGTGCAAGCTCAGATTTGGCGGCCCGGGAAAATTATAGAAGAGAAATTAAGTGAAGATTTTTGCGCGAACGGGAAAGAAAAGAAATATATCGTGCAATTTAACCTCAAAGAAAAATTGTTCTAAATACAAGACTATGGCATCACACAAGGTACAACACTAGGTCCCCTCTTGTTCAATATCTATATGCATGACATAATCAGTCAAGAAATAGGTAGTAGTATGTATATGTATGCGGATGATACCGCCCTTATCGTTACAGGTAAAACATGGAAAGAAGTATACTCTAAAGCTGAACAGGTTATATCAAAAATTGCAACAATAATGAAAGATAATTTCCTTACATTAAATTTAGAAAAAACGGTACATATGCCTATTGTACTAACTCAGTCTGATTATCCAACCGATTATGTACTAATGCTTCACAATGATAAGTGCTCAGAAGTACTATGCAACTGCCAACAAATAGAAAAAGTAAAGGAAACAAAATAATTAGGATTGATTATTAATTTTTTTTTTTATTGCAGCTTTTTTTTTTATTTATTTACACAATTTTGACAAGTAGTATTTAGCTCACTACTCACATAAGCGAAGCTTGTGTGTGAGAGTTGCAGTGCTTTCATCAAATACGAAATCTGCTTTTAAACAATTGCAAAATGAAATTCAACAAACATGTAGATTATTTAGGAAACAAACTAAGAAAATGTACCAGTTATACGCTTATACAGTTATGAATTTTGTATACAAAAGAAGGGCTACTTACTTAAAAGAAATGAAAACATCAAGAAATATAACAAGTATTAAACTTCCTAGGACAGAAACAAAGATTTCAGAAAAAGCGTAGAATACAAGGCTAGAGTATTAATAAATAATCTAAGTAATGACATTGGTCCACTAATTTATACTAAGTTAAATAATAAAAGTTTTGCAAGAAAAATTAAAATTATAATTACAAACATTGAAAGAAAGAAATTTGAAAGCGAACTACTAACTCCACTCTATTTAAGAAAATGATATTGTAAACGCATAGGATTAAATTCATATTCTTCATTTAATTCATTACTACAAAATTATTTGCAAATTATAATCATTATAAATTGTTTAGTATATATATTATTAAGTTATATTAACGCATAGTTGTACATTATAGTATAAGATTATATAATAGAATTACAAAACATAAGAAGTCAACATTTAAAGAAAAGAAAGCCTCCTACAATTTCCACACTGAGAACTAGCTATGCTATTCAGTGTGTAGTCTAGAAAAGCTTGTAAAGAATTATGTAACGTATACCTATGAAGATGACAATATATATAATAATAATAATAATAAAATAAATACAGTGGCTCCAAAAAGTTTTGGCCCCAAAATCAAAATTAAGGAAAGCAATGCAAATATAGTTAAATAAATATACAACAAAACAAATAAATAAATATACAACAAAACAAATAAATAAAAATGCAATAAAACAAATAAAAAATAAAATAAACTATTAAAAGTCAAAATAAAAATAAATTAAAATTAAAAAAACAAATAAATTAAAATTTAAAAAAAAAAACAAATAAATTAAAATAAAAAAATATGACAGGACAGTAAAAAGGACAGAAACCGACTAGACAGACACGAAATTTAATTTAAATAAATGACACACATATATAATAAATTTTGTTCATGCGGCGGAAAAAAAAGAAACAAAGGTAATTTTTTTTATTTATTTATGGTTTTTTTCTTTCGTTTTGTTTTTTTTTAATTATTTTTTTTTTGAGTAAAAATGGCTAAGTAGAAAGCCATTAGGATGGATCTACCCGACTAGATACCTTCCGCCCCCTCATTCCTCTCTTTAGGGGCCATATTGAAATATTTTACTCTGAGGACAGATATGGCTATGGTACGGTGGGCGCACAACAACAGCGCCAGTCGAGTTGAAGGGAGTTTTCTCGGTCTCTCATGACCGATTGGGAATGTTATCTAAATTTTATTAGCCGGGTAAGTAGGCGAAATTCAGGCAAGTCGTGAAGGCAAAACTCTCAAACATACCTAACTTGACCCCTAACACTATAGAAGAGCTGGATGCAAAGGTAAAGACACTGGAAAAGGCTTTCGGTGTTGCCTTTAAGGCATCGTGTCCAGCGAAATATAGTAAGGAAACACTCCCCCCATGGTGGAACGAAGACCTATCCAATCTCAGGAAGATTACCAGAGATGTCTTCAACATCTGCTACAAACACAAGTACTGGCAACCTTATAAGGATTGCTTAAAAATATACAAAAAATCTGTTGGAACAACCAAGAAGCAAGCTTGGGTGGACTACTGCCAATCCATTGAGTGCACCCGTGGCTCTGCCAGAATCAGTAAGATATTGTCGAAACACACGAACCCGTCGTTTGTGAAGCGTGTAGACGGGAACTGGACAGATTGCACTGCCGCGACACTGGAGCTACTTACTCATTAAGATGAGCACTCACTTTCTCGGATCTAGGGATAGCCGCGTGGACACCCAAAGCCTTCAGGGTGACCGGCGAACATCAGACTACGACACCACATTGATTGTCGACGAGAGGAAGACTTGTTGGGCAATCAATAGCTTTTTACCGTACAAATCTCCTGGCCTCGACAGTATAATACCAATTATGCTGCAGACGCTACAAGACATAGTAGCGCCCTGGCTGGTGATGATTTTTAGAAGTTGCGTTTCCCTAAATTATGTGCCCCAGACTTGGAGACAAGTTAAAGTGGTGTTCATACCGAAGGTGGGCAAGCGTAGTCATGAACTCGCGAAAGATTTCAGACCCATTAGTTTGACCTCTTTTGTACTGAAAACACTAGAGCGCATTTTAGACATCCATTTGCGACAGATCCTGGACAGATCTCCGTTCTCGAAATCCCAGCATGCATACCTCAAGGGAAGATCCACAAAGACAGCTCTGCATGAGGTTATGCGAACAATTGAACAGTATACCCTAGCTGCCTTCCTAGACATTGAAGGTGCGTTTAATAACGTTCATACTGAGGCCATTCAAGAATCTCTCATCGAGTTCGGTGTCGAGGAATGTCTCAGCGACTGGATAGTATCCATGTTGAGTACAAGAATTATCCACTCGAGCTTAGGGAACAGCCATTTGGAAAAATCTGTGTGCACAGGAACACCCCAGGGTGGTGTTATCTCGCCCCTACTCTGGTTAATGGTCATGAACAAGATTTTAGCAAAACTGGAGAGGGAAGGGGTTAGGGTGGTGGCGTATGCGGATGACGTGGTTATACTGGTATCAGGGATGATTAGTAAAATCATGGAAGGTGCGCTGGGTAAGGTAAACACGTGGGCTGCTAGCTGCGACCTGGGTGTAAACCCGGACAAAACGGAACTGATGCTCTTCACCACTAAAACCAAAATACCGGACTTTAACCTCCCTTGCCTAAACGGCCATCAACTACCATTATCATCCAGTGCGAAGTATCTTCGAGTTGTGCTCGATACGAAGCTCAGCTGGAAGTTAAATATAGAACAACGGGCGGAAAAAGCACGTATCGCCTTTTACGCCTGCAAACGAACCTTCGGCAAAAAGTGGGGACTTAAACCAAGAATGGTTCTGTTGTTGTACACAGCAGTAATACGTCCAATTCTTACCTACGGATCGCTTGCCTGGTGGCCAGCGTTGAGTAAGAGTTACAACATAAACAAACTCAGTAAGGTTCAGAGAACTGCAGCCGTCGGAACTACAGGTGCAATGAGGTCATGTTCGACGGATGCTTTGAACGTATTGTTGCATTTATTACCTATTGATTTACATATCAGAAGTACTGTGTCGTGTAGCGCTATCAGACTCAAGGAATCTGGGTGCTGGTATGGCAAACCTTACGGTCACAGTAACATTCTAGAAACCTTACCAGCGGAAATAGTTAAATCGCCCACCGACTACATTATCCCGAGACTGACCTTCAAGAAGGATTTCGCTGTGGGTTTTCCAACCAGGGCGGAATGGAAGAATGGTTCAGTTATAAATGAATTCGACACAGTTATATACACTGACGGTTCAAAGATGAACTGTGGAGTCGGAGCGGGAGTTTTCTCAGACACACACTATATCGCAAGGTCTTACCACTTACCGGACTACGCCAGCGTCTTGCAGGCGGAGATACTGGGGATCCGGGAGGCCTGTCGGACTTTGCAGCAAGACGCTACGCTAAAGCGAAATGTTGTAATTCTCTCCGACAGACAAGCCGCAATCAAGGCCTTAGATTCGGCTACCACCTCCTCTAAACTCGTCGAACAGTGTCGAGAAAAGCTAGCCCACTTAGGAAGTCAAGTCAAAGTTACTCTGCTATGGGTCCCAGGCCACAGCAAGATAGAGGGTAACGAGCGGGCAGACGAATTAGCTAGGCAAGGTTCTGCTCTTCAGGGCCCTCTCGTAGAATCCGTTCAGGTCCCACTAGGGACTGTTAAGCGCCAAATATCCACCCACTTTCTCACAAACGCGAACTCCAGATGGAGAGGACTGACCAACTGCGTCATATCTAGGAAGATATGGCCATTCTACTCCCGGAGCAGAACAGACGAACTCCTGAGCAGGAGCCGCGTGGACGTCTCCAGAGTCACGTCAGTCAGCACGGGTCACTGGCCGATCGGCGACCACGCGGCCAGACTGGGTATTCCGTTTAACGTCAATTGCCGCAGTTGTGGGGATGCAAATAAGAGGGAAACTGTCATTCACCTTCTTTGCGAGTGTCCCGCCCTAGCTAGAGCCAGACTTCGCGCACTAGGCAAACCCTTCTTCAATAACCTCGATGAGATCTCGAAAAACAAGATAGGAGAACTGATCACCTTCTTGAATAGCTCCGGATGAATATGATAATCCATTCAAGCCCCAGGTCTCTGTAAAACTATACATATACTTCATCAGCCCTCAACGACCAGGTTAAACGAGTTGTGGTATCAAAACGGCGCTTCCTGTGCTAATTGGGCCCTGTTTTCGGCAGACGGGCCACCACGTAAACCAACCAACCAAGTAGGCGTATAATTTTTGTTGTACAGGCCATGTGTTTTATGGTCTGAAATGCGAATAACGTACCCTCCCACAGCAGCACCTAGCCTTGAATCCAGCAAGCACGTCGCTCCAGTTTGCATTTCAGCCACCAATTCGGGCATAGGCGGAATTGGACCCCTGTTTCCCGATCCCCAACCTTTCCTTCGGTTATTTTGACTTTGTTAAGTCGAAATAACCACTCCAAGGTCTCCACAACACAGTAACTGGTTGCACTCACTAATATGCATACTAATCAAATATGTCCCTTCTTCAATTGACAAACTTTTTAGCCGAAACTGAAAATATACATTATCGTACTTTAAATTGTAATGTATGGGATTAGTGTATAATATTTTTTTTTGTTTTTGAGAAAAATTAAATAATGAAGTGTTCTCATGGTCAAAGATCTTCTTTGATTATTGACTGATTTGAAAAATAAATATACATATTGCATATATCTGTTAAATAAATACAATATGTACATTTATTTTTCAAATCAGTCAATATTCAAAGAAGACGCTGAACTTTAACCATGAAAACACTTCATTATTTAATTTTTCTCAAAAACAAAAAAAAAATCCACACTAATCTCATACATTTTTTTTATATTTTCCATATTTTCTAGTCTTATGTAAATTTTATAATAACTAAAATCAATTAAATTTGTGTACAAAAACAGCACGAGGAGAAATTTCTTGATTAGAATCCTAATCGTATTTTTTTCTTCCAATTGTTATCAATATCTATATTTTTACCGTACGTTTTTATCATCTAAGTGTACTCTAAGACCGAAATGAAAATTTTTCAGAAAATTTCATTTACACAGCGATTAGAAACCCACTACCCAAGTTATAGCATCTCACATTCTTATTATCGCGAAAAATCGAACAAACAATGGCATCTATTCCATTTTACAAAATATGCGTAATAAACTTTTCTGTTTTATTAAAAGACCGGCACACATTTAAAAGAAGGGTATATCTTCTTTTTTTATTCTACAACTTAAAGAAAAACAAACAACTGTGTCATAAATATAGTACCAAATTCATGTTCTTTTCTCCGAAGAAGCTACCCTCAATTATTATAACGGTATTGAGTCAGAAGAATCTTTTCAAAAAATTTGGGTAACCCCTTAGACAGGTCAGACACAAGAAAAAAAAAGATTATCTATCGCTTCGAAAGTACCTAACCCTTTTTTGTACCAGTGTAAGAATAGATTCCACAACATCTGTGTAAACAAGGTCCGACAAAAACAAAATAAGAGTTATGCTGGATTTACACCGACACGTTGTGGCGCGACTTTACCCCCAAAAACCCATCAAAGAACGGTTTTTCGTCAGAAAAATTCGAGCACTGTTGGACTTTTTTGTCGCCTGATTGATTGATTTTTATGGCGGGGGTAAAGATGCGCCTCAACGTGTTCGGTGTAAATCCAGCATTAAGGCCTAGTACGGACCTCGATGAAAATTTTCATTCGCTAATTTACCATTATCTCTCCCGTCTCCCCAATGAAAAATTCGTTGTGTAGAATAATGTGGAGAAGTAAACAGCTGAGAACAGCTGTTTCTTTGACATTTACATTTTCAAAAATAAAGTTTATTAATCGCGTGTTTTTATGATAATTAAGTGTCATGGATAATAATATCGACCACGGTTAATTTTATACGCGCATAAAAAATCTTAAAATCCGCTTTGGTTTAAAAAAAACACTCGATATCACAAAAACCGAAGACAGTTTGAAAAAAAACTGACAAATTCAAATGAATGACATGAGATGTCAAAATCTTCATACGGCAATGCAAAATTAAATAGCGGCACATTTAAATGGTGGCAAAAAATTGGTCTCCACGGTTTCAGCACCATTTATTGGTCGATGAGCGAACTGTCAAATCGAATGAAAATTTTCATTCGAACTCCGTACCGCAAAACAGAAAGCCAACGCGAAAATCGAGCAATGAAAATTTTCATCGCTTTTTTTTCATGCATTTGATATGGGAATGAAAATTTTCATCGAGGTCCATACTAGGCTTAAGATGCGAAATTATGGGTTATAAATTATTAACAAAATATTAAACTTAAAACGTAGTACGTAATTGTATGAAGTTAGGAACCACTAATGCTGTAAAATTGAAACTTGAAACATATTTATGAAATTACACTATAAAAGTACTTAAAGGTACTGTCTCGCTGGAACTGCCAACCGTCGCGGTTAGCAGTAACTGTCAACCGTAACTACCAACCGCGACTGCTTTGCATTCTCGCTTAAACTGCTCACCGCAACGGCCAACTGACGCGATCAGATTGTTTTTAACCTTAAATTCACACGCTGCGAGGTCGGAGAATGGATAACGATACCATTTTGGCTTTTTTGTTTGAAGAGGAACAATAGGTGGAGGCAATTATAATATGATGTTGCTAAAAAGACGTTGAGCGTATTAGTATATTCCAAACCCGAACTAATGAAGGATTTTTTGAAAGATTAATAAACGGTAACTTGCGGAATGATGAAGAGAAGTTTAGAAACTTGTTTCGATTTAACACAGCTTAGTTTGACTTTAAAATCTGCCAACAGTCTGGGCGCAACATTATTATTTTTTGGGTAGAAGTCCGAAACCGAATGCTGATATGCGGTGTAGGTCTCTATGAGACTGATAACCTAAAGAATAATCACGAGACTATTTGAATCGTTATTTTTTAGTTTTCAGTCGCATAGATATCTACACCGCATCAAAGCATTAAACACGTAATAAAGTTGCGCCCAGACCGCTGGAAGATTTTTTTTATCTAGTTGCTTATATAAGGACCACACAGAAGTAAAATTATTTTGATAACTCGACATGTCTAAAAGATATAATGAAATTCATGAAAATGTGGGAAAACCCGTTTTCACGGACATTTTTTTTACTCCAGCTCTGTACGCCAATATAATTCTGAACTTTTTAATTACTCCTGTAGTACTTCTATATATACGTACAAAGTTTCAACTCTTTAGTGTAAGACGTTTTTGAGATATAAAAAACCACCCCCGTACCTTGCCCTTATCAAAAATTTTATTTTCTTGGGATACCTCTAACTATAGTGACTCTACACTCTAAGAAAAATGGAGTTATTTGGGCCCAGAAACGGAGTTCTATAACATCCATCACTTTCCGGAGTAAAGTTACACTTCTCCGAATAGTTGGAATTAAACTCCATTTCAGTGTGGGAATTTAACTCAACTGTTGTGTTAAATCCTGCACTGCAAGCAAAAGCTAAAACTTATTTTTACATATTTTCAGTGTAACAAATTTCAAATTTTTAGCTGTCTATGCTTTGCGGTTTTCGAAAAATAAAAATCAGAAATCTTTTCATTCCACCCACTTCACCATGACCCCAAAATTGTTTTCCCTGCTAGAGGTCTACTAGGGCTGTACAATTTCTAAGATCATATCTGATACGGTTCTTGAGATATAAAAATTAAATTTTGTGAAAAATGGCTATCTCCATACTGCCGTGCCCTCAAAAATATTACTTTCAGTATACCTTACTTGTAATACTATATACGGAAAACAAATTTTATCTTCCTAGTACAATTGGTTCGGAAGATATTGTAATCCAAAGCAAAGTCGATGACGTCACGACCATCAACTGCCGAGCAGTCGCAAACAGACAGAACAGCTTGTTTTTGCCTGAAGCGACGGTCGGCACTTCCACCAGCCAGACTACCTTTAGATAACCAACAATAGGTATGTTCTTTTTGCATACACTTTCTACACTATTCTACACTTTCTGCACTAACTCTCGAGCGAGTGCAGAAAAGTGTAGAAACTGTATGCAAAAAGAACAAACCTAATAGGTCTGTTCTTCTTGCACACACTTTCTACACTAGGTTACACCTTCTACCCTATCCTGTTCTTTTTGTCGGTGTGACGTCAGAGGTGGATGTTCTTTTTGTCGAGTGTATTGTACTCAGTGTACACTTTTCTACACTGGGTCGGGAGCAGGTGTAAGTGCCTACACTTTAATGTAGTTTACCATCTGTCAAAATTGATAGCTGTATGCAGATAAAGTTAACTTTGTGCCTTTATGAAAATACTGTTTTGAATGAATATATGCAAGGATATTGAATGGCAATAAATTTGCATTGATAGAAGTGAAAGAGTAAAGCAAATAAAAACGTTCGGAATTTTAGCTGTCACGTTTCTATACTAAACTGTTCTTTTTGCGCGATCTACACCCTACACTTTCAGTGTAAGGTGTATTATACTGAAAGTGTAGGCTACACTAAAGTGTAAACTTAACCTGGCAAAAAGAACAAACCTAATGTCTTCGGTTTGTAGTATGTACTTCAATCCTAGCTCGAATCGTCAAAAGCTTACGTTTTCACGAATTACGTAATTCTCTTAGGTCTGATTTGTTTTTACTTCCACGGGCCACGATTTTTTATATTCAAACCTTAAGTTTATGTAAAGGGGTTAGATGCGTTAAATTTATTAAGTTTTATTTTATTGACGTTTCTTAGGCTTACATTTTGTTCAGTTTTGTTTGGTTGTAAGTTTTATTCAGTTTGTTGTGGACAAAGGCCTAGGAATGGTTATTTCGATTTCGATTTCAAAACGTTAAAATAACCGAAAAAATGTTAAAGGTAAAGGTTAAGGAAACAGTAAGTAAATTCCTCATAGTTTTTTAATTGGAGTTTAATCTAAGTTTTAGACATTTCTAATTTTTTGTTAGTTTCAACTTCTATTTATTAAATACTTGAATAGGTTTCAATTTGAATTTCTTTAGTTGTATGATAAGCTTCACTTAACTTTACAATTTTAATTTTCAATAACTTTATTTTTTATTTCAGATTTAACATAATTTTGAGTTTTATTTAGGTGAAAATTTAATTTATTTTATATTTTAGATTTATTAAATTATAATTTTTAATTAGTTTTAATTTCAAGAACACCTAACGTCAGAAATTAAACATTTAATAATATACATATTTACTGGTAATTTGGAAGAATATTTTAAAAATAAAGCGTTTTAAATTCTCATCAAAAAATTTGTGTTGTCAATAATTAGAAAAAGCAAATATTTTATTTTTAAATTTAGATTTGATTTTAAAACGAAATATCATTTAATAAATAGAATTAGAGAGAATTAAATTAAGCTATCAAAAATAACTGTACCTGTGAATGGTTCAGCAAGATAACATGAAATTATCTCAACATGAAACGAGCACTTTAATAAGATTTATTTGAATTTGAACCTACCCCCTGCCGTTTGATTAGCAAGCCTTGAAGGCTTTGTTACGTTAATAATAAATACCGTTATCTTGGAACATTAGCAGCATTTAAGTTTTCTTTTAACTAAAGCATATCCGGCTCTCGATCTTGAGCTTTTCCAAAGAGAGGATTTAAGTCATTTTTATACTAATGGCCTGAGCATTATTTGATATTAAAATCCGTCTCGTACGGCCTTTTATGCTTTGTCTACCCAACCATTCGCTTCTCCTCGCGCCATTATTCACCCCATTACAGGAAAAATAGTCCTTGGGCATTGAGCGAAAAAAAACTGAATATGGTTGAAATGGACATAAAACCCACACGCAGAATTGTAATCGTATTTTTCTCTCTCCTGCTGTATTTCTGCAAGGATTCTTCCTTTTACTACACACAACGAACGATAACTATAGGGACGACCGGGAAAAAAAAGGAAATTTCACCCTAGGATCATAAAAAGGTTATGTACCATAGCTAGGGACGAGAAACAGTGCGAATAAGTCCGAAGCCCATGTAAAAAATAATCAAACTTGGGTGGGTGGGTGCAATGGGGGATGATTCGTTTTTCGAGAGCGAGAAAAAGGAAAAAAACCAAAATAAAATAGAAGAACCGTTGAGCAGGAGAAGAAAAATAAAAGGGAAGAAGCCCCTGACGGAAAAGAAAAGTGGAAAATATGCGACTCAATTCTAGGGGTTGATTCTAGGATAAAATATACGGACACGATACGATACTTTTTTTTGGTCCGTATATAGCAAAATGTGCTATGCTATGACCACTTATGTATTTCTGGGGAGGAGGAAAGGAATATGGTCGGACCTAGGATGGAAATATTTTTAGATGACACAGGAATTCGAGAATTTCGGTTGGTTTTTGTTTAAGGCAAAAAACACATAAACCCCCATACCCCTATCAGACTCTATTCGCATTGAAGAACCATAATAAGAGGTTGGGGGATGGGGTGGTACCGTAATATACAAACGCAATAAGGGATGTGAGCAAATCGATATTTTTTATGCTTTTTGTCTCCACGGTTTTCCCTTTTTTTTATTTCACTTTTATTTTATGAGACGTTGGAGACATAAATTTTTCTGGTAAAACATAGAATTTGTCAGTGTTTTATAGAAATGGTTAATGTTATTTATGTAGAAAATAAGAGTCTCCAAAATAATGTATGTAGTATAAAATTGATGTAGGCAGTAAACGAAGTATTTCCACAACTGGAGTCTCGATCAAAGAATGAATTTTCTTGTCTTAAAAACTTCAACGTTAAAAAGTACACAATCATAACGTTTTTTTCGCCTTCTATTGATCTTGATTATCTCAGGTTGAAAAAAACTATTGAGATGATTTCAGAATGTTGTGAATGACACGTTGGGTATGCCTGTTTCTTAGTTGACATTTTTTCGCTGACATTTCACTGACAGGAAGTTCGGATTGTGTTTATCAACGCTGACTATAATCAAAACCATATACAACTGTGCAAGTGACTTAAGCCTAGTACGGACCTCGATCAAAATTTTGCTACGCTAATTTACTATATATCTCTACCATCTCTACAGTGAAAAATTCGTTGTGTAGAATACTGTGGGATAGTAAACAGCTGGGAACAGCTGGATGATAATAATATCGGTCACGGGTCATTTTATACGCGCATAAAAAACCTTAAAATACGCTTTGGTTTAAAAAAAATTTAAAGAAACACTCGATATCACAAAAACCAAAGTGAGTTCGCAAAAAAAACCAACAAAATCAAATTCAAATCAGCAGATATCAAAATTATCGTACCCAGAGTCCTCTGAACTATAGCCGCGTAACTGCATTGAAGATATAAAACCAGAGTCATAACAAACTTGACAGCTCCATACAAGTCGCAACAATTTTGTATGGGGGATCCATGACTTCGATGATAAAACCCAAGTTTTCTATTAAAGAGCAAGATTTTGTTAGGCAAAGCAAAGTGAAATAGTTTAGTTTAGACTAGTTTTTTCATCTGGAATTGAGTTTTCTTTTTCTATGAAAAATTCGGATGAAAAAAATATCGCAGTTTTCCGCAATGTCGGCATTCGGCCATTTCTGCAGTTAAATTGCTTATTTTTTGAAAGATAATTTTTGTTATATAAAACACATTGCATATAGCTATGATTCTATATATTGGTCGAATATTTGTTATTCAGTATCGACTCTAGAAGGTTCGTTAGTGCCAAAGTTTTGCATTAAAACAGCGACTTTTGGGATTATAAAATATTGTTACGAGTCAGTTCCAAAAAAGGTTCTCCAATGAACTGGTATATTTTCTCGTTCGTCGTTCGTGGTCATGCCGGTGAATTGGTATCTCAAACCAAAGTTGATTCAACAGCGCCAACTGGATGACGAAATTTGAACAAAGAACAGATTAGTTCAGAAGGTAATGATATTTTATTCGGATTATAATTTTCAAGTTGATGTAATGGGGTTGAATACGTTTTCACAATTTTCGTCATATCTCTTAGGTCTAAAACGGTAGCAAATTGGTTCTTGTAATCGTCTACTAATTAATTTCACGACTTTTCTATATTCAACCAAGAGAGTGTAAAGTTTCATACGTTTTCTCGAAACGACGAAATTCGAGACATCTACAGGTCCTTTTATAATATATGATTGGCTAGAAATCTATATTTTCAATTTTTTTCTTATATGAGCTTTATTTATTCATTTCAATGTTTGTATAAAGAACCACCTTGCTTTGATACAATCGATGTTACATTTCGACTTTGACCGCGTCCTCGAGTATGACCCAATAACGTAATTCACGTGTTAAATGTGGCAGTGGCGTAAGCATTCTATCGCACCCACACTTTAACTGCTTTGCTAACTTTGACCCAAAAAATAATAAACTTTCACCCAGACCGTTGTAAGAATAAAAACAAGAATTAATCCGTCGCCTCACGTTTACTACCACTTTCACGAAATATATGAATTTGGATTTTTGCCGCACGAATTAAAATCGTTCCGTAAATTTCCCAGATCGTTACGGAGAAAAATGAGTAATGTTTCAAACGGTCGAAATTTTCGAAATGCAATAAATTACAATTTCGCATAATAAGACTTCGGATCCGTCAAGGAAAACTACTGACAGGGTCAAATGAATTGTAGCAACTCGTCCATTGTCCTTTTTGACCAGATTCGATCTTGGCCTATTTTACCCCTGTTGAAAATTATCGCAAGCCGGAACAGTTTGAACACGACAGGCAATCAATAATTTCCATCGTCCATAAAGCCACCTCTCACCCCGTGCGGTTTTACGTTAAATTTATATTTTCAAGCCGTCGGATTTTCTTATGCGTGACCCCTGTGCCCTGATTGCCCCGAATCGAAGCAAAAGGTCC
Organism: Beris morrisii; assembly: GCA_951812415.1. Lineage (NCBI taxonomy): Eukaryota > Metazoa > Arthropoda > Insecta > Diptera > Stratiomyidae > Beris > Beris morrisii. Next base: position 143,133,172 of record OX638312.1, on the reverse strand, counting down.
CAGCGATATTTCGACTATATCTCTTTTATTCTCATTAAACTATTGTTGACATTTGACCAATGGTCAAATTTTATTTCTGTATAACTTTTGCGACAAGGGGTAACACCTCGAAGTCCAAGGGTGATACTTTAGTGATCCACATCTGTGCTTACTCATACTCCTGTGACCTATATACCTAAGGCTATGGTAATTATTGAACATCAAGGGCGCGCATATAAATTACATTGTGTAGAAAGAAAAAAGAAATAGTGTCGCTCGATAGCGTAAAATATCCCAAAAGTTCCAAACAACAGCAACCGAGATCAAATCGAATTGAATTGAAATATTTGAAGAAAATCCGTCAATTATGGAATGAAACGATTAATGACCAACTATATAATGCTCCGCCATGTCTTCGGCTCGGCCAATGTCCTTTTGTTGCGTAAATCCGCATTGTTCGTCACTCGCACGTTTTTGGCCAGCCAGATTTTGGACCTAATGGAAATTGGGCAATCGACCGTTAGCAATGTTTATTCGACCGTTGATTAGGTTTATAAAAATCGTCATTCGTGTGATTAAGATTATAAGTTAAGCTGCCTGATTCTGTACGGCTAGTAACGAATCACAGGCGTTAATGATCCATTGATGGAATGAAGGCATCTTCGGTCATTTTATTTTATTCGTGATTTAGCAATTTTACTCGCAGCAGTATTTAATTTCAATGATACACCTTCTTATATGATGCAGAAGCCCAACTTGAGCTTTGGCTTCTTCGATAGTATTTTTCTAATCGAATTCGGGACATTACGGTCATCCCATCCATTTTTTATCGGCCCAGAACATAGGTTAGGGTTATTAGCCTAGCACCCAATCCGAAGAAATATACATAAAAAACATCGTATAGACCCCATTACTGAAAAAATCAGCTCTAGAAGGTACCAAGTTTCAAATTTATTTTACTTGTGTATAACAAAGGCGTATAATACGCAAGAGAAAGGAAATTGAGAAAATATAACAGATCTAAAGAAATAAGCAACATGTACAGATAAAAAGAAAAGAAAGTGGTAGCAACTAAGTTAAGATAGTTTTTGTTAAGAATTGAATTTTCTATGACCTGCAAGATAACCAGCCAATAAAAAAATTGTCCTGACTTATTGCTTAGGCCTATTTTATTCGAAAGAGGAGGATTCATAGTCTCGAAAACCAAAAGCACCCGAACTAATTTTTTTACTATCAGTAGGTCAACAATCAAAGCCTATAAATTGGAAAACAATAAAAAAAAGCAACACTATAAAAGAACCTTGACTTTTGCTTAATCACCTCTTCGAAATCCTACCTGGCTTTTATGCACCACTCATCCCAACAACTCTTAAGCCCTTACTCAACACTTTCAAATTTTGCCGTTTTTCTGGGGGCGTGATTGCTTGTTAACTTTTAAAGGTTAAACAAACTCTGACTATTTTTCCTTTCAGAGAAAAACAAACCTTATCAAATACTTTGGCAGGTATTTGGGTTGATTTTTGGTGCAAATATACGACATGGTCGTCGCCATGAGGCACACCAGGTAAGTTCTTATAAAAATCAGTGTTACAATCAGGATCAAACCGAAATAGGTTTGAAAATAATTGACTTTTGGGTTTTTTCGTTGGGGCAAGGTAATCCTTCAGATTACGGAAAGATAAAACTTATCTCATTGCAAAAGATGTGAAATTTACTGAATTTTTAACTTTATTATTATTTAATAATAAAATATTGTGATGAACCTTAAATTTCAAAAAAAATTTCATACCTTGCAATTTTGTATTTTCACGTTTTAGAAACAGTAAACCTCAAAAAAGAAAAAAAAAATGGCCGTCTGTCCGCCGTACACAAAAGCGTAAAGGGGGTGGGGGGGGGGGGGTCGTACTATGTGCCGGGTCAGAAAAATCTTTTTTTTGACAAAATTACTTCAAAATCATCCCTAGAATATGTATGTAAAAGGATTTCTCCGAATTCGAGGTCGTTATAAAGTAATAGTCATATAATGGAGCAGCTGTTCGGAGCTCGCTCGTGCCACCACCGATCTTAAATTGGGTTTTTCTCAAAACTGCATTTTCAAATTGGCTGCCACGATTCAGAAAAAACTACTGAACCGATTGCGCTGAAATTTGAATAACATGTTCAGCGGATCCCTAGTTACAACTGGTAGCAGAATCTTAGCGATATCTGTCATAGTTTTTTTTAGCTGAAGCTAAATTCCTCAAAAAAAACGGGAAAATTAAAAAAAAAATTCAAAGTTAGGACAATTTTTTAATTTTTAAAATTTTGACTTAATTCTGGTAGCAGTTATAGCCACAGGCCTATAAATGAAGTATCAATTTTATTTTTTAATGTCAGATGAAGAGGACAGCCGGAATCATGGCAGCCATTTGCCACCTTTTTTTACAGCGGTCACTTTCAAGAGCTCAACACGCGAAAAAAAACAATATAACTCCTTAAAAAAATGTCTAATGTTTGTTGAAATATGAACAAATATGTGGTAAAACTTTCAAGAATGGGTAATTCATGTTCTGAAAAAAAAAATTACCAAAAAAAGCGGAAAAAAATAGCCGTCACATAAGACGACCCCCTTAAAGTCGCGTAGCTCACAAACCCGTTGAGGTATTAAGGTGAAGTTTTTACGGTGGGTAGATTGGGTGAACCCGTACGTAGGTATCTTTCGGGGTGGAGGAGATTGCGAGCGTTTTAGACTAAAAATTTTGGTAAAATTAATAAAAATGGTTAAAAGACAAAATGATTGTCGACAGGCACTTATGCTTTTAAGGACTGTTGCTCTATTAGAAGTGACCTACCAATTTAAATAGGTTGACTGCGTTATCAAGATAAGAGTGCGAGACGTCCTTTTATCTACAACATAATAAATAAAAAAAATCTCATTTTCTATTGTAATTTGTCTGGTAACAGCCTTTTTATTCTGATATTAACAATCAATTCAAATTAAACCTTAACAGCTATTCAGTTTTAAATTATCTTTTTAATTAATTTGAAATGGTAGCGCATATCTTCACAATTCATCGTTAATTTTTAAATGTCCAAAAAGTTGTCGATAAATCGCCTTGGCTCGTTCCGAAATTTCAATGAGAAAATCTTCCTTAGAGCCAATAAATCGATTCATTACAACGAGTATTGCATGTCGGAATTCGGGACTTTGCGACCAAACATCGAAACACAAGTTCTGTGTAGTCTCCAACGATTGGATTAAGTACTCCGCAGTATCAGTTGCTTTGATGATATTGTTTCGATTTTCGGAAACAAAATCATTTACGATCTCACAAAATTTTCCATCTCGTAGCCATGTATCTAAAATCATTTCATCATATTGCTGGAATCGTTCATGACTTTTCGCGCCATTCAGAACTTCCTGTTTCTCTACAAGAAGATCGCTGATCAGTGTCAGCACTTTTACCTTTACACGTAATTCAATCGATTCCTTATTGAAAACTCCAAGCAAGGCTTTCGTTCCACTTTTCGATAGGATATCTTTCTGGGCGTGTGGAAATTTACGGAGCAAACTGCCGAAAGCATAAATGGCGGCAGACATTTCATCATTGTTTAGCGAGGCGATCAGTACCTGACTTAGATAGATTCCGAAATTCCGTTCGAATGCATTTATCTGGGCCTTAGGGTTATTTTGGGTGAGAGCTCCTAGAAGACGCAACGACTTAACTTTTACGTTGATGTTAGTCTGATTAACGATTGCCGGCACAATTATGGCATCCAGGCCACCTCTGTCGATGAACCATAGCGCATTATCGATTTGATGGGCGAGATAGTTTAGGTCGTCGAGAATTCGCAGAAATTCGGCTTCGTTTAAAGTTTCTTTCGTAATATTTCCATACTGTTCTATCAGATTGTTAATGATTTCCGAATCAGTTTTTATGTCCATGTTCATGTCTTTAAATTCTTTTTTTATTTCCTTGTAGGTTTTGTATTTTTCTTTTAGTTCTTTCAACTTTTCCTCTGAGTAATCAAGCGAGTCACCAGGAATGTCATTGAGAGAATTTTTTAAATTTTTGTTTGCCATCGGTTGTACTGAATCGTTTTGTTTTTGATCCTCTTTTGTTGTCCCCGGTAACGTTGAAAGTTCATTTTGAGACTCTTTGTCCATTAGTTTGGCCTCCTTTTGTCCAGTTTTTAAATTGATTCGAACATGTAGTCCCCGCGGAATTGCTTGACCTTGAATTTACAACGAAGAGTAGAGAGTAAGAAACAACGTTAAAATTAGATATTTGCAAGCAAAATTCAATTAACATGAAAGCAACATTCAAACAAAATCGGAAGTGATCTTAAATGACGGTAGGGGATGCGAATCATACTATAAAATTATCGTACATTTTTCCTCATAACCAGTTTTCCTTACTTTTAAACAATATATCCCGTTTTCCTGAAAGACAACATTACTCACACCTGATTTGCTGGCATCGCATTGAATAAAGAAAGGCCTCCGAAAATAGGGCTTAATCAATATCGGGACTAGTGTCAGCAAGTCATTCACTAATCGGAATGCAGTTTCGGTTCAAGAAAACCGATTGGAATTCCTAAGGGTATCTGAGATATGTCCACTGTAGCGGTAAAGTTAGACACAACTCGTCGATACCATGAAAGCGTCTCACCTGATCGCTGATTTAGTCAAAGGGTAATTAACGATGGCTGAGACTTTATTGAAGTCGGTTATCAATCCTCTGTCCCCACCAATGAATCCAAAATATTTAGCCTCGCTCAGACAAAATTGTTGAGTGAGGCTAACATTTATGCAAGCCAGTACGCAACTTAAATCAACAAAACAAAATGAGAGAGGAAATCCCCAAAAATCAACAGCAAATCATCCGAACAAATAAACACTTGTTCCTTCAACTCGATTGGAATAACTTTGCCCATCAAACGGCACATCCTATGCGACGTATTGTATAATTCCAAGGGCATGCATGTGTAGTGGATTTACTCTCGAGCGGAATCTGCCAAAAGGAAGCTTTCAGGTCTAGGCTTGTGATGTAGTTGGCTTTCGGTAATCTGTTTAAAATGTCGTCAATATGTGCAAGTAGATAAGCACCTTTTTTGGTTACACTATTGACTTTGCGCGAGTCCAAACATAGCCGCATTTTACACGGCTTCCACAAAAGAACTACAGGCGAGCTCCATGCACTTTGGCTGACCTCTATTACGCTCAGTGTCTGTATACGATCTATCTCGTCATACAAGACGACCTATGGGAAAATATATTCCAAATATTCATATCCGCGAGTAAGTCGGCGCAAATATTTTTTTGTTGTCCAGATTTTTGGTTGATGGCCTGATAATCGAGCGACGGACCTCTGCAACAACCACTTTTTCAAGTCAAAAGTATTCACTCCAAGGCCTACGTTCAAAACGATGTTAAAGTCATATTTGAACCCATGACCTCTGTCTCACTCCCTTTGTAAAATTAGTCCAACTGGAAACCCACCTAAACGTTGGCAGGAACTAACTGGCGCAGAAAGCCAATCGCTACTGAGATTTTCTAATTGGAAAATGTGGTCCAGCTTACATTCCAGTACAGCAACACGAACACAGGTACTGCAGGTAATCCCCAAATAAATTGTAAGACTCATCGTGCGAAAAACTAGTGGCAAGAGACATGACTAGTTAACGCGGCCGCAAAGGAAACACCTATCTACAGTGGAAGTAAGCACAGATAAATAAAACAAGAAAAGAATCAAAAGCCCGGTAAAAATAAAAGAATCATTAAAAGTACATTGCACAGTATTTTTCCTACCTTCTTTCACCGTTTGCCATTTGTTCGTGGCAACAAACGTACTGTTAGCAACATCACACGATATAGGAAGAAATGTGTAAATGTAGATAAATAAAATTAGAACGGAATTAAACGCAGCCATTGTCAACCTTTTCAATTTCCTAATTTTTATTTTACAACTGCGCTAAAGAGTCTACGTCCGGCACAGCTGTCATTGTCATTGCAAAATTGAGGTTAACTTAACAAACAGGCAAAGCAGAAAAAACATAAACACAAGACTTTTTGTGTACTAAATAATATGCAGGGACTTTCTTAAGAATTAATATGGTAATTGATGTGAAACCGAAAATAGGTCTGTTCTTTTTGCATACACTTTCTACACTAGAATACACTTTTCTGCACTAACTCTTGAGCGGGTGCAGAGAGGTGAAGAGGATGAATGAAAAAAGAACAAACCTATTAGGTTTGTTCTTTTTTCATTCACCCTCTTCACCTCTCTGCACTCACACAAAAGTCAGTGTAAAAAAGTGTAGAAGGTGTAGCCAAAAAGAACAGACCTATTGTAAATAAAGTTGTTTTAAAATGAAATGGTTTTATTCGTTTGACAATTACTAAAATATGTATTGAATCAATTCAAACAAGTTTCGTTTGCTCCGGTCCGTTCCATTTGTTTTTAGTACTTCGACTGAAGTAGTCAGCTGTTCATATTTCATTTCCTCCATTTCGAACATCCCGTCATCCGTCAGTCCATCATTTGAGATTTGACACTTCATGAAGTTGTTGTTTTATTTTGCGCACGAATTTCTCTTTCGAAAAATTCAATTAAATCTAAGTCGTCATTAGAAAGAACCCGACTGGAAACTCATCTTTAGTCTGATACTGTGTAATTTTCGAACCGAATTCAAGATGTCATTAACTCGTGCCAGCCGCTTGTTGCAGCATCAAGTGAAACGCGTCCAAAGTGTTCCGGCCGCCTTGTACCACGAGAACGTAAGAAAAAAAATTTTTTTTTTATAGAATATTATTCAACGTAATGGTGAAATTCGGTCTCCATTCACTTTGAAAATATGTCAGTTATTCGTTTGTAATTATGTAAAGAAAGTTCTTGCTAAGGAACTATTTTTAAAAAGTTTGCGATTGACGCAAACTGGCGATTGCATTGGATTAGGCTATCAGTTTCACGATCGCGGACGTTATTTTTCTTATTTTTTATTGATTCATGCAACTTGCATTCGATCTGACTGTTCTAGACGTCCGGACAATTAGTTTCCTATCCAAGTACTTTTTAAGATTCTTCCTTAAATTGCAGTGGAACTGCATGAAGGATTTTGGTACGGACCAATTCATACAAAAGCAAATCATGGGTTTTCTGATAGGCATTGGTGTCCCGAACAATCTTTCAAAAATCACCCAGGGGAAGAGTAAGCATAACTTTTGGCAAGGCTTCAAAATTATGGCGACAAAGCCACGACTATTGAATCAGATTTTGAATGAATAATAATAAAAAAAACTGTGCGTGCAACTTAATTATTTTTTGGGCCGAAGTCGTTGAAGCGGTTAAATTAAAACATGAATTTCGCTTTTGTTACAATTGGGGACGTAGTCAAAGTCGAAATATAACACTGGTAGTGTCGATGCAACCCTAAACAATATACTTTCTAAATAAACTCCTGTTTAGTTTTTAAGGGTGCCTGCATCGACACAACCAGTGTTATATTTTCAAAATTGCAAAAATCATATCTGGTACAGTTCTAAGATATAAAAATTAATTTTTTTTTTTAAAAAACTTCCGTTATCCATCTACCCTCACCTCTACAGTTTTCGCAGTAGATTTTATTTCCTTTCTCAGTCAGTCCAAACTTTTGTAATTATTTCGTGTGATTACCCACACTAGATTCACATTTCTTCAGCAGTTTTGTTTTTCCAGGAATCTTATTTGGTTTTTGGTCGCGCAGAGCTGTTTTAACCTCCTGAGAGGTTCCGACGATATTTTCTCGCCCTCTGAAGCGAGTGGCATTAAAGCCATTACATAATAAATATATATTGAGTTTATTTGAGTACTAAGCTTTCTTCTGACAACTCGTTCCTGAAGTTTGATTGTAATACGCTAATTAAAAAACTTTCAAACGGTCAATTAATTAGAAGAAACTATCACAGACCAATGTTTATTTCACGCATCCACATGGAACTGCCTTATCTCAACTCATAAAAAACGCGCATGCAAAACATTTCCGCTAATAAAATAGTTGATAATTTATCTCTTTTATAATTTTACAGGTAGTCGAGCACTACGAAAATCCGCGCAATGTTGGATCGATGGACAAAAAGGACAAGAATGTCGGTACCGGTTTAGTCGGTGCACCAGCTTGTGGTGACGTAATGAAACTTCAAATTCGAGTCGATGATAACGGTAAAATCATTGAAGCGAAATTCAAGACATTTGGTTGTGGTTCGGCCATTGCCTCGAGTTCTCTCGCTACCGAATGGGTTAAAGGTAAGACTCTCGACGAAGCGCAAAAACTACGTAACACGGACATTGCAAAGGAGTTGTGCTTACCGCCCGTAAAGCTTCACTGTTCCATGCTTGCCGAGGATGCTATTAAGGCGGCACTAGCCGATTACAAAGTTAAGCAGCAAGTACCCAAGAAGTCATCTAACTAAATAACAAAAAATAAAAAAACCTATCTAGTATACCGGGCGCATGTATAAAAGAAGAAATTATGAGATTAGAACTATGATAACCACATTAAATATCGCTTAACGAAAATATTGCAGTTGCATAGATCACTAAGTTATTTACGTACGTTTTTTCTTTTTGATTATCAGCTCTACTTTAAAATAAAAAAAAACTTAATAACATGGTTTAGTTTTAATCACTGTCCGGAAACTACACCCACTTTACCTACTTTGCTTTAATCAACTCGATGTGATTATTTGCCTTGAAAGCAGAAAACTACCCACTCAATAATTTAATCAAAAGTACACAAACACTTGTTGTACAGCAGATAATGCAATTTGCCAAATTTATTCTTTTCAATAGCGGAAATAAATAGCGTCCAATCGAGTTACATTATTAACGGAATTTAACAGAGTGAACGGATTTGCATGAAATCACCGCGATGACCAGTAATTTATTGCAAACGAATACCGGCTCCTCCTGGGCATTCTCCTTTAGCTTTCAATGTGTAGCCTACAAAAATAAGTTATCTTACAATAATTATATTAGTGGGTATTTTAATAATGAACTTACGAGCGCTGGGATGTTCGCAATTGTAATTTTCCAAAACACAATCATTTCCAAAGGAGAGATCGGCACCTCTTCCATTTTGAGGACTGGCACAAATTGGAGCATAATTAAACGGACAGGCTTTCGAACAGGACGATCCCTTGGCTGGTGCTCCGCTAGCGTAAGCACATAGGAGCACGACTGTGAAAAGAAATCACATATAAGTTAATTCCTTTCAAGAAATTCACAAGCCTGTTGCATAATTATTGAAAGATTCCTCGGAATTTTGCGATTTAATAGTCGCACTTGTTGATCAGATGGTCCGTCAATAATATGCTAATTAAGGCGTAATTCGAAGAAATGCTATAACGACCTTCGAGCAAGTTTTTTGCTCTTATGTAACGTTTAAAACTTTTTTTCTCCACAAAATTTTTCACCATGTTAAACGAACTGCTTACCAAACAGTCCAAAAACTGCGAATCTCATCTTTCTGATTGATTGAAACTTGAATATACTGAAGCGAAATATCAAAAGCAAAGATTCTCACAGCACTAAAACAAGATTATCCAAGCTGGCCTTTATATGGGGCAGTTAGCATTAGCATCACTGCTGTAGTCTGCAGCAGAAAAATAAAAGCCAATTAATGAAGAGAGTGACCACATCTCTTACAGAATTTGTCACTACATCAATAGCCGTAGGTTTAAATTCAATTTCCATTGGGTACAGTAAACAGACTATCTACTTTTATTCATACTTTTGCATTTTGCAAGGCGTGCGTATCATTCTCAATGACATCAGTGTACCACTTTGTTTATTATTTTAGCTTTGGTACGATGATCAGTCAGTACCTACATCTCTTTAATTATAATTTATAAGCCGACAAAGTGTGAAACACTGTTTGGACAATTTTGATGGTCAAATGTTAAAGTGTGGTCTACGACGGTCAGTAATATTATGTATACATACGATATTATCATGAACTCGTTTATTTCTTTCTCTCATTAATTTACGATTCACGGTATAAATCTGGTATAAAGTAATTTTGCAAATTATAACCGTCCATTGTTGGACGATTTTAATAATTGTGTTCAGTTTGGATTATGTCTTTATGGTTCGATGCTTTTCGAGTATTTATCAAACAAGCTAAAAGCGTGCGCATAGACTCGTAAGTGATTTTCATTTGTTGTGGGATGATAAAAAATATATCGGCTGTTTCAAATTGTTATTAATACCTAAGAAAAAATAGGTAAATACCTACAACGTATTTCGTTTAGTTTGTCTACTTTTGAGTCAATCTCTAGTTTTGAACTATCATTCTATCTTCTATCGTCATCATTGCGGCTAGACGCTAATGACCGAGCAGGTCGAACTAAGAGGAAGGCCGCGGAGATAAATCGAAAAAGGGATTAATACCGACAAGTCGCGCATTATAACATGAGACCAGTAGAGTCTAGCGTCGGGAAAAAACTCTCAAATATCTTACATATGGAGCACCGAGTTAATCGAGACGATCCAATTACGGCACAGACCTCTGAACATCGTTGGTATATCGAAGTAACCAGCATCTATTACAGATATTTCCACCATGGCTTGATTAATTAAATCAGTATTTATTTGGGAGACGAGTGTAATAGCTTTTATGGCGACCAAGACCCGTTGTTAAATTTTGAGTACATACCCTTTTGTGAAGAGTAGCTCGATAAACATTTACTGTCTTTCTTAAGGCCCATTTTTTAACTACAGAGGCTATTGCATTCTTCAGTGTATAAATTAATTAATTTATAATAGTTTGGGTTGTTTTCTTCTTGTATATTCTAGCCATACTGAAGATATTATATATATTTGGATTTGTCGAAAAAATTATAATGGTTTGGAAAAAAGTGGGCGCAGGGAAAAGGACTATAAAATGATACCAAAAATATTTGTTATTTATAGTGGATTCATAGTCAAGTTCATGCTTTGTCAAGTACAGTGGATGCCGCTTATTGTAATCACTTTGGGACCAGCCAAAAACAATAACATTAACCGGGTGATAACAATAAACGAAGAAAAAAATAAGCGATGAATTCTGTTTGTGGAAAATGGAACCCAACTGTTTTGATAAGAAAATGGGGCTTATAACATTATCCGCTGTATTATATTTCGCAAAGGGATGGTTGTATTGGCAATTGGAAATTTTTATGGGGCCCACTTTATCTTGTTATTCACTTTACCCCACTCTACCCTATTCCTGTTCGAGCATCGATTAATAGTCTAGATCACTAGTATTATTTTTTGGCTTATGCCAATTATCCAATTAAACTGATTATTTATATTTTTTCTTTATTAACGGGCGAAATTCTTTATCATTTGCGGTAGACTCAGTAAAAATGTCTTTATAACTTCTGATCGACTGCTTTGCTTAGGCCCGTTCCTGCGACGTTCAGTTACGTTCTAACTGGAACTTTAACTGACAGATTTGCATACGAAACTTCCAGTTAAAGTTCCGGTTAGAGTTTAACTGAAGATCGTAATAATGGCCCTTTGACGATAAGTTGTTAATGCGTTCAATTGGGAAGCTGAATATTTCACACATACCTAGTTTAAACAGTGTGCAATCACTTGATCTGTAAATCCCTCCACTCACTTTTATAGCCCCAAATGGAAATGTGATGCATTTATTTTATATATTTTAATAATTTATTTTTAAAATGTTTATATTATAAATTTTTATAAATTTCTTGTTATTTGAATTAAATTTAAATAAAAATAGTTTTAATTTACTTTGTTTTAATTATTTGTCTCTTTTAATTTAGTTCTTTTAGTTTAGTTATTTCTTTATAGTATATACGTATTTTTATTAGTTCTTATTTTAGTAAAATTCTCCTTTGTTCTTTTGTAAATTTATTGTTATATTCATTTTCAATTAATTAGAATGAATAAATAAATAAATAAAATTTGCACCTCCTCAATATGCGATCGTGTGCTTTAATCTTTTGCGAGAACTTATTCAATATCAAAATGAAATGTACAAATTTTTTATTGAAAATAATTAAGGTGATGAGCGCTAGTTACAGAACAATGATAAAAATATTTGAAAAATGAAATAAGCGGCGGTTATCTATATTATTATTGAAAATACTAGTTTTCCTGGTAAAATACTGTTTATTTTATTTAGTATCACGTTTCGGACTCGACTGAGTCCTTTATCAAACTGATGATGGATCAGTTTATAGCCTCACTGGTTTGACGTCGTAGTCGAAGAAAGACTTATAAATATCTTTAAGTTGAGTGTTGATAACTCCTTTATGGTCAGTAAAAGGTGTTATCGTGGTGTTTCTATTTCACTATGTAAGCGGCTCCAGCCTTTATAGTTCTGAATACGGGGGGTTAAATTTCAAGACCTTTATCTTTAGAGTTTTTTTGCTTGTTTTTTCTATCTGGGACAGTGCCAGTGATCTCTCGAATACTGTTATTGCTTCAAATATAATTTTTTACATAGACCATGGATGGTAAGTCCATGGCTAGGTGGAACTCGAACCTACGGTCTCAGTGTTTTTAGACTACCGCTGTTAATTACTGCATTATCGACGCCACCGAAATGTTTTACTTTCCCGAATTTAATTTTTTTGTTTGACTCCTTTTCTGATTGTGTTAGAAAGGTTTCTATTGCAAAACTAATTCACGTCCTCACGATCGCTGTTCATTGTGCTTCATGTTCTTCTCTCGTTTGTGTCAGTCTTCTACTAACATTTTTTTTAAATTTACTGGCTTGATGAAAGATCACCCATTAGTATGGCAGAGAAATCGGCACTTAGGCCAACAAAGAAGTTCAAGTTATCAAAATATAAAAGGGAGTTAACTATATTTCAAGTACTTCTCTTATTAAACGGAAATGTGAGCAGACCATTTGCAGACTTTTTGCAAATTAAACGAAACTGCTAATTTTTTATTTTTACCGACTATAGCGCCACCAAAACTGCTATAAAATTTCATTCGTGCTCTCAACCACAATCTGTTCTGTCATTTTGACATTAGCCTCCATATTTTTGACAAACATTGAATACGCGGTGCCTTTTTGGGCAGATTATTTTCTAATCTGTTTCTCCTCTTGAAAAGTAACTAATCAGTAGTTAAGCAAAACACTTAATAAGCAAAAAACTTACTCACGACATGACTTCGCGCAAACGGAGCGGTTCGGGATCTTCGAAGCGCCCCAAAGAAAAAGTTGTTTATATCTACGAGCTCTTCTTCCATGGCGAAGATCCTGCAGCGCAGAATAACGAGTTCTGGAGCGAATTCTTTTTGCTTTCGTGCAACGTTGATAGTCTGGATAATGAAATTATGAAGTTGGCGGCCGACCAGCTGCTGCCGGTCAAGAGTAATATCAATTTGATATTCTCGAAATGCATTGAAATGTTAGAGTCAGGTAAGAATCAATACCGTTTGTGCCGGTCTCCTTTTACTACGAATTGCTTTTAATTACAGCTCATCCGAAGCGTCTGTACAACAGTCTCCAGACGCTCTGTGCATTCTTTCATGCCATTTTTAGAAAATCGGCCGCAGAGCCGAGCTTTGATGTGATCCGAACGATTTTCGAATTTGAACAAATGGACGAGAAAATGAAACTTCTTTTCACGAACTGCAACACGGTTTTATTAAGTGAGTTTTTTTTTAATCTGTGACATTTACGAAGACTTATTGCTTTCTTGAACAGGCGAAGTAACGGAGAATGTACGTTTTATGTGTCTTAAACTGCTGCTGGTCATTGTGACCGGGACCGACAATGTAAGCCAGAATGTTCTACTGGAGTATGTAATGATTCACAGCCTTTTCGATTCCTTCGCCCGATTGCTGAGCGATTCGACACTGCGAGTTCAGCACGGTCATGATATCGTTATACTGCTAACTGTTCTCGTTAACTACAGAAAACACGAAGCTGCCAACCCATATATCGTGCAGCTATCGATTTTAGCGGATGAGTTAGCATTGAATGGGTGAGTACCCACGCAAGTTGTTTTCGATTTATATTAGAGCACAAACCACAATTACATACGGTTGAAATATTTGCGTTTCGCTTATCTCAGCGTTGATCGCTTTTAATAATATCCTAGGCAAATACAAATTCAACAAAAACAACCCAATATCCCAATTACATACTACAATCGCCCAATCTGCATCTGCAACGTAAAATTAATACACTGCACCTCCTAGCTTTGCTAGATAGTTGGCATAACTGCTGTAGGTGGCATCCCAACATGAAAAACAACTTTATAAAAAAAATTATGATTTACATATCGATTTATTTTGGTTTAGAATTTTTTTACTTACATACATTTATTGAATTGTTAAGTATTACATAGCTTAGTGGCTGTTTAGAATTGAATTCAAGTGATTAGACTAGAACTGTCTTTACAACTTCAATGTTGAATAAAATTTGTTTAATTAACATATAGTTTTAGATTTACTTGAGATCGTATAAATTTTCGACTCTGTTATATAATTTTCGGTTCTATATTCCGAAGAGTCATATATGATGTCACGCATTGAAAGCGTTTCGATTAGGTTGTGTTTCGACAGTCAGAAGTTTTCTGTGTTCCGTTAATTTTTTGTAAAAGTCAAAAATTAATTACACGCTAAGAAAAAATTCCTCTACAATTTACTGTAGATATGGACAAATGATTTCATCGTCGCTAATAGATTTCTGTCGTGGATACATGCAAAGCTTGTCGAATGTCCAGACATCATCGTGGTTTTCATCGCTTTCGAATATCGTCGGTAATATGTTTGTGTCGGACGAAGGTTGTGAACGAGTACAACAGATCAAAGCGAACAACGCGTTGCTGCTGGCCCTCTACGAAGCTGTTCATCTCAATCGGAACTTCATTACAACACTGGCGCATACCCAAGCTGAATCCAGCGCACCGCCATCGCCTAGCAATACGTTAAATGCCAATCAACCAGTTCCTGATCTCGCTACTGCTCCCATCATTGACATTACCCAATATCCGACCAATTTACTTGTGGCTGTGTTTCAATATTGGTAAGAAACTGGTTCAAGCTTCCTGGAAAATGGAATAAAAGACATTTTCTCTCCCAAATTTGCAGTTCAATTGTGATGCAAGATAATAAAAACGAATCGAGCATTGCCAATTTAAAGCTGTGCTTTCTAATTCTAACATGCATATCGGAGGATCAGTATGCCAATTCGATGATGCACGACAGTAATCTTACGTTCAAGGTGATGCTGCATCGGGCACAGATGCGACATCGAAAGCTAAGTATCGATCGCGTTGGTAAATCACAGCCGCTTGCCGCCACTCTACTCGATTTGCTAGTCGAATTTATAGTGTCGCATCTTATGAAGAAATTTCCGATGGAATTATACCTGCTATGTATCGGAGTGATACATAGAATTTTATGCTATCAAAAACGATGTCGGGTGCGCCTTAATTATCCATGGAAGGAGCTGTGGTCGGCTTTAATCGGTCTACTAAGATTTTTAGTTACACAAGAACAAAATTTAGTGAAGAAGTGCAATATTTTTTATTTGTCTTTACAGGTAATCTTCAGCTTGTTATTCGATTCTATAAGGTTGTTCTTGAAACTGAAGTAAACTCATTTGATTTGTTTTCAGGTGGTGAACATATTTAATCTTTTTATTACCTACGGTGATACTTTTCTAGCAACAACAAACAGCTACGATGAACTTTACTACGAACTGAATCGGGAAGAGAAAGTTTTCAGTGAAATTCATGCAATGGGTAAGTATCCCACAACAATTTCTGTACAGATCTTTTTGAAACCGTGATTGACTTTTTTTTCAGTCTTACGATACACAACAATGCCCGAATGTGAATACAAAGAGGACGTTCTCAAGCTGATGAGTTCGCTTGTAAATATTTTGGCCATAATAAAACATTTTCAAAATAAAATCAAAGAATGGTTGGCCGAGCAAGGACTATCGACCCCGACCGAAGATCAAATTCTCGAAGTGGTACGAAAGAACTACGATCTCACATTGAAGTTACAGGACTCGCTCGATCAGTACGAACGTTATTCAGAGACTCCGCGTCATTCTGCATTTTTCACTTCGATGGTACGCGACGTTGTTATCGATACCAGGAAAAATATTTATGGATATGTTCGCGAAGCGCATTCAATTTTACACGAACAGGACGTATTAGTTACTCCGTGAAAATAAAATAACGAATTGTTTCAAAATTTATCATAAAACAAATCTTTTACACAGTGAAACTGTTTATGAAATCATTTTTCTGCGTTATTTTTTTAAAATACAAATATCTATATATAAATGAAATTCATTTTAATTGTATTATTGTTAGAGAAGTTAAAGGTGAAACAGATTTGAATGCCAACAAACATCTTTGACCAATATCGAAAATTCGTTTGATATGCATTCTGCTATAATCCGGGAATACGTTCACAGACTACAGATAAAAGCATAAATATGAAGAAAATCGCGTAAGTCTTGCATCTCGCTTCCATACAAAAGTCTGAATGGAACCCACACTAAATCTTATGCGAATTATTTTTGAGTAAAAAGTAAGGTTGAGTGTGAAATTTACTTACCTCTTTGGGTAGCTGTCTTTAAAAAAAGGTTGCTTCACCGAGACTAGCGCCGAGCCAAGTTCCTGTAAAGCTAAAATTGTATACAATTCAGTTTAGTAGAAAAAGAGAGGTTTGGTATACAAATCAATCCACACCTTGCGGGTAGTCACGTATCGAGACAAACGGGCCTATTATGAAACTCGACTCGATCAAAATACTCACATTCTGCAATTATGAAACTCGACAAGTGCCTACTTGTCGAGTTTCACTCGACTTTGAGTCAAAAAAAAACGTGAGTAAAAAGAACTGCGTATTATGACAGTCTATCGAGTGAGTATTTACTTGAGAGAAATGTCAAATTCACTCGACTGCTGGAAATGAAGTGACTTTCCAATTGTCGAGTTTCATAATACCAACTTTAGCTCGAGTCGAGTTCAAATGTGAGTCGAGATACTCACTCAGCTCGAGTTTCGTAATAGGCCCGATACTCTTTTTGGAGAATCCCTAATCTCGAGACAAAATTTCTGAGAGTCATCCTGAATGAAAAGCTCAGTTGGAATACTCAGTTGAACAAAGTTCTCAAAAAGGTTCGAATCTCTCTACGGAAATTCAATTTCACAAGTCCATCTAATGTGAAACCTGAAAAGCAGAACTTAGCGACATACAAATCAATTCCTAATCTGGTACACGGACGGGTCCAAAACTGACCAAGGCGAATGAGCAGGAGAGAAAAAAGCGTTTGAAAAAATATTAGTCACCAATAAAAAGTCCGCACTTTTTTCTGAGGTACCGTTAAACACAGTGAAAATTAACATCCGAATGTTAAAATTGCGAAGTTCCATTCACTAGGACTTAACACTGGGCAACAAGCATTTACGCTATTCATGCCAGAGCATTCGAAAAAACTACCTGCCTGAAATTTAGCAGATATCATACTCGACCCGTAGTGGAAGCTCTGACTGGACACTGTAACATTTGGAAATTGGAAGACCTTATTCATAGGATTGGTCGCTCCGAGAGCAATCATGCAGAATTTGCAATGATGAAAACGAAATACCACGAGCACAATCTCTATCGTTCAAGGTTTCATTAAACCATCTTGACCATTCTCTTTGTGCGGCTCACGAATGATAGTCTACGCCGCGTAAAGAAAAACCCACTATTCAATTGGCTTCAGATTTTTTCTAGTCGGTCCAACTTGTGTATACGTGATTCTCAGATTCTTTGTCGGATTCTCCTTTGCTTAGTGGAAAAATTTAAAACCACTGATTCTAGAGTATCAGGCAATTGACTGATGCCTATAGTGATTATAAAATCCGATTTATATTTAAACGGATACATATTTTTCAATATCGAACTACTGTCGAGGGAAGCGATCAAAACATTGCCGAAAAGTTGAATGCTGTGCACTGAAAAAGCATTTATATTTAAAAAATTTAGAACAAAACAGTCGTTTCTTTATTTCTATTTGTTTCGAAAGAATATTTTATTGGAAAACAGAATATTTGATATGAGTATAAAATCAATAAAATAAAATAAACGCGACAATCGAACGGAACGACTATAATAATAAAATGTTGTTAAAGAATAAACTGTAAAAATTGTACAGTGGTATTTACAACTCAATTAATTTAACTAACTTAAAATCTACTGTCTTACGAACGATATGAAACAACAAATCATCTTTCTATCCGAACGATATCCGTATTAACATAAAAGGCACAAGAGATAATATGTTTTGTTTTTGTTTACGATAATATCCAAGTCATTCAAAACTGAGATAAAAGAAAACTACACGTTAACACAAGAATTATTTACAACTTAAAAATTATAATAATAAAACGACAATTGACAATTAGAAATGATCGACTTTTACAGACACTGTGTGCGCGGCTGCGTTGCTCGGCAATTCGATATTGTCCCAATTCGTTTGAAGGTTCTTCTCGCTGTCTGTTGCTTTCAGAGCGAGTCCAAGTGATGCAGTACGGCCGGCACAATGGGGAATATTAAGTGTAACGGGAATCAGGAATTCAAGACCTTGAGGGCCGCACATAACTAGAGGCGACAGCATTGTTTCACCTATGGAAATAAAGAATAAAAATTTCAAACAAATTAATTCGATGTTTCGTAAATGGGAGCACTAAGCTAGTTTGGTTGCAGTGCGTTTCAATGCGCAATAAATGTATGTCGTGCAACGACCAGTGTACTATCTAAAAGTTGCAAATTGCTATAATTTTACGTACGATGAATAATCGTTGAATGTTGTGTACCTCATGCACGGATAAATTTGTAGAATACTTTTTTGTCTCAATTCTATATGCAAGCATCCGACCTCAACATTTGTTTTATTAATGTCATATTTTCAGTACCAATGCTGTAAAATACACCTCTCAGTTTAAATAAACCCTTCAAAAATAAAATTCCTGGTAATCGCCAAATTGTGCTTTACAAAAATTCTCAATCAAAAAATTTTAACTAATTTATTCATCTGCACCCGTCTGCACATGCACCAGAAAATTTTGATGTCAGGACTTAAGCTAACGGCATTACGAAACTCGAATCGAGTGAGTAGCTTGACTCGCGTTTCAAGTGGACTCGAACCTAAGTTGGTAATTATGAGACTCGACACGTAGAAAGACACTTCATTTCCAGCAGTCTACTGAATTTTACATTTCATTCGTGTAAATACTCACTCGGTCGACTGCCATTATTAGATCCAGCTATTTTCACACTTTCGGCTCAAAGTCGGCAGGTAGTCACTTGGTCGAGTCTCATAATTGCAAAATGTAAGTCTTTTAGTCGAATCGAGTTTCGTAATAGGCTCGTAAGACTCCTTTCATTTGGTAACTTCTAGACAAACGTAGTTCGTTCGTCACTCTTCTCTGAATTTAGGCTACGGTTGTCGTGGACTCAAATAGGCTTATCGCACGCGGCCTAAAAAAAATATTAAAAGCAATCACAGCAGAAGGAGCTAAAGTGTTTTCTTCCTGAGTTTTTATGCTTATGAGATTCGATTGATGTATCCAAGTTCAAATCTCTTTAGTAGAATTTTCCTCTCTTCGGTTGGAGCGTGATAATTTATCAGCTTTACATGAAGTCATTAATAGGTTTAAAGTTGGCAAGGAGTTGGATTTGAAATTATACCTATAAAGACAAATTTAAGTTTTTTGCCTGGTGACTTTTCTTGCTGTCTGGTGCGCACGATCGTATGCCAGTTAATTCGCAACCGAATCATTTCGCTTCTTGGAGTATCATGTCGTCGATGCACCATGATACACGGATTACTACATGAATGGGGTTCTAGCTTAACACTTGATCGATCCGACATTGACCAAATGTCCCCACTACATACTAGTACTGAGTTATATTTACTACGTTTACATGGAGGATTGAATCCGGATTCAATCCTCTAAAATCGCATGTAGACGCAGATCGGGTTGAAATGAGATCGACTCGATCCAAACCAACTTCTCGACCTGGATCGAATCGAAACCGGATATGTCATTCGTCATTTCTTCGATTTGCCCATGTTTCGATCTTTCGATCCGGTGTTGTCATAAACGCGATTCAAATCTCGATCTTTCGATCTTTCAATCTTTGGATTCTCCATGTAAACGTAGTAATAATTTCATTAAAATTAAAATAATTTTGACTGAAGAAATATATGCTCAGTTTGGTAAGGTACAAAATTCTACACACACTCTCTAAGTTGGCAAATGTAAGTCTGAAGATCTATTTTTCGACTTCATAGAAATCTATTAAGACGACCTTTACATATTTCCGATTGGCGAAGAGTCTACTGGACTAGTTTCAAACTGATAGAAACAATTATGTACCTACAGCGTGTAACATCGTACAATTTGGCGTGCGAAGAGATACAATTTATGACCACAAAACGAATTAATATTGTGTAACTAGAAACATAATGTTCCCAAAACTAGAATCATTTCGTAACAGTGATGTGTGAATTGCAAATAACATTTACGTATAATATTCGTGAAATACGAGTGAATAAATTATTTAGAAAGCTAGATAAAGTGAAATGACATAATACGTACTTAAATAAACCAAATTGTAAAATACATTTAAAGAAAATCAAGCTAAAGCCGTTAAAGTAAAAAAAAAAAAACAAACAAAAAGCAGCAAAACACACTCGCAACGAAAACACACGCACACGAATCATAAACAAGCAATAAAAACATAAGTAAGTCCACAAACCATTTTCCATGTCCAACGGGGGTCCTCCAACAGCTTCACTAATTCGTGGATCACTAACCGTAAAGTATATTTCCTGTTTTATACCAGCCGGAAGAGCTCCGGGCGGTATCGATAGCGATACATTCCAAACATTATCGTACAGCGTACCGCCACATTCATCGAATTCGCCGCGTGTTGTCGAAGCTTCGCGCGTCAAAATCGACGATTGTGGCGCCCTTTGTCCAGCTTGTAACGACATTTCACTTGTATACGGCGTACTAGAAGCATTCGGCGGACCAACCGGCAAGCTAGCTTGCGACGTATAATGGGTTTCTAATGACGTACGACTAGACATTATCGGCGGAACCGGTGCAGTCCGTTTAATGATATTCGAAATGTGAAAAGGAGCACGAAAAGAACGTGGTGTTACTGGCATTTCCAGGCGTCGACTACCATCTTCGTTTCCATTAGGAGTCGTAATTAGAGTCTCGTTCGGCCCATTCGGACTAGTCACATCAATCGCACGAATATTTTCAATAACAGTTTCGTTCGATTTTTGCAGGTCGGAATTTTTCGAGGTGGCTAGTGTTTCGTCAATGGAATTTTCCGATTTTTCCTCTTTATGCTCATCTGTTTCATTTTCTAGCAATGAAGTTCTTACGGTTGCCTCTTCCCGACACTCATAAATCGGTTCATGTTTAAGTTCACGTTTCGATACGTAAATCGGTTCGGCCATCGATTCCATTGTATCGCGACGCGATTGATAGATTTGTTCGCGTAACTGACTTCGTGTCTTGTAGCCAATATCCTTGACTTCTCGCCGAGATTGATAAATTGGTTCGCGATCGGATCGCTCGTCCGTCTCTGTGGAATGATTGCTACTACTGTGCGTGGTGAACTCCTTTTCGATTTCCTTCTTGCCCTGTGCTATACGCTCTTGCATTTCTTTACGCGATTGATACAGGTGATTTCGATGCATTTCGCGACGTGATTGATAAATCGGTTCGTCGACATGTTCCGGATAGAATCGACGACGAACCATTACTGCTGAGCCGGGAGCTCGACGATCCTGAATCATATAAGATCCTTGACGACTTTGATAAATGTCGTTGGGCTCGTACGAGGTCGGCGATGGCATAAACATGGGCCGGTGTCCGTTTGTACGATCGGCCATGCTATGACGGCGAATAATTTTCCGACCACCTACTCTACTTTCAGCCTGACGCCTTTCGAGATCTATTAACGCCCTGTTCGCATACAAATCATCAAAATTTTCTTGTTGCGGATCTCGCGGTGTATAAATATCTTCGGGCTCTAGATTTTGATAGGTGATATTCAAATCCTGCGGTTGAAAAGGTTCATGTCGTGCGATTTGTCTCCGGTTCGGCATCGAACCATTGTGATACTCATCGGCAGCATAATGAACGCGAGTATTACGCTCCATCATGGAATATTGCCGGCGTAAACAAGGCTTAATCTTACGCTCCGGCTCGACCATGCTATTCATTCGACGTAACGGACGCGTTGACTTCATAAAAGCGTTCTTGATTGCAGCCAGCGGGGACTTAAGCATTGATTTCTTTTTTAATTTGGGTGGTAGAGGTAATGGTGGTGGCAATGGTGGTTGATGATCTTCTTGAATGTAATAGTTTTGGTAGTTCTGATCGTTCATATCATTGGTATACATAATCGATCGATGATGTCGTTGTTGCTGCTGTTGGAATGTTTGAGATGGATGAGAGTAGTACCGCTCGTATGGCTCCATTTCGCTGTATTTTCAAGTTTAAATATATAATGTTTTTTTGAGGGTGTCTATTTCAATAAACGTGTAAATTGAAACACAAACTTTTGCACTAACTCTATTTTGTGTTTGTCATATCAAGTCGGAAGAAAATCTTTGTGATTTTTATTTCGTGTTTTATTGTGAATTTAAAAAAACATCCCACACACGCACACACACTCACACTTTTCTGCCACCTTCTATATTACATAAATGAAAGAATTAAATGAAAGATAGGCAAATACCTAACCGTATGATTTGAATTTTTATGATAACTTAACGCGATGGAATGGGCATTGTCTTCCACCGAAGATGCAAATACATATTAGTACACTCCAATCGAGACTTTTGTTTTTACATACATAACAAATACCGCGCATTTCTTCGCAAAATAACAGAAGATACAATGGTTCTTCTGCTTATTTAATGATCTCAACAGCGTAAATATGTATTTATAAACATTTTAGTTAAATATTTTACATCTATACGCAAAATGTAAAGTTTCTTAAGTGAAACTAAATCAGAGTTCGCAAGACTCATATTTCATCACCTATGGCCCCTTGGGACAACAACAGCGCTTTTCTGAAGCACTGTTTTTGCTTCGAATATCAGTTTATCACTTAACCCGCGATAAGCCCCATGCCTAGCTGGGATTCGAGCCTCACGAAAATAATTCAAACCTAATGATCATAGACGAGCTAAGGAGTTTGATTGACGTCACTTGTTCATTGGAAGCATTTTAATTTTGTTGCACAGCGCACTTTACACGCTTAAGCAAATTGTAAAATTTAATTGTTCAAAAATCAGACGTATTTAGTATTAGAATGCACTGTAATACATAGAAGGGAGACCAGATATCAGACCGATTTCAAAGAAATAGCGACGCAAGACAAGAGATATATCTTTTGAAGAGTTCGTTTGAATTATTCAGCACTAACCAAAAACCGTCAATGTTAATTATCATAGTAAAGTTGTCGGGTGTTTAATTACCACGAGATGCTCGTCTATAAAATGAAACCATGACGACATTTAAAAATATTCTCTCGGGAAAACGATAAACTGAAGTCTAAAAATGAAACATGATTCACATTAATCCTATCAAAAGTTTTGTCACTATTTCCACCTTATCGATATGTGAATGAAGTCGCTACCAAATACTGAAAGAGATTGCTGTTCTGTTTGAAGCAATCAGGGAGCAGACTGTGGACAGAATCGAACATTTACTTTGGTCAAGCATGTCCCGTTGATCCTTAAAACCGAGATTCGACTATAAAAACTGCTTTCGGTAGAATAAACAACATTTCCAGCTCTTTTTAATTTCCTTCAGTTATTTGGATATTTAGGTAAACAATAGATACTGAAAGTCTATGATCAAGAGGACCGACTTTCAGGTGTGAGCTTGCAGCTAATACTGCAGCGTGAGAAGCAAGACGAGATAGTTGAAGTAAAAAACATATTTGAAAGGAAATGGAGAACGCAAAAAAATTGGGCTAATAATTATTACGAGAAGTCTATACTCAGCGTGCGAATTAACTTGAGTTTGGTAGGGTGTAGGGTTTGCTTGCGTATACTTTTAGTTACAATATGATCCCTTCTGAAACTTAGGTCGGGAATAGTGCTATTTTACTATACTCTTGCTGCTTCTAATAATTTTTTTTAACCACACGATATAAAAGCATTGGAGAACAAAGACACGCTGTGTGACTGCGTATGTACGATTAAAAGGCTGCAATGGCAATTATGAAAGTTGATTGGCAGCGGAGTAACAACTTTGTAGTATTCCAACATAAACGGCGTCATTTTGTCGGAAAATAACAAAGTTACACCGAAACTGGTGACAAACTTTATGTTAATTTCACCGAAGCAATTAATGTGTTTCCACATACAGCATACAGCTACTTCGAAAATTTGAACCAGAAATGAAGAAATGCAAAACTTAGCTTCTTTCTTAACTGTACTGATTTGCGTGCTGACAGTATGCATAAATTATACTAATATGCTTTCGTCGATTCCAAAGTTCTTTAAAAATTCAAATCATTACGTTGGAAATTTTTATTTATTTATTTTCAACACGTAAATAATACACAGCCCCGAACAAGAAAAAATGTTTAATGTTAGTCAACAAAAAGTAAACAAAATGGAGAAGCAAAACTGGAGTGTTTGTGCGCATGTAAAGTTAGTGCGCCAGTTTGCGCCAATTAAAATTAAAATTTAGAAATTTGTTTTCAGTCGCGAGAATATTTTCAAATGCCATTTCCACACGAAGACGAATTGAAAATATTTTCAACTGAATAAATAAACGGATGGATGGGAAGTAAAATCTAAAATGCATGCATGATAAAAAATAAAATAAAATGAGGGAAATATTTTTGACGGACGAAAGAAAATTGAAAAAAACGTATTTTTCGAGGAACACGAATAACAAATAAAATCAACAGTTAAGAAAGTGATTTACCTTAAGTTATGATGGTGCCCCGCTGTACCTATTTGTGGCTTGCGGTAGAGTTCGAAAGCTGAGCCGCGTTGTTCCCGACTTCCTGCCAAATCCAAAGCGTGTCGTTCAGGAGTATGATGGGAGGAAACATTTCCTAAAGGGTCACAATTAATCATCGTTGGATGGTATTGTTTGTTTTTCAATACTTACCCATTGGATGATGACCACGATGCATGTATTGTCCGCCTCCGCCGCCACCTCCATACGGATGTCCACTTGCATTATAACCATTCGCTGGTGGATATGGAGGCTGCTGTCCCGTATTGTAATGACTATAGCCATGGCCGGGATGTTGAGGGACTCCATTATTATTCACATTATGAGGAGAACCGGATGCCTGAGAATGGTGATAGTGCGATGGAGTTGGTGGATAAAAGAAACCGTTGGGTGAACGAGGTGATGTCTGCTCCTAAAATTATTCCAATGATGAATACGTCACAAAGAACACTGTCTTTGTTGAAAATACTCACGGCATTCTCCCAATGACCCGAATTCATTTGACCCTGAATAGGAGGACGGTAGTTTTTCGGTTTTGGAGGTGGAACTGGCTTGAAAGGGACACCACTAGCATTATTACCGTTGCTATTGCCGCCGCCAGGCGACGGCACTACGTGCGGAGACTTTGGGGACTTGTTATAATCAGCTTGCGATGTTGAGTTGTTTCGGCTTATGAAAGGATTATGCACAAACACAAAATACACATATCAAAATAAATAAAAAAAACAAAAAATAGTGATAGGAATTTTCGGGTGAGGATCGGGAAAAACAAAACAATACACCTGGAGGGTTTCAAACGAGAGTATCGTATCGTGAAATGGTGTTATAGATCGGTTTCGGTTTCGTGTAATAAAAAGAGTCGGGGAAATGTTTACCAATATACAAATTCTGGTGGGAAAAATAACGGATTTGGGATTGCAGCTGTAGACGCTGCCTATAGTTAAACGTATACAAACCATTACCCATAAGCAAGTCAAAGTAGTTGCAAAATAAAATTACCTGTATTTGCCGTAGTCTGTTTTAGTCTCTAAAATTTGTTTCCGTGGACTGCTTTCGAGTCCTAAATTGGATGGCCGCTGCGGTATATTCATACCACGCATGTCGTGCGTATTTGCATTCCGGTTATCTGTAATGCAAGTTTATTTTTTAATATTTGTCTATCAACTTAAACTATCAATCTGCAAATATACCAATATTCCGCGGAGAATTGACATCGTACAATGGCCGACCAGGACTACTCTGTCGATTAAGATCGTTCGGTCCGCCTGGTACGAAACCTCGTCCTGTGTGATCGTGCAGACCACGCGCAGTCTCATGGAGTGAATTTCGATTTGGCAATGACACATCATTCGGATTTGTCCTATAATCACCAGATGTTATTGCTGGAGGAATGCGAGCACTGTAAGCCAATGATAAATTTAAACAAAAAAAATCAGAATTGCGGCTGGTGAAAATGCAAAAACATACTTTGCGCTTGGTACTGACTTGAGATCGTCGGGAGCATTCGGTCCAAGCCTGATATTTTGAGCAGACAATTGTGTAGTGTTATACGAGTCATAGCTCGACACGCTGTCGTATGACCCGTTTTGAACAGGCTGAGCCGGAGGTCCAGCTTTTCCAGCTAAATTAGTTGCTCCGGCACCGACACCTGTCACATTACTGTGATGTTGGCGATCTAGCGAATTTTGAGTGGCACGTTCCATCGAATTGGTATTACTAGTTCGCGTTACATAATCTTCATGTCCATCTTCATTGGCAACCGATTGCTTACCGAAGAGCCGCTCTTGAGCCGAACGTCCCATTGTTCCTGACGAATTACTATTTCGCATTTGGCTATTTACGGCCGGACTCATTATTGCCACACCGCCCGGCGGTTTTGATGCTCGATCTATGCGTGGCGGCAAATCGGGTACATGAATCCCATAAATTGATTGTGGACGATTTGCACTGCTTTCTGTTGCTGATGGATTTTGATTCCCCGGCGAACCAAAGCCGAATTTATTATCCATGGTTGGGCGGCGACTGGGTGTGGCATTAGAATGATCATAGGGATGCTGTTAATGAAGATTGCATTTTATCAGATCGGAATGGAATGGCATTTGTAAAATCGTCAAAACAATATTTTTGATTATGAGGTTTAATACAATTTTTTTTAGGCAAGAGTAAGAAGTAATGCTAACATAAATTTCAAACGAATATTGTTAAAGCATAAAAGCAACACTTTCGAGTATATTGCCGTTTATAATGGAAGTGAAATATTTTGTATTTTTTTTATACACGGGCATAATTCAAATAGAAAAGACAAATTGTTGCAAGTGCAAAAGAATTTCTCTGTTGCATAACGTTTGTGTTTTCAACATCGACATGTCTCTCAAATTTATGGCTTCTAACGATTCTTAGAAATTCGTCTTCATGTTGGACTGCTGTTAGTAATTGCTCAGTTCTCCCTTTGGATTAATAGGTAACCGGTCTTCTGTCGCCTCATTTATACTTTTTGCAAAGAATTAATTTCTCAGGATCAGTAGGTTTGCCAAATTTTAGCTGAAGTCAATACTGAATATAATAAGTTTTTTAGGTGAAATCAGTTGCACTAAGTAAGCAAACTCGTGAGACCGGGAATGCAAGTTAAAATATCGAATTTCTCAAGTAAAGCCGATAACAGCCTTAGTGTCCGTCCAGTCGAAGGCAGTCAAAAGTATTAAGTTTTTCTAAAGGCACTTAACGTCGCAAACCGGATAGGTAGTAAAATCATAAAGACACTACCCACGCCTACTAGTACCTTCTTCTCTCTTTTGATTGCTGTTTTGGATTTTAAAAAAATCATCTAGCTTCATTCCGAATTCAAATATTAGTTATACAAGTTAAATACATATTAAAGCATTGTCTGCTAACCTTGTGCAAATGCAGGCATTAAGTTCGAAAACTCTCGTAAAGAAAAGAATTTTAAATTGATTCTGATTTCTTCTCTTTACAATGCAGTGCTGATGCATTTTGGCAGCCTCGAGTTCATTTTATTAGTGATTTGATTATAATGGATTTAAAGAATAGATTTGATAGTAAATATAAAAAAATTCCGCTTACCGCGTATGGTGGTAGTCCTTCACCGATATCCCTATCCCTATCCAAATTATCCTGATTAGTTGCAATCGATGGATCTGAGCTGGATTTAACCAATTGCGGTAAATTTCCTAGGGACAATGATGCCGATGGCCCAGGACTAAGCTCCAAATCCGATTCGGGACTTGACGCATATGATAAACGGGATGTTGTCATTGGGAATAGGAAATCATCGGATAAAGATTCTACGGGCTGTTAGAGGACGATTGGCAAAAAATCATAGAAAACAAAAACACAACACAATGAAATTGATTGAGATGATTGACGCAATTTTTTTTTTTAAGTAGTTTTTGTTCGATTTTTTTATTTGGGATAAGATAAGCAGGGAATGGGTATGATGATATATAAAAGAAACAAAAAAAGAAACATAAAAAACACTTGGTTAGAAGTAAAATGAATTAGATAAAAATAAGTTCTAAAGAGCGTAGATGGTTTGTAAAACGTTTCGTTTTTCTCTTTGCAATTTTACTACTATTTTTTTAGGGATCTTCGTCGTTCGGTAAATTTCGCATCGTATTGCAAAACACGAAGAGAGTCCACCAAATTTAAGTTTTTTTTAGGTAAAACATTTTCCAATTACAAAATGTGTTTACCTTGAATGTAAATGATGAAAAAAAATGATAAAACGTTTTACAAATTGATGTCCACTATCTTACTAGTACAATAAAATAAACACAAAATACAATGTGCTTTTTTCGGGGACTTTCAGACCCTCTGCAGATAAGTTAACAACAGCTTCATGCATTTACATTTGACAAATTACGACATGCTGGAATTGGAAAAAATCTGTCCGCACAACCATCGCCAGCACTATCAAAATTTGACTTGTTTATAACATTTTGGGACCATCGATAGTTGTTATTATTGTTCAAATTGTCTTCGTTACTTCCTTCGACTATATTCAGTTCCTCGTTAATAGTTTCAGTGGCATTGTTACCGGTAACGGCACTGTCGCCGGTGTACTGAACATTTAAATTGGAGTCGAATACCGATGGTGGTACCATGATTTCGTTATAGTAATAAGGTGTTCGTCGGTTATAGTTGGGCTCTATGCCATTCGAAGGTATTAGATTCGAAAGAGATGTGCTCTCCACTTTGCCGAACGATTGCAATAAATTTGGCTGTGAAGTACGAAGATGCCGTGGTTCCGAGGGATAGCCGAGTCCTCCCGGCATTGATGTCGAACTTTTCATTATCGGAACCGTTGGATAGTGCATAGGCAAACTTGGTAACGGTGGTGGTGGTGTTAGCATAGACAATGGTGGCGGTGTAAGAGATCTTACTAGCGACATAGGACAACGGATTGAATAACGAGGCTCAGGAATATAGGAAGGACGGCAACATGGAAGATTACAAGGCGGAGCAATATATGGCTGGAAGATTATTTCATGTGGAGGATCGGGAAGCTATAATATAATTTTGAGTCATGTTAATTTTACCGTCACCGTATACAAACTTATTAAAATAATTTTAAGCATTCTCTTAATTGAATAAATCAGTGAACTGATGTTGATATCGACATTAGGAACATTCACAACATAAATCCACCGTACTAATCGATCTAAGACTACAGAAAAATGCACCATTTTTTTCCGAAAGAAAGAAGATATAATATCAAAAGGACTAGTGCAACAACAATTTCTAATATGCTTTTTACCTTCGATTCCGACATCCATACGGCACCGCTCTGTTGCAAATCGATCGCTTCCCGCAATTTCCGATACCACGAATCGGCATCGTTCAAAACAATCACCGAACTGAATATATGCGACCAGACCTTATCCAATTTCTGACACTGTTCCAATAATTTCTTCGAGCTTTTGTGTGCTGATTTCGGTATGCCATGGCGTAACTGTTTGATAACATGTTTCGAATCGGTTTTCAAAAATACAACAACCGGGTAGAATTGTGCATAGTTGAGTCGATCGACAGCATTCGGTGTTATATCGAGTAATGCATGTTTGCCGCGATCCATTATATCGCGGATATTCGATAAACGGACTATTCGACATTTCGAATTCGATTTGTCATCGTCTTGAAGCGGTGCAGTGAACTTATCGGGAAAGTCTTTGATTAGTTTTTCGCGTGCTATATCAGATACGGGTCCGAATATAACTACCGGACGCACGAAGCCCGGATGACGCAAAACGACACGTTCGTATGCAGCAAACTTAGAAATCGAATCGGAAAATACAACATCGTCCCAATTTTCGCGCGAAAGACTTTTTGAACGACGATGAGTTGATCTAAAAAAAAACAATTTTTAAATTAATTAAAAGAGAAAGCAATAAAAATTCGTAATAGAGGTCACGATAGGCCATAGCCTAAGCGACTCTAGATGAAATGCTGTGTTCATAGCTAAATTTTTTTATAGGCCATCGGAACTAGAGAGCTTTCCTTTGACGACTAAGGACGTCAGCAGTGAAGAAGAAAGGAAAAAGAAATTTCGTTTGTATTATTAGATACTATAAGGATTGAATAACATATAGGCGTTAAATTTCCATCACTTATTTAGCTCTCAGCCCTAAGTTTGAGAGTCAGCAGCAAGCGCGATCGAATAAAAGATAACACGGACGGACAGACGTTTGAAGTTTCACAGATTTCATCTAGAGTATATATATAAAAAAAAACCTTTTCAATCTAACTTCAACCAACCTTCTTCTTCTGAAAAAATTTCCACGCGACTCGGACGCATTCATTTCTTTTTTCGTAGCGTTAAACTGTGCGGTTGCTAGTTCTTCGGCCCGAGACTTATTTGGTATAACGCCACGTTGCATTTCTTGATGTCCGCGACCAATTTTCAACACTTGCCACGATCCCACAACGCCATTGTGCAATGTATCGATTACTCGAAAAACATCGCCCGCTTTAAATGCCATCTCGCCTTTCGATGGATTCTCGCAATGAAAGTGTGTTTTTATGTGAAACGAATCGCCTCTTTGATTGGCCACCGCTTCTTCGTACTCCTCCTTACAATGTTGAACGATCAGATCGATACGATCCTGGAGACTTAATAAAAATAACACTGCCTCTTCTCGCGTCACACCAAGCATATCCATATCATTCACTTTTAAAATCTTATCACCGGGTGTAAGGCCTTGCAATGAAGCTGGACTGCCCGGTTGTACAGCTGTTACAAATATTCCGGCTTCGTTGCCTCCGGTCAAACGGATTCCAACGCTTCCCTCCTTCTGAAATGATATAAAGCGCGGCTCGACAGACTGTCGCGATCGTTGAAGTGGATCGTCCTCGTATAGTTGACGACGTGAACTATAGAATTCCTCATTACGGGGCGGTGGTGGTCTAGGGGGCTCATCAACGGTCGATCTTCGAGCTGAGTTTCCATTTTGCGGTGTACTCGGCCGATCCAACTGAGATAGAGAGACGTCCATCAACGGACCTCGCGATCTGCCCCGTGGTGTTAGATTATTTTTCTCATCCGCCAACGGTGCCGCGATTCCTCTTGTCGGTGGTTGCACATATAAATTCTGCGACGAATAGCTCGTGCCGCCGCCCAGATAAGCATCATCAAGATTATTACTACATCCTGATAACTGCTGCGTATGCGAATACATCGACGTTTGATGCACCGAATTATTAAGTGTGATATTATTGCTAGTATTTTGATTTGTCACGTCGCGCAAAACTACAAGATTAAGACGTTCTTTGCATCCGTCAATAATTTTCTTCGCTTCTTTCATGCTCATCGTATCATTGCAATTTGTGTTATGAACTCTTGTAATAATATCGCCTTCTTGTAGAGAGTATCCGTTTGCTGCGAGTTGATCACGAGCCTTCGAGGTAATTTCCTAATCGAATATTGCGCTTAGTGAAATGAATGAAACACAATAAAATTAAGGGATGGTTACCTTGACGAATAATCGACAGCCAAGCACTATTCCGAAATCTTCTTTTTTGCTGGCTTTCGTAAGCATTACTTTGATTTGTTGGCCCGGTATAATTGCAGCTATTGGCAGAGGTGATGCAACGATACCTGGTCCGCCCGAAATATTTCCACCGGTTCCTGCTAAGCCGGCCGAGCTCATGCTATGCGAATGTTGATGTGTTGAGGTCATATTTAAATTTGGTACTCGTCGTTTAACAACTAACGTAACTGTATTTCCACTATCACGTAACACTTGAACTGCAGTCGCGTACTCTACATTCTCAAGACTAACTCCATTTACTGATATTATCCTATCGTTCACTCTGTAAATATAAATCGATATTAGACACTTTTAGACTATTTAACAAAATTGAATCTACTTACTGCAGTCTATCCTCGGCTGGACCACCCTTTAAGACATCACTGACTGCAATCGATGGATCACCGTTGGCAAAATGTGGATTATCTCGTCCGCCGGAAACGGCAATTCCGAAGCCATATCCTGGTACTCGAGTTACGGCAACTGTATGATACTCCCACGAAGTTCTATCACTCTAGAAAGGAAACGAACCAAAAGAAAGATTACTATCAGCACAGATCATGATATGTTGTTGAAAAATAAAAAAAAAATGCCTGATTCATTCAAAAACTATTTTGAAAGTGAATGCATATTTAATTAGTTATGCCTCACACCTTAATATCAAGAGATCTTAGGGCTTGATTGAGCCTTACCGTAACATTATTCAATATAAAGTTGTAAAATTTCATTGCTATATGAATGCTTTCGCCAGTGAGACTACTATTAGATGGATGTACCCATCTCTAGAGTGCTTCCACTTCAAAGCCTTACTGAAATGACCGCGCCAATTGTATTAAACCGTTGAAAATATAAAGGGGTATGCCGTATATCTCGTATGATACGACAATAAACGGAATGAAAATGATAAAAGCGCACAAGCGCAAAATTAAATAATTCACTTAGGGCAGATTGTGAAATTCACTTTCTTCGCATCGAGTCTACTAACTAATAATCGACGGCGAACGGACCGGGTGCCACCGGGAGCCGTTGCCGTAGCCACTTATAATGCACACGCGAGCAAAACAAAGAACTCGATTTGGAACTGAACTGGTCGGACTTGGGGCTCTGCTCCACAACCATGAACAGACCGTATACACATGAGAGCTTCAACTATAAGCGCGACCAGTTCCATTACTGGGATGGACTGTGCGTCACTGCGTGCCAAGAAATACTGTCAACTAACGATAAGATTGAGTCTTCGTTGGTCTTTCTTACCACACTCTACTGCCTTAGCTCCACAAAAAACACTCGGTGTGCTTAGGATTGTGCTTGAGAAATAAGCTGTGACTGTGATCACCCGGCCAAGACCAAGACGATGGGGCTCGACTTTAGCTATGACGAGCGTACCTCAAGAGAAACATCACGGCAACATCATGTCCTACAGACTATATACTATTCATTTAAAGCTCATTGTTTGTTCAACTGGACTGAATAGTTCCTTCGACATGTTTTGCACAAATTCCTTAGGATTTATTACAGTGAACGTCTTAGTTGTTGGACAATTTTTAGTTTTAGAAAAGAATTACATAATATGCATAGCAAATTTATAGATGGAACTGGACAGATGTTCTCCAATGCTTCCAGCTAGAGGATAATGAGACCGAGAAGTAATCGATTGCTAGTTTGGACCACGGGTTTTGTCCGGGTTTTGGACGAAGGACAGAAGAGGGAAGATTATCGGAGTGTTTTGGTTTGTTAGTGACTGAAACAAATCAACCGATGACTCGTATTGCGAAAGAACTTATTTTATTTTCATAAAGAACTAATTGCATCGATTGATAATAGATCTTCTTGGGATTAATCAAGCTTTAAAACAAGGCCTTGTTGAATTGGTGAGTGAGGACTTAAGACTACTCTTGTTTTTACTCAACTTCAACTCAAAAATAACTATTCTAAGAAAATCTTTCCAATCTAATTTTTTTAGTACTCACTGTTTAATTTCGAATGCATGGGATTCAACTTTGTGCCACATAAAGAGTTCAGAAATATTTTACATTCCGTACATCGTTTCGAACGTACCAGGTACTGCACATGTAGAGTGGAACAGCTATGAATTAAATTTTCTGTGTGTTCTTATTTCCTATTATGTGGACAGAAATGAACAGCTCGGGGGAAATATGTAAGGTAAGTTCGGGTAATCCTTCTTTGATGTACATCACAAAAAGTGATGCCTCATCGAATTTTGTTAACCGACTGAATGAAATGGTACAGGAAAGACTTTATTTGAATCGTTGGATTAGTTACTAAAGAGCATTGGAAAGTAATTTCGTGCAATGGTGTTGAGAAGGTCTTCAAGCTCAATGGATGCGGTCAATAAGGGAAAGGATATAACCAGTAAGACTTAAATTGGATGGGGTATCACCACTCCTTGCAGAAACTAGTATTAATTAAACCTGGCTTCATTCTCAAATTCATATTATAGAGATGACAGGTCGAGTAACACCTCTAGGTTCGTTCTGCTTTCTTATACGAATGACCCCGCTATTACCAGACTAACATGCTAGCTACTAGGCTACCGAACATCCCAATGAAATATAATTCAAAGGAGTTAAGGGTTTGTTGTAGATCCAATTGGTTCCAGCAAATTCAAATATCGGTTTTAAATATAGACATATATTCGATCTATTAATCGGAAACATTAAAATGAAAGGTTAACACCAACACACAAATGCAAATCATCAATTTGTCGCTTACTCAAGTTGCATAACAGCGTACCATATTACAAATTAAATTCAAGTAGAGTCCTGTAATTTTGTTTTTTTAATTTTTAAAACAAGTTCTTCGAAAAGACATCTCACAATATTTTTCACGTACAGAAAGAAAATCAGACTCCTTTCGAATATTTTAAATTAAAAAAAAAAAATCACCGAGTTTCCATCTATCGCTTGGCGAGAATAACATCATTGGTTTTTTGTTTTGGAATCGAAATAGTTTATTAATTATCGCAAGTTAGATACGCTCCCAATTCCAAGTAATTTTTAGACACGTCTACACTTTACAGTACACACCGTCTGTTTTATCCCTAGAAAAATAATATTCATCTTGTTATTTAATATCAAATACAAGAACTAAAATAAAGAGTTCGACACCTTCTAGCAACAAATATTTCATTATTTGAGTTCCGTTTCGACTGAAACTCAAAAACAACATTCCACTCGACGTTGGTTAGATAACAACGAAGTGAATAAAAAACAGTCACCCAAGCAGTATTTCAGCGGTACAATGTCTACATTTCATTATTTATATTACAATTCAAGTGGTTGGCAGTTCTTATGCGAACTAGACTAGAGTTAATCTGAGCATGTAGAAATAGACTTCATGGACCTTTACGTTTTTTATCCTTACTGTATAGCAAACAGTGAAGATAAAATGTAATCATAATGTGTTAAATTGAACCTCGTATTACATATGAAGCGTTGAAAGTAAAGGCTCCAAAAAATTAATTTTTTGCGAAATGAGCGAAATGTTGTAAGGTTTAGCGCGCGCAAAGCAATTGGGCTGTCATTGCTCTCACTGTAATTCCAACTTTTGAATCTTAAGATTTTAAACCAGGAAAAAAGTATGTTTTAAAAATGGCTTATGCTAGGAAGCTGAAACTTTAAATTTCGGTGAATTTTCGTTTGACCACTTCTCTTTTTAAGATTTTGAAAGTTGCATACATCGAAATCGACACAGAGACCTTAGCTCTTTATGATTTCAACTTATTTACAATAACAAAAATAGCATAAGAGTTCCAAAAATCGTTTGGCTTGGATTAAGATTTATCAAGAACCAACCTTTTCTTGGATCTCAAAACATAACCCGTCCGCGAAATCATAAAATTATAAATTTTTTTAAGACATGAGGTCCCCCTAAATTTTAGGTTGAACAACATATGAAAACCACTTAAACTGCAGATTTCACTTATATAGTATGTATATATGTAATACATTATACCAAGACAATCCATCAGCCAGACTAGAAAGAACTCCCGGTTCTTTTATTATGCGGCCATAATACACATTCAATTATAAAATCAAAATAAAAGCGTCGTATTTGAAATTATTCAAAAGAATACAGAGGGTGCAGTCAAGATTCAATGCGTAGAGAAGGCGAGGGAACGTTAATTTTTAGCATACAAAAGAAATAACTAAACATCATTTAGGTACTCGGTACTCGTATATTCTGCTCCGAATGTAAAACGATTTATCCGTATACATGCAAAGAAACTCAACAGATTTCGTTGCACTAAAAATAACCATTCGACTCGTCGAGCATAGACAGATTATATGGTCAATTTTATTTCAGATGTATGTAGTCTAGAAATTAGTTTCCCCTATTTAAAATACAATGGAGGAACAAAATTTTATCGGAACCAGCAGCAATGTCTCGAAGAAACAACTAATGTTGCCTACGATCAAGGGTCTGTGACTGTGGTACGCATAGGTACTTTGTTTCTATAATCACAATAACTTCAGTATCTTTGATACCGACCTTTCTGCACTCGTACTTTTGTTCTCCAGTGAAGATTAAACCTGTAGAATAATTTATAAGTTTAGATGACTGTCACAGTTGAAAGCAGTTACCACTTTGGTAACGTAATCCAAACAAAACATGGTCCATTTTAAGAACTAAACTTTATTTTGGTCCACTGATCCATTTCTAATAATATCTAATATAAATCATTAACGTCGTCACAATTTAACAAACTAAAACTATGATTCTTTATTCTTCTATTGGAGGAAATATTTAGAGACATACTGGTACTGTACTACTCCTCTCAATTAAAGATAAAGAAGAAAATATCCAATAAGAAATTGAAATATCAGTTAATATAAATTTCAGTCGTCGCATTTGAATTTATCTTTATTAAAAAATGAATTTGGTTTTTTATGAAATGAATATGATTGGATTAAGACAGATTTATGGATATGATGTGTTTATTTTTTGTTAATATATTATTGTAAATAGGCAAAATAGTAAAATTGTGAAGTACATTATTGATTGATCCATTTTATTAAATTTTGGTCCATTTTTCAATGAATATTGGTCCCAAATATTTTTCTTGAGTAACCCTGGTTGAAAGTAACTCACATAGCAAAACTCCCAGAATATTTTATAAATTGAGATTCCTGACACATGAGAGCAGCTAGTATATCTCAGTTGGTAGCTTTAGAGGACTTCTAATAACTTAATTCAATTTATCCCCGAAATAAATCCACATTAAAATCTTCAACCATTGAGTTTAATCAAAAAAAAGTGTAAAAAGTAGGCTTGTGTAGTTCGCGAACGAACTAGTTCAGAAGAGCGTTCCCAGAAGTGAAATGAACGAACTAGTTCGCAGTCAGTTCCGCTCCTAGTTCGTTTATTCATTGCCGTTCTTAACCCAGTGGCGATGTACTCTTGAGGACCTTTTTTTTTTTTTGCTCATCACATTCCATTCCACTAGAATGACGACTACAACTTTTTTTCTTTTTATGATCGGTGAGCGGGCCAAAGTTGATGACTATGAATGTTGAACTGAGAAAGAAAAAAAATTGTTTTTCTTTATACGAAATATGATGCTTTTCTGTTTCAAACCTTTTCCTATTGATTTATAGAAAACTGTTCCTATTATCCATCCTATATCCTCCATACTCTATCCACAATTCTCCATGTTTCATCTTCCATCCTGCATCCTCGATCTCCGATCCTCCATCCACTATCTGCCAGCCTCAATCCATCATTCTTCATTCTCCATTATTCATCTTCATACTTTTTCCTTAATTCTTCAACCACCATCCTCTATGCTCAATCCTCTATCCATCATCTTTCATCCTCCATCAACTCTCCACTATCTGCAATCGTCTATCGATCCATCCGTTTTCCTCAATCTCAATCCTCCATCCTCTATCCTCTATATTGAATGCCACTATTCTCTTTCCTCTATTCGCCATTCTCCATTCTCCATCTCCATCCTCAATCCTCAATTCCTTATTCTTCATCCACAATCCTCTATCCTCCATCCTCCATCCTCCATCCTCCATTCTCCATCCTCCATCCTCCATCCTCCATCCTCCATCCTCCATCCTCCATCCTCCATCCTCCATCCTCCATCCTCCATCCTCCATCCTCCATTCTCCATCCTCCACCCTCCATCCACCACCGTCCATCCACCATCCTCCATCCACAATCCTCTATCCTCTATCCTTTATCCTCTATCCTCTATCCTCTATCCTCCATCCTCCATCCTCCATTCTCCATTCTCCATCCTCCATCCTCCATCCTCCATCCTCCATCCTCCATCCTCCATCCTCCATCCTCCATCCTCCATCCTACATCCCCCATCCTCCATCCTACATCCTCCATCCGCCATCCTTCATCCTCCATCCTCCATCCTCCATCCTCCATCCTCCATCCTCTATCCTCTATCCTGTATCCTCTATCCTCTATCCTCAATCCTCTATCCTCTATCCTCCATTCTCCATCCTCCATCCTCCATCCTCCATCCTCCATCCTCCATCCTCCACCCTCCATCCTCTATCCTCAACCCTCCATCCTCC
This sequence comes from Beris morrisii, assembly GCA_951812415.1. Taxonomy (NCBI): domain Eukaryota; kingdom Metazoa; phylum Arthropoda; class Insecta; order Diptera; family Stratiomyidae; genus Beris; species Beris morrisii. Next base: position 143,094,575 of record OX638312.1, on the reverse strand, counting down.
ATCCTCCATCCACCATCCTCCATCCTTCATCCTTCATCCTCCATCCACCATCCTCCATCCTCCATCCTCCATCCTCCATCCTCCATCCTCCATCCACCATTCTGCATCCTCCATCCTCTATTCTCTATCCTCTATCCTCCATCCTCCATCATCCATCCTCCATCTTCCATCCTCCATTCTCCATCCTCCACCCTCCGTCCACCACCGTCCATCCACCATCCTCCATCCTCCATCCTCCATCCTCCATCCTCCATCCTCCATCCTCCATCCTCCATCCTCCATCCTCCATCCTCCATCCTCCATCCTCCATCCTCCATCCTTCATCCTCCATCCACAATCCTCCATCCACAATCCTCTATACTCTATCCCCTATCCTCTATCCTCTATCCTCTATCCGCTATCCTCCATTCTCCATTCTTCATCCTCCATAATCCATTCTCCATCCTCCATCCTCCATCCTCCATCCTCCATCCTCCATCCTCCATCCTCCATCCTCCATCCTCTATCCTCCATCCTCCATCCTCCATCCTCCATCCCCTATCCTACATCCTCCATCCTCCATCCGCCAACCTCCATCCTCCATCATCTATCCTCTATCCACTATCCACTATCCTCTATCCTCTATCCTCTATCCTCTATCCTCTATCCTCTATCCTCTATCCTCTATCCTCTATCCTCTATCCTCTATCCTCTATCCTCTATCCTCTGTCCTCTATCCTGTATCCTGCATCCTCCATCCTCCATTCTCCATTCTCGATTCTCCATCCTCCATCCTCCATCCCCCATCCACCATCATCCATCCTCCATCCTCCATCCTCCATCTTCCATCCTCCATCCACCATCCTCAATTCTCCATCCTCCATCCTCTATTCACTATCCTCTATCCTCCATCCTCGATCCTCCATCTTCCATCCTCCATCCAACATCCTCCATTTTCCATTCTCAACTATGTTCCTCCTAGTTCGCGAACTATGTACCTCATAGTTCGCGAACTATGTTCCTCCTAGTTCGCGAACTATGTACGTCATAGTTCGCGAACTAAGTACTTCCTAGTTCAGGAACTATGTACGTCTTAGTTCGCGAACTAAGTACTTCCTAGTTCGTGAACTAAGTACGTCCTAGTTCAGGAACTATGTACGTCTTAGTTCGCGAAGTAAGTACTTCCTAGTTCGTGAACTAAGTACGTCCTAGTTCACGAACTATGTACGTCATAGTTTGCGAACTAAGTACTTCCTAGTTCAGGAACTATGTACGTCTTAGTTCGCGAACTAAGTACTTCCTAGTTCGTGAACTAAGTACATCCTAGTTCAGGAACTATGTACGTCATAGTTCGCGAACTAAGTACTTCCTAGTTCACGAACTATGTACGTCGATGGAGGATGGAGAATGGAGGATGGAGGATGGAGGATGGAGGATGCAGGATGGAGGATGGAGGATGGAGGATGGAGGATGGAGGATGAAGGATGGAGGATGGAGGATAGAGGATAGTGAATAGAGGATGGATGATGGAGGATGGAGGATTGAGGATTGAGGATGGTGGATGGAGGATGGAAGATGGAGGATGGAGGATGGAGGATGGAGGATGGAGGATGGAGGATGGAGGATGGAGGATGGAGGATGGAGGATGGAGGATGGAGGATGGAGGATGGAGGATGGAGGATGGAGGATGGAGGATGGAGGATGGAGGATGGATTATGGAGGATGGAGGATGGAGGATGGAGGATGGAGGATAGAGGATAGAGGATAGTGAATAGAGGATGGATAATGGAGGATGGAGGATTGAGGATGGTGGATGGAGGATGGAAGATGGAGGATGGAGGATTGAGGATGGTGGATGGAGGATGGAGAATGGAGAATGGAGGATAGAGGATAGAGGATAGGGCGTAGAGGATAGAGGATGGAGGATGGAGGATGGAGGATGGAGGATGGAGGATGGAGGATGGTGGTTGGAGGATGGAGGATGGAGGATGGAGGATGGAGGATGGAGGATGGAGGATGGAGGATGGAGGATGGAGGATGGAGGATGGAGGATGGAGGATGGAGGATGGAGGATGGTGGTTGGAGGATGGAGGATGGAGGATGGAGGATGGAGGATGGAGGATGGAGGATGGAGGATGGAGGATGGAGGATGGAGGATGGAGGATGGAGGATGGTGGATGGAGGATGGAGAATGAAGGATGGGGAATAGAGGATAGAGGATAGAGGATAGATGATGGAGGATGGAGGATGGAGGATGGTGGATGGAGGATAGAGGATAGAGAATAGAGGATGGAGGATGCAGAATGGAGAATGGAGGATGGAGAATGAAGAATGGAGGATAGAGAATAGAGGACATAGGATGGTGGATGGAGGATTGAGATTGTGGATAACGGATGGATGGATAGAAGATAGCGGATAGTGGATAGTGGATGGAGGATGGAGCATAGAGTATGGTGGATGGAGCATAGAGGATGGTGGATGAAGAATTTAGGATTGAGGATGAAGATGAATAATGGCGAATGAAGAATGGTGGATTGAGGATGGAGGATGGAGGATAGGGGATGGAGGATCGGGGATCGAGGTGGAATGAACGGAGGAAAATATACTCTCACCGTTACAAATATATTTTAAAGATATGTAATATTGTAATAGGATTCAATGTTGAAGAATGCTAGATCAGGATAATTTTCTTCATGTTACTTGTTTCTATGTAATGAATAATTTTTTTTTAAGAAATGCTTTTGTTTCGAAATGAATAAGGATTAATTAATAATAAATACAGAATAATATGACATCTGTTCATTTTTTAATAATCTATCGTAATTCTCCTCATTTGTTACTCCCATAAAGTTAGTATTGAACTACTAACATAATTATTCCGTGAAGGAACAATAGGTATATAATTTGTGTACTGGAAATATTATACGTTGAAAGGATGTAAATATTTCACGTATAGGGGTCGTAGCAAATATCCGTACAAATATTACAGTGCACTTATAGAAGAATAGAGAACTGCAATGAAGGATGCCTTTCGAAACTCACTACACGACTTCGACTTCTTGTATGGCGCATACCACAATGACGGCTACGACCGTTATTTTTTTTTGCTCGTCACATTTTACCGGAATGACCTTTTTTTTTTTTTTTGGTCATCACATTGGAATCATCACTGAACTCGCGCGAACTAGTGAACTAGAAGAACGAACTAGTTCGCGACGGATCAGGACCTAGTTCGTTCGCGATCACTACGGTGAACTAAAATGCGCAAGCCTAGTAAAAAGTGATGTGAAATATGATGTTGATGATATGAGCAAGTCCAAACATTCTATCCACCAAAGAATGACTTCCTAAATTTGAATACTTTAGAGTTTAAAGATCGATGTACCATACTCTGCCAAACGCTTTGGAGATGTCAAGAGCGAGAATAACAATCGTGACAAGTGGTAGAATATAACATCTCTTAGTGAATCTTTCTGTAAGGACGATCGAAAACACATTACTACTGCGATATTATAGGTGTCTAGATAATTCGTCACATACACGTATTGCTATACAACGAGCAGGTTTTAATTCTTAGTACCTACTTACAGGTAGCTAAACTTCGCTGTGACTTTACGAATGCACTTTCGTGTTTATCATTTTTCTCGTCTGAAATGTGAAAACTCGAAATAATTGTACACTAATCCACTAGTGCAAGTGAATTTCTCCTTGAACTGATGGAATGGTATGTTAGCCAAGAAAGTGTACCTGGACTACCTGTCTTGACTAAGTATAATATACTTCTTATGCGAAACGAGCATGTCTCCTCGCATTTTTCTATTTTGTTTGTCCATATGATACACATACGAGATACGATGTAGAAAGTGCTCTGCTCAAAGTTTTGTTTTCTATTATGATTTCCCTATTCGTAAAATTATAGATATGTATAATAAGATAACGTATATAGGAGGAGGTTTGTATGTTCCATATTCTTTCTTGGCTCAATTTCAATTAAATTGGCTTGTGTAGAGCCCAAGGTGTAACGTGACACTCAACGTCTTTTCTGCACAAGACAATTTTGTTCAGGAATTACCCAAACGTTTAAGTTTCAAATGTTTATACATCTTATCCTACTTACGCAGTCTCTTAACGTTGTTCATATATTGCAAATATACAAATAAGAAATAACATAAACCAGTTTTCTTTTCTAGTTAAGATGTTATTGTATTCTTGAATCGTATTAGGCGTGAAATGAATAAAAAACAAGGGTACCTTCTTATTATAAGTAAACGGTGTCGATAAATCGAAGCACCTGTTGTAATTGAATATCTCTGTTACGAACAATACAGAATCAGATTATGCTCAAGTCAATTTCCATCCCCTACAGCCCTGATTCAATGCTTATAATCCGTTCTCAAAGACTGTTCTGTTATTTTTTTGTACAAGAAGTTTTGTTTTGCAAGTAAAATTAACGGGGAACTATGTGCTTGAAATTCATCCAATTTAAAAAATCTGACAATAATCTGGATCATCTTTGTTAATCTTCCATCAAAGATTGGGGTGCGACTAAAGTCAGAGCTATTTTTCTTTCGTAAAAAGCTATGTATATATAGGTACCAAGTTTCAACTTTCTACAATAAATCGTTCCTGAGATATAAAAAAGATATTTCGCAGCGTGTATAAGAACATTCCTCTAGATCTGGTGGTAGCCCACACGGTAGATGATTCCAACAAGTGTTGTACCTTACTGACGACGTGCGAATTTTGCATTAAACTTGGATTTGTTTTACATTCACTCATTATCACGGGGTCATCTACGAAATATTTAGACGCCGGCCAAAATCAAGGTATATTAAAGTAACCTTCGTTCATTTAGGTTTCAATTTAATTTATAACCCACTGACAAACATGCCATAAGTATATTTCTTATCGATATTTCGGTTTAAATATCTAGTTTCTTTACGAGACTAATTGCAGATAAAGGTGAAAACTTCCGCATTTATTGTTTCGAGCACCAATAATTCCGTTATGTAGTACGCGAGTAAAAGTGAACTTGAGCTAGACACTGATTGATTTTAGCTCAACGGAAAATTGTGTATCGATTCACAAGCGTAATTTATTGCGTAATCTACTGAAGGAGAAGAACTTAAACGATATCTGACATATTTAGCAGCAAGGTTAGAATTACTATAAAAATATTGGCGTTTGTTTTGTAATTCAAATAAATAATTTTAAAAAATAGTTAGATAGACTATTATCGCATTTCCACTACACGTTATAGATTACTTGTTCTGTGCGTTGCAGAATAACTGTCGCCTCGATCTTCCTAAGTCGACCATTTAATTTCCATCACCAGTTATACAAAAGACAACATAATATTGGCGCAGCAGGTGGATATAGAAACGGGCATATCAGCATATCAAATGTTACTTGATAGTTGCAATGTTTTCCGAGGGAAAATTAATGCAACATAAATAATATCCCCAAAAAATTTTCAACAAAAGGTCGAAGATCTATGGCTTATATAGTGGCCCTATACGTCTCAGAAAGTGAGGTCAAATAATTATAGGTTCTTCTTTTCGATTTAGTACAGCACCCGATGCGTCGCATACTAATGTCGAATTTAAGCGACGCCTCGAAATTTTCAAACAACATAAAGTAGTATTTTACTTATTTATACATTTCAGGTCAACCCAAATAATATATTATTATAAAAAAAAATTTGTAAAAAATTTGATATGCGATCCACGGTGTATTTTAAAAAAGTTTGAGGAACCCTGTCACAAACTATAAAATAAATGATAAGGGGGCCAATAACTCTATTTATTTTATTCCCACACCTTTTTTATATAACTCTCACTTAAACTCATCGAATGGCAGAGTTTCAAACTGGTTTCAATAACAACTTATCAAATATTGAACATAAACATACTGCAGTCACGATCGGCTGCAAGCCAATCGTATAATACTCTAGATGAATACTGAACTTCGATTTATATTGTAGTTGGGGATAAAGTAGAATTACGTGTGTGCATGTTGTATGTCCTTTATTAAGGACTGCCATTAGATTGCTTCTCAAAACTAAAAGACAATATTCAGTGTTTAACTTCATACCTTAAACTGGGTAAGTCATCGAAAAAATGTCCTTTTTAAAGGACTTTCACATGGGAGGTGCAGGAAGGACTCACTCGATTTCTTACATATTTATCCTTTTCCTTGGAATCATTTAAAAATGAACGTGTACAAAATTTCAAATTCGTAGCTTGAAGCGTTCAAACGTTATCGGAAAATATTGTTGAACACGTGTTTTAAGGATATTTTGTATGGCAGCTACGAGAAGGAGTAAAAGGATTTCGCTGATTAGTAAACTCGAACTTCCTTTTCACTCAAAACTAACTTGTACAAAATTCCGAATTCATAGCTAAAAGATTACTTGAGTTATTGTGAGTTTCGTAAATTAAGTGAATACATTTTGACAGGATATTTGTATGGCAGCTACACGAAGGACTAACAGGATTTTCTTCATAATCATATATTTAGCTCCAACTATTGGAAAAATAACACATACAAAATTTCAAAGACGTAGCTTAAACCCTTCTGAAGTTATCGGCCAATATTCTTGAAGACGTATTTTAAGGACATTTTGTATGGCAGCTACCAGAAGGAGTAAAAGGATTTCGCTGACAGGTAAACTCAAGCTTTGCTTTTACTTAAAACTAATTTGTAAAAAATTCCGAATTCGTAGCTAAAAGATTACTTGAGTTATAGTGAGTTTCGTAAATTAAGTGAATACATTTTGACAGGATATTTGTATGGCAGATACACGAAGGACTAACAGGATTTTCTTCATAATTATATATTTAGCTCCAACTATTGGAAAAATAATACATACAAAATTTCAATGTCGTACCTTAAACCCTTCTGAAGTTATCAACCAATATTCTTGAACACGTGTTTTAAGGATATTTTGTATGGCAGCTACCAGAAGGAGTAAAAGGATTTCGCTGACTAGTAAACTCGAACTCTGTTTTCACTCAAAAGTAATTTGTACAAAATTTTGATTTCGTAGCTAAAAGATTACTTGAGTTATAGTGAGTTTCGTAAATTAAGTGAAGACATTTTGACAGGATATTTGTATGGCAGCTACACGAAGGACTAACAGGATTTTCTTCATAGTCATACATTTAGCTCCAACTATTAAAAAAGTAACACATACAAAATTTCAAAGTCGTAGCTTTAGGCGTTCCGAAGTTATTGGTCAATATTCTTGAACACGTATTTTAAGGACATTTTGTATGGCAGCTACCCGAAGGAGTAGGACGATTTTGCCCGTTAATGAACTTAGCCTTACAAATTCAACCAAACATCCAGATTCAAAATTTCAAGATCCTAGGTGAAGGCGTTCTTGAGTTATCGTGTTCACGGACAGACGGACGGACGGACGGACGGACGGACGGACGGACGGACGTCAGGCGGATTTGAGGTTTTTGGCCACAAATAAACAAAAAATAATATATAACTTTTTTTCGTCCGAGGCTTGGTTCTATGCGTTACAAACTTTTCGGCTGGATTAAACTTATAATACTCTATATGATTTCATCTAGAGTATAAAAAGCATTGAAATAATAATAACTTTAATTGGAAAACTTATCAAATTATCGCAGTGAAAACAAATCAACGAGACTACAAATTTTATAACAAAAAATAGAAAAATATCATTAACAAGACGAAGGTTTTTTTTTCAACATAGCGATTATTGTTAACTAGTTTGTCTATAAATTTGTTCGCGTGGTTCAACTGTGAAGACACTACGCGTGGTGTGCGTGTGATCACATCTCATGCGAGTTTAATTCGATAAGGAAAACCAAAGACTTAGATGCGTTCGGTTCATTCAAGCCGGAAACTTGTTATCTTATCACCGGCAGAATCCTCTTGTAACATCTCAACGACTTTTTTTTTATTACTATTCATGTCCGATGAAACAACCATTTTAGTTGCTTAATGGAATGAATAAATAGTATGGTGAATTTATTTTCCATGGAAAAAAAATTAATTTCAAATTTATTTAAATTTAGCATTAAAAAGAACCTTTCACAACGAAGACATGTTGGACTTGTTTGTGGCGAAGTTTTATCATTTTGACTAAAAACAGGTTTGTTTCTTTAGTGAAATAATTACATTGATATTGGTCATCTTGTCTTCAAATCAAAAGCTTCGAAATATTATCATGACGTGAAGTTTGTTGAGGTTTGTCGCAAAAGAAGAAACCACCAAACACAGAATGGAAGCAAAACGTATTTAAATCTATGACTGAGGTTGGTACGCGAACGAATGTATCATAGAAAATTATCATTTTAACTCAATATATTAAAAGCATTATGAAAGATTTGAATTTTATATTCGACTTTTATGCAAGACAGAGATGTAAGACAATTTCTATATAAAGTTCGTGTTATGAATGAATATGATTATCGATCTTGCCCATGATATAATAAAAATAAAAATCTGCCAACAGTCTGGGCGCAACTTTATTATTTTATGAGTAGAAGTCCGAAACGTGTTTAATGATGAGATACGGTGTTGGGTACTATGCGACTGACAACCTAAAAAATAACGTTCCAAATAGCCTAATGGTTATTTTTTAGGTTGTCAGTCGCATAGTACCCAACACCGTATCTCATCATTAAACACGTTTCGGACTTCTACCCATAAAATAATAAAGTTGCGCCCAGACTGTTGGCAGATTTTTTTTTTTATTTACGTATTTTTTTTATCAATAGAATAATTCATAGTAGTAAAAGCGAATTCGATCACATTAAACCTAAGAGATTTTCGGAATCAGTGAAATCTTAAACAATACCCCCAGGGGGTTTAATTGAGAAAAATACTTAAATCTGTTTTTTCCCGACTACGTTTAAAGCTTATACAAGTACAAGTGAACTCCAAATCTCAATATACCTTAGGAATATATCAGAATTCGTGAATATGTACACAACCAATTTACTCACCCTTAGGGGTTGGATATCGAAAAATTCCGTTACCGTTACCGTTACTAGGCGCTTATATAAATAGCCCGCAGAAGTAAAATTGCTTTGATAGTTTGACATGTCTAAAAGTTTTAACGAAATTCGTGAAAATGTGGATTCACGGACATTTTTTTGACTCAACCTCTGAACGCCAAAAAAAATCTGAACTTTTTTTTGCTTTAATTACTCTAATAGCACATCTACATATACGTACTAAGCTTCAATTTTCTAGCATAAGCCGTTTCTGAGATATAAAAAACCACTCCTCTCCCCCGTACCTTGATACCCCTATCAAAAATTTTATTTTTCTAGGATGTCTCCATAGTGGTTCTATATAATCCTAAATTTTTAGCTTTCTATTCATTATGGTTTTTGAGAAATAAAAATCAGAATGTTTTCCTTTCTACCCCCTTTCACCACCACCCCCTACACCCACACCACCAAAATTTTTTTCCCTACTAGAAGTTTATCGACCCCAACTCCTGTAAAATTTTCAAGATCATATCTGATACGGTTTTTGAGATATAAAAATTAAATTTTTTGAGAAATTGCTATCCCCCCACTTTCGTGCTCCACCTCCCCCCTCAAAAAATTTAGTTTTGTTAGACTCCTCTTGTGAGTCCATATACAGAAACTAAATTTTATCTTCCTGGTGTAATTAGTTCGGAAGATATTGTAATCCAAAGTTTTTCACCCCCCACCCCCACACCCCACCACCCCTCTTAAAAATTTTAGCTCTTGTCTAATCCGGAAGTATCCCTAAGGACAACAACAAAGTTCCAATCTTCTGACATCAATTGTTCAGGAGATATCGATTTTAGAATGTTTCAATCCCGACTTTCATGCGTTAAAGACTCATTGTTTTCCCCCCCACTTCCACACCCCTTAACCAATATCGACCATTTTTTTACAATTGAGTCCATTATTATAGTACTATATAAGTTCCAAGTTTCAGCCTCCTAGCGTAAGTGGTTCCTGAGATCTAGAAACCAAAATTTTTCGTCTAAAACGCTCCCCTCTCCTCTCCCCTTGTACCCCCACCCCTCAAAAATATACCAGTCGTAGGGGTTCACCCAATCTACCCACCATAAAAATTTCAATTTAATATCTCAACGGGTTTGGGAGCTACGCGCCTTCAAACAATTTTGCGTACGGCGTACGGCGTACGGCGTACGGCGTCTACGGCGGACAGACGGACATTTTTTTTTTTTTTGCTTTTTTGGGGTTTACTAGTCCTAAAACGTGTAAATACAAAATTTCAGGGTAGCAAACTTTTTTGAAATTTCAGGTCGATAACAATACTTTATTATTAAAAAATAATAAAGTAAAATTAATAGTCGGTAAACGCCTCGGTAGGCGCAAATGTTGCACGTTGGTCTAGTAATACAGAGGTTGTACATAGGTGTAAGTGTAAGTATATCCAAATCATCCAGATTTAGGGTTGGGTTTCAGATACATACTCAGAAAAAGAGTGATTGCAATCAAAAGGACGAATACGTATACAGAAAATGCATTTTCTTTGCACTTCTATCGGCAGCAACAATGTGGATTGCATAAACCAATCACGCTTAGTCTTTTATTTAAATCCCCAGACCAGGATGCGTCGATGTCATGCATATTTGGATGGCTGTTATTTGTATGGTGGATTTTTTTTCAAAGATTTCTTTCGTGGTACTCTCTACAATAGTTCCAATTAGAGTAAAAAAATATGTTTTAAGTATCATCCCGTTCAGATAAAGGATCAATGCCATTAAGAAGGTTAGGTTAGGTTAAGAAGGGTAGACTGAAGCAATGTGCCACAGCCCATCACGAGAGATCACTATGGATCCTTTGTGTTCCCCTCGTATGCCATTAAGAAAGTAAAAGCTGTATGAGATTCCAAAAAATTAGTAACGAGGTATTGCTACAAACAAACAAACAGCTTGAGAATATTATTCTATAGGTGATTGTGACTCTAAATATGTAGGTTATGTACCATCAGAAATGCCATCTTGTGGCCATAATCAGCAATTGAAGTTTTTCTTACAAATCGGTTGATGTTTGATTTCAACTTATTGTTATTATTATTACTTTCGAGGTAGAGCGACATTCTAAATGGCAAGCCACGGCTATGAGGGTTCGGTACTTCGTCCCGAGTGATGTATGTATGTATAACAAAGAATTTCATGCCGAAATTGCAAACTCTTGATACCGATATCGCTCGTAAGTATGGAATTATTTTTTCACACATGCAGTAACATTTCCTTGAGTGTGCATTATTTTCCTTTAAATTACTTTTTTTAATATATAGAACAGTAAGCAAGAGCACCCCCTTAAAAATTTAACGGAGAGTCAAAGCTATGGCATAGAAGGTGAAGTTTAGCTAAGGTCTCATTCGAAGATGAATATAGTTCAATCGACTCAGAAATAGTAGCTGTAAGCATCTCCCCCCAAACTTCGTACCCTTGTACGAATTGGCTTTTATCCAAATATTATCCGATGGAAAACCAAAATTGTGTAAACTGCGAAATATAAATTTTGTGTTGTAAATTGAATTTAGTAAAATTAATAGTTCTTTTTGGAATGGAATTGAACTATTTGCGATCCGTTGAGCTGAATTTGAATCAGCGACCTACGAACGCCACAAGATGTGAGCAATAAATTTATAGTGAAATTGAATTGCAAAATAGTTGAGCCACATTTTACTGGGTAATCAGGTGGAAGAAAGTGCCCTTCTTGCCACCTTCCTAAGGGCGCCGTTGAGTGCAAGTGCTTCCGCTCAATGAAACTTGTATTGTTTTCAACTTTAATTTAGTCCTCGTTGTTTTTAAATTGTAATTCAACTCAGTTCTATGGACAGTTCCAGGTCATTACGCAAGTGCGGTTTGGGTATTAGACAAAGTAACAAAAAAGATTTTATTTTGTTGTTACGTAATTATAGTACTCTGTAATCGATCTGAAATTATAAAAAAGTAGCAAAATTTAAAATATAGCATAAAATTGTCAAATCGTAATATACGCTGCCGTATGGAAACAACGTGTAACACGCTACAAAAAATCCTTTCAATTTTTTAACTAATGAGTAGGCTGCTTTCAGCTATGATTTTTTTGCCACCAAGGAAACTTTTCAGTTACTGTAAGCGGGTGATACACCCAAAATTCAATCCATTTACCGTGATCGAATTCGGTTGACCATGCGATCGATCGATTATAATTTATCGATAAAACGAGTATTGGGCGAGAAATTCGAATCGAATTGCACTAATCGCTTCGATATGTATCCAGACATAATTATATCAAGTAAATTAAAGGAAAGTTCGTTTACTTCATCTCCCCATCCGTCTCAATTGCAAACAATGGATTATTATTACGAGGAATATAAACCAGGCAAACCGTGACCAATAATAACAATGTAATTGTAAATACATTCCACTATACAATTATAAAATTGTTAGGCTGTCGAACTGTAAAAGATTGTAAAAGGTAATATAAAATCGTAAATAGTTGAATGCCGCGTCTTGAAGCTGGACTCTAGAAATCCACACTTTTGTCAATACCAGAGAAATTTTTAGCGTACAGTAATTTGTTGTCAGCGATCAAATTTTCTGTTTGAATAGGGTGCCGGTCAATTACTCAACAATACAATTACTCATTAGGTAAGGAAATCAAATAATTTTTATTTATAAAAAAATTGTCCATCGCTCTTGTCGTCTGCAATCTTAAACGGCTTCATTCCTCCAAGCAATTCGATACATTCCATAACCACCCACACCTTCCTACTGTGTTTAGATTAGATAGATTTGGAAATAGGGGTTGGTATGGTTAATCTCTGTCACTGCAGCCTCAGTTGGGCTTATTGTGACGTCCCCCCGGTTTGATTATGATTCCTCTTCGATCCCTGCGCTTTCAATGGAGCCTAGTATTTTGCGAAGAGGAATGGTCAGGAATTCCGATGGGTCCATGAAACCCTGACCGAAGTGACGAAGCCTTTTGCGAGTTAATATTGAGTTTAAGAAATAGTTCTATTTCTTACTGGGTTTAAGAAATAGTTCAAAATTCTATTCGTCAACTTCAGAGTGATCCCCCTGTGTTATTATAGGGCTCTCTACTGATGCATCACAATCGTTTTCACAATCATTTAGATAACGTTGGTTTAAATCTGAAACTTCGGAACCGAGAGAGCAAAGCTGGAGCTGGGGGTGCTATCAAACCTTCTTTCGCTGTCTTGCTGTATCCAAAAACTACTACAATAGCTGTGGGCTCACTGTAGATTTACGATGGATGGGCAAGTTTGATTAACTTCTTAGCGACTTCGAAATCTTGATCTTTCATTATGATATTATACAATGAAATCCAGGGTTATCTACGAGGATGGTTCGTACTCAAACTTTTTTGACCCGCTTTTGATTTTTGAGTTTTTATTCGATATGCAATTTCTGAAGGGTAAACCCTTCAGACGAACAGTTGATATCTGGGCCATTTCAATTTTAGTAAAACCTATCGAGAAGAATATTAAAACAAACGTTTAATCGGCAGCACAAACACGAAACTAATTCTAAAATATAATCTTCAAACAAGCGATGACAGAAAGGTGACGGCCATTTAATTTTGTGTCATGCAAAAAGCTGAAATGGTGCGACCTACGATGTAGAAGCAACCTGTTACTTCCGACTGTGTGTCCGACGCACTGACACAGAAAAAAGGGAATCCTTCATACCGCCGTCCTCAGAAATTTCACCACTAATAGAGAACCAAAAACAGTTCCGAACTTCTATGACCACCCCCGTTGACAAACACCACATTTAATTAAAAAAAACGGTATATCAAAGTTGCCAAAAAGTCGCCTTTTATCATTAAGGTGGAATTTCATTGAGACCGACCGATGCTAGAGACCTACGCGATGACCCCAAAAGCATCGCGCGCAACTGCTAAATAATATTATCAAATACTAAATTATTTTGTTCGCAGCCTGTATTGCCTCTTATTTTTTCATTTATTCATTGTTGTAAAAAAAACCGAAATACAACCAATGCAACTGTCAAAATCGCGTTACACCCGCAACAAAATTAGAAAATAGACTATCAAAGCGACGCGATTAGAGCGATGCGTTATTAGTGCAATTGGTTGCACTCACTAACAAGCATTATAATCAGCTATCGCGCGCACGCGTTCATTATCATTCCGTCTTTAGGGTCTTACTTTTCTGTAGACCATTCAAATCTAGCAAAATGTTCAAACATTTTATTTTTAACCCTAGGTCTTCAATCATATACTGTCGCTTGTCAATATATTGTAACTCTTGGTGTCCATGTGTTTTTCAAGCAACGGTCATCACTCATCACAAACTATTTATATATTTATTGCTTAGTATGTAAGAAGACCGAGGTAAGGTCTATAGCCAAAAATCTAAAGTTCTCCCAAATGCTAACTTGGATTTGTTCAAATATTGATAATGTCCGTATGACTGATGATACTATTGTACTCTTCGTATCAGAGTTTAATGTCCGATATTGAGATTGAGCAAGAATTCACGAAAATATAATATTTCATGTTAGAATGTGGTTAAGCCTAGAGAAAACTGCAAGGTTAAGGTACTCAAAAGTTTGTGAAATTCCATAGAGATGACTGCGTTCATCATTCATTGGAAATTTTTTTTATGAACGAGAACCCTAAATACAAAATAGCCATGGCTATGTCCATGTATTGAAACAAACCTGGATGCTTGCATATATTTTCGTCACCACATATATTAAGGGTGTGTCGAACGCAACGGAAATTATGTAGCCGACTGTTAACTCGGAATCTTATGTACATTTTTTGTGTTTATTTGTAAGAGGCCACAACCAGTTTCTACCTTAAAGAAATCTGGCAAAGAGTATAAGAAGACAGAAAACCTGCTACCTGCCTGTATAATGTGAGCTAGTCAGAGAGGTAAAAACGGACGGAGGGGGACAAAAGAATCGCGACGACGACGACTACTTGTTGATTGCGACGCGATGCGAAGCTCAAATGAGGAAAAGTAAACACAAATAACCCACTTAGCCGCTTGATGCTACCACGCTGCCGTATCACATATCCATAATATTACCCAAGTCAAATAGTTTTCAATTTTCGCCAAGTGCGATCAAAAAGCGAAGAAAGATTCGATTCAATCGACTCGACAATGGCCGAACGAATAGCTCGTACTCATACCTGTACTTGTGAGTCATTCCGAAAATGATTATTAGGCAGTTGGGCTGCATTCGTCGGACTTGCGACCAAATCCATTTGATGTTGGGTCGAGACGAATCTTCCTCCTTAAATCCTCCAGGTGCAAGAAATCCTTCCTTCAATGCAACAGTTTCTGCACTCTACGACACCAATCACATAATTTTATCACAGAAATTTTTTTTAACGCGATTTGCACGATTTCACTACACGTCAGTAGAGCACGTATTCATTATTTAACACCTAGTCAGGTAATAATCATTTATGACTGCTGGGGTGCTTGGCCAAGAAAAAAAACCACACCAGACCTTGACTCGCTATCAAACTGAACTCGCAATGAATCGATTAGAATCGAATCGGGCCGCATTCCAGAGACCCAACCAGCACTACACACTCTACCTATAGACCGACCGTCTTACGATCAAAATGGCACTAAAATTACAAAGACCGCGGCGACGGCGCTCAGGTAAATTTGATATACTAATAAACGACTTAATGTTACTTTCATGAGAACACCACAAAAAAAACGGTAACGCAATTTAACCGAAATTCAAGAAAAATTATGAAAAATTCAAAAAGAAATATCAGAAAATCGACTGCAACGTGCAACTTCTTCGTCCAGTATCTTCGAAGGAAATTCTCTCTCTGACCTGACCAGAAACCAGCAGCATCAATGGCGACAACGTGAACGTGTAATCAAACCCAACCACCCTGGTACCTGGTTTCTGGTAGATCTAGAGGTGATCACACTACGCGAAAACGCTGAATTGATCTTAAAGAGCACGAATGACGATCGTTCACAAAGATCATTTTTGGTTTGAATCTATACTCGAAATGCAACACACTACACGAAACACCACGACTATGTTTTGAACAAAACTCTGCTAAGTGCCTCTGATGATCGAACATTTTGCGCTAATCATGAAATCCAGACACAAACAGTTTTCTAGCAGGAACCTTTCAAAAGCATACAAGTTAAATCAAAATAATTTGTAGGGTATCTTCTAGATGTAATTTCATCATAAAGTATTATAAGTTTTATGTAAGCAAAACAATCTAAAACGCATTAAAACAAAAGTTTTTGACTTATACTAGATTTTACCGCCATAGAGATACGTTCGGAAAAAAGTTCTCAGGTTATCGAATCATTAATACAATAATCTAAACTAAATGTATAAGAGCACAAACAACATGATCAGTGGCAACCGTTATCGTGTCTTATGATGGCATGTGCTAAATCTCTTGGCTTTGATTTTGCGTGTTCTTATCAGGTCGGGGTCACGAATATCGGAAATGTTTTAGATAATAAACACCTAACTGGGACTGAGCGTAACATACCGCCCAAAAAAACATCTACATTCAGCAGCTACGAGAGAAAACTTAGATTGGAAGAGGATATCAGCTTCCATATTCAATTAGAGAAATACCATCGAAAAGGCCTATAGTGAATTTTAAATCATGTCCAACACAAAAATTTTCAGTTGATAATTTTTATGAATCTTTCTTTACTAATTATACTATTATTATCCAACCAAATACTCCAGGCTAACTGGGTATGTCCCGAAAGCGTTGTCATCACTTTTGCTGTTATGAAGATTTTCTTTCGAGATGTTATAAATCCAGTAAAATTACCTTCTTTCGTCTTCGATGCGAGTGTATAGATTTAAAATGATCCGCATTATTATCGCCATGCTGCAACAAATCATCAACATTTCTCAAATAATTCCAACTGCCCATACTACTGCTACGATTACGTTTTGTTGTGTGCAATTCATTGGGCGGTTGTCGGATCCAATAAACTTGATTGCCATTATCGTAATAACGTCTTGGCACTTTGTTCTGAGAGGCGTTATTTTTACTCGGTAATCGAATCCCCGAACCGTTGAATTGTTGATAACTTAAGCGCGGATCAATTACATTTCCAGATGATCGGCTATGCTGATGATGATGGAGATGATGGTGTTGGCACGGTCCACCAATATGACCGAATTTCATCGTTGGATATCGTTCATCAAAGTAGATCGTTCCCGGATACTTGCTTCCAAAATTTGATGATCCATGTCCACCTCCACTCCGTAAAATTCGTGATGTAATGCTCAGACTACGTGCCTTAGCTTTTATACTTTTTTTCCTAGGAGTCCATTTTGGGATCTTCATCCTCATGATGATCGGCTGTTATGGTGATCTTCAAAATCGAAAACTATTTTGTATTTACATTCGTCCGTTACATTTGAATTTCGTGTACTACTATCGTAGTTTGATAGGCAACCATAAGAAAGTTTTAAATCGAAACCAAATCGATAGCAGTCTGTTGTGCGTACAAATTAAATCCAATTTGATATTCCAGCGATTTCGAAGAGTGCATAATCCCTAGGTCTGATGAGATTCTAATCACTACGGCATGGTACAACGCACAATTTTTTTTAATTCAGTTATACACTAACTATATTTTAATATTTTTGTTTTATTAAAAGGATGACACAATTTGAATTCACAGCAAAACACTACGTGCACTATAACTATGCCTATTACTCGTTGTAAGGTTCGCGGACTAATATTAAAAAATAAAGAAATGTTTCAGAGCTGTAGTGAAGCCGAACAAGTGTATCAAATGCAACCTATGAAGACTGTTTCGTGTTCGACTTAATATCGATTCATCAATTTTTCTAGTTTCGAACGTTATCTTGCGTCATTGAATATCGGAAGTATAAAAGCGAATGAGAATTATACTCCGTGACTGTTGACAACCTCGTATTCGGCTCAATTACTGATTCAGCCAATAATTGGTTATGCTATTTGCTATGGTTGTCCACCACACAGGCACACATGGCAGATTCGGGATTACGCCCCTTGACTGACTGTGTATAGACGTAAATCATGACACTGCCATAAGTTGCGGCTAACCATTAGACGAGAGGCATCGTACAAAAACAAATATCGTTGCATTTGTTATTACGTCCCTTTCGATAAAGCGATTAGCATTAGCATTAAGTAGTAACTGAGATTATAACCAATTAGGATCATTTCTTATCGATCTAATAACTTAAAGAACATAAGGCGGAATAGATAAATCGTAGTCATCAATGCATTAAGCATGAATCAGACATACACTCTTTTATGCCACTGCAGATCCAAATAGGTAGAACTTTTCCGGACAACTTCAACGATCTTCCCTCAAATCATCCTGCTTAGACGATACTTCATATAGTTTTCTCCTTCTGTCGAATCTGAAGAACTCTACCAAGCTCCGAAGTGTTATTGCTTTTCCGAAGATAAATTTTTAGCCTGACTTGACTTAATTTCATTTTATTTTACTACAAACAAGCGTTGAATGCAACGTTTATTAGGTTTTGTGAAAAAATTGGTCACTCTGTTGTGAGTGTATAATCGAAATGTTGTAATGAAGTATCGCCAGGCAGAATATTTTCTGCTGTCCTATGATAAGAAGGCTCTATGGACCTTCGATTAGTAAAAGGTACCAAACCAATTATTCATAAAGTTGTCAAGTTATTGTCTATAATTCCTGGAATCATAGAAAATAAATGTGGCGCAATCACTCTGAAACATTAGCAATTATTTATCAGAGACGAATGTAGGCAATAATAAAACATAACGCAGTCACGATCGGCTGCAAGCCAATCGTATGATACTCTAGATGAAATACTGAACTCCGATTTATATTTTAGTTGGGAATATATCAAAAGAATGAGGAGTGCACATACAATTATTGCATGACCTTTTATTTACAGGTAGAAACTATTGTATAGTGGCTACTCGATGGATGGTTAAACGATTTCTTGAGTTATAGTGAGTTCCATAAATTAAGTTGGGACATTTTTACAGAATTTTTGTATGGCAACTACATGAAGGACTGGCTTACGGGATATTTTTCATATTAATACCTTCAGCTGCGACTATTATAAAATCAACGTATACAAAATTTCAAAGTCGTAACTTAAAGCATTCTAAAGTTATCGTTCAATATTGATGAACACGTGTTTTAAGAACTTTTGTATGACAGCTACCCGAAGGAGTTGATGGATTGCGCTAATTAATGAAATCAGTCTTGCTTTTGATATAAAACTAATTCCTGTAAAATTTTGAATCCCTGCTTTAACTTGTACTAAAGTTATAGTGGATTCTGTAACTTGTATACATTTTTGAAGGACTTTTGTAGGCTGCTACACGAAGGACTTATTCGATTTGCATTATATTCGGAACTTTCGTTTCAAACATTGTAAACTTTAAGTATTCAAAATTTCAAGCTTCTAACTTGAAGCATTCGAGCAATAATTGTGAATATGTGTTTTAAGGACTCTTGTATGGGAGGTACCCGAAGGAGTGGAAGGATATCGCCCATTAACGAACTTAGCCTTACTTTTTCCATTTTACAGGTGCTGACAAAATTTCAACTTTCTAGGCCAACGGGTTCTTGAGTTATCGTGCAAACGGACGGACGGACGGACAGCAAACGGATTTGGGGTTTTTGGCCACAACTAAACACAAAATAATATATAACTTTATTTCGTCCGAGGCTCGGTTCTATGCGTTACAAACTTTTCGGGCTGGATTAAACTTATAATACTCTATATGATTTCATCTAGAGTATAAAAACGGCTGAAGGAGCTGTGCCAGAATATCGTAAACGCCACAAATTTCAGGTCGAAGTTTACTCTATTTCGGAAATGAATCTCCAAAAGGGGTCAACTTTTAAACTGGAAAAAAGAATAACGCAAGTCTTAGCTAGGTTTTCGCAAATTTCATACAAATTTTTATGGAAATCCCCTAGAACAGTTGTACATACAGTAAAACACAAATTAATTTTTATCTTTTTTATCCAATAAGAAATGTTTTTAAGTCTACTCTCTCGTTGAGTTAGTCAGCTGTCGTACAAATTCTCAACCTAAGTCAAGACACCAATCGAAAATGTATTTGGGACAGAAATTCTTTATGAATTATAGTGCACACAGGTTCTAAATATAATTCGATTTAGTTAGTTTTAAAATTATTACCCCAAAAACTAATGCAGTGAAAATACTTACAAAAAAATCGTCCTCAACCACTGGATCAGCAAGGACTTCAATAGGCTCGGTCATCGATCGGCACGTTCTATTTGTATTTTTCTTTTTCTTCAATTTTCGTCCTATGGTAGCGGCATCACTAAATCGATGAAGGATCTTCTCACGTTTACGTACCGCGGCCGGACTGGTTGTTGTACTCGTAGCATGACACAATAGTGAGGCATAGTTCGAATTGTTTTGGTAAAAATTTGGTATCGGATCAAGTTTTTGGTTTAGATTTTTAGGTGATATTTTAATTTGTGATGTCTCTGTTGTGATTTCCGAAGTTGTTGTCGTTGGCGGTATCAGCATCGGCGAAACTTTACCTTTACGAGGTGCAGCAATAGGTACAATAGAATTTACTGATCCGCCGTAGCTTAAAGAACGACGAGATCGATCACTTGTGTCTCTGTAAAGGAAAAAAAAAATTAAGATATTAATCCTAACTTTAGATGGTAACAAAGAGAAAAATAATGGAGCTGCTAAATCTAGTAGAAAATCTAATGAAGATAGTTATAATATATGAGTCCAATCACAAAAAAATTCAGACAGGCCTTCAGCAGTGGCGTAACTAAGTAGTGTTTGCAGGAGTTAGAACTCACGATAGAGAAATTTAGACTGGAAATTAACGGGGCTATTACCAAACTCGAGTCGAGTGAGTAACTCGACTCACATTTGAACTCGACTCGAGCTAAAGTTGGTATTATGAAACTCGACAATTGGAAAGTCACTTCATTTCCAGCAGTCGAGTGAATTTGACATTTCTTTCAAGTAAATACTCACTCGATCGGCTGTCATAATACGCAGTTCTTTTTACTCACGCTTTTTTCTCGACTCAAAGTCGAGTGAAACTCGACAAGTAGACACTCGTCGAGTTTCATTATTGCAGAATGTGAGTTTTTTGGTCGAGTCGAGTTTCATAATAGGCCCGTAAGTCTTTCGTGTTATGTTAATTACTACCTACCTTCAACCATTTTCTTACGAATTTTTCTCTTTACTAGGTCACCCCAACTATAGGCATATGCCGTCTATGGCACTGTCCTTTGGTATACACCAGTGGCATGGCGTCCATGGAAGCAAGGGAAGCATTGCTTCCCTTACATTTTGCTGAAAAATATCTAAAATGCGTTTTCAAAATCGCGCAGTAAAATCGCGAAAAAAAGTCATGTTTGAAACATTTTCTTTGGCACAGTCTGAATAAAAGTTCGCAAGAAACTACTCGCGAATATCTCACACAGCCGAATTGGCAACACCACGAAAAAGGCAAGCGAAAGAAACCAAGAATAATAATAATATAATAATAGTTCTTAATTTTGTGGTCAAGTACAAGTGTTAAAAATTAACTGATAAATTTAAAAAATTCAAATTACAAGAAGACGACACATGGAAGCAATTTTAAAGTTGCATCTATGAGCGTTCATTTCATTCCGTAGTAAACCCACTGTGACGTCATGAAAAAAATTTTTCGTACACGGGACGGTGGATGCAATAAGGTATTTGCTTCCACGGGTAGTAGAACACATTCTTGGCTGCAGCGGACAAACTTTCAGCAAGCAGAGCTCTGATAAGACATAAGTGCTAACAGAGTAGGATAGGAATTGAATTCTGAACAAAGCTTGGAAGTGAATGGTTGTAAATAGTTGAATTATATTTAATTTGGTTTTTAGATCTCAGGAACCACTTACGCTGGGAGGCTGATACTTGGAACTTTTGTAGAACTATGATAGTGGAGCTATTTGCAAAAAAATTGCCGATTAAGACTGAGGAGTGTGGGAGTGGAGGGGAAAGCAATGTGTTCGAAGTGCTTGAAAGCTGGGGTTGAAACATTTTAAAATACATATCTCCTGAACGGTTGATGTCAGAAGATTGAAACTCTGTAGTTGTCTTAAGGGATAATAAGAGATTAATCAAAAGCTAAAATTTTGGAATCGTGTGGGGGTAAAAAACTTTGGATTAGAATATCCTCCGAACCAATTATACCAGGAAGGTCAAATTTGGTTTGCGTATATAGGATTACAAGTGGCGCCCATTGAAGATAAAATTTTTGAGGTGGGAGGTGGAGCACGAATGTGGGACGATAGCCATTTTTAAAAAAATTTCATTTTTATATCTCAAGAACCGTACAAGATATGATCTTAGAAATTTTACAGGAATTAGGCCCTGTAGACAGGGAAAAGGGGCTGATGGTGTGAGGGGATGGAAAGAAAAGAACTTCGATATTTATTTCTCAAAAACCATAGAAAGCTAAAAAGTGACTATATAGAGCCAATATAGAGGTATCCTAGAAAGATATGGTGGTTTTTTATATCTCAGAAACGGCTTATGCAAGAAAGTTGGAACTTAAAACGTATGTGTACGTATGCTACTAAAGTAATTAAAGGAAAAAAATTCAGATTTTTATTGGCCTAGAGGTTGAGTAAAACAAATGTCCGTGAAAAGGGATTTTTTCACATCTTTACGATGTCGTTATACAGTGTCTGGCACTCCGTGTGCCACCTTGTAAGGGGTTATTCCTTGATATATTTGGAGAAAAAAATTGTTCTACAGGGTGGGTCAATTTTCAATATTAGTGGAGATACAGGGTGGTTAAGAAAAGTGTTTTTAACCGGTACCCTCACTCACTTAAAACGTTATATCTTGAAAACGAATAATCACAAGGCAAAGTGTTATATCTCGTTTTTTTGGCAATCGAATTACCTTTCATTTGATGTAACAGTCTAAATTGTAACTGCACCCAATCTTGAGATATTTACTCGAAAACACAAATTTTTGCTACGTGAACCCTTAAAATTCAGTGATCAATGTAGTTTTTCTCAGAAAACCCCATTATAAAAATCTCATTTTAATTTTATTTTTTTATGAGCCGTATTATTACCTACAAAAGCTGCATACATATGTATGAGTTACGATTAACATTTTGGAAGTAACAGGTAAAAATACATATCGCATAAAAATTTAATATTTTAAAAATCAGTGCATATGCATGTTGATCTACGCTACTTGCTTGAATTGAAAGAATTTAATAATGGTTTTTATTTCAAATATTTTTATTATAATAAATGTTCAAAATGGCCACCTTCATTTTGAATGCACGCTAAAAAAGCTCGTTTGGCGAGTGTTCTCTTGGTATTCATATTCCTCAACTGCTGCCTTACTTCTATTGCTGCCGCATCGATCCTGATATTTAGATCTTCCAATGTTTCTACTGGCGTTGCGTAGACAAGGTCCTTCATCCGTCCCCATACAAAGAAATCCATAATAGTAAGATCAGGACCCCCCTCTTCGTCTTTCTACCTTGTCGTGGTGAGGGGGCTTACGACACTTGTGTCAACTAAAGGAAAGACTTTACATGATGGGTAAGTCTATGGACATAGACTCTCCAAGTGGTAACCAGACCCTGTCTGGGAATCCACCCGCTGATGCGGCCGGGGCTCGGATTTTGGAGGCCCCAACATCATGTATGACTGCAATGGGTGATCCAGGTTGTAGTGGGAGCACACTACTGGATCTCAGTAACTCCTTGGAGGATTTACTGCTTGCTGATGAGGATAGTGCTGACTATGCAGGAACGGTTAATCCGATTCGGCCCTTGGAGGAGGAATGTGCTGCAACCAAGGTGGGAGCGGTTATTCTGAATCCGATGTCTGAAGAGGAAAGTACCGGAAATGTGTTATCGGTTAATCTGAATCGGCCAATGATCGAGGAAAGTACCAGTGCCTTTGGCGCGGTTAATCCGAGATCGATGGTTACGGAAAGTACCTGTGCTCTGGGCGTGGGTGATCCGAAACTGATGGTTAAGGAAAGTACATGTGCCCTTGGCACGGTTAATCTGAAACCATTGGTTAAGGAATTCACCCGAGCTCACGACGCGGTTAATCCGAAACCGACTAGCTCCTGTCCCGTTGAGGATAAGTTGAGCAAAGGCCAGAAGAAGAGAAGAAGGTTGGCAAGAGCCAAGGCAAGAGCTGGGGCAGTTATGACAGGTGTCATAGCGGCCAGTGGCAATGTCGTGGTACAGACAGCCTGTGAAAACGCTATTAAGCGCAATCGATCTGTGGAGGAATCACCCGAAACTAATCTTGTGGTTAATAGCGAATTCCTCGCTTCTACTTCTGGCAGGACGAAGAAGATGAGGAGGACGGAAGCCACTACAGCGGATGTCCCACCGTCTACTTTAGGAGTCGCTGCAGTGGATAGACCAGCCTGCTCTATTTTAGGAGCAACTGGTCCTAGACCGGCTGAGCGAATGCGCGGGGAGATTAGTGCAGCTGACTTAGCTGACGCTGGACCCTCAGGCGCGAGATCAGTCCGACTGCTGCTAGCGCGGAGACTGCCACAGCAAAGAGTACCAAGACCTTCTCTGATGTGGCGGCCACCGCCTTGCAGGCGGTAATCGGTATTGGTCCGCAGGGCAAACAGCTGACCAAGGGTCACATTGCTGCCCTGGAGAACGGCCTATGGAAGCTCCTGGATGAAGCTACCGCCTCATCTAGATTTGAAGGCATGGATGTCTGTGACGGTCTTATGCAAGTTCGTTGCGGGGATTCAGTAGCTTTTGAGTGGCTGACGGATGCCGTTGGGAAGATTTCGGCGGAGAATCGTGTCAACTTCGTGGTTGCGAAGGGTGATACTTTTTAGAAGCTGATTCGGGCAGTATGCTGGATTCCTGGTAAACCTAGGAAACCCCAGGAAATATTCGCCCGCCTTCGTATCCAGAACGCAGGACTTGACACCACCAAATGGCGAGTTTATGAACAGCGTAAGAGCAGCAGTCTCGACGGTACTGAGAGCTGTACTCTTGCGCTTGGCATAGATAGCGGTAGTGTAGAGGTCCTGCGGACTAGATATGACATGCGTCCATATCTCTTTCTTGGGAGGATTAAATTTAATCTTCCTAAGTAGCAGTATGTGGATGTAATGTGAGGGTGACTATCTTGAATGGCTAACTGCGGCATTATATTTACCCAGATCAACTTGCAACATGCTAAGGCTGCTACTGCTTTACTAAGTAGGAGACTTAGCAAAATGCACACATCCCCTTATGTATCAATAATACAGGAACCATGGATTCGCAATATGCGAGTTAGTGGACTGGATTCGATCCAGGGAGGCCGGATCTTTTACGATGAAGGATCTGAACGACCGCGTGCCTGTCTATTCATATCAAATATGATAGAGGCGACGATGTTGAGGCAATTCAACTGTCAAGATATTGTAGCAGTCAAAATGTCTAACGTACTGGAGGGTAGGAGACAAGACATAATAGTAGTGTCGGCTTACCTTCCGTATGACTCGTTATTACCTCCCCCATCCAGGGAGCTGACCGGGCTCGTTAGATTCGCGGACACCAACAACTTACAGCTTGTCATTGGATGTGATGCTAATGCTTAACACACTGTTTGAGGCAGCAGCAAATGCAATCCTAGGGATGAGCGGTTATTGGAGTTCATTATGGCGTCGTGCCTTGTAGTAAACAACAGCGGCAACAAGCCAACGTTTGTTACGACGAGGCGGACGGAAGTGATAGATATGACGTTGTCGTCTTCTAGGATTGCGGAATCCATAATAGATTGGCGCGTCCTGGAAGAGGAAACTCTGTCGGATCACAGATATCTGGAATTTTGACTGGCAGCTGACAAACCCGTCATACCGGCTATACGAAATCCCAGGAATGCAGACTGGACTTTGTTCAGATCTCTCTTACAGGAGAGGTCTCAAATACCACGAAAGATGAGGACGCCTGATATGATTGAGGAAGTGACTTCTTGTCTAAGTCTAACCTTAAGTCAATGTTTTGCGGAATCGTGTCCTGTCAGCAAGAGTCGATGCGGAACCACAGTCCCCTGGTGGACTAGGGACCTGCAGAAGCTCAGAAAAACCACCAGAAGGCTTCTAAATCGCGCACTTAAGAGTGGTTCAGAGACCGACTGGGATTACTACCGGACAGCGCAGAGGGAATATAAGAAGCTGGTTAAGACATCAAAACTAGCCTCTTTTAGGAACTACTGCGAGAGTCTGGAAGGAACCAGGGAAACAGCTAGGTTGCACAAAGTCTTTCAGAAAGACAACACGGCCAGGCTTGACTCCCTGTTGAAACCTGATGGTACATATACCACTTCGAAAACGGAGTCACTAAGAACCCTCTTTGAGACCCATTTTCCAGGAAATCAGGTGATCGAAAGCGATCAATGCGTGGTTCAGACACTCTGTCCGACCAAGGACAGAGCGCCCAGGCGCAGTTGGTATACGGCGTCCGCTGTAGTGACTGCTGAGAGGGTGAAATTTGCAATTTCATCGTTTGACAGCTACAAGTCACCAGGAGTGGACGGTGTCTAATGCTAAAAGAGGGAGCAGTTGTTCTAGTGCCGATCCTCAGAAAGATATTTTCTGCATGCTTAGCGCATGGATACGTACCATCTTCATGGCAACCGGTCAGAGTAGCGTTCATCCCGAAGCCAGGGAGAGACGACTATACTTTGCCCAAAAGTTTTAGGCCAATCAGCATAACATCGTTTGTTCTGAAAAGTCTGGAACGACTGGTAGAGAAGCACATTAAGGAAGTGGCTCTCAGAGCGCATCCTCTTTGTTCGGAACAACATGCGTATCAGAGCGGAAAGTCTTGTGATTCAGCGCTTCACTCTCTGGTATCCAGAATAGAAGGGGCGCTGGACCGGAAAAAGTACGCGCTGGGCCTTTTTGTGGACATTGAGGGTGCTTTTGATAGTGCGCCCTTCGAAACACTGTGTGATGCTGCCAAAAGACATGGGGTGGATGACATTTTAGTCAAGTGGATTCACTCCATGCTCACACAGAGAATGCTATTCACGGAGACGGGGGATGGGCAATATGCTACAACGGGGGTCAGTAAGGGCTGTGCTCAAGGCGGGGTCCTTTCGCCATTGTTGTGGAGTATGCTCATCGACTCTCTGCTTCTCGAACTGCAGGATCTGAATATTCACGTACAAGCTTATGCTGATGACGTGGCTGCACTAGCTGTTGGGCTATCGCTCAGGGATGTCTGCGACAAAATGCAGAGAGTCCTATGGGTTATAGATAGCTGGTGTGAAAGACACGGACTTTCTGTGAGTCCTAGCAAAACCGCACTAGTTTTGTTTACTAGGAAAAGAAAAACAGAAGGTTTAGTGTTGCCTATGCTGAAGGGTGAAACTATTCAGCTCTCGGAGAAAGTTAAGTATCTGGGGATTATCCTGGATAGCAAGCTTCTCTGGAAGGAACATGTAGATACAAAGGCAAACCGTGCGCTAGTAACATTCTGGCAGTGCCGGAGAGCTTTTGGAAGAACATGGGGTCTTAGGCCTTCAATGGTATATTGGCTATATACGGCCATTATAAGACCCATCCTAATCTATGCATCAGTGGTTTGGTGGACTAAGTCCGAATGTGCATACATTAGAGCTAGTCTCGCTAAACTACAGAGGACAGTCTGCATCGGTGTAACAGGTGCCTTGCGCACCACACCGGGTGTGGCACTCGATGCACTGCTCAATCTGCCACCGCTTGACATTGTTGTTCAGGCGGAAGCAATGAGAGCTACGCACAGGCTAATGAGATTAGGCTTGTGGAGGAAAGAGCATTGTACGGGTCATGGAGAAATGGCTCGAAAGTTGTCTGAGAATCTTTGATCTGCCTTCGGATGCTATGACTCCGATCTGTATGCTCAATAGAAGATATCAGGTGGAGATCCCGAGTAGGGCGGAGTGGGAAAACCAGTCCGCATTGCTTAGCGGATTCACTGATATATTCTACACGGACGGCTCAATGACTGAAGACGGGTCGGGAGCTGGAATGTATCTGCAGACTGAAGATCTCAGGTACTCTTTCGCCCTAGGAAAACATTCTTCGGTATTTTAAGCTGAAGTTTATGCAATCCTTAAGGCAGTAGAATGGATTATAGAGGGAAGATGGAGAGGCAGGATGATCTGCATTTGCAGCGACAGTCAGGCCGCTCTACAATCCCTAGATGATCCAATCGTCTTTTCGAAGATGGTACGTGAGTGTAAAGAACGGTTGAATTCTGTTGGCAGATTCAATGACTTAAAGCTCATATGGGTTTCAGGTCACCAGGGTATAACTGGCAATGAAATAGCTGATGCATTAGCAAAGGCAGGATCGGAGTCAGCTATGGTCGGACCAGAACCAGTTATCGGTGTGCCTGTAGTCTCTGTTAGGGCTGCCACTGCTGAGTGGGTGAGTAAGTCACACATTGAGAGATGGCGGCTTTTCCCGGGTATGCGGCAGACCAGAAACCTTGTTGACGGACCAAGTGGATGAACCGCATCTTTTCTTCTCAAATTGAGCAGGAAAGAATGTAGTAGTATGGTTGGTGTCCTCACAGGGCATAACTCGTGTGGCCTACACATGGTCAAATTGAGAATCATTGACGACCCCATGTGCACTGCTTGCGACGAGAGCGACGACACAACGGAACATTTCCTTCTTGAGTGTCCAGCTTACTCTTTTGCGAGAGTGCACGTATACGGCGTCGATGTTATGAGGATGGAAGAACTCCGTTCTCGATCCCTACCTGAGCTCTTGAAATTCGTGAGGAGGACGAAGAAGTTCGGGTACAGACTGGGGGACTCGAGTGCAATGGGCAATAATTGTCTGAGTGCTCAAGATGCGCGGCTTTGCTGCGTATCTTCCCCCACTTCAAACAACAACAACAAGATCAGGAGATCTTGCAGGCCAGTGTATCGGTCCATTTCTACCGATCCAGCGATTGCTATAATTGGAATTTAACCAATCTGTGATCTGTCAGCCGTAATAGTCCGGGAGGCAGCGACCGAAATTTTGTATCCATTCCTACAAAGCTGATTTTTTGTCATTTTGTTGTTTTTATATGTCAAGTAAACGGAACGGCAGTCTACCGCCCCAATGTAGGGGCAAACAATAATAACAATTGTGTAAACCTGTAAATAAATAATATGTAAATGCCTTATTCCTACAAGACTGAAATTTTTTTGGGTGGTCAATGATACCTAAAAATGCAGTATAATGATAGTCTACCGCTTCGGAGAGGGGGCCATCGTGCGTCTACCACCCACGCAAGGTGTTAAAAAATTTCCTTTTTTGACTTATTCCTACAAGGCTGAAAATTTTTTCTAAAATACTTTAGTTTATAAGACAACTAAAAAAGACAGTCTACCGATCATGTAAGGGTGCAAAGCCTTGATAGACGCAATGGAATGCACGATCTCCCGAGCGCAGCCGATGCGCCGATCTGCTATAAGTAGCTCTGAATTATTGGATATACCGGGATTAAATTAATATCTACAAGACTGAAACTTTTTTGGGTGGTCAATGATACCTAAAAACGCAGTATAATGATAGTCTACCGCGTCGGAGAGGGGGCCATCGTGCGTCTACCACCCACGCAAGGTGTTAAAAAATTTCCTTTTTTGACTTATTCCTACAAGGCTGAAAATTTTTTCTAAAATACTTTAGTTTATAAGACAACTAAAAAAGACAGTCTACCGATCATGTAAGGGTGCAAAGCCTTGATAGACGCAATGGAATGCACGATCTCCCGAGCGCAGCCGATGCGCCGATCTGCTATAAGTAGCTCTGAATTATTGGATATACCGGGATTAAATTAATATCTACAAGACTGAAACTTTTTTGGGTGGTCAATGATACCTAAAAACGCAGTATAATGATAGTCTACCGCGTCGGAGAGGGGGCCATCGTGCGTCTACCACCCACGCAAGGTGTTAAAAAATTTCCTTTTTTGACTTATTCCTACAAGGCTGAAAATTTTTTCTAAAATACTTTAGTTTATAAGACAACTAAAAAAGACAGTCTACCGATCATGTAAGGGTGCAAAGCCTTGATAGACGCAATGGAATGCACGATCTCCCGAGCGCAGCCGATGCGCCGATCTGCTATAAGTAGCTCTGAATTATTGGATATACCGGGATTAAATTAATATCTACAAGACTGAAACTTTTTTGGGTGGTCAATGATACCTAAAAACGCAGTATAATGATAGTCTACCGCGTCGGAGAGGGGGCCATCGTGCGTCTACCACCCACGCAAGGTGTTAAAAAATTTCCTTTTTTGACTTATTCCTACAAGGCTGAAAATTTTTTCTAAAATACTTTAGTTTATAAGACAACTAAAAAAGACAGTCTACCGATCATGTAAGGGTGCAAAGCCTTGATAGACGCAATGGAATGCACGATCTCCCGAGTGCAGCCGATGCGCCGATCTGCTATAAGTCGCTCTGAATTATTGGATATACCGGGATTAAATTAATATCTACAAAGCTGCTTTTTTGTCTGTACGTACTTTAAGATAATTATTGTCAACTAAACGTGTTCTACCTTCGATACAATGAGGCTAAAGCTTCGGTAGACATGGCTAAAGTTTTGGCGCAGACTCTGAATTATTGCATACCTATACAGGGTGTTTGGCACTCCGTCCGCCACCTTGTAAAGGGTTATTCCTTGATATATTTGGAGAAAAAAATTATTCTTCAGGGTGGGTCAATTTTCAATAAGAATGGAGATACAGGGTGGTTAGGAAAAGTGTTTTTGAACGGTACCCTTACTCACTTAAAACGTTATATCTTGAAAACGAATAATCACAAGGCAAAGTGTTATAACTCGTTTTTTATGAATCTGTGTTGAAATGATGCCGCTCTTCTTGTGTGTGGATTGCTCTCAGCCCACGTATGTAGGTTGTGGAAGTTTGTGATACCGTCTCTGATAAATGGGGACTCATCCGTCCACAGAATATTGTTGAAAAAATTATCGTCATCTATTTGTCGTTCAAGGAGCCAATTGCAAAACTCCATCCGTTTGGGGAAATCAATGGGTAGCAGCTCCTGTACTGGTGTGTGATGGTAGGCATGGAAGCGTTCTACTTTTAAAATACTCCAAACCTTCCAAGTAGAGATGTTAAACTGCAATGCCAAAGGTCGGATACTGATCGTTGGATAATTTTGAACTGCTTGCAGTATTCTTTCATCAATCTGAACAGCGATTATCGGCGCAGGATTTGCATTTACTCTGCTTGTTCTAACGCTGCCAGTTTCCCTAATTCTCCTGTAAACGTCTTGAAATACTCCCCTGTCAGGTGTACGTCAATGAGGATGTTTCTGATGATAAAGCCTTCGTGCGGCTCGTCCATTTCAGCGACACTCTCCATAACTTATTGGGGTACTCAGGCATTTTGAAATTACTTTTTTAATTCTACTGACACCCTCTTCTTTAAAACTGATAAGAATATGAATGTAGTTTTGCTTTTATAGGCTTTTTATTTTGTAAGGCACCGTATTAAAAAAGGCATAGTACCGCACCCAGTATTACCTACCACGTCCAGGTAAAAGCATCAATTATGTTGAAACTCACTTACATTTCATTGTTTTCCTACATAGTTTAAATAGTAATAAATGTGCAATAAAAATATTTCAGTACTACCGACAAATTAAACAGGTTCTTAGACGAGGTCCACCTTATGGCACTGACTTTTGAAACATTTAATTTTTATGCGGTATGTATTTTTACCTATTACTTCCAAAATGTTAATCGTAACTCATACATATGTATGCAACTTTTGTAGGTAATAATAATAATAGTAGTAGTAATAATAATTTTATAATGGGGTTTTCTGAGAAAAACTATATTGATCACTGGGTTGACGTAGCCAAAATTTGTGTTTTCGAGTAAATATCTCAAGATTGGATGCAGTTACAATTTAGACTGTTACATCAAATGAAAGGTAATTCGATTCCCTAAAAAACGAGTTATAACACTTTACCTTGTGATTATTCGTTTTCAAGATATAACGTTTTAAGTGAGTAAGGGTACCAGTCAAAAACACTTTTCCTAACCACCCTGTATCTCCACTCTTATTGAAAATTGACCCACCCTGAAGAATAATTTTTTTCTCCACATATATCAAGGAATAACCCTTTACAAGGTGGCGGACGGAGTGTCAAACACACTGTATAGGTATGCAATAATTCAGAGTCTGCGCCAAAACTTTAGCCATGTCTACCGAAGCTTTAGCCGCATTGTATCAAAGGTAGAACACGTTTAGTTGACAATAATTATCTTAAAGTACGTACAGACAAAAAAGCAGCTTTGTAGATATTAATTTAATCCCGGTATATCCAATAATTCAGAGCGACTTATAGCAGATCGGCGCATCGGCTGCGCTCGGGAGATCGTGCATTCCATTGCGTCTATCAAGGCTTT
The DNA here is from genome assembly GCA_951812415.1 of Beris morrisii. NCBI lineage: Eukaryota > Metazoa > Arthropoda > Insecta > Diptera > Stratiomyidae > Beris > Beris morrisii. The sequence goes on along the minus strand of OX638312.1, from coordinate 143,062,124 downwards.
GCACCCTTACATGATCGGTAGACTGTCTTTTTTAGTTGTCTTATAAACTAAAGTATTTTAGAAAAAATTTTCAGCCTTGTAGGAATAAGTCAAAAAAGGAAATTTTTTAACACCTTGCGTGGGTGGTAGACGCACGATGGCCCCCTCTCCGACGCGGTAGACTATCATTATACTGCGTTTTTAGGTATCATTGACCACCCAAAAAAGTTTCAGTCTTGTAGATATTAATTTAATCCCGGTATATCCAATAATTCAGAGCTACTTATAGCAGATCGGCGCATCGGCTGCGCTCGGGAGATCGTGCATTCCATTGCGTCTATCAAGGCTTTGCACCCTTACATGATCGGTAGACTGTCTTTTTTAGTTGTCTTATAAACTAAAGTATTTTAGAAAAAATTTTCAGCCTTGTAGGAATAAGTCAAAAAAGGAAATTTTTTAACACCTTGCGTGGGTGGTAGACGCACGATGGCCCCCTCTCCGAAGCGGTAGACTATCATTATACTGCATTTTTAGGTATCATTGACCACCCAAAAAAATTTCAGTCTTGTAGGAATAAGGCATTTACATATTATTTATTTACAGGTTTACACAATTGTTATTATTGTTTGCCCCCACATTGGGGCGGTAGACTGCCGTTCCGTTTACTTGCCATATAAAAACAACAAAATGACAAAAAATCAGCTTTGTAGGAATAATTACATCAAAAGTGTCGCTGCCTCCCGGACTATAATGAGCAGGAGCACCATCGTGTTGGTAAAACATGGAAGCCAATCGAACCAGTGGAATATCATCCAACAAGTCCTGTAGATCATTTGATAAAAACTGTAAGTAATTGGAGCTATTTAGAGTACGCGGAAGCCTAATAGGTCCAAGTAAATCGTCACCAATCACACCTGCCCATAAATTGACGCTGAATCTGTGCTGAAATGATGGCGCTCTTCTTGTGTGTGGATTGCTCTCAGCCCACGTATATAGGTTGTGGAAGTTTGTGATACCGTCTCTGGTAAATTGGAACTCATCCGTCCACAGAATATTGTTGAAAAAATTGTCGTCATCTATTTGTCGTTCAAGGAGCCAATTGCAAAACTCCATCCGTTTGGGGAAATCAATGGGTAGCAGCTCCTGTACTGGTGTGTGATGGTAGGCATGGAAGCGTTCTACTTTTAAAATACTCCAACCCTTCCAAGTAGATATGTTAAACTGCAATGCCAAGCGTACTGATCGATGGATCATTTTGCACTGCTTGCAGTATTCTTTCATCAATCTGAACAGCAATTATAGGCGCAGGATTTGCATTTACTCTCCTTGTTCTAACGCTGCCAGTTTCCCTAATTCTCCTGTAAACGTCTTGAAATACTCTCCTGCTAGGTGTCCGTCGATGAGGATGTCTCTGGTGGTAAAGCCTTCGCGTGGCTCGTGCATTTTGGTCACACTCTCCATAAGTTAACATCATGTCAGCATATTCTTTATTGGAGTACTCAGGCATTTTGAAATTATTTTTTAAATTCTAATGACACCTTCTTCTCTTAGCAACGTAACTAAAATTGAGAAAAATATGAAGGTAATTTTGCTTTTATAGGCTTTTTATTTTGTAAGACACCCTATTAAAAAAGGCATAGTACCGCATCCAGTAGTACCTACCACGTCCAGGTAAAAGCATCAGTTATGTTGAAACTCGCTTACATTTCATTGTTTTCCTTCATACTTTAGATAGTTATAAATGTGCAATAAAAATACTGTAGTATTACCGACAAATTAAACAGGTTTTTAAACGTGGTCCACTTTATGGCACTGACTTCTAAATATTTAATTTTTATGCGATATGTATTTTTACCTGTTACTTCCAAAATGTTAATCGTAACTCATATGTATGCAGCTTTTGTAGGTAATAATACGGCTCATAAAAAAAAAAATTAAAATGACATTTTTATAATGGGGTTTTGAGAAAAACTACATTGATAACTGAATTTTAAGGGTTCACGTAGCAAAAATTTGTGTTTTCGAGTAAATATCTTAAGATCGGGTGCAGTTACAATTTAGACTGTTACATCAAATGAAAGGTAGTTCGATTGCCTAAAAAACGAGCTATAACACTTTGCCTTGTGATTATTCGTTTTCAAGATATAACGTTTTAAGTGAGTGAGGGTACCGGTCAAAAACACTTTTCTTAACCACCCTGTATCTCCACTAATATTGAAAATTGACCCACCCTGTAGAACAATTTTTTTCTCCAAATATATCAAGGAATAACCCCTTACAAGGTGGCACACGGAGTGCCAAACACCCTGTATATTGTGGACATGCCGAAATAAATTTTACTTCTGCGGGCTCTTTATATAAGCGCCTAGAAATGTTTTTTCCCAATTTTTCGATATCCAACCCCTTAGGGGGTGTAAAGTGGTTGTCTACATTTTCACGAATTTCCATATATTGGGTCTAATGAGATATTCAATTCACTTTTATTTCTAAAGGCTTTAAATTTAATCGAATAAAAATCAAGTTTTAATGAATTCTGAAAATCTTTTAGGATTAATGAAATCGAATTCGGTTTTACTTCTATTGACTCTTCTATTAAAAAAAAAATACGTAAATAAATAAAAAAAAACACTCTGGGTGCAACTTTATTAAATTTTTTTGGTAGAAGTTCAGAACGCGTTTAATGATGAGATGCGGTGTAGGTGACTGCGACTGACAACCTAAAAAACAACGTTCCAAATAGCCTCCTGGTGCTTTTATATTAGTAATGTTAAAAGTAACTAATGGAGGAGGTTCAATTAATACGCAGTAAATTTGTAGAAATAATATAATATAATACAGTGAAACCTGTCTAAAACGGACCCTGTATAAAACGGAAACCTGCCATAACGGAAAAAAAACTGGGAACGGAGCATTTTCCAATGCAAAACACCCTGTATAAACCGGAAACCTGTCTAACGGAAACAAAATTTTTCGCAAAACGGAAAACAGTTGAAATGTGACATGAGTGGATTTAAGTGTGACTGACTGCAAGTGAAAGACGGAGAAATGCTTTTAATTTATTATGGAACAAGATGTTACAAAAACTTTTTGAAATTTTGGTAGTTCAGTCTTTGGCAAATTGTTGGTAAGGTGTAAAAAGAAAAGGGAAAAGCAAAACCAAGTTTCCAACGAGCAGAGTTGCAGAATATGGGCTGATGAAAAGCCAGGGGCACCTTTGAAAAACAAATGCATCCAGACAATCTCACTTTGTGGTGTGCATTTTTCGCTGGTGGAGTGATTGGTTAATTTTTCTTCGCAAATGCACCTGGCAACTCTGTCAGAGTGAACGGGGAAAGGTACCGTGTCATGATCACCGACTTCTTGTGGCCAATATTGTATTGAAGTTCCCTAGGCTAATAACCAACGAAATCAATTGGCCATCGAGATCGTGCGATTTGACTCCGTTTCACTTCTTTCTTTGGGGTTACCTCAAAAGCATAGTTTACTCCAATAAACTCAACACCATTCAACAATTGAAGGATCTATTGGTCTAATTAAGGAGAAGTTATGCCGTGATGTCGTCAAAAATTTGGACAAACGGGTCGAGGTGTGCCGTAGGAGCATTTGAGTAATATTCTTTCCCATACTTAATTGCCATGGACCAAATAATATTTTTTAATAAAATTTCATTAACTCCATCATCCTCTTGTTTTCAATTTTGATTTAACTTCGGAACGCGTTATTGTAACACCCTTTATTTGAACTGTATATATTTTTATTTTTTGTTTGTTCATTATTTTTAAAGTACCCAAAAAAACATATTATATATGTAATGTATAATGTACTTCAAATCAAGACTTTTGCTGAACAAAACTGTATAAAACGGAAACCTGCTAAAACGGAACAGCAAGTTGGGTAGCACAGCATTCCGTTTTAGACAGGTTTTACTGTAATAAATTTTTGATATTAACCAATTGCTTCCCCTTGTTGGAGTATCACGCCACGCCACTGGTATACACTATTACCTTTCTGTAGAACGAATGGAGGAGTATTTCTATCTCTTTCACATAACATAACATGTGTCCGATCAATAAAACAGTGCACTATAACCGTCGGGGTCACCAGTTGTAGGTTTGTTCGTACGAAGTAATAAAACTCAGGAATACTGAACTATGGCATTAAAAAGTCATAAAATAAATACAACCGTCAAAAATAAATTGAAGCAGTGAAAAAACTTCGAAATTGTACAGTAGCAGATATATTTCCTTGGTTCTATTTATGCACGAGTAGAGGGTAGAGAGGAAGGCCGATTTTTGTTTTTACTTTAATTCAAATTTTATTCATATTAACTACATATTTATTTTGCTTTGCACTGTAATTAAAAAGCTTACGAATAACAAGAAAAAATCTCTATCGTGAAATATTGTTTTCGTATAGAAAAGCTCGACGTAAATTGCATGCAACTTACAGTCGATCCCACTATTATCTACACATATAAAAAACAAAGCATGTTGATATAAAATCTAAGCAAAAACACAGCATAATAGTAATGAAGCCATTGATATTGTACTTGAAACAAAACCGCAATGCAAGATGATGAACGATATCTGAAGATTATAATGAAAGCACTAGAAAGAAGGTTAATGCCATTTGTTTCTCCTATAATTAAGTGCTGGAAAACCACTTTAAGTTATCATTCGTACTTGCCTGTGTTTGCGTCGACGAGTCGGCGGACTAAAATAGTAGCCAGGCGTAAACGGAACGAAGTATCCAAGTTGTGGCTGTCTTACGTCATTAAATACTCTAGGATAGTCAATGGCGGAAGCTGTTATAGTAGGTGCGCTGCTTGTGCTGGTGCTGCTAGTATTCTCCTCATCGTTTGATAGACCACTCGTTTCGGAATCTGGACTACATTCCGGAACCGTGTAGCATGTTGTATTCCGTCGCGAAGAGATAGGGCTTAGATGGTTCATCGTCTTCTAATTTCCGATATTTGTTTATATTTTCATGCGATTGTTGTCAGTTGACTTTAAAGTAGAAGAGTATTTATGAAATGAAATAGAAAGGTTTCCATACTAGAAATGAAATAGAAAGGTTTCCATACTAGAAGTAAAACTCTCGGTTCTAATACTGTACGAAACTGCTAAACACAACCAATTTTTTTTTTAATTTTTCCCCAATCCAACTACTTTACTATGCCAACCAGCAAAGCTATCGCTCGTATAGACCTGGATAAGTTAGCAGCACGGAGTAACATTTAAGTAAACCAACTAGACTGAAGCATGGGTTTGAATAAACTAGTACAGAACCTGCAAGCAAGAGTGTTGAGGGATAGCCTAACAACTTGCATTTAGAAACAACAATGACAGGACGTAATGAGAACGATAGCAGAACCAACAAACTAATTTGGAGGCATATCTTGGAATAGACTAGAGCATCTATACGTTCTACTTATTTAAGCTGCTTGAATAAAATTCGTCACCCAATATTCGATATTTATTTAGTCGAAGTTTAGTTAAAATTATAGACAACTGACAACAATAACAATTACATAGACAACACTACACTAAACAAATAATTATAAATATTTTATTTATAATTTTAATTTTCATTCGCACGCCAAGAACTTAAGCTTATAAAAAATATTACTTTAAATTTTATATTATGCGAACGCGACGAAATTTCGCGGAAAACTAAAAATACTACTGTAAGAAGTTCTACTGCAGACCGCTTGTGACATCGAACAGGGGAAATTTAAGGAGTCATCCATTTGATAAAATACACAAAACACATTTTGTAGACCGATTTTCCACATTATATTGCCTGTGGAGAAGAAAACATCATCGTCTGGGGACCATTTTAAATATTATGTTGTTCTCTTCGCTTGAACCAAAATACACTATGCCATTTATAAGGTTACTTGACCGACTTTAAATGTATTTGTGAAGTTCAAAAGACTAAAGAATTCGGTTAAACAATACGGGATCCAAGATAGAACCTTGTAAAGTGCAATGAATGATGGGCAATCTTATAGCCGCTGACATTTTCGGATATCCTATTATGCGGGAAGCTAATTTGTGATTTACTTAAGTGATGGGTGACAAATATCACTCTTTCTCGGGACATTATGTGGCCATTGTGTGTAATAAATAAATACTTTTCCAAAAATAAACACTGAATAGCGATCGTTTGGTTGAGATCATTCAGAGAAATTTTGTAATGTCACACACCCGTTCTGGATACAAAATGCTAATCCAATTTTAGATAATGCGTCCCATATTTTGAAAATTAGGTGAATTCTTGGTGGTGTAATCCTCTATAATCCTTCTAGGGCATACGCCGAAAAAAATTAAATCTACATCAGTAAATGAGAAAGTGGAAAAATTTAACAAATCGACGAAATTAGTATATCACACATCACATCGCATCGATTAACGCACGCGTGTCGCGTTCTTTATAATTTCACTTTAAAAATATAAAATGTTTAATAGGGATAGCATGATACGGAGTATGTGGTGTTTTTCTTATCTCTGGAAAGGCTTATGCTTGAAACTTCGTGGGAATATGTGGGTGTACTAAAAAACTAATTTAGGTAAACAATATTTCATATATCCATTGGCGTCTACAGATTGGGCAAAAAATGGCCAGTGAAAAGGGAAAGGCATATATTTTCACGAATTCCGTCATATCTCTTAGGTCTTCCAAAATATTGATCTCATTTTACTTCTACGACTTCTTCAGATAGATATAGAAACTGTTTTTAGGTTTTTTTTTAAGTTCAACGCTTTTTGCATAATCGCTTAAAAGGGTTGTACACGTTTTCACAAACTCCGTCATATCTCTTAGGCTGATAAGATATCGAATTGGTTTTAACTTTCTCGGGCTTTCTATATAAAAGTATAAACTTTTTTCAGTATTTTTGGATATTCAGCTCCCTAAAAGGGTATAAAAGCTTTTTATGTAATCACCTAAAAACTAATTTTTGCTGTTTGCATAAAGAGCCACTGATGAATGTTGAACGTTGTTTGTATCTTACTAGAAGCTATTCTTGTGACAAACTTAACTTTCCAAAAAACTTCCCTGGATTGAAATAACCCATGTTATCTTTCGACTTTGACCGCATCCCGGACTACAAACTTCTGTCGCACCTCGACTTTAATCGTTCCCCGGACTGAAAAATAGTTGAGTTGCGCCCAGACTGTTGGCAATTTTTTTCATAATAAAATTCGACAAGAGTATATCATTTGCTTCATCATCCGGATCACTAGAACATTGTGTAATGTACACGCGAGCGTTTTTGGCGAAGCAATGTTGAAGTGACTTGTGGCGCTAGGATATGAACTAAGTCATACCATAGTATCCGTCCCCAACCAAATCTTCAACAACATTACCACCCAAGTAGTCGTATTAGCCATCAGAACGGATTCATCCCTTACTACGCCTTGAAACAACTGAGGGGAGTATGTCTCCATCATCAATTGTCCCAAGTTGGTCAGGACAAACCCACGATTCTGGTTCACACCAATGCGGAATTATATCAAGAAATATATTGCTGCGTGCATGACATGTTGTTTCCAACGAAAACCCAGTGGACGACCCGACCACATGTCACGAGTTCCAATTCCGTTTTATACCATCCATTTAGATCACCAAGGGCCACATCCAACCAGTAAGAAACGTAATGTACATATAATGGTTGCAGTAGATACCTTTACGAAGTATGTAGTACTCTGCGCGGTCAAGACTACGTCGACGGCACCAGTAATTGCCATATTAAACGAGATGACGAGTTATTTTGGTTTGCCCACCCAGCTGATTACCGACCGGGGAACGGCATTCACTTCGACGACGTTCGAAAAATATTGTGTTACGAATGGAATAAAATACATCAAGACTGCAGTAAGAACACCTAGGGCGAATGGTCAAGCTGAACGAGTTAATCAGACGATATTGTCGTATCTCGAGGGGTTATCACATTGAAGACGATTCAGTGGTCCCACAATACTCTGAAGAATGCCACGACAAAATGTTCACCGCATGAAATCGTTTTTGACTACAAACCAAAAGATCTTTTGCATAACGAAATAGTTCTTGCGCTACAGGACGATGAAGAGGAGGAGAATTTGGATTCGACGCCGATGCAGACTCGACGCCAAGCCGCTGTTGAACGAATTAAAACCGCATCGGCAAAGTGGAAGTTAAACTACTCGGTGGATGACTTGGTAGTTGTGCGACACGAACCAACCGCCACAGGAGAGTCGCGGATACTCTATTCGCCTTTCAAGGGACCCTACGTTATTACGAAGATCTTGCCAAATGATCGTTACGTAGTGGAGGATATACCGGATGCGCCGCGGACCCAAAAGAGATATGTGGGAGTATTCTCTTTAGACAAACTAAAGCGATGGTGCAGTATTCCCCCTGATACCGACGAAGGAGACGACGAGGACCAAAGTTACGGAGATGAGAACCAAGCCGAGGACGACTTGGAGTAGGATGGCCGAGCTGTCAACCCTAATTTCAGTGCAGTCGTAGTGAGCACGTCGTAGGCTTCGGACATGGATTCAACTTGCGTTCGTCGAAATATCATTATAATAAAACTTATGTAAAGTCAATGTGAATAAATGATTTATACGTTAACACTATAAAGATGAATTGTCACAACGATTTGATGTATCAGGTTTGATACTGATAGATACTTTTGCGTACCTGATACTTTCAGTACGTGATATTACAGATACAATTTCATATTCCATGCAGATGGTCTCAGTCAATCAAAACTCTGGTGGTCTGTATGATACAAATTAGCAACATTGTAGCAACGTGGAATTGTGATAGAATCACTACATCTCGAGCGGTTATGGTGACCGCACGTGTGACGTTAAGAGTTAAATCAGGAAAAATAATACCAGATGCAAGCAAAATAAGACGAAAAATGTAGATCAAATGTAGATGACTTACAGAAAGAATGACCATGCTGCACGTGTTCAATTCATTGATCAGGTTCTTTCTGACAGAACTACAAGATGAACGAAATTAAAAATTAGCGACGATAATGAGACTTGATTTCACATTACATACACACCTACGCTACCACCTACAACTTTTGTAATTATTCAGAACCAAGCTCGGCGACGATTAATGGAAATGGAGCCTTTCAATAAAATTGACCAAAACGTATTGCATTCGATATGACGCTAATAAAATCGTGCTCCATTTTGCATAACATTGCAAAACAGCAAAAAAAAAACATTTAACATTTAAAACTTAAGTTCCCAATTTGCCATTTTGCTTATTAGAAAGCATTTTATGTCCGGCCAATGGTCTGCTTTTCACAACTATCCCTCCGGACCAATTTCGACCGCACGGAAGTAATCAAATCTCTGTTCGCTAGCAATCCGCATGAAGACGTAGCCATAATTATGCGAAAACAATTGCAACAGAGGCCATAGTTTCTATTTTCCAATACAATCTTAGATTGTGTTGTGTTTCCATCTTCATATCTGGTAAAACGTTTTGCATTTGATCAGTTCGATCGAGAACAAGAGATACTAAGATAACACTTTTTTTTAACTAAAGTCTGATTATAAATGTATCGAAACTTTCACAACAATTTATCTCTCTAAGCTGGCAATACGTTAGTTACAAATATGAATTTATTGGCCGATTCTACGGATTGATTGACCATTTATGCAATATTAGTCTTGCTCATCTTATTGCCAATAAACGGAATTGTAAACGAACATTATCGAACACGCACGATCATCAATCAACCCATATCATGATCCAACAACCCAATTACATAATTGATTGCAGATTTTTAATGAGCGAAATCGGTGCGGTATGCTTAATCCAACAATCATGAGAGCATATTCTAAAAAACTAGAAACTGCGTTAATTTCATCAGATATATATATAAAAATAAATAAAATATAACACACTCATGATCTGTCTTTTGTTGCATTGAAAGTAACCGTACGGGCTCACTATTCTATTACAATTTGAACTTTCACCTCACTCTAATTGACTCAATCAAGGTTCGGTTCTTAACGGACATTTTGTAAATAGAGAATGTACCAAATGGCCAAAATGCCCCGCTGCTAGAAGTAGGTTATCGTGGTTTTCATCGATTCGATTAGTCCAATAATAAAATACACTTTACGAGCACCACAAGTCACCCACCAATCCACCATACAGCAATAAGATCATATCATGTCTGAATTAAGTTTATACGAGAGATCAAATAACTGGTTTGTCATTGCGCTGACGCTGACCATTACAATTCTGGGTAGCTTATCGCATGTGTAATTTTATAAAAAACTCTTCTTATTGTCTTGTCGGTGTCACAACACTTTAGAGCCGAAGTAGCAGAAAGCCGTTCGATTTTCATTCAATTGTCACGTACGTAACAATGTTCATACGAAATAAATAAGATATACCTAAGTTTGCGTAACAAAACGACAAACTCTAAAGGTATGTGTATTGTTGTGATTCATCCCAACTACCAGCAGTGGGTTAATTAACTATAAACTAAAATCTCGTTTTTATTTTATTTTTTTATACTATGAACACTTGCTTACTTGTCGGAATCTGCAGCCGGATCGTCTTTGCTCTCCAAATTAGTAATCGAAGTATCTGAAAAGAAAGACAGTTAAATTGTTAAAAATAACATTAATAAAGCTAGCTTTAGTACTTTTCTTATAAATAAAATTTGAAACGCTTTTCGGTTTTTCTGGATGTTTGTTATAGCGATTTTGATTAAGTTTTATACAGGGTGTAACTAGTACTGAGGTTCAAACAAAAATGGGAGATAGAGGAACTTGTCCTGAGTAGAAAATCGTTCTACACATACTCCCGTTTTTGCACCGTTAAGGAGATAGCGCGATTTTAAGGACGAAGGATTTTCATCGTACCTGTGATCACTGTTTGATCTCTAACTTCTGCTGTACTTAGCGTAACGTAATAATTCTGAGCTCGTTGGAAAGGACACAAATTCTTCTTTCTAAACTCAACTGTGTCAATCAGTGTTATACTTTTTGAGAAAAATTCATTTAAATGACACAAAAATAATAAAAAATTAAAAAAATACAAAAAAGTCCTGTTTTCTCCAAGAAGGACCTGATTAACCACCAAATTTTATTACATTTTCGGAAAGCCCATAAAATTTCACTATACGTTTGATAACAGAATTTCTTCATATTTGCAACAACAAGTGAGTTCCCTGCACATGTTGGAAATACTGCTAAACATAGAATTTACCGCAAAACAGATGCAGTAATGAGCAACCATGTTAACAACACACGTATTGCTCTTATGTGTGGAAATTATGTTAAAGGTAAGTAAAAATATGACAACTAATTAGATAGCGTCCATTTAAGTAAATTAACTAACATCCATTTAAGTTAATTAAGTAATATCCATTTAAGTAGGGCGTGGAGTTTACCTGCTCCCTTAAGGAACAGGAATGACTTCGTCCTACGTAGATTTTTCTGCGATAAAAGCATCGGGAGGAAGCAGCAGCAAACAGAATGTCATAGACATCATTACGAGCAACATGGCAAGCAATAGGAGGTCTTTTACAACGGAAGAAATGGCAGACATGCACTTCGTGTATGGGTTGTGCGACGGGAATGCTAGGCGAGCCGAAAGAGTTTACCGGGAACGGTATCCGGACAGATCTCGGTACCCCCATTATCGGATGTTCATCAGCATTCATCGGAACCTTCTTGAACGAGGTACACTGCAGCCGTGGCGGGAGACACAACATCCAGGGCGGCGACACTCGGTACCTGTGGCCACGGAGGAGCGCATACTGCGCATCGCGGCTAGGGACCCCACGGTAAGCACCCGGCGCATCGGCCATCGATTAGGCATCAACCACATGCAAGTGTTCCGAATTCTGCAAGGAGAAGGACTGTATCCCTATCACAATACACCGGTGCAACAACTGTTGCCCGGTGATCGTGAACATCGGCGAGACTTTTGTCGTACCATGTTACTGCGAGCAGACGAACATCCAGCGTTTTTCGAAAGAATTCTCTGGACCGACGAATCGCAATTCACCCGCGATGGCATACAAAATTTCCACAATATGCATGTGTGGGCACGGGAAAATCCCCATACCAGCCGAAATACGTCCCATCAACATCGCTTCAGTGTGAATGTTTGGGCTGGCATCATCGGCAGAACTTTCATCGGTCCGGTATTTCTTCCCCCAATTCTCAATTCCACCAATTATGCCGAATTTTTGGAGGAAACTTTACCAGACCTCATAGAGGATATACCACTCCGTGTACTGGTCAGGTTTTGGTACCAGCACGATGGAGCGCCAGCGCACTATGGTGCTAATGTCCGTCGGTGGCTCGACGCGAATTTTCGGGATCGATGGATTGGTCGTGGCGGTCCCATTGCATGGCCTCCACGATCTCCCGACTTAACTCCCATGGTCTTTTATGTCTGGGGGTATTTGAAAAGCATCGTCTACGCAGAGGAAATTCATACACGAGAACAGCTCATTTCCCGTATCACCGAAGCATGCGATCAGTTACGAGCCCAACTACTGCGTGTGAGCCCCACCAATGCCATTCGTCGGCGATACCACTTCTGCTTGCTCCACAACGGCGGACATGTTGAAAATTATTTGTAAACGTAATAAACTAAATAAACGTAATAAACTATACTTCAACTCTTTTATTTCGTCCTCACTATTATTAATCATACTCCTTCGGCGAATGACGGGTGTCAAACCAGATTTACTTGAAGGGAACGTGCTTGATAACTGTTAGCCCAGCTCCTTTACAATTCAACCTATGAAGAAATTCTGTTATCAAACGTATAGTGAAATTTTATGGGCTTTCCGAAAATGTAATAAAATTTGGTGGTTAATCAGGTCCTTCTTGGAGAAAACAGGACTTTTTTGTATTTTTTTAATTTTTTATTATTTTTGTGTCATTTAAATGAATTTTTCTCAAAAAGTATAACACTGATTGACACAGTTGATAGCAATTAGAAAGAAGAATTTGTGTCCTTTCCAACGAGCCCAGAATTATTACGTTACACTAAGTACAGCATAAGTTACAGATCAAACAGTGATCACAGGTACGATGAAAATCCTTCGTCCTTAAAATCGCGCTATCTCCTTAACGGTGCAAAAACGGGAGTATGTGTAGAACGATTTTCTACTCAGGACAAGTTCCTCTATCTCCCATTTTCGTTTGAACCTCAGTATTAGTTACACCCTGTATAAAGGGTGTTTTTTTAGGTGCATGAGCACTATCGATATCGATAACTGTGGTTTGACAGCTGAGAATGTCAAACTGTGTTGACATTTCTGTTCAGTAAGGTTTGGCAATCGTTTAACGCCAGAACAACGCTTCCAAATTGTGGAAATTTACTTTGAAAAAATAAATCTGTTCGCGAAGTTCATAGAGCATTTCGTCCATTTTACGGTCAACATAATCGGCCCAGTGAGCAAGCAATTCGTGCAGTTATTGATCGTTTTCGCACTAATTTTACTCTTCTCGATTCAAAACCATCAACAAGATAAAGAAATGTGCGTACCGAGGAGAATATTGCTGCTGTAGCGCGAAGTGTTGAAGAAGGGGACGGAATGTCGATTCGTCGCCGTTCTCAACTTGTTGGCCTTTGTCCTTCGACTACGTGGAAAATTTTACGTAAGGATCTTGGCTTACGTGCCTATGAAATACAGCTCGTGCAAGAATTGAAGCCAAATGACCATCGTTTTCGTCGCATTTTTGCTGATTGAACTCATATGAAACTGGCCGAAGATGAGCATTTTTATCGAAGAATTTTGTTTAGTGATGAAGCTCATTTCTGGTTAAATGGCTACGTCAATAAACAAAATTGCCGTATATGGAGCGCAGACAATCCTCACGCCGTTAACGAATCACCATTACATCCATTAAAATTGACTGTTTGATGCGGTTTACACGCTGGTGGCATCATCGGTCCTTATTTCTTTCGAAATGAGGAAGGAGCTGCCGTTACGGTGAATGGCCAGCGCTATCGAGCCATGCTGACTGAATTTTTGTTTCCAAAAATTAATCAGCTAAACATCGCCGACATTTGGTTCCAACAATCGATTTATTGCAAAATCAGTTTGGTGACAACTTGATTTCCAGAAGTGGCTCTGTTAACTGGCCCCCTCGTTCGTGCGATTTAACGCCTCTGGATTACTTTTTATGGGGCTATATTAAGTCATGCGTTTATACCGACAAACCAGCAACTCTTGAAGCATTGGAAGCTAATATTCAAGCCACTATTGACGCCATACGGCTAGATTTATTGGAAAAAGTAGTCAAAAATTGGACTGATCGAATGGACCATGTAACTCGTAGCCGCGGCGGACATATGACGGAAATCATATTTAAAAAATAAATGCCATGAAATTATCTACCAGAATATAATAAAAAAAATTCATTCCAACAATATTTCTGTCTTGTATTATAATTTTAAGTTCTCATAAAAAAACAGCCTATACATAAAACAACCTTAAAGTATTGGCTACTTTACCCTGTCCGTCTGTTCGTCATTTAATCGGGTAATTTTTTCGATTCCGGAAAGGTAATGAAAAGGTTCTAAATGTTGGAAATATTTTTACCTAAAAAAAACAACGTAATTAATGTCCTTTTATTCCATTTTTTAAAAGCCTATCATTTATGCATAGAAATTTCTGTATCACAGGAACCCCTGGTACAAAGTTGAAGCTTGGAATTTATACACAACTAAATATTGTTGCGAGCTAGGGGTTCGCCGGGATTTCAAGTGAAACACAATTCGGTTAAAATAAAAATAAGTGATTATTTAATAATAATTCGCACTGTATGGCAATACCGCCCGCTTATACCATATATCGCTTGACTCGATCACTTTCGCTCTCTACCAACACGATCGCGTATACACGCTGGCTGTCACAGTCGACGTAATAAAAATTACTATGTATCTCGCTGAAAGCTTTATCTGCTTTTATACCAGTTGTCTGTAGTCGAGACTGTTCTTGAATCTTCGCTCAGTGGTATGTGTGGATGATACCCGAAAGCTTGAGATCTTTCCATTTGACCCTCTACGCTGTTCTAATACATTCGAGCGCATTTGAGCACATTTGATAAGAAGTGGGGTATAATCGTGTTGCTCCGCTCTCCTTATTTACTCAACTAGGCTTTTGATTGGGTTACTTTGCAGCTTAGGTATTCGGTTGTTGCTGTTTCCATATTCGTAATCGATCGAGTTGCGCGGTGGCCAGGCTTACACATAACAATATATATTGAACACAACATCCTTTTAGAGACTTTTGTATGACGAAACGATTTCACCCATTCATTTTTTCTTGGTTCCATACGTCGTTATAAGTGTTATAAAACAACAAGATTATGATTGCAGACATCTATTTGAAACCAAATTGTTTGAAGAAAACCTGGACAAGACACTAATTACCCACCAAAGAATCTAGTGGTCTACTGAAATGATTCACATACGAGTCACCTAACATAGATGATTTACTTGCAGCTCACCTACATGATTCACTTACGAGTAACAAAACAGAACGCTCACGAATTGAATTGTGAACAAATATTTTACCTATGTGAATCTTTAGTGATTCATTTACGTTGCCTTTGACTTACTTGGTAAATTTATATTTTGCGCGCAAGGCAACAAAGTTTCTCTATGCTATGAGTAATGGGGGGAAAAACGAGCAGATTAGCAAGCAAATTAAGGATAGATCGCCGCAACCTATGCTATGTACCGTGGAATCATACAATACAAAACTTATATAAATGATTATTATAAGAACTATGACACAAAATAAACCTTGCTCCTCCACAGTTGTCGTTGTTCTCCGACAAGATTAAGAACCGCTGATTTTAGACTTTTACTTTATGACAAAATTATTACTTGATTGCAGACAAAAGTAAAATGTTCGAGAAAATTTCAAAACATTGTTCGCGTTTTTAAGCTTTAAAGATTGTGCAAAACAATTCCAGTTTGGGAAGATTTTTTCTTATTATTTATAATGCCTCTACATCTTGATTTTTTTAGACAAATTACGTGTTTAATGAGCGCAACTTTAATTTCTGCAAAAAAATCAAAAACCTTGAAAACTACTCGGTAACTAAAAGAAGAAAATCTGTGGACAAACAACTTTGTAATCTTAGGAAATTACTTAAATTTCAGTGCAGGTCTTTAAAACGTTGGGAGTATTGGCCACTTCCAGTATACAGCCCCCCGACCACTTGTAGACATTTTAATTCGACCACTCCTCCGTCGTCATAGCGTAAATCTGGCCAAAAAGTACCACAGAACAGCCTACAAAAAAACTCAACATTATTCTCAATTATTCTTAAGGCTGAGTCACGTCCGAAGATCAAGAACGAGTGCCGGGCAATCCGAGCTATTTTTAAAAGACGAACGGAATTCTCTAGTCTGTGATTGAACCTTTTGATGCAAAGCAAAAGTATAAAAAAATGCAACAGTGTTGGATAAGATTTAGCTGCACTTGTTGCGGAAAAGCCTTCTCGAGACTCAGTGGAACGGAAGAAACTGAATAAAAAATCACGCGAAAGTGGAATTGTTCCCGGGTAACGTGGAAGAGGATATCAATTCAAATGAATCTCATGGTCATAAGATGGCTGGTTTCCAAACGAAAACGAATTGTGAGAATCGAATAATATTCTCACGGTTATAAGATAGATGTTGGCCGAACATTGAATCCGCCACCATTCAACTGAGTAACTGAAGTACGATTGCCAGCAACAGTAGTGATGTTATATTCGGTCAACCTATCGAGACGAAATCAGAAGGATTTGGTATGGGTCCATTGTGGTTCTACTGTAAAACTGCAATCGGAGTCTTAATGCATTCATGGGTTGTTGTCATGGCTAAGTGACCCTATTGTTATTCTAGAATTCGCTGTGGCCGTTGGTTACGGTTTCGTCTATGAGATTTTTTTTCCGAGATTGATGCGGAAGGGAAGAAGGAAAAAATTGTAGGCAAATATGGGATTAACGCACGCCATCGTTTGAACAATGCTTTGAGTGCTAACACGCTCATATTGGGCTACAACCAAACTAGGAATGCGATTAAGGTCAGAGTGAAGGTTCATCTAGCACTCGACATTTGTTTTGTACACAACTTCGGCGCGCACAAAAACTGTTTTTTTTTAATAGTTCCTCTAGAATAGCGATCTTACTTTTAACTTTTTAACATGAGCTGTTCCTGTAGATATATACATATATGTACTTATGAAAGTTACACATTTCCGCTTTTAAAGATGGCGAGCGGACACTTTTCGAGGTTGCAAAATTTAGAGTTTTCATTAAGACCTCAAAAGCTATTGTCTGGGCTATACGGCGAACAGATCGAGAATATTTAGGGTATACTTCGTCTAAAACAGGAATTGTGGAAAATTCTATTGTAGCATTTGGTTGGTTCTAATCTATAAATATAATAACCTTTTAGGGCAAATTTTACGATACTATCTGAATTTTCACAAAATATTTAGCAAGAATTAAAAATATCGCATGTATTTACAAAAAAGTTTGTATGTCCGAATCTTTGCACATTTATACTGAACCGATTTTGATGAACTATAGGCTACTTTCCATCGTCTTTTATTCGCACTAAGGCATTGCTTCCATACAGCCCGGCATTAAGCGTTTGAATTCTTTCCGCAGCCACGGTACATAAGTGCGAATTGTGTACAGCACCAAGAGATAAATGCATACCTGAATGCCCATATGACATCCAAGCAAGAAAGCAGTGATTCTGAAATGCTTTTCGCTATGGACCCAATTTGAATCTCGCGATTCATCACACTGACATCCGTCAGGGGCATATAAAAACTGTGATTATAAATGTTTGTAACAGCTAAAAGTTTTATGGGTTTTTGTAAGTGTAAAAATATCTGATGATACGTCGTCGAAAGAAAAATTAAACTTTATAAGAAAACAACCTTAAACCAAAACTTCCGACGGGGGCTAAATCATTTTTATGATGATTAACTAATTGAATTTCACTGTATGGCTGAAAGCAAGATCCTATATTTGGGTGAGTGTGGTTCAGGATGATACATTCTTTTTGCAAATTTCTTAAAAAGTGTACATCCTATTTTTAAATTTATTCATAAATACTTCAAAAGCAGACGAAAGCAGATCACTGGGGTTTTTTCTATACAGTCGTATTGCACTCTATAAATACAAAATCTGTATATAGCCTAAACGCTATTACCACGATTGCCTATTTCAATTTTTGAAGCAAACAGAAAACTTTCAAAAATGAATTCTTCAAATCATAAGCTATGGCAGAAAAATTGTCGGAAATATCTACTGCATAAATTTGACTCACAAACTTAAATAATAAGACTCTAGCGATAGGAACCATAACAAACCGAAACAACACAAGTGAAGTACCCATTGAAAAAGACAATTGTATCTAACTATTCCCAATTAAGTTTGACCTATCGTTTACTTGGTACATCTCACGAGTCGCACCAATTGAGATATTAATTTAACTGAAAAGTTAAAAAAAGAAATCGAAAGACATAATCTTCAACTTGTATAATGGTGATCGGCTCGCTTTCTGTAAATCTCTATCAAACGAAAACCGTATTCTACTAAATCTTACGATTTGCAAAAAAAAGTTCAAGAAGTGAATGTGTTTGTAACTAGGCTCGACAAGCGACAAAATTGATTCATTAATAAAGTAAATATACTCCACTCACGATAATCGTAAAGCTAATAATCAGAAACCTACTCTAGTATATAGATGGAATAATAAACTCATATTTAGTGGTACTTTATTTGTTTTTAATAATAAAGTATTGTGGACGCCCTGAAAATTAAAAAAAAAATTCCAACCTTAAAATTTTGTTTTTTCGCATTTTTAAACAAGTTGAACCAAAAAATAAAAATAAAAATCGACTGCCCGACGTTTACACCGTAGGAAAGTGCGTTTGACGCGTCTTTCTGAAGAACCCCCAGAGATATGAGAATCAAATTTTCAATGATTGAAGTGGGTGGACTTCTATTGAGAATGCACTTTTTCCGAGTGTGGTGTAATGGAGGGGGATCGATTCGTTTAAGTTCTAGAAGAAATCTGGTTCTTCTAGAATCTGGACATTTTTGACTGTCTCCAGTGGTCCAGATTGTTCCAACGACCTTTGTGCCATTCGATGAGCTTCCTGTACTTCCTACACTTCCTTGGAGTGAGATATTTCCATTATCCGCAAAGCCCAGAGACGATAAGTTTACGCAGCAAGGAGTTTGCCAACAGGTTAAACAATAATGCGGAAAGACCCTCCCTGCGCAAAAACTCTTACTACCTTCACCATGATAACATCACTCCCAAGCTCAGCAATGGTAAGTCTGCGCTTTAACATTGAGATGATTCACCTAACACGCATTGGTTGATCCAGTCTATCGCAGAACGCTCCTACAATTGACTCAAAAGAGGACTGTCGAAACCTCCTTCAATATCAAAGAAAATTGCAGGTGAATGCAGGCAGTTATTCGGAATAAATACGCCCCGCACCTTCATTCAGCTTTTCGGTGTATAGCCCAATTCTTCATAAAGTCACCAAAATTCATCAAAAGCACTTTATAAAAATTATATCTTCGTTACGCCTCATAGCACATATGGACAGATAATTGAAACGTTATATGTTTAGGTTGTCATCTGCACGGTAATCTGTACCGCTACTAAACTTTAGACACGTTCCGGACTTCCGTCCAAAAAATAATAAATTTACGCCCAAGCTTTTGGCAATTCTTAGTTTATTAATACTAAAGGAGTTAGCTATGTATTTTTGATGATGGGAGAGAGGGCAGGATGAATGTGCAATGTGCATAGATACTAAAATTAATTATAGTTTGGTAGCCATCTAGAAAAATAACTTAGGAGGGTGGTTCATTGTCTCACAAGCTCTGGATTCAGTCGCCAAGAGAAAGATCGGACGATAGGTGGACTGCCTGTTGGTTTAAAAAATTCTGAACCAGTTTTAATTCGTGAATTAGACCAGAGGATAAACTACTGTTTCGCTTAAACCATTTCCAGCATTACTTAGTACTCTACTCGTGATAATCCCATGATCTGGGTAGAACTGAACCACGACCCATAGATCGTTAGATGAGCGCTTTTTCAAAAGTGAAAATGCATAGGTCTGTCTACGCGTACTTTACTAATGCTCACAGTTTTCAACCGGAAATTGGATACTAAATCGACCAATTTTCGGTTTTTTGTAAACCTCATTCTATCCTCAAAGGTTCCTCTATTAGCTTAGAACTCATTTTCCACATACAAGTACGAGTATTCCATGTAATTCGGTTCAAAGATTATTATAGATTTGTTATTTCGAGCTATAAAAAACGTAATTGTATACGTATTTACGCCGAGCAATATCCAATTATAGAGCACTCATTTCAATCGGTGCCCTCTTGAGACTCACGTCTTCAGGTAAGACCACGGCACTTGCCTCGTATGGTGCGTGGAAATCTGCATAACATAACGTCGGTTTGTTTATTATTATCCGTAAAGTTCCAATTTCATAGGAGCAAACTTCAGTCAACATGAGACATGTGTTTTCTGTTTTTCAATTCTAAAGGGCGACCAAGTAAGTTGTTAATTCGGTTTCATTGCATGCATGCATTGTACCAAATTGAGAAGTATTAATGCAAGGAGTGCTAGTGTGGCAATAGTTTATGTAACAGCTCGACAAACGACCATATGCTCGTATGTGTGACTGTCTGGATTAGTGGGACAATGACATATCGAGAAATTGATTAGATCGGACTGTTTTCACGGAAGACTACGTGCAGACATCCTGTAATACATGCTGCTTCCAGGTCGAACTGAATTAAGTCAAACGTATCGAACAATGGAGAACTAACTTCCGGCTAATTTACCACCCATCGACATCTAACGCTCGCACATTTTGCTATTAACTTATTCAGGTTTGTCCAAGCCGTCCGTCATCAAATCCATGGCTGAACCGTACCATACCAGGTCATTATTCCAATATTCTACTCTCAGAAATTCTTTATGAAGTCATGAACTGTGGCCTGTGTGTCGTGAAGGAGTGGCGAATGGGGCAGTGTTCCGAGAGGAAAGCTTAGCGAGAAACTAGCGCTTAGCAAGACACAATACTTAATACGCTTTAGGTTTCTCAATAGAAAATGGGAATCACTTCAACGGACGTTGAGCTCAGGTGTATGTTTAGTATTTTATGTACTTTATATTTTACGAGAGATTCAATTTAAACTACAAGAACTAAACGTGCTATTTATTTGCTGAGCATCCGTTTGGAAAATATCTCTAATTCCTAAGCACAAGGCATTCGGTCTTGAAATTTCAACAAACCAAAGATTCGAGAGTTCTCTTTTTGAACATTATACAGGTATGCGAAAACGTTTAGAACTTTGTTTCCTATCAATTCCGACGCTCCAAGGTTCAACCTTATAACCAGTCGTCGACGATCAATCCTGCAGGTGACAAGAAGAGAAAGTATTTTTTAAAGCACTCATAGTCCTTAACTTGCCCTTTGAATACAGTGAGTTGTTTGTTTATCGGGTAAAATATTTTTCTTCAGTTCACATATGACCACTTTATGGGTATTTATCACTTATCTTAATGAATTTTTGTATGGGAGCTACTTGAATTAGTTAGTAGTGTGGGCACGTAAGATGGTATTTTTCGCAAAGGCCTTTATATGGTGTACACTCGAAGGAGTACAGAAGGATTTTTACTCATTTTCTATTTCAAAGCTATTGGGTAATCCAGGTAGCAAAGTGGTAGATCACGTATTTTAAAGAGTTCTGAGTGTAAAAAACAATCTAGCGGAGATAGGAATACTTAAAATCTGAATTAAAAGAGAAAGCGGTGAATTATGTTCTTATTTTTCCCTGAAGTGATTTATTCATAGAAACAAAAGCATAAACGATGTGCTTGTGCAGTTGCAGTTACTACTGTCTACTGGTAAAGGCCAATTCAGCCCTATAAATTTTCAATTAAAATTTATCTTGGAAGTTGCATCAATACTTCTTCTTAGGCGGTTTTTGTGAAGAAGACAAGCCGAGATCTCTTTTAAACTTAATTACTACTGCTTCTAAAGTGAATTGAACTTGTTCAATTTATCAATGAATGGGTCATAGCTGTAACCATTTGATACAAGCAAAGACGCACAAAACGACCAGAACAATTATTTCAAAACATATACAGTATGCAGTAAACATGGTGATACTCACATGAGTCAATAAGACGATATTGATAGTTAGAACGAAAGAATTTTATCTTGGTATTTAGAAAATAAATCTGTTAGATTATCAGCTGATTAAGTCGACTTTGAACAATCCGAAGTTATTTTTCGAATTTTCAATGGAACATGGTATCAATGAAAATCAAATAAAACAGACAATTGAAAGTAATCACTTTGTTTATGTGATTGGCGCTCTATTTACTGTATTGCTGGAAAATTAAGAATATTTATTTCTAATTGAAATCAGTAGAAGCGCAGGTTTGAAATTTTTTATGGATTACATGATTACGTACTCTGGTAACGAATCTCAAGAGGGCACATATTGAAAGTAAAGCTTAAGGGCTCATATACCCCTGAAATTTTCAAAAAAATTGTTTTTTTTTTACAAATTTTTATTTTTTATACTTTTAAGAATTAAAAAAAATTGAGAATTTAGAAAATTCCACTCCATTACAAAGTTATAGCAATAAATATCACCAGACATCGGAGCGGCTTCCTAGCTTATTTCCGCGCCACTCTCGACAGCAGCGTTTAGCATTTATTTTTTCACAAAAGCTGGGTTTCATAGAAAACAAGGTCATTTATAGGACCATCTGTGAAAAACACGAAAATACAACAGGAAGAAGGTGTACAGTACGAAGCTGGAATGAGAGACTAGCCGTAAGTTCACGTTGTACGTACCTACCAAAAACTTTAAACGCATTTTTCTTGAAACTATGACCATGTCTAAGGTCGTCACGATAACTCAGTCAATTTTCAATATTTTTCAACTTTTTCTTTTTTTAAATTTTGATAACTATTTTCTCTATAGTCTGACGAGAGGTTTTTTTAATTTTTTGCTTGGAAATTTTTTTATAAATTATTAAACGCAAATTTTTTTTAAAAAACTGATTACAAAAGTTTGAAATACTGTAACTTATTTATTTTTGAAAAAAAAAAAAATCCCTCCGTCAGACTATAACTACTACATTATTTTACAAGATTCTTTTTTATTTTTGCAAATTGAATTATTTTTGGTGAAGTTATGATGCCGACCAGGAGGCGCCATGGTTTTCATAAGTAGTCCATTTATACCCGTAAAAAACAATGTTAATATTAAATAATTTTTATAGTTGAATAGTTAGTAAGATATGTGAACTCAACAATTTAGTTTTTTTATCACCATATAACCTTCATTGATCAATAAAACAAAACAAAAAAATATCAACTAACTACCCGCATGACTGATCGGAACTCATATGGAGTGTGTGAATGAGACCATTCCCAATTTTGTACGGTACCAACAAAGTACAAATCAAAAGCGACAGGAATGCAATAACGAGTAACAAAGCTGTGTTGCAGCATAGAAAATTAATCCAATAGGAAATGCAGCAGAACTGAATTGATAAGAGAAAATAGGCAAAATGACAATTAAGAAAGACGGACAATTGATAAGCTACTGGTACAGAATTGACGACGAATTCCGGTAATCTGAACTCTCTTCGAATAATTTTAAAGTTCGGAGTCCATGTTAAGTTCTTATTGACAGTACTGATTTCCCGGACTCTATCTGACAGATATCGAAGCTTGCAATTGTGGTTAGGTTTCGGTATACAGTACTGCATTTCAGTATCTGTTTATGATGTACGGGTGACGCCAAGAAAAAAAAAACCAATAAGAACCTGAAAGGTGATACAGTTGTGTAGTCTCGGACCTTGAAACTAAAACTTTGGAGGCAGGACAAAAACCTATCGATAATATTTCATAACTTTAAGAGAAGCATCAAGAAAAGGAACTCTCCTTTTTGAGAAGTCAGTATTATCGGATTCGATACTTATCCACCTGAAAGCACGCCTCTAACATTTAAGTATAGCAGATGAAAGGTCCGTTCGATGAAATTTTTAGGTGCCATTAGTTTGATACGAACTGACCCAATTAATAATCGCTACAGGAAAACCAAGTACATGTTTATCATGGAAAACATCAAATGTTTCGCGTAACGCATGGAACTACTGAAAATAAGATCAATTCAACTACTGAAGACTGTGCATTTTTGAACAACATGTCACAATATAATCGATAGCAAAGCAACCGTGCTGAGGGATCAGTAAGAGTAGAAAGTTAGATATGAAAGAATTCCAGCGTTATTTTAAGTAAACCTAAAAGTTACCCATAGAACGACCAGAACAGAATACATGTCAGCGATTGTGAAACAATTTAATTAAATTAAATTAAATACATGTAAATTTCCAAGCGGCTTAGTCAGAAAAGAAAAGGATTTTTGAGGACAATGGGGAAATATCGTCCGACCATCAGACCTGTGCACATTGAGCTCTTGCAGGATCTTGGAAGTAAGCCTAGCAGGTATGGAAGATTCTGGCTCAAAGGAAGTCTAGAATTTCTAGCGAAACTTACCACTAACAAATAATTTTTTTCTTTCGTTCACCACTGCAGAGGTGCTGTAGAAAATAATATGAAATTATTGTTAGACCGATTTGACAAATGATCAAAAATTATCCCGCGCTGTTCCTTGATACCTTTAAGGCGAATCAAATCGTAGAACATACGTAAATGCATGGACAACTTCATTCCATAGTCTGCAGCATTACAATCGTAATGACGGACGGATGTGGGGATCTCAAAGAATGATAAAATGACAAAAACGATTGTGCGTCTACTACTTGCCAACTCATCTCATTCATCGAGCCAATTATTCAATCTAATAAGCTGCAACCAACTGTTGAAGTCATGGTCCATTCGCTCCATTCTTCGATCTAATTGGGGAGACATTAGAGTTTTGTTAGCAAAGCACCTACACACACGGACTCCCCCGTGTCTCAGGTAGAATAACAACGTCTACCGCAATTACAATTTTACAATGTGAGGTCTTTGCTCTCATCGAAGCATTATATCACTCGGGCACGTAAACGGCATACATGAAAAGAACCGATTAAAAAGACCTTCTGTATTATGTACGGACTTTTAAAAAAAACATTTTTCAAATGCACTCACCACTCTTCAGACGATCGTTGATCAAATCCTCGATCAATTGCGGACACTCGTTCTCAATCGCATAGCAAAATTGCTTGAATTTTTCGAAACCATTTCTGGCTATCAAGTCGATTAAACGCGAACACTTCACCTCCGAATCGGCGAATACAATTTTCGGGGCTTCTTCGCTTCCGGTGGCATCACCGGCTGATGTTGTTGTCGCCGCCACCGTCGTTGTTGCACTCGCACCGTCCAATTTTTTCAAAAGATCCTCTTCCGAGACACTGAGCACTGAATTTTTTACCAGGATGGACACAAGATCCGTTTCCTTGAGATCAAGGATAATTCGTGGGCGGTGGCGCGATAGCAAGGCTCGCACCTCCTCCTCTTCCTCTTCGGAACTACGCGCCATTAAAGTCCCTTTTTTTGTGTTGTTGTTACTGTCGGCGACCAACACAAAAGTTAAAAACACTGAAAACCGGATTTTCGTTACTTCACTTCCCGTCACACTTCAGTTTCAATTTAACAGCACCACACATTTTTACGTTCGTATAATTTACGCGACTTGTGGACTTTTTAATCCACTCGAAACGCGTTTGGTTTGTTTGTTCCGCGTACGATTTATTTTCTGAAATGACCCTGTAAGTCGCTAGTCGCTACTCGCTTGCTGGAACTTCGAAGCTTGGAACCTCGCCGGTGGACCGACGACAGTGGATGAGTGGATCTTGCCACCACCAACAAACAAAACAAAACTCTTTGTTTTGTGTTGTCTGTTCTGTGAAATTTCACCGTGCTACGTGCTGGTTGGTTTTTTCGGCCGGCAGTGTCCCACTTCCTGTCTCACTTATTCAACTTGGCCCACTAATATGAAAGAACGAGATCGACTGAATATTTTGGTTCATTGAACACATTCAACCAAAACACCGAACGCCATCTCCCCTCTTTCGGAATAGGTCGTATCGTGTTTCGTGTATAAAGTAAACACACGAGCGAGTTGACAGCAGCTGCCGTGCCGTGCAGTTTAATAGAACAGGGGAACGAGGGGAAAGGCTGGCAATCGCAGTCTTCTGTACTGTTGATTTTTGTGCAGTCTGTAAATGCAGCCTGTTCTTGTAGCGTGAAGCCAGAAATACATGTGCAGAATATATGCTCGCAGCACTGCACGCATCTCTGCATGTGAAACAGACGTGCAGAGTTTTTGACAAATCTCTTGGTTGTATTTGTCATAAATCACCGCATTTTCTGATAGTCGGTTTGAGTTTGAGTTTATTTTAATTGACAAAAAAATGATCTTAGTTTTGATCCCTCAAAAACTTATTTTTGTAATTTCGACTGATTTTATCGAATAAAAATTGCTTAACTTATAAAAAGTTCGATGAAACGCTCCTCCATTGCTACTCCACTCCACAAGTACAAAATTACAACGAAAAAATTAACTCACGCCCCTTTTTTATTTGTCTGTGTTGGTAAATTTCAATCTCAAGTTGTGGCAATACTGCCGCTGCGCAGCAAAAGTAGAAGTAGTGACATGTTGCAGCGCTCCGCTGCATGCAGAATAAGCGTGTGTTTCGTCGCATTTAAACTCAAGCGTTCTAAATCCGTTTTGCCGCGCTGCATGCAGAAATATGCACATGTATTTCTGGCTTGAAGGCCGTGACACATTAGGTCTGTTCTTTTTGGCTACACCTTCTACACTTTTCTGCACTAACTCTTGAGTGAGTGCAAAGAGGTGAAGAGGATGAATGAAAAAAGAACAAACAAAAACTCGAACTCGAACAAATCTTGAACACTGTTTCAACCAAACCGACAGTGCTCTATCGCAGTTTTGTTTTCAGTATCAGAAAACACACCGAAACCTTTTGAAGTTACCGCTTCTGGTCGGGACACGAAAAACAGAACAGAAACAGTCCAAAAAAGCTCGAGTTTGTAAAAAAATGATGAAAAATCAAAGATTTGTTTTTTTCGACTCGAGCTTTTGCTGAGTTTTTGTTTTGTCCGTTTGGTGGAAAACCGGCATTAGGTTTGTTCTTTTTTCATTCACCCTCTTCACCTCTCTGCACCCGCTCAAGAGTTAGTGCAGAAAAGTGTAGAAGGTGTAGCCAAATAGAACAGACCTATTAAAAGCGGAAAACAGCGGCAGAAACAGCAGCGTCGTCAGTGCTACTTTTCGCTCTGCTTTAAGCCCCGAACACAATGCTCCCGTTCCGTCCAGCTGTCAAAGTAGACCTTATGGGCTGGCCATGTAAATGCACATAACCCCTAAGTCACAACGGCAACGCAGTCCGAGGCAGACTAGCTGTCAAAAAGTTGAGCGCGGTGTATTTCCATTGTGGTAGTCACAACGAACGTAGACGAAGGCAGCCTTACGCAGCCATCAAAAAATGTTCGTCAACTCTGAACTTTTCCGTAGCCTGTAGTTAACCTCGAAATCGACAAGTGACTTTTTTATCTTTAAAACATTGAATCGTTACTTGATATGACCGGACTGAATTAAAATTAGCTTAAAAATCGTTTTTAATTGTTCGCTGCTTCGTATGCACGAATGCGAACGCTTTTTGGAAAATTTGAAATTTATTCAAAACTCAAACTGACGCAGACAGTGAATAGTTATCTGACTTGCTTATTTAATGGCGGCGTCAAGCTGCATTCTACTTTGTATGTGACTCAAGCATAACGGTCGTAACGGAACGGATCGAAAAAGTTGACCAAAATTCAACTTTTACGAATCACATAACCTCACTTGTCGTGACGGAACGGAACGGGAGCATTGTGTTCGGGGCTTTATGAATTTAAATGAAAGCAGAAGCAGAGAAGAATGTGTACATGCTAACTACCACTGAAGGTAGAAGCACTGAATAATGTGTCCATGCTAACTGTCAACAGTCACAAGTATTTAATGCTGTTAATGCTGTTATGACACTGGCTATTTCCTCGCTAGTTTCAAGTGCAATAAAAGTCAATCGTGCGACAAGGCGACCAATATAGAGAGAAAGAGATTACCGCTAAAAAATACCCTTGCTGATGCTACCGGCATCTAGTAGACGAAATTAACAACTGATTTGTTATAAAAAATACTGATCTTAGCGCGTTTCATAACATAACATGAAACTTTCTATAATTTATACATAACGAACTGTCAAAAACAAGTCTGTAGCGTCATAACAGCATAAGACACTGGCTATTTTTGCGGCTTTAAAGCGGCTAGACAATTCAAATGGAGAGGGATAGAGACTTTAACATACAATTTAGACATTGGTGTGAGAGAGACAGTCCGAACAGCAAACTATGGGTAACTGTCAAAAAACAATCCATTATGCTGTTATGACACTGGCTATTTTTGTGGCTTTAAAGCGGCTAGACAATCCAAATGGAGAGGGATAGAGACTTTAACATACAATTTAGACATTGGTGTGAGAGAGACAGTCCGAACAGCAAACTATGGGTAACTGTCAAAAAACAATCCATAACTGTCAAAAAAAAGCTGCAACAAAGCGCATTCGAGCAGTGTTTCGCAATATTCTAGCAGTTAATCCAAGAAAAATCCGCTGGCGGCTAGATTTTCCAGCCGCTACCGACTAGTTTTTGACAGTTCGGTACGTATAAATTATGGAAAGTGTCATGTTATGTTATGAAACGCGCTAAGATCAGTATTTTTTATAACAAATCAGTTGTTAATTTCGTCTACTAGATGCCGGTAGCATCAGCAAGGGTATTTTTTAGCGGTAATCTCTTTCTCTCTATATTGGTCGCCTTGTCGCACGATTGACTTTTATTGCACTTGAAACTAGCGAGGAAATAGCCAGTGTCATAACAGCATAACTGTCAAAAAAAAAGCTGCAACAAAGCGCATTCGAGCAGTGTTTCGCAACATTCTAGCAGTTAATCCAAGAAAAATCCGCTGGCGGCTAGATTTTTCAGCCGCTACCGACTTGTTTTTGACAGTTCGGTACGTATAAATTATGGAAAGTGTCATGTTATGTTATGAAACGCGCTAAGATCAGTATTTTTTATAACAAATCAGTTGTTAATTTCGTTTACTAGATGCCGGTAGCATCAGCAAGGGTATTTTTTAGCGGTAATCTCTTTCTCTCTATATTGGTCGCCTTGTCGCACGATTGACTTTTATTGCACTTGAAACTAGCGAGGAAATAGCCAGTGTCATAACAGCATAACCCGTTCTTTTTGCGCGATCTACACCCTACACTTTCAGTGTAAGTTGTATCACATTTTCAGTGTAAGTTACACTAAAATGTGAACTTAACTTGGCAAAAAGAACAAACCTATTGACGAATGGTAAAGTTGGAAATCTCCACCTGGTGGCAAAAAAACAACCCTTTAAGATAGACAAATTTTTGTCAGCTGACTGTTGTTATATGGCGGTTCGTGTGTAATTTTGTGATTTGGAGCTCGGGAAGTTTTCGATTCTTTCTTAATTTCATTATGAAAGTCATAATACAAATTGATGACGATCGGTGCGGTTGATAGTAAGGTATTCATTTCCGGTTCTACATTCCGAAAATATTACACTCAAACCCGCACAACGAAGTCAGAATATGAACAATTTTTCTTTATGAACGGGCGGTATAAACTTCGAAATAACTTCACAAATGTTGAATATTCCGAGAAAAAGAAATATGGAATAATTTTTAAATTATTTTAAAGGAACATAACCCGTCTTTTCGCTACATTTTTCTTTCATTTTGGTTCTTGAAATTGGTTTCTGAAAAAAATAAATTTTATTTTTGATATGTTATGATACGTTTGTCCTTCTTATTTAATTATGAGGTTCATTTAAATTCACTTTAAACGATATTTTGGAGTAAAACACTTTTATTCGAGGTCAATCTCAATTTTGTATGAAAATCACATGCAACTGCCAGTTTCGGTCTATCTTATAAGGTTCCGAAATTTGCCACCAGAGCACATGGTATATTCGTCAATTAGGTCTGTTCTTTTTGCATACACTTTCTTCACTAGGTGCATGAGTCACATACAAAGTAGAATGATGGTGGATTTACACTCAACGTTTGAGGCGCACCTCTATCCCCACCATAAAATCAACCAATCAGAGGACTCGTGGAGTCACAAGAGTCTAACATTCTTCAACTTTTTCTCCGACGCACGCTTCCATATGTGTACGTAATGTGTATGTAATTAAAAACGATTTTTAAGCTAATTTTAATTCAGCCCGGTCATATCAAGTAACAATTCAATGTTTTAAAGATAAAAAAGTCACTTGTCGATTTCGAGGTTAACTACAGGCTACGGAAAAGTTCAGAGTTGAACATTTTTTGATGGCTGCGTAAGGCTGCCTTCGTCTACGTTCGTTGTGACTACCACAATGGAAATACACCGCGCTCAACTTTTTGACAGCTAGTCTGCCTCGGACTGCGTTGCCGTTGTGACTTAGGGGTTATGCTGTTCTTTTAGACGGTGTGACGTCAGAGTTGGCTTTTTGTCGAGTGTGGGTCGGGAGCAGGTGTAAGTTCTTCTTCTTTACCATCTGTCAAAATTGATGGCTGTATGCAGATACAATTTACTTTTTGAATTTATGAAAATACTGTTTTGAATGAATACATGCAAGAATATTGAATGGCAATAAATTTGAATTGATAGAAGTGAAAGAATAAAGCAAATAAAAAAGTTCGAAATTTTAGCTGTCACTTTTCTACACTAACCCGTTCTTTTTGCGCGATCTACACCCTACACTTTCAGTGTAAGGTGTATTACACTAGGTTTTTTCTTTTTGGCTACACTTTCTACACTTTTCGGCACTAAAGAGTCGTACAGAATGAACGCAATCGCAGTCGGATTGCAATGTCAAAATGTCGCAACGAGATGCAATGAAACGCTGTAAACCGCAAGTAAACGCTGCATTAACACAATGACCGGATTGAGTTCGCAGTTCTATTAGTGTCAATAATCAAAGCGAAATTGATATGGACGCAAAAATCGGTGAATTATTTTTAATGATCATCGAAATCTCTTTCATTTTATTATTTTCTTCTTTAAATAATATAGTGCGTTTTAGGTTATGATATTGTCATATTTGACATTTCGATGCGTTCACTTGCGATCATTTTAAATATTACGAACTTACTTGCGACTATCTGCGACCCATAGCGTTCATTCTGTTTAGCTACATACAATCACATGCATTTGAAGCTCGTTTTTTCCCCTCCGTTATTTTGACACTCCAATCCGACTGCGATTGCGTACATTCTGTACGGCTCTTTACTCTTGAGCGAGTGCAGAAAATTAGGTTTGTTCTTTTTTCATTCACTTTCTACACTTTTCTGCACGCGCTCAAGAGTTAGTGCAGAAAAGTGTAGCCAAAAAGAACAAACTTACTGAAAGTGTAAGCTACACTAAAGTGTTAACTTAACCTGGCAAAAAGAACACCTATTTTTACAAAAAGGATTGATTTCAAATACCATGAAACAACTAATGATGCGGTGCTGCCATATGACAATATTTGTTAGTACTTATCTTCACAAACAAAAGAAAATTACTATTTTATTTTATTTAAATAAATAAAATTTTAGCAAAATTGTGCAGAAAACACCGTTCAAAAGAAATCGCAAAATGCCTTAGAAAACAATTACCAAACGCATCAAGTGCCACATAATATTCATTGTATTGATATCTAGTATCATCTAGAAGCCCGAAACCATAATTTTTTAATATGCATTTTGTTTCTCGATGCTTTTTATGTCTGTACTCAATTGAGTACTGCGGGGTTAATCTCTTCCTTCTAGAATTAGGATTCCTCTCAACTGCATAGATTTAGAGTACCGGTTTCTTAAGGCTCGCAGTTTTAAAACCGATCTTCAGTTCTTATTTCTCTAGTATGCCCATATCCTTTGGTGTCCCAGTTTCTCGATCCAACTTTTCAACTCGCCGAGTATATAGAGTTTTTCCCCAGCTAGATCAACAATAGAACTCATCTTCTCACTAGTCATTTGAGGCATTTTCCATGCTTATTGGGATACCTAAACTTACAGAATGACACCAAAGCCTGAAATTTTCTATAGACAATTTTGTCTTAAAACTATAATATGTACCTCTAGTAAAATAATAGTCGAATTTCAACCTCGTTAGAGTGTACTTAGTACTTCGGGCTTATGCATAGGTCATTACGGGTATCCGTTTTTTTTCTGTCCACCTGTGACCTAACACATATCTGAGGCGATATCAAATTGGTTTTTAAGTCTACAGGTTGTTTATACAAACGACTAAGTTTATTTCTGATTTTTTCCATTATTCAACCTCCAAGTGAATGAAAAGGGGTTGAATATGTTTTTTCCACCATAATGCTGGTGGCTTTTAAGGTTTGATGGTTTTTAGTTCTAGAGGCTGATTTTGTACACTACTTCAATGTTTCCACTTGAATTTATATTTCACTCGTAATTTTAAAAAAGCCACACTATACTACAACTTCAGCTGTCTTATTAGAAACTATTTTCATAGAAAAAAATTGGATTGAATATTTGATTCGTTCTCAAGTCTTCCTTCATGATTTCAATCTACAGCCTGTTTGAATGTTTTGCTCCGATTTACTCAATCTATTGCCACTTTCGGTTTAAGGTTTGATGGTTTTTAGTTCTAGAGGCTGATTTTGTACACTACTTCAATGTTTCCACTTGAATTTATATTTCACTCGTAATTTTAAAAAAGCCACACTATACTACAGCTTCAGCTGTCTTATTAGAAACTATTTTCATAGAAAAAAATTGGATTGAATATTTGATTCGTTCTCAAGTCTTCCTTCATGATTTCAATCTACAGCCTGTTTGAATGTTTTGCTCCGATTTACTCAATCTATTGCCACTTTCGTATCTAAATCTTACGGGCCTATTATGACACTCGAATCGAATGAGTAACTTCCAATAGCAGCATTCGGCTGAATTTCACATTTCATTACAGTAAAATTCGATCGATCGACTGCCATACTATGCAGTTATTTTCACTCACACTTCTCTTTCGACTCAAAGTCGACTGTTAGTAACGAGTTGAGTTTCGTGATTGCAGAATGTGAGTCATATGGTCGAGACGAGTATCATAATTGGCCCGTTAATGTCAACCTTGGCCCGTTAATGTCAACCTTGGCCCGTTAATGTCAACCTTGGCCGTTCAGTGCCATTAAAGAAAACCTCGGAGTAATTTTTTCTCAACACTTTTGCCGTTACGAGCTTAGAATTCAATTTCTGAATTTATCATGCTGTGTAACAACTTCCACAACTCCACATGACCAAACCTATGGTAAATATGTAGTTCAACTTAAACTCTTGACATAAGAAAATCTCGCTTATCAAGACAAATAAAATATTCGTATTTTTTTATTATGTCTCATTGTTTTGCCAGCATACATTCTACTTATAGTTTTTATTTAGTTTTTCTCTCAACAAAAAAAAATCGAAAATTAGTTAGTCAAGCGTCTTTGTCAACATGTTAGAAAATGTTTTTACAAGTTTTTTTAAATAGTTGCGTTCTTTTAAGAAATAAAAAAAACAGTATTTTTTTTACAATTATTCCTAAATTTTAATTTTTTCCTAAGATATCATTTGACTTTATTTTACATTTTTAGTAATTGTTTTTGTTGTTTAATTAAAACGGGACCGGATTAACATTTCATGTTAACAAGAATTTTTGTTATTTATTTATTTAATATCCAATCAAATTTCTATAATGTAACCTTTTTTATGTAAGATATTCGGGAGGATTTTAGAATGTGCCAAACAGACGGCTTAGAGTTTATTATAATATTTAATTTATTTCTGTATGATTTTTACAATTCAACAATCAGCATTAAATGCGAAAATAAATTTTCGTGATTCGTCGCAATTTGTAAAGCATTCCATTCTAATGTCTCGTTATTGTTGTTATTTCTTGTCGAATATTAAAACGTTAGGTAACTTATGATTATGAAGGAAAATTGTTTTGTATAAAAAAATATATTTGAAACGAACAGATTCCAGCTTCTAGAAAGTAATTCGTATTTTGATTATTTTTTTTTTCTTCAAAACAACAATCGTCAAAGCACATATTCCATTTATACACAAAAAACAAATATATTAATAATGTAATTATTTAGTAAACAAAAAATGTACTGCAAATAAAGTTTGCATTTTGTTGATGAGTGCCTCGTCTCGTTTTGCCGGAAACAAAAAAAAATCGCATCGTGTTATAATTTTTCATCAATTTGATATAAAAAAAAGAATTTACAATTTCACCTTTTCATAATTATAATAATAAAGGGCTCAACATTAAATTTCATTAAACATCTTTATTGAATTTTCTATATAAATATCTAAGCTAATTTTTTTTTCTTCAAATTTTTGTATTCATAATTTGTTTTTCTTATATTTTCCGTTTGTGAATGTATGATGGATTTTTTTTGTTATTTAATATAACCATGTTTATTTTCTATTTTGCAATAATAATTTAATTGAAACGAATTAAAATTGTTTATTATTTTTTCTTTCATTTTTGTTCGCCTACAATAAAAGTAATTACCAATGAGATGTAACCGTATTTTATCACTACTGAATGAAGTTGTCTTTCGTTTTTAAATATAAATATCTGACGGATTAAGTATGTGGAAAAAATATGTGTATGAGGTGGGGAAAGGAAAAAATAATCAATTACTCTTAACAATAAAAAAACATAAGGTCATTATACATTAGATTTTTTTTCTTTTTCTTTCTTCCATTTAAATATTAGCGCGCGCACTCACGATATATACTTACTACATATCACCCAAATCGGAGATCGTTTAAAAACTAACGGTCAACTTATGCGTTAGTGTTCCATACGAGAGGCTGAAAATATATATAAAAAAAAGACAAAACATTTAATTCGAAAATTTACCACAAAATTTACGCAATACTTACGTGATGGACTTCGACAAGACGAAGTGTCATTCGAGGTGAAATTTAAAAAGTCCCAAATTAGAATAGTATCGTCATGCGAGCTGCTAACAATTTGGAATTCATCAAACTGGAGACGGAATACACGACCAGTATGCTCCTTGTAAAAAGACAAAAAATTTATAAAAAAAAACAAATCCTGTTGCCACGCGATATAATTTCTACATATCGACAAAAATTACTTACAACTAGTGTTTTAAGGCAAAGAGTATTCGACTGAGCCCTAGGATCTAAAGCAGCGACCAAGTCCCAAACTTTAATTTTTCCATCGTATGCACCACTAACAATTCGTTTTGAATCGAAACGAATACATCGGACGAGCTCCTCGTGTCCTTCAAGGACTCGTAAGCAAGCTCCACATTCAATATCCCACAACCTGAAAGACATTTAATAATTATTTATAAATAGTCAAGAAATATAAGGAAAAATACTGGACACACTGAAAAAAATTAAATAATCCGTAGTACGAGTCTGCGATATTCAAAATACATGATATACTTGTGCGGTCGGCCGCATCTAAAGGTAAAAGAAAATGCAGCCCGTAACCGCAATCAAGCAAATGTTGAGTTATTTTCTTGTGTTCCAACATTTAACTTACAACATGGTTAACTACGACTTTCAAATTTATCTACTTAATTCCAAGCGAAAAATAAATTTAAAATATATTATTATAGTTTACCTTATTGAATTATCCGAACTTCCACTCACAACTAATCGATCGCGATATTGTAAACAGGCAATGCCACGCTTATGACCATTCAAAGTTCGCACAAACTCACAGCTCGATGTGCTCCAAACTTTTATTGTTCGATCGCCGCTCGCCGAAACGATATATTTTTCATCGAAGTCAACGACATTTACAGCAGCCCGATGACCAACCAGCACTCTACGTAGGGTTATTTCAGTCGGTGATGTCATATCCCAAACTGCTATCGAACGATCCTTCGAGCATGTAACCATCATACCGTTATTGAAACGAAGATGCAAAACTGCTTCGCAATGATGAATCAATGTGTTAACCATTTCGCCGGAATTTACGTCCCAAACGCGAACAGTGGCATCACTTGAGCCGCTAATTATAACTTTGTCGTCGTATTGCAAGCACAGAACTGAACCAGTGTGCCCAGTTAAAGTCTGCAAAAAAACATGTCACACAAAAAATATGAAATCGATTCGGCCTCTAACAAAAATTCAGTTACCTTAACACATTGCAAGTCTGAACGATGCCAAATTTTAATTGTATTATCTCTGAGACCGGATACAATTTTAACATCGTCGTATTGCAAACAGTAAACACCTTTTGAATTTTCTGACCGGCAATTTATACGTCGCAGCATGTGTCGGCCGTTCCTCCAATTATTCTCTATACTTTCGATATCCTGCGAAATTACAAATACAAATTAAAAATCATCCGTTTCATATTTCGCGGTGGCGTTTTAAAATTTCAAATTACGTTCATAATTTTCGGAAACAATTCCCGATAAAATGAATGTGGTCTATGCGTAGTTCCCGGCCGAGGTTTAAATAAGTATTGTGTCCATCCACGGCGTTCGGCCAAACCCCGCCAAAGCGAATCGGTTCGAACTTTTCGTTCGATTAACTTTTTCCAAAGCATTCCTTCTGAAATGACCCGTAACCATTCCTTGCAAACTAATTCAGCTGCCTTAAGCGACTCGGCATCTAAATATGAGAGAATATTTTCCGCTATGTGATCCAGTCCCTTTTCTGAAATTTTACGAAAATTCAAGTAAAACGGTACATTTTACAAATATAATGTCTAGGAAAATTACTTGGCAGCAACGAAATAAAGTCTCTCTGCAACATTGGTCTAAGATAGGCATTTATATGCCCATGCTGATAGTGGCACATTTTCGATATCAGCTGCTCCACGAATTCCACTTGGTCGTCTTCGTTCCATTTGGCAAAAAATGCTAAACATGTATCGCGTTCAGTCTGGAATGTTGGAGACGATTCTTTCTTTCGCACCGGATCGTATAACATTGTCGTGGTAAACTAAAAAAAAAATTAGTTTGATTAGAACATGGTTGAGTTTTGTAAAGTGCAAATTTTAGCAATTGGGAAACAAATACTGATGAACATTTCGTTTGAAATACTGTGAATTACAAGTGTCCCACCAGATATCCAAATAGAGTATCGCGGGTGAATACCGTGGAAACCTTAAACAGACAAAACCATTAGCGAATACCGCGGTGACTTAAAAACCTAATGGCTTCAGCATGTGTGGGAAGGAATGAAGAATACACCAAAATAATGTTCATTAAAACTCGCAAATCAGGTATCATACCCCGTAGGTCCTTGCCAAAGTTTGGGAATAAAATCTGGACTAAAAATAGTTTAAAATTGTAGAAATTGAGTAGTGTGTTTACTTGCCATCACTAATAGAGCCTTAGCCTCCAGAATATACCGTCTTAGTGACCGTGTACTTCAGTTTGGAAATGTTCGGTCGGCGTATACTGTGTGGACACGCCGACTTAAAAATAGCAGTGATCACTTGAATATTTTGACAACATATTCCACCGCTAGGGTGAAAAAGATGAGCGCGACATTATATGCCTGTGCAAAAGAGTTTCAATTCGAAAACTCTTATACCCTAGGCAGACGACGCATTCGAATGATCATTCCTAGTCGAATGATAATTCCGCATCACGTCTGTGTTAATAAAATTGTCGAATTGGTCATTCATTCCACCATTCCAATACAATTGCGAAATGGTAATTCCGAGATTAATTTGTAATTCGTTCAAGCGCTAGCAACGGCATCTAGCGTGTCAAGCCCTGTGGAACTACAATGAAACTAGTGGAAAATCAGGTGTTCCACCGTCCAAATTTTTCTATTTATTTCATGTGTGCATTAATTACGATCAATCTTTTTAACGTTTCGTTCACAATTGCTGACATATTAGCACTTTTCTATCACTCTTATTTCAAAAGATAATACGTAGCCGTGTGCCAATGCAAAAATGCCAACTTTTATTCAGCATTCCCACAACAATAATATTTTGACAGATTGAATATAGTTCCGATAGACGTGTTTTATTGATCATTGAATGCGAATGATCATTTCCCCAATGTACATTCGAATGTGTCGTCTGCCTAGGGTCAGTCAGTTCACTTTGTATTTTTACTAGGAATTCGATGCCACTCATCAGTGCGATGCCTCTATGGGTTTCGCACCAGATTTGATCTCCTTTCTAATATATTGAACATGTTATGCATTTGAGTCAATCGTCGAGTCCTTTCGTCAGTCAAAATTTCGGTAATCATTCCATGCAGAAGTTTACTCGCACTTGATCAGCCTTTCTGTAGTTCATCTATTCCAGGAGCATTTTTTAATTTTTGGTCACGCAAGGTTCCTTGAATATCCCAAATTGTGTGAAGTGCCGACTATATTTGCTCGTCCTTTGTGTCGTCTGAAATTAATGCCATCGCGGATCAAGTTGTTGCAATCGGATAAGGAAGATGCTCGAAGTAAATAATCAATCTTCGTTTAATTTCCTACGGGTTGCTGATGATATGTTGCCTTCTTTGTTTTTGGAGTTAGTTGTTTGTTGCTTCTAATCATAGAGATCAATGTACTGGAGATGACGAGCAGCGACAGTTTTGAAGCCGGACGATTTCTCGCAAAGGACCGGCAATAAACACTATGCTACTATTAGCATCTTACTCACATTTATGTTATACTCCGGTCTTGAACACAAAAAACGCCAAACATTTCAATACTAGGCTACTATTTGCATTTCAGTGCCACCTGGGCTCTGTTCATGATTTCGGCTATAGCTGCTATTAGCTGCCTTTTTATGCTTTTGTGTGTCCAAAGCAATCAAAAAGCTGCATTCTCGTGCTTGCTATTTGACACTAGATCTGTCCAAGATTTTTAAAAAGCTGCTTACATAGCTGCTTTTTGTTGCTCATACTCCGAACTGTAGCAAGAAAGCAGCTATTGCAGTATTCATATATGTGTGTGTAGCTGTTAGTTTCGTCTCAACGTCATTTTGAATGTTTAAAATGGAAAATGATGTTTTATTAACAATGGAAATAAGTGAAAAATTTAAGGACACTACTAGCAGTGATCATTTTCACTTTATTTTATTATAATATATGTCATATGTTACGCCAACTTGCGTATGTATGTGCCGAACAGCTGTTGTAAGCTATAGAAGCTGCTTTTGGCTGTCCAAAACCTGAAGAAGCTATTTCTTGCTATGGCTGAATTTGGCAGTTGCTACAGTCTTGCTATGCTATGCTTTCGCAGCAGCTATAGCTGGCATCTTGAACACACCCCTGGAATCAAACGCTCCATACAAAAACGTTCAATTTTGCTTCAAAATGCTTCAAAGTGCTTAATACACAAACTGCGTCTTGTCGTCTCCAGTATTTATATCTAAGCTTCTAACATTCCCATAAATTTACTGTTGTGTTAGCTGCTCTCTGTCATTATAAAAACTTTCGTTGTTTCGTTAAATTTGTTAGTATGTCGTCTAATTTCGTCATATTTCCCTTTTTTTGCTCCCGTCTGTCCTTAAAATATTGTTTGTAAGCTTCGCTTTTGTTGTTTATTGCATTACTATATTCGTTTCCAAAGCAGTCAATGCCACAGTCGTTTCCTTTGTTTTGATGACCCACGATTTTTCCAGCACCCATTCTGATTTTATCCCTTATCTAGGACTTCATCTCTACGACCATCTGCGAAGTTTGAGCGCTGACGCATATTCGCAATTGTGTCTTCTTCCAGCTTTTCCACATCAAATTTAGGAACCCACTTTCGACCACGACAGCGGTATTTCGCACAGACAAGATAATGATTAAAATCGTAGTTTGCTCCGCCTTTTTTTCTAGCAGAATGCGGTATATTTGATTGCGACCATCAGGAGAAGGCCACTTTCGCGATGGGACAACAAATGGATTTCGTGGAGACTATCTCTCCCAGTAATTCCTCGAGGGTCCTTCTCACATCCAATCTTCATATGATTTTAATGTCATTTGAGGGTTGCAAGTCAAGAATTCGTTCAAGAATGCTGTACAATTCGTCCTCAATTCTATCATCCTTGTCTTCGGTAGTAACATGACATTAAGTTTCTTAAATTAGCCATTTTGTTTCTTGGACCTGCAGGATGTTGAATCTTGCAACTTCATTGAGAGCTGCCCGCACCTCGCACTGCTCCTGTTTTGAACAGCATACAAAAGTTAACTGGAAATCGATATTGTTGAGAAGGAACATTTTCGGTATAAGGCAAAGTGGTATTCGAACCCACGACCTCTGGGATTCCGCGCTCACACTAGGTTACGATCCAAAAATTCATTAGGTTTGCGAAGATTTGAAAGAAAATTTAGGTCATATGAAGGGGCACTGATGTCCCTTAAAAAATTATTTCAGGAAAATTAGCGAGCGAATAACTTATACCATTTAAGAATCGAATGTTCTTGTAGTCAATTATACCAAGTTCTCGATAGAAAATTCCCTTTACAATTAAATCTGTGGCACTTTACCTTTTAGAGGACCCTT
Source organism: Beris morrisii (assembly GCA_951812415.1). NCBI lineage: Eukaryota > Metazoa > Arthropoda > Insecta > Diptera > Stratiomyidae > Beris > Beris morrisii. The sequence goes on along the minus strand of OX638312.1, from coordinate 143,021,480 downwards.
TCCAGAAGAGAATAAGTCCTGTTTTAAGAAGCCCAAGCTTGTGTCCTCTGTCGAAGATTGCAGCAGAAACCCTATGGCGCCTGCGATGTCACAGAAACTAAACATTCAGCCCTTTTTATCCAACGACGTGTTCCATATTTAAAGTTCCTTTAGCAACCAGTAGCAAGGGGGCTCGAGGCACAATGTTTCATCCGCAACACATCGAAATGCGAAACCGATGCTAATTAAGAAATTAACGCAACATTCGATTAGGCTACTAATTACGTATGAACAAATATTGGCAAATTGTTTGTATAAAAATGTTCAATGGTTAAAAGTTTCGAAATCCGAACAAAAGTTACGGCAATAATTGCGCGACGCCGAGCTAAAGTAGTGTGACTAGTGACTGAGAGGCTGCGAAGGTTGAACTATGTGTGACGAGAGTTGAGCTGTCTGAGCGTGTATTTGCAGCACTTAGGAGTCGTAGCCAGATAAAAGTTAAATAGCGACAGCTTCGTGGAAAAGTTTAAGTATGAAATTGAAATAAAAATTATGGAAGATTTGCTTTGGGCCATTGTCTCACGTCGACAGAAATCACCATTAATTTTGCAGTGCATCGTCACAAGCAAACGAGCTCGTTTTTGAATGATTCAGTGATTACCGCTATGCCGTCGTCGTACAGTTTTTTCTTCTTCTTCTTCTTCATTATTTTGCCTGTTTTTCAGTTTAGCCAGCGCAGAGTCAAGCGGAGTTTAACCTACTTTTTTTTCGAACGGCCGACGAAGATTTCGAGAAGATCCACGGAAGCGACCGATCGTTTTATTTATCAAATCCAAATAAGACGGTGACAGATCATGCAGAAAGACAAAAATAAGAAAATACAAAAAAATAAGAACGAAGAGAATTTGTCGAGGCAAAGTTGATGGAAGGAATGAACGGGCGGCGGGACGGAGTACACGCAACAACGAAAAATGACAACCTTTACTCGGCTCTGTTCGATCGCGAAGGTGTTTTTTTCTTTTTATTTTCCGACACTCGGTGGACAAGTGCAGCCATTTAATCGCACCGTCTTAACTTCTACGGTGAGTAAATCGAAACGAAAACTTCATTTAGGTAGCGCCCGAAGCATGGGCTTCGTCGTCGACCATCCGGACCCCAACTCACCTGTTGTATATTCGAATTTGTGTCATCCATAATTTTGTCAGTCTCCATTTTCATCATTTTGCTTCTCTCGTCTTTCTCCTTGTTCCCCGCTTACTTTCTTCCCGACATTAAAAAGAAACTACGGCACACAGAAGAAAAATTTCTGTGATTTTTTTCCGCCTTCTTGCAAATTTACCGAAAAAATCGATCACGCGAAAATAAACCGAAAACCCGTAGCTACAATTTTCTTTTCACCCGAGTCGCTTCCCTGCTATTCCGTGAGGATGCACGGGTGCATTATTTTCAAATCCAAATCACTGTCACATCGACGAGACCGAGTCACCTCACCTCGCGTTTCGCTTTTTTTTCTCTCGCTCGCTTTTTTTTACTTCACTGTTTAAACTGGGCACGGAACCTCCAAAAAAATTTCACACAAATTTCCGAGAAAATGCTAGGCTTGTACGAATTTTTCAGACACTTTTATGTTAACAAGAAAAAGGAAAATTATCGAAAAGTTTTTCGGCAGGAACCGCGACTTCTTTTCTTTTCCGTTCTGTTTTCTGGTGGCGATGAGACGACGATGTCAGGCCGCAACCACGAACATTGGAAAAGGCAAGCGTGCGAGCGAGCGAGCGCAAAATAGTGACGTCAGCTAACTGCAGAACTACACAATGAACCATTTCTAACTAACACGTCTGCATCCTAATTTCGGTTCCTTTTTACGCCATTTCATTTCGTTTTCGTAGTGCGAAAGTTGGTAGCCATGGCCGTGGATAGTGTGAAGTTTGCTTCGAACTGTTGACGTTTTGAATTTGGTGCTTGTTGCCATTCATTGTACAAAAATTAATGATATTTTTTATACTTCATGAAAGTGATTTAATTAAACATACTGCAGTCACGATCGGCTGTAAGCCAATCGTATAATACTCTAGATGAATACTGAACTCCGATTTATATTGTAGTTGGGGATAAAGTAGAATTACGTGTGTGCATGTTGTATGTCTTTTTTTTTATATTTTTTTTTTATATTTATTTAGGACTTGATTTAAAATACAAGCCCCTCAGAATTTTCGGCCAGGCCCATGGGGCATATGGCACGTTGGTTACAATAGGTCTGTTCTTTTTGTCGGTGTAGTGTAGTCAGTGTACACTTTCTGCCCTAATGCTGTTCTTTTTGTCGGTGTGACGTCAGAGGTTGCTGTTCTTTTTGCTAGTGTAGTGTAGGGTTACTGTATACGCACTCACACCAAAACAGCCTCTAAGAGGGGTTTGGCAGATGCGTACCAAGGTGGAAAACCAGTAAATTTAAATTTTTTTCATGATTATGGGATTTTGCTTTATAAACATTCGAAATGATTAACTTTTCGCTGCAAAATTGTAAATTTCCATAAAAGAAATGAAAGAAATGAAAAATACGGCAATTTTCAATTGAAAACATCAATTTCGCGCACACACACTTTCATACTAAAGAAAACCAAGTACTAGAATTGTGGAAGGGAACCGACAGCTTTTTTCCGACTCTTCACATATTCGCACTAACACACTCCAAAAACGCAATTTGAGAGCAATGTTCAGTAGTACAAAAACAGGCGAACTAGTACATAAACAGGCGATTTTTGTGAGGTTAAATTACAATTTCTAGTACATAAACGACCGAATTAGAGGTATCTGCCAAACCCTAGGTAGAGAGTGTTGTGTATCTAGTGACCCTAGTGTAGTGTACTCAGTGTACACTATCTTACACTGGATCGGGAGCCGGTGTAAGATCTTCTTCTTTGCCATCTGTCAGAATTGATGGCTCTATGCAGATAAAATTGACTTTGTGCATTTATGAAAATACTGTTTTGAATGAATAAATACAAGAATATTGAATGGCAATAAATTTGCATTGATAGAAGTGAAAGAATAAAACAAATAAAAAAGTTCGGAATTTTAGCTGTCATTTTTCTACACTAACCCGTTCTTTTTGCGCGATCTAAACCCTACACTTTCAGTGTAAGTTGTATCCCATTTTCAGTGTAAATTAAGCCCGAAACACAATGCTCCCGTTCCGTTCCGTTCCGCTCAGCTGTCAAAGTAGACCTTATGGGTTGACCATGTAAATGCACACAATGGTCGTAACGGAACGGATCGGAAAAGTTGACCAAAATTCAACTTTTACGGATCACATAACCTCACTTGTCGTGACGGAACGGAACGGGAGCATTGTGTTTCGGGCTTTACACTAAAATGTGAACTTCACCTGGCAAAAAGAACAAACCTAATATGTACAATAATTCATGTGCTTAATCTAGTAAGTTAATAAGTAATAAGGTGATGTAATGTACGTTAAGAATTATGTATGTATGTAAGAAATATGAAGTGTGTAAGTAAATAAAAATCACAAACAAGGACCACGGAATTCATGCCAAATTCAAATAATAATAAAGATAAAGAAATAAAAATAAAGAGAAAAAGAAAAAGAAAATAGAACTAAAGATTAATATAAAATCAAATAATAAATTAATTCATGCTTAATTCTAAGGGTTAATATAAAAATTCATGCTTAATTCTTGTTAATTTAAGCGGTAAAAATGTACAAGTCGGTAAGAGTAACTGTCAGAAGAAGATAATAGAACTAATAATAATAATAATGATAATAATAATAATAATATAATAATAATAGATAGCTATAAAAAATAAAAATAAGGATAAATTAAAGAAAATTCAGTATAAGTTGTACAGTTACGAAGGCAGAAGGCAATTCAAGCATTAAAAAGAAAAATAAAAGAATAGAAACATTAACGGGCCTATTACGAAACTCGACTCGACCAAAAAACTCACATTCTGCGACTATGAAACTCGACGAGTGCCTACTTGTCGAGTTTCACTCGACTTTTAGTCGAAAAAAAAGCGTGAGTTAAGAGAACTGCGTATTATGAGAGCCGATCGAGTGAGTATTTTCTTATAAGAAATGTCAAACTCACTCGACTGCTGGAAATGAAGTGACTTTCCAATTGTCGAGTTTCATAATACCAACTTTAGGTCGAGTCGAGTCCAAATGTGAGTCGAGTTACTCACTCGACTCGAGTTTCGTAATAGGCCCGTAAGACTTATTAGTATAGAGTGTAAGGTAGTGTAGAAGGAATTAGGGTAGGATGGCTATATTTGGTGTAGGAGATGAAGATGATTTAGGAGTTGAAGGAGGGGGCCCGGATCTGAAGTGGAGAGAAGGGAGCTTAATGGAGGGATGGAGTGGTTGAAGAACTGCATCGTCAGTCTGCACTCAGTTAAGATGTGAGTTATTGTCAGCGACTTCTGGCATGTGAGACATCCTGGCTGTGGCGTTTTGGTGATGTAATGTTGATGCGTGGCTCTAGTATGACCTATTCGGACTCGGGTAAGCGTCACTGAGTCCCTTCTTTTCAGATCTTGACTGTATGCTGGCGGATGCGGGCTTAGCCAATGTTTGGCCAAAAAGGTGGGGTTTTGGGCCCAGTCTAACACCCGCTGTTGCTGAAGCGCCACTCTGGCCGTACGTCTGGCGAAACTGATGAACGCTGGCAGTATTTCGTACTCGTGTGCGGAGATCGGCAGCCTAGACAGCCGGTCCGCCATTTCGTTACCGGGGATGCTAACGTGGCCCGGCACCCAGAGAAGTTTTGTTCCAGCCGGATTAGCTGAAAGGAGCTCAGTGAGTGAACCAAAAATTACATATTTTAGCTTTTGCGGTTTGATAATTGAAATTAAATTGAAACGAATAAGGATATTAGTTTTATGAGGGTGCGCAGCGCTAATCCACTACACGCTCTAGGTACCAAATAGAGTCCATAGTGATAAACATTTTGCCATGCTCTGTCGACTCATAGGTCTTCGATGTCGTCAAAGAAATTACTTCCTAACATTAACACAGATAAAATCAAAACTCGACGCTGTATACACGATAGCCGAACAAAAAAACTCGGCTGGTTATACATTGACTCCATAGAAAATATGACTCCAGTGAAGCAGATAGTGAAATTAAGCACTCAATCTCGAGTAAATTATACATGAACATTGTTTACACAATAATACATGGACTGCAATAGCTAAGACCCTATGCTGCGTCCGACTCTTGAGCAGCGATAGACTTCTCCATTAACTTCCCCATAAACGGATTAAATCAATTATTATTAACATGTCTCTAGTCTTGTGTTTGTCCAGCTAGAGAGCCACAAAGTCCTACAAACCCAACGTACATTGATTTGACTGTGACCATCTCAGCGGTGGACCAACTACCTCCTCCACCACGCTGTCCAATCCTGTTCTCGTCAGATGCTCAACGTGCTCGTTTTCTGGTATATCCCAAAGTACTTCTAGTTCTTCTACAAGAAATATTTGATATGGGAGTCGATTCCGACATCACTCTTAAATACGGACTTACATCAATACGAAGGTAGATGGTTGACTAGAAATCAGTTATTGCCAGAAATACACGTTATCCATACGGACTAATTTGAGATTCGTTTTTTTTCTAATTTTCACAGTTGAAAATATTGGTCAGGTCCAGGGCTTGATGCCAATATCTATGAATTTTTTATTCCATAAATCTCGCCAGGTTAGTATTTCTTTCAGATCGGTGAAGCATAGTCGGATATAAATTAAAATAAATAAATTAAACAGTATCTGGTTACACCCAAGAAAATCACCAACTAGAAAATTTTTAATTAGCGTGAGCTTCATTACGATAATGACCCAGTTAAAACTTTAAATCAAAAAGTATTTTTACTCGTTTCACAGTTGACCTTTCTTATCTATTTTATAGCCAAAAAATTATCAATTAAACTGTGGCACGATGTTTATCAATTTCAATAATTCATGCGCTCGCTTAGTAACGTCCCGCCTTCAATCGTCGCGGCTGTTTTTCTCAAAAATAATACCAAAGAAGAACATGGAAAATTTTACAAAAGACGGAAAGAAGATCTTGGGTGCTGCAGTAAATTATTTGTAAGTGGACTTTTAATTTGATAAAAATAACGAGAACAGAAATTGCATTTTTTTTAGTGATGTAGTGAAAGCTCGAAATGTCCCAGTTCCGGAATTTCCCGTTGTTTTTTTAAAGCCAACATCGTCTTATATTGCAGAAGGAGAGGACATAATCGTAAGGACTAATGGGTTACAAGCTACAGCGATTGAGATTAAATATCGAAACTTCTTTCAGATCCCCAAAGTATTTACGAAAGTTGCGCATGAAGTCGAATTAGGCGTAATCATTAGTAAGAGGTGTAAAGATGTTAGCATAGAAGATGCTATGTCGTACGTTGGAGGATACTGCCTGGCGCTAGACTTGACTGCCCAATGCGAATTGGTACAACTAAAATTTTCGGTTACACGTGAGATGCAAATACAACGTTCTCTTTTGTTAGGGCGTTGCACGTTCCAAAGGATTTCCTTGGACCCTGGGAAAAGGATTTGACACATCGACTCCAGTTTCGCGATTTCTAACGGCCGACGAAGTGAAAGATCCGCACAATTTGAGGCTGTGGTGTAAAGTGAATTCGAAAATTCGACAAGAAGGCAATACAGCGGATCTGATATTCAAAGTGCCTCAACTAATTTCGTACGTTTCCAAGTATATGACACTGGAACCGAACGATTTGATTTTGACCGGGACACCAGACGGTGCGGAACCAATGTGCCCTGGCGACAAAGTTGAATGCGGCCTCGGCGATATCGTTAGCATGAAATTCAATGTGAAGGGATAAACAGAAAATAAATAAATAGAAATCTCAATTACAAGAAGAAATTCTTTCAACTTTCAAAATTAGCGAGTATTGGCAAAAAATAGTTCTATAGGTTCAAGAGTAGAAAAGAAAAGTCGGATAGTGGGAGAGTGGTTCGACGAAACGATAGGTATTACGCACAAAACATAAACATATATTAGATGAAATGTATTGGGCACACAATGAAGTCCAAATAAACATTATCCTCCAAAAACGGATGAGAAAAAAAAACAGACAAACTAGAAACATAAAATATTTGCTATCTTAGTATAGAGGGAAGGTTCAAATTACAGTAAGCCAATACAACGGGAAATGTGAACAGTAGTTCTTATTCAGAACTTTTATTGTCTTGTGGTTTGAATTGAGCAACTAAGAGGGCCTGATAGCATGGTCCTCTTCGTACACGGAATGAATTTAGGACGACAACCACCGTAATAATAGAGTTATTGCTCTATAACTATGTTAATTACTAAAATATAGATGCTTACATTATACAACTCTGCAAAACTTTAAAGAGTACAGTACAGCACCGCTTTATACGAAAGACTCCGACTAGTCTTCATTATATTTAATTTTCCTTAACGCAAGAATATAACATATACATTTTCTTAATTGATTTTGAACGTTGACTGCCTCAACCACCAATTCGACAGCCTGTTCGAATTTTTCCCGGGCGGTTTGAACGCAACGCGGCACCAAAATCCCAAACCAATTCACCGGATTAACGAGACCAATATCCTTGTTAACGGCAAGCCGTTCGACTGCGAATTTTGGCGCTTCAGTTCCTTGATCCTTGACGACCGATACTCTGGCGAGAGCTTTGAATTCGGCCGTGTTTTCGGTCGGTAGTTGTGCCGTAGAAATCGATGATAGTCCCTGAATGTAGCGACCTTTTGCCAAAAGTATTTCGCCTTCATGCTTCTGCCTTTCAATGTTCATTTTGCACTGAATTTGCTGTTCGATAAGGTCTAACATGTCCAATGTTAGGACGTCAAGTAATGCACAAACTTCCGGATTTTTCGGCATGATTACAAAAACTTTTTTCACGGGCGGAAATAGTGAAATAATCGATGAAATTTTTTTCTATGCTGTCTGCTCATGTGACTGTGACATTGTTTCAATTTCAACACGTTCCAGATTTTGTGCAGAGCTGCCAGATATAAAATTTCGTAACAAATACGCTGTACCGGGATGATCAGCTGGTATTTTGCACTGGTCGCGGGAAAATATTCGCAAAAAATTTCCTGTGTAATTAGCCAAAAGATTGTATTTTTTTTCTCCTCTGAAATTAATCAGATCTCAGATAAACATTGGAAAAAATCCGATTCGAACGGTATTTCAGAAGAGACACGCTGTGGAAAGTGGGATATAGTCGCGTAATGATTACGTGCTCTAAAGCTATTTCAATTTTATTCCCACACGTCATGATCATCGTAGCACCAGATTCAGATTTGCTTGACCTTCCTTGATATCGCCTACCGGCTCGAAAGCACGCTAAGCTATTTTTACTTCCCAGTCAGTCATCAGCATCAGTCTATTGACCATTCGGCTAGCGTTAGGACGCTTTTTTTTGTTTTGTTCTTTTTTTTATCTACTTGCTGACAGATGGAACTCCACCTCCAGAAACAGCTGATGTTGGCCGCAGAAAGGTCAACGACGATACCTAGCCAGGTGTTTCATGTACGTGTGGGGAAAATGAGTAGTGATTTTTTTTAAAAAGTGTTTTAATAGTTTCGTGTTAAAATTGGGACGCAATTAAATTTTAGTGAAATTTACAGAGGATCGCAAGAGGCCAAGTTGCGAATGAAATTCGGGAAAAAGAAAAGCCAACACGCGATAAGAATCAACGGACTAACATGAACCGCCAGAGTATCACGGCAGACGGCGAAATGCGCTCCACATCGCCCAAATCGAAATTAGTTCAGTGCGGATATTGTTTTATTGGAATTAGCGTCAGGGTTCTATTGTTTGTGGTTTTTATGTAAGTATCTTTCATATTATTTCAGTATCATTTAAAGCTGAGTTGAGAATTCGTCTTCACCTTGGCACGCATTCAACTTTTTTGTTTGTTTAATGTTTTTGCAAAGTAAATTGAACACGTAACGCTTTCGAAATGGAGCGATAGAATAAACGGAAAGAAAGGTGAGAATGCTAGTAAACATATTGCGGAATTAGGAAAATTTTATGGGGGTTACTCTCTTGCCGTGGTCTGGTACACCCTACGTGCATTGTTTCTTTACCAATTCAGCTGGAGGCACCGTTATATTAATTGTATGCGTCAAAGTAATTGTCGTGCATAAATACTTGAACTGGGAAAATTTTCTTCATGATTTTTCCTGCAATATGATGAAGTGCAAAAAGTAGTTATTCGTTATTTAGTATTCAATATTGCCTCATTTGAAATACCACTCAATAGCACATTTCAAATCAAATACAACATTCTACTCGGCTGCGGTTGCGGCCAGGTCCACCTTATGCATGCTACTCGGTGTATTCACTTCAATATGGGTCGCGACCCAAGCAACCACTAAAGTCCGAATTATATGTGCTTGCTTCTTCCGACACGTGACTTGCCCATTGGATTTTTTCACTTTTACTAGGACTGATGATGCAGCGTTGTTGTAAAGGTTGTACAGCTCATTGTTGTGCCTAATTTCAATCCAATCCACTGTTGCCAAAATCTTTGATGCAATTGTAACTAATAAACTAACCCCTTTGATCAGAAATTGCATTACACCTTTTCAGCATGGGTTCCAGAAATGCAAATCGACCGTAACCAATCTTTTGCCATACGTGCAAACGATCAACTCTGCTCTAGAACTTAAATCCGAAGTTCACGCAGTATGTACTGACTTCGCGAAAGGGTGAAAGGTAATCTCTACCTACTTATCTCTAAGCTTGCAGACCTAGGCATATCAGGCGAATTGCTTAATTGGATACGTGACTTCCTACAGGATCGCACTTGCGTTGTCAATATAAGAACTGCTAAATCTAAACCCTTTACAGTTAATTCGGGTGTGCCGCAAGGTTCTCACCTCGGACCGTTGTTATTTTTACTATTCATCAATGACATCCGTGATATATTTGATAATGTAAATTTTCTTTTATTTGCGGATGATCTAAAAATTTATAAAACAGTTTATTCCATCCGCGATTGTGAAACTATTCAACTTAACATTGATAGACTCTTTGAGTGGAGTATAGCTAATCGCCTTCCTTTAAACATAGGTAAGTGCAGTTACATTATTTTTCATAGAGTGCGTGTATGCACTTCCTTTAATTACAGTATTAATAATTGCCCCTTAGTGCGAGTGTTGACTGTAAAAGACTTGGGACTTGTGCTCGATGCATCATTTACACTCGCACCACATATCACACAAATTTGCAACTATGCTCGGAGAATGCTTGGGTTTGTTATAAGAAATACCCAAGACTTCCGTAACGTTCACTGCTTAAAAGCTCTCTACTGTTCTCTGGTGCGTCCTCACCTTGAATATCTGTCGGTCATTTGGAACCCTTATTTCCACGTGCACTCTTCGAAATTGGAGACGGTTCAGCACAAATTTCTTCGATACATCGCCTACAAGCTTCACATACCTGCTATAGAAATCAATTATAATTCTCTGCTTGCCACCTTAAATCTTAACACTCTTTCCAAACGGCGTGAGCAATTTGACTTAATCGCACTGTTCAGGATCTTAAACAGCGAGTTAGACTCCCCACAATTTCTTGAGTGCATTAATTTTCATGTACCTAACCGCTCATCACGATCTAATGATCTATTTTATACCACGCACAAGACTTCATATGGGAAGAACTGCCCGGCCACTCGATTAATGGAAGCTGGTAATAAATTTTGTGGCATTATCGATTTTTTCAATACTAATATCGCAGAAATTAAATCAATGAATTGCTTGTCATCTTAATTTTAATTTAACTTAATTACTATGAATTATTTATATATTATTTTTTTAGTTTACGTGTTATTTTAGTTTTAATTTAAAATTATATTTACTGAAGGGTCCCGCACCCGTTAATTTTATAAAATAAAATAAAATAATTCGGCAGTTAGAGCCTTCCTTTATTTTAAGAATCGTCGTTGGTTTCTTCGCTCAAATACGTCTATTGAATTGATTGATGAAGCGGACATCCAATTATCGTCTTTTAGATGCGGAATTTATTCTTTCTGATGTGCACTTTCTTCTCCGGTGAATTTCGTCCTTTTCGCTACACACCACTTTTCTCCTGTCGTCATGTTTTGTCAGTTCATAAGTTAAACTGTAATAAGAAACTCTTTCTACTCGGTAGAATCTTCGTTATCTTCGGTTGGAGCTTGACAAATAAATCCAAAATACATTGAAAACGATTGCTTCTCTCATTTATTGGTTTGAAGTTAAGGAACCTTGAGTTTCGACCTGTTGTTAACATGAGATTTGTCCAGATACAGGAATAGCTAAAAGTGTTGTAATAATTTTTTTTTAATGCTCAGACTCTCGAAGGTCCAGCGCAAGCTAATAACTATGCAAGCCGACGAATTTTATCCTTCAGTTGAAAATAATTTTCAATTTCAGACAACTTGAACGGACGCCGCCTTTTATGCGAAAAATCCATCCAGAAGAAATGTGGCTCTACAAAAATCCGCCAACTGACGATTACGTTCCAGCCTCGATTCTACTACCAGCCGCATTTGTCGTGCCCTTTCTTCTAATTTGCTTAAATTTCCTCATTTATCAGGATCGTGTCGATTTCGTTCAAGGCAACAGTGTCATTACGCTGGCGTTGGGCCTGAACGGTGTACTAACGAGTCTAATTAAAATCACAGTCGGACGACCACGACCCGACTTCTTCTACAGATGCTTCCCCGATGGAAAAATGATGAACGACGATATGATATGTGATGGCAATCAACGGATCGTGAACGAGGGAAGGAAAAGTTTTCCGAGTGGACATTCTTCGTGTATGATGCATTTTTTTTGTTGCGAGAAATAGCTACAACTGTTAATCTCTGTCTTTCTGTTTACAGTTGCTTTTGCTGGCTTTGGTTTCGTATTTTTATATCTAGCCGCGAAATTGCACGTATTTAATGAACGAGGACGGGGCCAAGCTTGGCGACTGTGCTTAATTATGTTGCCGCTTATCGTAGCTTTGCTGGTCGCGATTAGCCGTACCTGTGACTATCATCATCATTGGCAAGACGTTGTCGTTGGTTCGATGTTGGGCATGCTGTGCACATATGTCTCTTATCGGCAGTATTACCCGTCGATATTTGCTTCAAATTCGCACAGACCATATATTGCGCGCACGTTTCAAACCGCAAACTGTTGTATACCCGTTCCCGAGGTCGACGGTGACGAACAGAAACCATTGATTGGGGATGAAAAGGAGACAAAATGGATCTGAATGTCGGGCAGTTTGTTACTGATTCCTATTTTTTTATATATATATGACGTATAGTTCTTGTTTTGTTTTATCTTTTTTTATCACTTGGCATGTTTCTGTGATCAGTTTTAATTTAATTTGGTTCCATTCCTTTTAAAACTTAAGGAAGTTTTAGTATAATGAATAAAGACGAGTATTATTTTTACTTTTGATTTGTGAATAATTTAGACTACAGCTTTAACTAATAAACTTCATGCACGCTTATTTTCCCTGAGTGAAATCTTGATTAAAGTCTGTTTTATACAACGTGGCACCGTCTATTTACAAGTGGCTCAATTGCCTTTTTTATTACTTTCGCAGTTATGTGTTTTTCTTAACATAACTCAAGAACGTAGAAAATTTTACACATTTTTTATAATACGACGGGAACTGGGGACATAATTTGATATGACAGATACATAACTTTAATGTGTAAACTTAAGGGAAGTATGGAACGCTTATTGTCATCTATAACATAACAACTGAGGGCCTGTATTAAATTACGTAACAGATTAGATGCACAACCCTCCCTCACCTATGAAACAAGTTGTCTCAAAGTGCTTTGACCTTACGTAATTGTTTCTGCACTCTCGCGAAGGATTTAGTAGAAGAGGGATATCAACCAGACCCCAGATGTGCCGACAATCATTTTACTACTGATTGCCAAAGCAAACAAAAATCAGATCTAAAACATTTGAAGAGCAAGCGCGATCACATAGCTAGTTAAAGAGCTGTGCCTTCTGCAACGCACTTCAAAAGATTGTTAAAGACAAACTTCCCCTTAACAAATTCCAGTTAGACTGGCTCCATTCTCCGTCCGACGCCGTTATTCAGCTCTTTGCCCTCACCTTCACTAACCGTTTAATACGCTAGTCACTTTAGAGCTCCTGTACAGAAGGACCCACATTAGACGTCAGAGCTTAAACCTGAGCAGGGCTACCAGATAGTTGGCTGCAGAACCCGCCGAGTGAGCTGTATGAAATAGCCCAAAAACCGCACGAAGACTTGTAGCCCAAATACCGCGATCAACTTTGCAATTTTAAAAACCCACTTAAACGTGTTGAACACAGTTGCGATTTGAACGACGAACTGTGCTCCAGAATTCTTACGAAACACTTTAATGTATAATAAATATTGTATGAATACATAAATACATTTATCACCATTTTAAAAATCTTATTTAAAAACATATTAGATGCAAATTAAAGGTAAAATTATGTTTGAAAAATAATTTCGCCAGGTTTTCAAGTAAAACACAATTCCATTTCATTTACTTTATACTTGATCGCTGACGAAAATCACTTTAAAAATACACTTTCCGGCTCTGCGGAGTTTATATACTGCATGTGTTGAGTCAACAAATTTCCAGCATATTCGGTTATTTGTGTGGAACGCGGAAGAAGTGTCTAGAACATGCGAGAAGTATATAGAGCTCTCTACAATAATGCAAGATTGTTGTTTTTCTCTGGAAACTTTAATATCAATAATAAGTGAGTTGTTCGGATTGCCAGAGTACACATGTAACAATAACTAGAGGGACTGAAATTTATATTTCTACGAGTGTCCATAACTTTAAAGAAAGTGGTTCATTTGTAGAAAGTCTACAAATAATGAACAGATGTCGTGTGAACTATTTCATTTTTATGACTGGAGAACCGAAAATCTAGTGGTAAGAGGATTTGTGAAATGAGATAGTTTGCAAACATTGTATTTGAGGCGTTAACACCAGCAGATTTAACCCAAGAGAAGACTGAAATTCACTTTTCTAATTTTTTTATTTTTATTTTTTCCTCGTAAATCGGGTTTGTTGTAAACTAGTAAAATAACACAATTTGCGGTTGCCGAATAGCCCAAAATGCTTTAAGTAGCTTTTTGAAATTTGAGCCCGCGGATTGAACATTTAAATAGCCCAAAGCGCGGGAAATAGCCCAATCTGGCAACCTTAAACCTGATAGATACATCCTTAAAAAAACAAAATCATTTATGTTGTAAAACGATATTTAATGGAACAAAATGTTCTTCAATAATTTGCAAATGCCCAGAATTTAATGACGACCCTTCTTTTTTTTGTTTTGGCCGCCCTTTCTGTGCTGATGACGAGGACCTGGTGTAGTTTCCTGGTAAACCGGAGTTGCAGGCGAGTTCTTTCCCAAATTATGCGATTTTGACATGTCACTGAAATGACAAACAATTATAAGTTTAAAATCGTAAGAACGAGACTATGACACGCATTCTAAAGCAATTCAAAAGTTTTATTTATGGTACAGGTGTAAGGAAGGAAATGTGTAAGAATATACCTGCTTCCTGCTAGAAGGGATTTTGGGCAGGGAAAAATACTTACAATTGGTCAGAAACTCCCGACGCCATTCCTTGTGATCCCTTGATAACATCCTTCGCTCTACGATCCCGCTTCCTTCTGAATCCGGTACGTTCGTATTTCGGTAGCCAGCGTTCTGGATCCGGAGCAATTTCGGCATTGTAATTCTTCGGCAATTTTCCCTTGCGCTTTCGGCGCGCCTTACGCTTCTGTAAATCGGTTCCGGGCGTGCTGGGCGACTGATCGGATTTTGTAACAGTTTTCTTTACCGCCTTCGTACTCATCATCCAGTTGGCTGCTTCGAGTGCATCGATTTCGGATGCAGTTGTAAGCGTTTCGAGAGCTGGTAAACGCTTGCTCGAATCTTGCGCACGTTTCGGATTGAATTGAGCGTATGCGATGACTAACTGCGCTAGAACCTTCATATCTTTCGGGTTTGTTTTTAGTAATTCTTCAAGCGAAGCTGCAGCCGTTTGAGCCTCGCCGCCACGCAAATGAAATTCGGCTGCTTGGCGCCACATGTCCGATAAATCGCCGCTGTTCACCTATAATCCACATCGGAAAGAAAATTAAGTGCTGCTAATTTAACTGAAATTTTAACTTACTTTGCTCTTTTTGTACCAGTCTACGGCTTCCTTTAACACATTCGAGGCGGCCTGCTTATTATCCAAGCCGAGAAATAGGGTGACAAGTGCTGAAACGACCCCCGGTTTGTATTTCGACTCACCTAACGACATCAGAATGTCAACAGCTCCCTTTTTATTGCCCTGAAACAAACAACATTTCGCAAACGTAAGAGGATATGGAGGGCGCACTGAAAAATTCTTACGTTCAGCAGTTGCAGTTGCACAATTACGAATTTACACGCAAATGCTTGCTGTGGATCCGAAATTGCAATCTTTTCAAGCGAATCTACTGCCTCTTTGTACTTCTTCTCTTTGACCAAACGACTACATTTGATAAGCAACGCTTCGAATTCAGCGTCGGGATAGGTTTGAGCCAATTTATTGCAGAGCTGCTGACACTGATCGCTTGCATTCGTGTACAACGCAAGCAGACAGTTGTTCAACATGATGGACTTCTTCTGGCGATTGGTCAGCTTATGCTCGCACGCCTCGGACATTGCGAATCGCATTTTCTTCTTCGAATCGAACATATTCTGGTCCTTGTTGATCACAACAGAGTTGTTGCTGGCGACAGCGACCAGAGCTGGATCCTTGGGTTTATTTTTTAACACTTCGGCGTAAATAGCTGCGGCTTCTTTGACTTTTCCTTGCGCCTGCAGGCAATAGGCCAGCTGTATTCTGAAACGAATATTGCGCTACGTGACGCGTTCAATTCGATTGTACTTATGTTTTTTACCTGATAACCGAAATCTCATCCTGAACTTCTTCCTCGGTTGCACCGTCCTCTTCTAACGATTCCCGGCAAATTTTCTCGCTCGTTTTCAATTTCTTTTCTGCCTCGCTGTATTTTGCCTTGTTGGAAAGTGCACACGCGGAATTAAAGCAGATCTCGTACGAATCCTCGCCCAAAGTGGGAAGTTCTTTTTTCTGAAATTAAAAAAAACGGAAATGAAACGGAAAGGTGGACAGTGAACAGCTAGAAAAGATAAAACAATTACCGTATCGACAGACAAGTTGGCGATCACCGCACTCAAGTTGGTCTTCCGTTCGTCGTCGTAATCATCGTGAGTATTTTTGATAATTTCCCTGTACGAATCAAAGCATTCATCATAACGTTCGAGACGATAGTAAACCTGCGTGCAGAGCTCCTTTAAATTGGGCGGCAGAACGCTTAGGCCGCAACTCTCGATCGTTTTCAACGCTTTCTCGGGCTGATTCAGTCTGTACTCACAGTACGCTCGCTCGAATATCAAATCCGACAGTTTGTTCCGTTCGATAAACTGATAGGCTTCCTGAAACTTGGACACCTGAATCAGGCACACGACCTTCGAGTGAAGAGCCTTTTCCTCGTCTGGAGCAGCGCCTAAAACTATCGACGAAAGTTGCTAAAAAAAACTTTCACAAATTAAATTTTCAGGTGTTACCTCGGTTGGCGGCCTTCAAAGCCTTATCGTATTCCCCGTTTTGACTGAATTTATGTAAGTCCGCATATGCGGCCTTTAATATGCTTTCTTTGCTCGAGTCTTTCGACATTTTTAATTACTTTCATGCATTGACGTTAGAATACTCGTGTTTTCGATTTTTTATTTTTTACAAGTGACAACTCACCAGTCCCAACCAGAATTTGGGGTGCCCACATTCATCGTGCTTCGTGCAATCCACAAAAACACTACTACTACTACTACTGCGTACTATTGTGAATACACAAAGTTTTCATTTCATTTCGCACTGCTATCTCAAGGGTTGGTAGTGCTAAATTCGCACAAAATGTCAAAACAAGTCATTTCATAAATACGGAGAAACGTCATAAAAGTCAGAAAGAAGCTGTCCGAGATCTTTAGGTATTAACAAAAGAAAGATAATACGAAATTTATAGGGAAAAATTAACCATCCGAATAATGTTAAATAGTCAAATTTACGGCGTTTTCGTTCTGTTGTGTGTAGTTTCTATAGGTGAGTGGGGCCATATGGTACCGAATAAAGGCAAAAGAAAGTCTATTTGGGGGTGTCACCAGCCATCGCGGAAATGTTTTAATTAAATGCGTTTTTATTTTTAATCGGTTCTAGTTAAGTCGTATAATGTAATCATAAAGACGAGCGGCCCAGCGGTGCTCGGAGCTCAGATCAATTTCACGGCGGAGCTTTATCGAAATGGAAAAATCGCTCCGAGCAACACATTCTACTTTACATGGTCGGATAATGCGAACCCAAAAAATTACAAGGTTAGTGCGCGATTTTGTTATTTTTTTTTTATTTTGCATTGCTTGTTGAACAAATTCCCATTGTGTTTTCTCCGTTTTGCACTTCATATCCGATTATCTCATTTAGTCTTGGTTCAGAAGCAATTGTGTACTTTCCATTGGAAAGTGAAAGGAAACTAAATTAAGGGCAACGGTGGAAACTGTTCAAAAATCTCGCAGTAACACTTTCCAAATAAACGGGAAATCTCCTTAGGAAATATATAAGACTATAAACTTTAAAGCCCATCAAAATCGTTTCAAAGCCGAGAGAAAAGCATTTCAACAAAAAAGTATCACCATCGGAGGGTAATCCAGGATGGGAAAAAAGAGGGGCGCCGCGCATAGAACAATAACACACAAACTGAAACACCATTAGGAGCCATTATGGAGCTCGATATTAAACTAGGTAAATATTAATTTCGCGACAATCTCAAGAACACTGGGAGCATAAATAGGAATCAATAATAACGTCAGAGAAATGGAAGTTAAGTGTTTGTTCTCGACGAATGGCATCCAGAGTAAATAATCTAATATCGAGACCACTTGGAGAGATAATAAACACATATTATATATTTTCTCTGAAATTCTAAATTCACAAAAATTGGAGTTAGCTCAGACGCCAGAAAGCACGTCGGTTCTGCTCGATAGTCAGAATTTCGGACGTAGAGGGAACTGATCCACTGGGTTCCCTTTACCTTACCTATCCTTGAATTAATTTTTTTCAAGTCAAAATATTTACTGCTTGTATTATAATCACAACATAGTGGCGCAAGATAAATTGGAACCGACCTATTGTCGAATCGTTTTGGCAACCTTTGATTCCGTAGTTTGCCTGTGAGTGCAATGTAATTCTAGCTGGGTCAGGCAGTATTTTCACAACCCATTCCACTTATGTGTCGCTAGTACTTCTTTGACTGCTAGGCATGCCTTCTCTTGGCCGGCATATCGTCACACAAGGATGAAGAATATTTCCGAGATATTTGTTTGGTAAAGAGAAAATATTGCCGAAATTTTGGAGAAGTCCATTTATCATAACAGATAATGGTCCCGTCCTTTTAAAAATCCATTAAATAAATTTTAAATAAAACTAAAAATTATTTGTTGATTTTTTTTTCTTCGGTCACATTTTGAATAATTTTTTTTTATTGTAAGTATTTTTAATCCAAAATCGATGCCGATTTGCCGGTAGGTCGGAAAAACGGAGATCGACTTCGAGTGTTGAGTGTTTCACGAGATTCTGCGCTTTTGTGTAACCGAAAAGAAATTAAAACTACTTTAATTTGAGAGAGACTTCATTTATTTTATTTGGCTATAAAGCGAGCACAATGACCGATAGTTATTAAGCGACCGATAGTTATCAAGAGACTGGCAACTAACTGGCGTCGAGTTACGGCACCAAAAATTGCAACTGCACTTTAGTTTGGTGTGAGTGAGTTCAATTTACCGGCTTGTTGTCGGAACAGGTGTATTTGCATGGATTTGTCTGGACGAAACTTTATTATTTTTTGGGACAAATTCCAGAAAGCGGTTAAAGTAGGGGTCGAGTACGCCTACCTCTTATATAAATTCTAAGATCGTATCTATAACAGCTCTGAAGATATGAGATTTTTTAACAAAATTCTTATCTTCCCTACATCCGTGCTCCACCTTCAACCTAAAATTTTTTATATTCAACAAACTCCCCTTCTCCATTTATAAACGCAAACCAAATTTTATCTTTCTGGTGTAATTAATTGGTTTGCGAGATATCGCAATGCAAAGCTTTTCACCACCAACACCTGCACGCCACTGACCACGATAACAATTTTATTTTTGGATCTATTATTCTAGTTTACGTATAAACAATCACCAACTTTGTGTCATAGACCGTTTAGGAGATATGGATTTTAGAATGTGTTGATCTTAGCTTTCGATCGTTGCACACATGGTTTCTCCCTTCACTCCCAAACCCCCTCACCCATAGCGATAATTTTTTTACTAATGGTTCCACTGTCATGTTATATGGTATGCAAGTTTCAGCTTCCTAGCATAAGAGGTTCCTGAGATATAAAAACCCAACGCTCCTTCACCTTGCTCCTGACACCCCAACCCCTAAAAGTTGATTAGTTACGCCTAATAAGTTGTTTCTTTTTTGCTTCGGTCTAAATATTTCCTCGCGCCTTCCTCGCCTTTACGAATATTGTAGTGTCGAATTTAATGTTAAGTGCCTAATCGCAATCTGCATCGAAACATCTTTTTAAAATGATGATGATGTGACTTCCAAGGAGCACCTGTCTACTTGGGACAGTTGCACAATTCTTAGGAAACATGATATGCAATTTGAGTGAAATTTTTTATTAATAATTTAATTGGATAATTGGTTCTGAGCCACATAATAGTCCCGAAGGAAGAAATTTTAAGTCAACAAAAAACCGAATGGATTTGTTATATGTATACAACAACTTAGAAACTTAAATAAATTATATGTATAAAAAATGTGCAGAGTTAAATGGATTATAAAAAATTAAGAGATAGAAAACATAAAAAAGAAAGAACAGCATTTCAATAGAAAAGATGAGCTGGAAAATAATATAATAGCAGAAAATAGGGGAAAGGGAATTGAAGATTGCCGACAATAAGCTGATGGTAAAGTTCATCAAAGCGGTTATTGAATTTGACCTGCATCAACGTGGATTTCAACAAAGAGTAGTACAACCACAATTATCATTGAAGCGTTACATTAAATAAATAAGCAAGGGGTTTTCAATACTAAGGATTCTACTTCATAAATATTATTTGTAATCCGTGACAGACTGTCGTTCTGTAAAAAATATATTTATAAATTCTAAATAGAACACTGGAATACTCTCCCAGCCACGATTTTATTTTTGTATTGTGCGGACAAAGACAATTGAGTGGTTGAGTGGAAGAGTTGCCTAAGCCACATTGAATTTTTTGATGCTTTGGCTTTTTCAGTTTGACCACAATAACCATATCTTTGTGTTCCAAACTTATTTTTTCACCATATTATCAGTATACATTGCATGACAATATAACAAAATAAAAATTATTTCTTTTTGAGAGTAATTTTTCAAATTACGTCTAAGTTTAGAGTCCGATATCTCATTTAGCAGTAATTGTGGGTTAGGCAACTCTTCAACTAAACTTCTCAATTATCCTTTCCATCACATTAGTACCAACAAACACCAACTATAAGCCAGTAACCTTATGAATGTAGCCAAAATATTTAAAATATATCGTATACTTTACACCGGTCTCAATTATAATTTTTCCACATTTCAATTGCATTCAAATAGTTTTTAAACGATTTGTAGACTTTGTGACAAATATTTTCTTCCAATGAATATTTTTTTACACTAGGTTTGAATTTTTTTTTGTAGGAGTTTCAAACAGATAAGCCATATTCAAATTTTTCGGTGATTTATTCAAAATCGATATATGTGCCGGGGAATTATGAAATGACAGTAACCGTCGATCGCGACTTCGTTATCCATATCCCTATTGCCCATCAATCAATAATTTATGGCGTGACGGAACTGCTCACTGGAAATTTAATGCTAACGCAAAATAGCACCGAACGAAACAATTACATTTCTATATACTCGCCATTAAATCATACGATCTCGTTGAGTGAATCCGATTACATTTTTCTAATGGAAAAAGCAACCTATATTACGACTTACTGGTTTCGAAATTGTGCGTACGTAGGACAAAATAATAGTTTGTCATACATTGATGTGTACAATAAGGAAAATGAAGAATATGAAATAGAGGCATTAGTTGTTGCATCATTCGAAAAAATACCGGATCCTACGACGACCACGACGACGACAACAACAACACCTGCTACTACTACAACTACGACTACAACACCAACAACTACTTCAAGTCCAACAACATCGACTACTAGTACTACACCTGCAGTAACTACCTCAACCACTGCTAATCCTAATGGCAACAATACAATGCCGGTCAACAGTAGCACTCCAACAAATGGCAGCAGAGTGAAGCGTAATGTAGCTAATAATGCGACGAATGTGGATACAATAGGTCAGTATTTTAATTCTAGTGAGAATTATAAAAGTTTTGAGATAATAACACTCTCTTTATTTTTTCCATTTTATACTAATTGAATTTTCAGCTAAGAAATTGGCGCCTATCGAAAAAGAAGTCTCTCCGTCCGGGGAAGAAATCGATGTAAAAGATATTAAGCGCAGCAATTCCACCATGAAGAAATCGGAAGGCACAACAGAAAAAGTACCAAACGATGACATATCTCATAGTCAACCGTTTGTTTGTCTGAACACATCTCTCGTAGCACCTGACCCGAATAAAACGTACGGATACTTTCATCGGAAAGTTATAGGAAAGAGTATGAATTTCGTAAGCAGCACTACGGTATAATTCTAAATTTTTGTTTTTGCAGTCCCTGTCGGAAATTTTTCTGTAACAGGCAACAGTTGGCTACAGCATGGAGATATCCTTAATTTACAAGCCAAATGTACCGGCTCTTTGCCATTAAACTATTGCGTAAAAATCTTTAAAGGTATACCGCGACCACTGCTTCCTAATTGTATACCTAATTTATACATTATGTTTTTTCTCCCCCAAAAGGTCCATACAATATAACGGGAGATGAGACGTGTGTTGAGTGGATACCAATAACATCGTGTCAAATTTCTTTAACACATTTCTTCAAGGAGACGATTACTCAAACTGTTGTAATTATTGTTAGTAATCCAGTTGGTAAAGTTGTAAATCAAATTGCTGTTAATTTTTACCAAGGTAAGTTTCTTGTACCAGAAAGCATTCGGAAAGTATATTAATTCTTGATAAATTTCAGCAACCAAACAATCTCAACTTTCCGTAATAGTTGTACCTGTATCGTTTAGTTTAGTTGCCGTTATAATTGTAGTGTTTGGTGCGGCGTATTATATACAAAATCAAAGCAGGTAAACATATCGAATCGCATCGAAATTCGACATTCAATGCCAATTGAAAAATTGTTCGCTTTCTTGTCTCTTTATAGATTTATTATAGAAGTAGCTGATTTCAATTTCGGCGAAACACAATCTATAGATATGGAGTATAAGACATTCCGAGCAAGACTTATCGATAGTATTAGGGATGTACTACGTTGGTCGCGACGAGATTTGAATGCCGGAACAGTGGACTCGACTGGTGGCGACGATAGTTCAATAAAGTACGGCTCAATGACATAAGATGGTGGCAGTAAATATTATGATAATGTTAGAAATAAAATAATAATAATGCATATATTTGTTGCGGACGCATAACGACTGCAAACGTTACGGTTATATAATTTTCCATATTAAGCAGCGAGCACACTATCGCGAAATGCAATAGAATGGAATGGAAGCGAAGCACATTAAGTAGGAATCAAGACATACTTGTGTTCAGGCAGTTGCAATGGATAATTCAGATGAAAAGTTGCTATGGAATGTGAAGAAAAGAGCAATAAACATAGAAAATGGGTCTATGAAATAAGATTAAAAAGTGACGAATTTCTTAATTTATTTTCCGATTTACTTGAAGATAGGTAGAAATTTTTTTCATGTCAAGTGAAAAATTTTATAAATTGGGGCTTCGCAAATTTAATATACTCAATTTCCAAAGTCAATAAGTGAAAAACAACGATCGCCAGATTTGACGATATAAAAATTACGTTAACAAAACAACTGAATAAATGATAGAAGTTTAAAGTTGCATAGATTGGAACTAGGAACCGTTGAAAAATACTCTCTCATAAATTTCAAGCAATTTCGGGCGGTTCTATTCCGCTTCCTCAATGTTTAGATATATTCCATGTTTAGATATATTATATATATATATTCGTCCATGTTTAGATATATTTCTTTTTCCATTCCAACATATTCCATTCTTCGATAGTGTGCTCGCTTCTTTATTCTGTTGCTGACCGAAAGCAGCTTAACTTTATACTACTTTATTTTATATAGAAAGTTTTGCGATTTTTTATAGTTTTTGTATATTTATAATTTTGTTTGTTTGTTTTTGGGTGTATTGTTCTACTTATCTTCTCCAAGTGTATACAAAGTGCGAATCATATTTTTAGTCAATTAAAGCAAACCAAAATCTCCAAATGTTCACGTAATTCGAAATTTCTATATGCGGCTGTACGATTTGATATTTTTCTATTGTTTCTAATATTAGTAACTATTGTATAATATGAGAAAAATTCCAAAAATTATTTATGTTATTCTAATTAATTGTATATTATATTT
Organism: Beris morrisii; assembly: GCA_951812415.1. Taxonomy (NCBI): domain Eukaryota; kingdom Metazoa; phylum Arthropoda; class Insecta; order Diptera; family Stratiomyidae; genus Beris; species Beris morrisii. The sequence goes on along the minus strand of OX638312.1, from coordinate 142,997,753 downwards.
GTTTTTAAAAACTTAAATCTATGTTTGTCTCGTCAGATTGTTAGTACACTTAAAGCTGTCTTTGAGTGGAGCTGCACTCGATGCACGTGTTAAAAGAGACCAATCCTAAGGATCGGTACAGTTTCATAAGAAAATGAGAGTCAGATACGAAGTGACTGCCGATTGGAATTTAATCATGGAAAAGCTTGGAAATTTATTGGTAATAATTTGTTCAGTTTAAGTAAAACTACTTCTTGTTTTTCTACAAACCGCTAGTTAGAACAATAGCACAGCAAGTGCAGTTGTTGCAGCTTGCTTAGAAATTGTTTGCTTCGGTTAGCTGAAGGTGACTGACCGATTGCCAGTTTCGTTTCAAATCAGTACAGTCTGAATTTTTTCTTATTCATTTTCCACCATATACGACACGGCGTTGGCGTAAGAAAAAAATCTATATCTGTAAAACCAAATCCGGCCGACCGATTCGTCTGCGAACTTGTTCGCTACCGTAGACAACTATAATCTCAATTTTACAGATATATGTGTTGTGCCCAGCCAATCCGACGTATTGCATTTCCTCTCGAAATTATTATTTTAAGTCTGACCAGTCGTTCTTCCCCTGACGCGTCCAAATTACTACAATAACAACAATTTAGCAACTCAATCATAAACAGATCGAGTTACAATGCTCGGCCTGAACTACGGTACTGTGACGTCACAGCAAGGGGATTCCATCGGATTCGCCTCTAGTGCTGTGTCGTAACGTGCCGCGCGCCACAGGTACTGGGAATGGTTGAGTTGTTGCTTTTTGTTGTTGTTTTTTTTTACCTCGCGATTAAATTGCAACCGTACATCAAATTGTCACGACCTACAAATGGGCGTATTGCACTCGTACGGGATTGCACCATTTGTGGGTCACCCAAAACTGCCGATTCTCTTGATCGGCAACTTTTCTACTACGCGAACTTTGTAATGGGTTGAACGACTGGCCTATTTACGTTATTATAGTTAGCATTAATTTAGTACTTAAAGTATTTAGTGAAATGACTCGTCCTCAGTAATTTTTGAAACCGACGAGTAACCGCTGAACGAAGTCTTCAAAATTAAAAGTATCATTCAAATACTGTCTTTTTTTTTAAACGCAAAAGAATCGGTAAGTATCCGAAAATTAACGTTTTCTTTTTTTTCAAAGGTAATTTGCGTCTCTTACTGAGGCGCTTATACCTTATTCTCGGTTCTTACTGCGGCGTTCTCACGGATGCCCGAACCAATTTTCAGGAATTCGAAATATTCTCTTCGATTCTCCACTCAACGACTCAACTTTACTGTCTGTGATATTCTGGGGATATCGCGGACACAACATATGTAAGAACAAAAAACTTTAGGTATATTCTACTTTTTATTTATTTTTACATCTATCAATATGTAAGACATTTACACCACATTTTACAATTTTGTTGTATTTTGGCCATTATCCTCCCAACTGAAACTTCTGTTAACAGATCCGTGCAGTTCTCTTGTTCGTGGATTCGTTGCTTTACTTTTCTTAATACCTACGCCATCATGTGGAAGCTTACTAGCATCGAATGGTAAATTTTCTGTTGGAATTCGCCACATTTTAACATTTTCCAGCTCCTCTAGAGTGATCCCTGTAACACGTACATTATCATTTTGAGTATTTTCCGATTCTTCCGATTTTATATTTTTCGATTTTATGCCAGCAAATTCATTTTCAATATCCTAAAAAGATCGAAATATTAGTTTTATTGAACTCGATTAAAATTAAAACTTACGGTAAGACTTTTTCCTTCTGTTTCGGGAAGAAAAAAATACAAAAGTATCGTCCCGCAAAAACTAACTGACGCATAGAACCAAAAAGTTCCCGGCATAGTCATAGTCGTTAACATTTGCAGGAACAGTTTATTTGCAAGAAAACCGAAAATGTAGCCCATTCCACCCGATACTCCGGATGCATTACTACGAATTGCGGCCGGAAAAACTTCGCCGATCAACATCCACGGTATGAGACGTATTCCTAAATGTGCAAAGAATGCCGAGCCCAACAGTAGCACTAACGGAACCCATAACCACTTGTTCTTTTTTTGGTTCGGCACTGCTACAAGGATCTTTTTCTGAATTTCCGAATGCTCTTCAGAAAACGGTTTTAATATCTCTTCTATCAACGTCGGACTAGATGCCGCTGTATTCTCGGAAGTTTCATTAGTCGTGATATAATCATCGTTATCGGTCTGATTATTATCTACCTCGAAGTCATCGACGCGATTGTCTATAAAAACGAAGTAATCGTCAGTTATGTTAAAAGTATCATCGAAATCAGTGCTACGAGTTGATCGATTGTAATGTAATGCCGTTGTATTCATATCATCATTGTCGTAATCGAAATCAAGCATTGTTGTGGTATCCATTATCTCGGGCAAAAGAGTTGTATATATAAACTCGTCTTTTATGAAGCCAGCTTTTTCAAGGGCTTCTTCTTCTTTGTCGAAAATTTCCGTTACATTTTTCAATGTTATAATGTTCTCTTGTGGAACCAAGAGTGAGGCATTTACTACGACATTCGTTACCGCAAAACCAGGAACAACATTTAAGAAATATGCATAAGTTGCAGCTCCTGAACGTTAGGGGGAACACAAATTATAAAAGTATTTTTGATGAGCAATCGCAAAACATACCAAAGAAACACAAACCACAACCAATTGTCGAAGCGAAAACTAACGGTCGCTTGCCAGTAAAATGAATAAGGATAATACATAATATCGTCCCGATAAGTTCTGCCAATCCTAGTAAGATGGTTGCGTGGTATTTATCGATCGGGGCCTTTAACGTGTGGAATATCTGCAATTGTTGTACAATGTAATCAGAATCATTTGTAATTTAGAACAAGAACGTTTTAGTATGATCAAGTCAGGTTGCGTATGGATTACCAACATCTCTTTTTCGTGTATCTGAGAATTGTGAGAAACGGAAGTCATCCTGCCGGCTAGTCAAACTTTATTTCAGCGAAATCGACCAGGTCCGTGGCAGAGTGTATGCTAAATGCATACTCCTTTCATAGCTTTCAAATAGTACACTTTTCGTTAGGGAAATGAGCCCAAAAACTATATGGTAGATACATGAGTGGCACAGGAGAAGGGAAAGGATTAGAATTTGTGGATAAGTATTGGCGGGTAAAATACAGTTGTGATTTTTGGTAGACAAAGACTGTCGCACATAGATGAAATGAAAAATCATAACAGATTTTTTCGTACCTGAACCGCATACGTTTGTAAAGTTGTTTTTCCGGAAAAGTGTCCAATAAAAAATGTCAGTAAAACTAACGCAAACGGAGAGAGGAACGATCTTTTCTTGAACATTCCAAATTTTCGTGAAAGTAACGATTTTTTCGGATCTTCACATCTCGACTCTTCCAACGGCTTCACTATGATACTATCGTACAATTCGTTGAATTCGTTTTCAACATCGTATTCCGGTACCCATCCACGCAGCCACATTAATGATTTCACAGCTTCGGGCAATCGACTCGTTCGGATCAACCAGTGCGGACTTTCCGGTACAAAAAACAAAGCAATTATGCTGATGACTGGAAAAACAGTACTAACGGCAGCTATTGTTCGCCAGTCCAAAATCGAACCCAATATGAATTGAATAAAAACGCCCATTATAACACAAGCCGATCCCGAAGCGGCAAGTATGCCGCGATATTTCGGAGTCGTTATTTCCGCAACGTAAGTCAAGACGGGCGCTTCCATTAACCCGCCACTTAGACCGGATAAACAAAGACCGGCATACAGGTATCCGATATTCGTGGAGAAGTGAAATAAAAGCCACGCTACGAGTATGGGAATATTAACGATCTGAAAATATAAAACAATAAAGTTTTTACTATCATAATTTATGAAATGCTCGATAGAAACATACTTGCATTGCTTTCCTTTTACCAATTGGTTGCGTAAAAGCCCCAGAAACTACACATCCCAATGGAACGCAAATCAAATTAATGGAACCTAGAAATTGTGAGCAATTTAACTATGCTAATAGCAAAATAAAAACTGTATATTACTTACTGAACCATGAAATCTGATCTCTATTCAGAACAATGTCGCTCGGCTCGCGACCTTCACCTCCTTGAATAGCTGGTATTACAATTGTTGGGAAACCAAGAGTCATGCCGTACACTGAAATTAAATTTATCTATAGATCCGGGTCGAAGCAGTCAAATTAGTTTTATGCTAGCTTTTGTTCAGTAATCCTTTTTCGTCCAAATCCACTACTCAGTCCTCGTAACATTCAAATGCAAGGATATAGTTTGAAAAACGAATGTAATACAAAAATTTGGCAGCAATTTGAGCGTAACTTTATTAATTTTCGGGAAAAGTTTGTAATATGAATAAAATTAGGGTAAAGTACGAATTCGTTACGGTGATGTGGAACACTTTCAAGAGGAACGCATTCTACCCTGAAGAATTACACTATACTGAAAGAAGTCTAGCAAGTGTTACTAGTTATTGGAGGATTATTTTTATGAACGGCTGTTTGTTAATGTCCATGATATACTGGGATTTGCCCAACTTCCGCCTGATTGCTTGATTTTTATGGTGGGGGTAAAGTTGCCCAAGTACAGTATAAATTTACCATGAGTCGAGCTACTCACTCGACTCGAGTGTCATAATAGCGCCGTAAGTGTTATCTCGAGCAGATCTTGCATTCATTACCGTATCGAGCACAACTTGCTTTCCTCTATCGCCTTTAATCCAGGAAGGAAATATCCCCTATTTTGAAACCCGCTGAGGTGGAAGGGAACTATGATTTCTCCAATTTTAAGTTATAGAAAACGCGTTAACGATTGATTCACTTTCTTGAAAATTTGATAGTTGAAATCCGCAATGATATCACGTTTTTAAAATTTTTTCAAAAAGTTATTGGCATTAAATAAAGGAAACGTTTTAAGCGGTGGCATGTGCCGGGAATGGGAATCTAATGTGGAAATTATAAGTTACTGGAACCTAACAGAATTTTCAGCAAGTTGCAGTTTACTGCCTCTATATCTCTTACAAATAATTTTTAGATTTGATGTTCTTTTAGGTTTCCAACACTATAAGCGTCTAATTGGTTTCGTTTCATGAACGCTAACACAAAAATTGCGTTCGAATGCGAATTGAAGAAACCCCTCTTTTGTAGAAACTCCACTCCGAATGGACTTTAAATCATTCTGCAAATATTTGAATTGCAATCCTATCAAATGACTCCAAATATTATTTAACTAATAACATAAAAAAGAACTAGTTACCAAACAGTAGAATATTTTTGACTCCAACGGCAATGAATTGTGGTAAAGCGCGTCGAAATTCGCCAATTTCCGGTCGATTATCTGCACCACGTTGAACTCCATTACGGAAAAAATTATGCGGACGATCGTTAACCAATCTGTGTTAAAAACAAAAAAATGCAATTATACCATAATCGAAATTTATTTAGTGTACTATTATTCCAATTGTATTTTCATCGAAACATTTTAGGAGAGAAAAAAAAACTATATACTCATTATCTACACGTGACTTCCTCTTCGAATACTTTTCCACACTGATCGTTGTCATTTTCGAACTACAACAGCCGTTACATGCTGGTTAGAATTAACTACACTGCCGGCCATTACATTAATAATTATTCAAACTTTTTCGATTGATCGCAACCACAATAAATCTCTGGTTTCATTCTCTACCTCATGATGGAGGCGATGTGGAAAAAAATCATCACCATCATGACGAGTACTGAGGTCGGGGCTCCTATTAAAGTTTGGGGGCGATTACCTACATGATATATTTTTTGTTTATGCCCGTGTAATCTTTCTCGCTTCGAATATACTAGCAACTATTTCACCTGGTAAGTAGGGAGGGGAATATCCATAAGAGTAAACCCAATGGAATGTGCAATGCTATTCGAACACCTGATCGAAGCGAACAAATAGAAAAACGATCGATAAAAATGATCGGAAGTTTATAATTAAATAAAGCGGAAGTGCTGTTGTGATGTAATTTCGATTGAGTTATGTGCCGGCTCGCCCGTCCACTTAGCATCAGAGATAATCCGATAACAATGCTGAAAACAAATTATATTGGAACTGGAACGATAACGTTTACTGCATAAGTCCATGAGTGAGAGTTATTAACATTCGTATTATACAGTAAGACAAATATTGTCATATTTTTATTGCAAACATGATATGATGCTTTCCTTTTTTGATATTTAGTACATAATATTTTATGATACCCATGATTTTTTACATTTGGTATTGTTATTTAATTGACAACAATATGTGAAATTTATCAACAGATTTTGCTTACTTAATGATTCAGTATCGTTCCATGATCAAAAGGTTTATTATTTTAGCTTTCAGCTTGTCTTCCATATTCTTCAGCTCCTCAAGTAACAGTGATAAGCCCTGTTAAAAATAGGAATCGCATCCAAGGAAGTGTTTGTAGACTAGCGCCCACTTAACCCCCAGCCAGTAGAAGCCTACAATTAACCCTCCCTTGGATATAAATCACCTGATTGAAGAATTTTGTACAGTGGTCTCTTCGACAGATCCTCGCATCTAAGAAGTAACTCCACCAATAATCTGTCTTCTTGATCAGCCCACTGCAACACAAGTACAAAGAACTTGTTTAGCGATTTCAAATATGATTTAACAGAATCGGTATGAGTCTGATTATGTTCACATTGATGATAATAATGGAGAAAAGTTAGTTAAAAATACCATATTATAACTGTTGCACTATATCTTTCTTGAGAAAGGAACTCTGAAGTCCTAGTAATAGATCACTTGAGAAATTTTTTTACTGTCCTTGATTGAATATTTAGAGATACTTGGTCAAGTTCCGCCATGGATTTCAGTGACGAATTGAGGGTCCATTTAGTTCTAAAGTTTTGACCTGTCTCGAAAGATATTAATATAAAATCTGATAGGGTTGGGTATAATATCATAAAAGGTGGTTTTAAAAAAAATAATTATTTATTTCGCTTAACTAATTTGAAATCAGCTCGTCCATAAAAAAAATTCATTTGTGCTATTACGACGTCCACCGAACTGAAACGAAGCAAACGAACTGGGGCATGGAATTGATGAACTTTAGGCCAGTAGCAGTACAAGTCTCAAGGATATCGGCTAGGGGTTCTTGATTGGCTAACAACTTGTTCTCGTTAAAACCAATTTCAAGAGATACGTTGAATGTCCTCTAGATAGGACGATGTTTGACACCCATAATGTTGGGAAAAGGTCCAACTTTACCTGCTTTGCAATAGGCGAAAAAAAAGATTATGATGTCATATTATTTTTTTTTTATTCCAGTGAAACGATCATTTCAATTGTGCAATTTCGTAGAATGTAGAGTCCAAGTCTTTAAGTTTACCACTAACTATTCGATTGTACATCACACTGATTAAATATTTAGGTATTGTATATTTCAATATTATGATCAGCAATTAACACGTTTCAGCGATTGACGCAAGGAAATTTTATAGCCGATTATATTTTCGTATTTTTCCACCAAAACATTTAATTATAACACGTTAGCTTACATTTTTGGCACCTGAACACCACTGTTATTGCTCCCTAAACGATTTAATCGTAAGCGCGGTTCCATTTTTTTCAAATCACTTTCACTTCTATAATGTATTCGAAATCTTATTAATTCTGCTCAGGCGAAGAGTATCACAGGCTTTAATTCAATTTACAACATTTAATTTTTTTTAATATGTCCAACGAGCAGAACCAAATTTTACAAACTGGTAACTTTATGGAAGTAAACGTAGTGCGCTGACTTAGACAGCCCAAAAAATAACTAATTAGACCCTGAAGGTGTTAATTGCACGGGCAAATTTTAGTCCACTGCAAAACAGTACGAATGTGTCCATTTGCAATTGAATTTAACTATTTTTTTTAAAATGGGGTTTGATCATGTAAATCTAATTGGTTGTTATTTTTCGTCAGAATTTTCCAATGTAGCACATACCTATGAAATGTAATCCAGATTTGCAATTGTTAATATAAAGACAATGCGACAAATAATCGGAATTTGATATATTTCATTGGTTTCTTCCCTAAACTATGAGAATTGAAGGGTACCGTTACAGTTGTAAATGCTAATTTTTAACAAGATACTAAGGCTATCATAACCATTAATTTCTTCTAGGAGAGCCATTTTCAAGTGAATTTAAAAAAAATTAACTATGTACTCAAAGTGCATATTTGTTCAGTGACAAAAATCTTGTCTTCCACTCTGGATAAAACTAAAACGACATCCCCGTGCTTACACAGAAAAATATTGCAAGATTTATTTAAGAGTATAAAAACTTAATTGACCTGTAGAAGATATTAAAGAGCGAAGATTGGGTAATCCTTGGCATAGAGATTGGCGGCAAATTCTGTCGATCGAATTCTGAGTTAAAGGTAGACAAATGTAATGTGTTTATACGTAGAACACTCGTATAGTACCAAAATCAAGTTTGTAGTGCAATTAGATAAAGTGAAGCTTTTAAAATTGGTAGTTTTTATATTTATTGCAAATATGCAGTATGTTCCGAAAACAATTTTTTTTTGTTTTTATTTCTCTAGCTAAATTTTTTCAATATGAATCAAATTGAAATTAATTTTAGAAAATTTTAGTTAAAAAAAGATAATAATAAATTCAAACGCAACTCTATCGAATGTTTGTGACGGTTTTTGATTGGCGTATGAGAAAATGTACTTACCCAATTTTTATTGTTCCTTCTCGAATATTTATTGGTCGACCGACCACAGGGACTTTTATGAGGATCGCACACTAGAGTCTGTTTGACGTGATGTGTTCATCCGGCTTCCTTAACGCATTACCGATCTCCGAATCTCAATCCTCGTGAGTCCCACCATTCTTCAAAGATTATGGATTTAAAACCCATCTAACAGTACGCATCAAAGATTCGTTTACAAAAGACTACAATTTATTGATCAGTTAACCCAGCTACGATTGTGATCGATTCGACCGATAACATCTAATTCTGTTGTTACAAATGTTTTCACAAATTTTGTTTAAATTGATTATTTTTCGAACTTTTACGTAATGTAAACTAGACTTTAATTTCTTTTTATAACGTGTATTTAAAGTAACCACCTTGATTCATTTCGAGTTTTAATACGCGAAATCGTAAAATTGATTGTAATTTTATGGTTTACAGTATAATACTAAAAATAAAAAATTAAAATAAAAATCTATGAAACTATTTGCTACCAGTTTCGCCAGCCGTTTGTCCCTCTGATTCGTCTTTACTTTGTCCCTCTGATTCGTCTTTACTATTTTGCTCGTCCGTTCTCACATCATACGAATGCATTCCGAGTGTTTCAAGCCACGCGAGCATAGGTTTCTCACTCTTCTCGATTTCATAGATAGTAGAAAAAATATATTTTTCGATAAACTCTTTAATTTCGGTCTCTTCTTTTTCCCATGTTAATGGCATGTGAACGCCATCCTCGCCATACCGTTCGTTATATCGGTTGTAATGAACCTGATCGAGGACTAAACCTAATCCAGGTGCCATCGGTATATCGATACGCTGTTCGGTGAATGATCGTTTGATTGTTTCTTCCGTAGTATGACCGCGAAGTACTGCTAAGGAAAGACCAATCATTTTTCGAATTTGATGTAACATGAAGCTTTGTCCTTTAATTGTTACGGTAGCAAATTCAATGTTATCAGGACTCAAAAATTGTGTACCGCATTCAAATGACATTATGTAACGTTTGGACGATGGATCCAGGTATTCTCTGTAACGAAGTCGGGAAAATTTTATTTAAATACTTATTTAGAAATGTTAAACTTTTGAAACTGTGATATTTTTGGGACTAGTAGATCCTTCTACAACTCAGATTAAAATAAAATCAAAAATATAGTAGTTGCAGTTCACAATAATTTCAGTCGATAATGTCTAGTTAGTCATCTCCTTAAAACGAGTTCAAAAAGCTCAACAAGAACCAGGGACGTCATTTCAGTTTTTTCTAGGTGGGGGCAAGATGTTATTTTTGTATATATTTTTATATATAAATATACATATGTTATATATAATCTATAAAAATACATAATTCAGGGGGCGGCAAATGCCTCCTGCCCCCCACAAATGACGTCCCTGACAAAAACCCTTAAAGGTTGAATGTCCTATAATTAATTTTTGGGCGATCAAATAAAAAGCCCGTAAAAATCAATTCGATATCTAATCAGACCTAAGAGATATTATGGAATTTGTGAAAACGTTTACACTTTACACCACCTTAGGAGTTGAATATCAAAATTTCACGAAATTGATTTCGAAGGAACGTATCCTCACCATTATTTTAAACTTTTTGAGTAGTTAAAATAAACTGTCGTGTAAATGAAAAATTAAATTGTAAATTTTTCATTTAATTTTCTGTGCACTGGCGTGCTGAGATTATTTGTATGAACATTTTGAATAGTGTCGATATTTGTTAAACTTTATTCGTCGATACTGGAAAACACAACCAATCATAATGATATGTACCTTTGGCAGACTGAAATTTCAAGTCCACTTCGAGTGCTACCAAACTCCATAAACATGCTACACGCACAGATCGTAAAACCTTACAAATGAAAGAAGACCGGCAGTATTAAAATAAAGTGGAGATGACTGAAGTATAGTGAGATGATTAATTCGTAAATCGGATCACAGTTCAAACCAAGTGGCGAAGGTTCTGATTTGTAAGCAATGGAAGTTTTCGATGTATGGTATACTTAAACATAAGTTGCCGGCCTTTAAAAGAATTTCATTAGTCGAAGGTTATACAGAAAAAAAATCGACAGCAAAGAGCGAAACCGTTGCTCCATTTGATTTTCTCGGATGAGATAATGTTTTGTGTTGAGCAACACATAAATAAACACAATCGACCAATCGGAAAAACTACGAGTTACTCGTCGATAAAGAATAGCAATATACACACACCGAAATAAGAACTTTTATCGGGAAACAAGAGCTGAACATTTTACTAATAGCGGTCAACGCAAAATTATCTACAAGAACACTTTTCAGGGTTCGGTTTATTTCGACCATCTTCAACCTTTCCACCCCTAAAACTTATTTTATCTTCAATTCGGTACCACAGTATTGCAGTAGCTGAGTGCGCTAATCTACAAACACTGACTTCGTAAGTACGAATCGCGACTTGACGTCGCTTCAAGCAGTACTTTTACTGTTCTATGAAGGAGTCAGTAGAGAAGTGTATTAAAGGCTGACCACAAAATTCAATTTTGTATCCTTTAAAAAATATATAAACATTTTCGCTTTTCCTTTCGATCATAGCTACACATTGTAACTATTAGAAAGCAAAAAAACCCTACCGCCTTGACATTCATACTAACATGAAATACAGTTCTAACTTACTTCCTACTTGTAAAGTTGTGATAGTTTTTCGTTCCTTCAAATTGTTTTAGAATGTCATTAAAACGTTCCATCTTTTCTTTCGGTACGCGATAATCTTCCGCTTGAACAGGGGCAGAATCGTGGTCAGTAAGAGCAAGAGTCGGTAACGTATACGTGTACGTCCTTGCGTTGCACTGATCTTTTGCATTGAAACCTTTCGTTACGCGACGAATACTAAACACTTGAATTTCATCGGGTAAAGTTGCGTTCAGAGCAGCTAAGTCGACTTCGTCTGCTGTTAGAAAAAGTCAAATATTATTCGAGTCGTCCCGTTTTGAGAGTTAATCCAGAAACTTACGCAATTTCAGCGAACAACATTGTCGCGCTGCCGAGACACCCTTGTCTGTTCGGGCTGCCCGCTGGAACTGAATCTGCTGAGCCTGATTGAACATATCGTCGGTGATTAGCTTGTTCTCGAGCATTGCTTTCATCAGATCCTCTTCGATGGTTTTTATCCCGGGATTTCGTTGCATTCCGTAGTAATTTGCGCCTCCGTAACCCAATAACATTAGACATTTTCGTCGTTTAACTCGCTCCGACGGATCAAAATTGGCCGGTTTTTTACTGGCGCTTTCCTCGGTGCTGTCGTAGTTTTCCCATTGTCGTTTCTTCACACGACCATTATAACGTGATTTATACGACTGTTTTTTAACTTTGTATTCTTGCTGTTGGACTGCCTGCTTCTGCAGAGCTTCGGACATTGCGGCTTCAAATTTTCCAATTGTTCGTGATGTTAATTCTGTGTGGAAAGAAATATTTGTAGGTTTTGAATGATTGCTCGTGAAAAATGAATGACTACCTGCCTTGATATGTAGCACAGTTGTTCTCAATATGAACATATCTCGGGAATCGATGGACTTTGCTAGTTTACGGACAGACTAGTTGTTCTTCAAGGTGGATCCTAAACACACTATAAAATACAAAATAGGCGACACGTGCTAAGAGATCCGACGAACGATCAACGAAGTGTCACGCGAAAAAAGACTGGTCGTTCAGAGAGTTACCAAACTAAAATATATTTCTTTTTAATCCATAATATTTTAAATAACAAGAGACAATATGTGGAAATACTGTTTTTAAAAATTTATTTTGATTGGTTTTAACACAATTATTGAAAAACAACATTAAAAAGAATTGTGAGCGGAAAATGGTGGTATTTAAATTTTCATTGGTAGGTACCAATGAAAATTTGGTATGGCAATGATACTGTCGGCTGTCAAGTTAATGGACTTGTCAAAAGTAAAATTTTGAAGAAAAATGTCTCTGCTACAAGTGCAAAGACGATTTTTGGCCAATATCCGGCATCAAATAGTCCGAAATATATCTGCAACACAATTCTGTCGCATAAAAGAAAGTAAGTTGAATTGTTCTACAAGATAAAATTGCTTCTGATAAGAGAAATTTGTTTTCAGTTCAAGTGGTCCAGCAAGAAGATGCAGTGGTCATAAAAGGAATCACAGCTCCATCGCCCAGAGCTCCAAATCTTTTAAAGGAAGTAAGCCAGTCACAGTTCTGTCCGGAATGCACGTTGGGTTTGAATATTAAGCACACAGATGTCCTGATTCTCAGTCAGTATGTTCGTTCCGATGGATGCATGCTTCCACGCCGAATCACCGGACTATGCAAAAGACAACAGAAACGAATCGGGACGATGGTCACAATGGCACAGAAGGCAGGCCTAATGCCAAACCTAACGCCCGATTACAGTAAGAAAGATCCCAAGAAGCGGTATCAATGGAAAAAGTACAATAAATACTTCGACGAGAATACAATCAAATGTAAAAATTGTTAATTTAAGAAAGTTTAATAAATTATAGCATAATTCGTCTTTTTTTATTTGTGTTTGTTGGCTGAGATTGGATTAGGGCTGCGAGATCGACATCGATGTTTCTAAAACATCGATGTTTTGCAAAAACATCGAGTACTTTTTACATCGCTGTTTTGGTTTCGATGTTTTTTATACATCGATGTTTTATAATAACATCGAACACAATATAATCATTAAGTACCTAAAATAAATTATAATTTACTTATTAAATTTTAATTTTTAAATAATATCTCAATAATTATTTTGTTCTATCTGATGATGTTCTTTTTGCTGATTTCAAATCCTTGATTTCTCTATGTAAAAGACAAAAAAAAAATGCGCGAGCAAATACGTTGCACCGCTCGTAGAAATGGAGTGAATTTTGTACGTACAAAGAACGTACGCACCTAAAATATTATACGTAGAATTGCCGTAAATATTCTACGTCTAGTGCTCTTCCAAACTATACGTATAGACTTACACAGCGGCCGCGGACATCGTACCCTAGAATTCTACGGTCTTTACTATTAAAAATTTAGAAAAACTAGAATTTGTTTTTAATAGCATAAATAAATTTGTTTGTTTTAACAAGCCTGTGCCTATATTTTTTGCTCCTGAATGTAACCGATCTCTTAGTTATCATGATGATTAATACTTTTAATACATCATCTACAAATATCTACCTAGATAAAACATCGATGTTTCTTAAACATCGATGTTTTTTTACCGATTTTTTATCGACATCGTTGCCTTTTGTTCGAAACATCGATGTTGTAAAACATCGATTTTTTGAGGTTGATGTCGCAGCCGTAGATTGGACTACGTTTTCGGCGCAAGCGCGTAATAATCGGCTATTTCTGAGCTACAAATCGCATCAAGCAGCCCGTAATTGTTGACACCGCATCCTCAAACAATTAAATTTGAGTCAATGTTGACAGCCGCGTGTTTTTCAAAGTGTTTCTTCGTACAAGTTGTAAGGAAAGGTAGTTTTTTTTTATAATAATAATTGATTTAATCCCTTCATGCAAAATGGGTAACTCCTTCCAACTCAAAAAGTCGGAAAGAAAATGAAGCTTAAAGAACTGGTGGATATAATACTGCCACTCAGCTCAATGTGCTAGAAATTTGTATACCGTATCAGCAAACTCATGCATGTATGCCGACTTTGAGCTCAATTTCTAATTAATATACCTTAACCCGAAAGTATTCCCAGGACAGTGCAACATTCTGGTTCTAGGGGTAGTACAGAGATATTTAGTTCAAACACTCATCAAAAAAAGGCATCCAATAACTAACTCATAAAAACTTGGATTTTGTTTTCCAGTTTTCTCGAATCATATCACAAATTCCGCCAATTTTAACAAGGCATTTGATCGTGCAACGACTAGGAAGTTCAGCATGTCAACAGAAGCGAAAATTCCGAAATGTGACTCCGTCAAAATCGGTACACATAGTGGCAATTTCCACTGTGACGAGGTGCTTGCCTGTTTCATGCTCCAACAATTGGAAAAATACCGAAATGCCGAAATTATTCGAACGCGCGACGACGACATTCTAAAAACGTGCGACATTGTAGTCGATGTGGGCGGAGTCTTCAATCGAAAAGCAAACCGATTTGATCACCATCAGAAAACTTTCAACGAGACGTTAAGCAGCCTACGACCGGAACTGGGACCTAACTATCAAATCAGGTACAGTAGCTGTAAAAGCCGAGCTCTGCGAACATTAAATTTCTCCATATTTTCCAAGATTAAGCTCCGCCGGTCTGATCTATACGTACTTTGGCGAGGAAGTGATCAGCTCCGTACTAAAGTCGCAAAAAAACATCACCCTTTCGCCGAAAGCAACAAGCGTCATCTTCAAAAAAGTCTACCAAAATCTAATTCAAGAAATCGATGCTATCGACAATGGCGTTCAAATATGCGACGGCGAACCACGCTACCAGGTCACAACTCATCTGAGCGGACGCGTAGGCACCTTCAATCCACCGTGGAACAACGAAGAAAAGCTAGACGAGAATTCCCAATTTGAAAAGGCAAAAGCCTATGTTGGCGAAGAGTTCATCGATAAAATTATCCATTATACGACGTCGTGGCTGCCTGCACGCAATATCGTAGCCGAAGCGCTCGACAACGCTAGTAAGGTTCACGAAAGTTCTGAGATAATCGAACTGAATCGGTCGTGCCCCTGGAAAGAGCACCTGTTCGATTTGGAAGAGGAGCGCGACATTTGTGGACAAATTAAGTACACACTCTTCCAGGACAAACCGAACGATTGGAGAGTTATGTGCGTACCACGAAAGCCAAATAGTTTCATTTGTAGGAAATTTTTGCACAAAGATTGGCGTGGATTAAGAAACGAGAAAATCGCAGATCCATCGGGAATAAAAGATGCGAACTTTTGTCATGCGACTGGGTTTATTGGCGGAGCGCGATCAAGAGAAGGAGTTCTGCAGATGGCTGTGCAGAGTTTAAACGGAGATTACGAGGAGTGATGGAAATAAATAAATAGGAGAAGATGAAAATAGTATTTTTTTCCTTATAGAATTTTGATAATTGGACAAGGAGTTTGTCTCGCCATTGAAGTCTTGTAGGAATACAAAAAGAAAATTTAAAGTTTTACGCTTTATTTTTACGCGGTTGCGATCCATTGAACAATTCTGATTCGAAATATAGATAAAAAAATGAAAAGAAATTTGTCGTACGGCTCCCGCACCATTAATCCATTCTCGTCCTTAGCTTCTTCGCCGTGATCTTATCCTTCTCGATTATGTAGACAGTTGCGCCCCAACCGGTAATCGCATCACGATCAAATGCATTTATCATCGACTGCGCAATCACCTCAAATAGCTGATCCGGCTCCAAATCCGGCTTCCATAGCGTCTCGCACATACCGTACAATTGTTCGGAACATGTGCCGGCAACAACAAAATCATCCGGCGCATTCGGACATCCGATCAGATCCATGTTACAAATGAATGGCTCGAATGTCTTCGGATCCAAGCCGGCCACCACAGGTTCGACAAAGTACGGCCCGAAACGTCGTTCGTACAAGAAGCTGGAAAGCATTGCGGAAAAACGTTCGGGTGTCATGCCGCGATTTTCGCGCACCTCGTACAAATTTTTCCGGAACATTAGACGATCCTTGACCGTCAGAATATCACTTTGTAGTCCCACCAGTCCCAGGAACATATGCGGATTGATTTTGAAGACTTTCTCGAAATTCGTGTCGATTGTTTGTCCCTGCACACCGAAACGATGATCGGTTGCAATTGCTACACAATCCTTGCCACGCATCGCAACCACACAGCCGCCGTTGTATGCTAAAATCGACATTTTTACGCGCACTACGATTACTTATTTATACTTTGAAATTACGAGAAAGAACAATGAATTCGCGTTTATTTCCTTCGGCTTAAGCTGTCCAATTTCCGAGGTTATGTTCGTTTTCGACACAAAACGCAATGACAGGCAAATTCAATTTTAAAATACGTTCAAAGCATCAGCTTTACGTTCAGAACGGACTCTAATAAAAATTTTTGGAAACACGGAAAATATTTAAATTAATTTTATTCGATTTTCCGTTATTTTAAGCGGACAAGGACTCGTTCGAAAAATCAAAAAATGCGTCTTTTGATTTTTCGAACGAAAACGATTCCACGACGAATTCTAGAACCAGAGTCTGAAGGTTCTGGTTCTGACTGTGGACTAAATACTGAAAGGTCGTGGGGCGCCAGTGATTCTTTTTAAAGGCTTCCGTTCTCCTTTTCTCAAACGAATCATGGATCGGGAAAAGTCGCGCTTCAAAACCCACTCGAACGACTCGTAAGTCGAAAAAATCCGGAAAAAAAACCTAAGAAATAATTCGATACATAAATTCAAAATCGAAAGCTTGGAGGTTAAATGTTATTATACCTTGATTCGCGCACCGTATTATTCGCGACACCGTATTCGCTACTGGAAAGAGGAATTCATCGAATCGTTCGCTTCATCGCAAAATGTATCCTTCACCTAGCTCCTTTAATTCTTAGCTACAAAACCTACCCTAATTTTAGCCCTATTTAAACTTAATAATTCAGTCTAATGCACCAGCCACCAACTAATGATTGTTCCTTTTT
The DNA here is from genome assembly GCA_951812415.1 of Beris morrisii. Classification (NCBI taxonomy): domain Eukaryota; kingdom Metazoa; phylum Arthropoda; class Insecta; order Diptera; family Stratiomyidae; genus Beris; species Beris morrisii. Next base: position 142,980,372 of record OX638312.1, on the reverse strand, counting down.
CAGATATGTACTGCTAACGATTTGGACTCGTCTTCAATTCTCCAGACTGAGAAAGTGTACGATTAATTCAGTTATTAAAATAAAAAAAAACAATTCTGTGGTTGCGATCGAAGAAATAATAGTTCAGTTTATTTCAATCGTAATATGAAAAAGTAATATAACAAAAATAAAGAAATGTAACTCGTTTTCATACTCAACACAGCTTAGGAAGAAAGGTTATAAGATTATAATTAACTTTCTTCCTTAAATTTTATTTTTTTGCACTCTTCATTCTCCGGTTCATCCACTTTTCGCTTGGTGCTAATGAGCCATGATTTCATCATTTGACTTTCCGCTGGTCCCGACATTTGTTTCAATTCCTCCTTTGTCAGAGGATTATTACAAGACTGGAGCTTGTTGCGCGAATTGTTTACCTGGTTAGAGACTTGATACCAGCATAGTTCCTTTGCTGGTCGCAAACACAACAATGCTTGCTCGTTTGTTACTTGAGTGAAGTTTAACCAGTCCTGAAATGAAATAATTTACATTCAAAAACAAAGTGAACAATCGTTAATCACACACACTGACTAAAACTTGCTGCTCGGTTTCGAGTATAGCAGGCATCCGTTCATGTAGCCAACTCATAATATTGCTCGATTGAAACGTTATAACGGTGTAGCTGTACATTTTATCACCGTTACTATCTGTCCAGATATCATAAAGACCAGCCATTTTCAGTAAGTTGATATCTTCGCAATTCCAAGTATTTTTATCGTAAATTTTGATACTGTCTGATTTTTGTGGCATGTACAAGAAATGGGCAGCTCGTTCCGACGCTTTTTTCGTTTTTTTCGTTGTCTGCCACTCATAGAATCCTTCACATAAGATCACGCAACGCTGGCCTCTTTTAAATAGACCGCTATAGAGTTTAGATTCGAGCATTGATTCCAATCGACAGTTGTTTGTCGACAAGCCATGTTTGCGATAGTCGCCCTGAAACAGAATGAAGTATATTAGTATACGTCACGTTGGGTTAACACATATATATGAAGTTTATTCTATTTTTCCAAAATTTTAAAGCTGGTAACCAGAGCGTGGAAAAAATTGTAACCGTGTGCCGGTTAAAATGTCGAGAGGGTTTGGCAATTTCGATCGCAAGTACTTCTACTACTATATTTATAAAATCGATCCAAGTGACTCTCCAACTTTGCTGATGTGTGAATCTGGTTCTTCCGTGCACTGCGCTTATTTCGAAATTTAAAAATTTGATCTAATTAAGACTTCGACCAAAATAACATATGGCCAAGATGTACATAACTTCAATACACAAAGCGCAAATTCGATTAGACAGTAATATTGTCCAAGAACAGCTTTAACTCAGTCGCTGCTTGTTATCTCCAGCACATATATTTCTATGGTTATTTTAATATATTATTTTTTTAATTCTTTCATTTAGGTAGGTGTGTCATTTTGTGTTACCTCTAATACCAGTTCACTGTACTGACTGAGGAGCATACTCCATAAGTAGGTTAATATGGTGAAAATTTTCCAGTTCCACTGTGAAACTGTACTGTCTCCAGTTATTCGGACTGACACAGTTTGCCCCTGACATGGGATCAATTCAGCCATAAAGACCTTCGACGCTTAAACTGAACTGCAATTTATTTGCGGCTGAACTTTTTCAATTTCTTTCTTGTTCTGGTCGACCCACTATTCGAGATCATTTATTTGAAACAGTGGTCTTCTACAAAATCTTTGGCAAATTTATAAATTCAATTACCAGGTTCTTAGAAATTTGGCTACCTAATAGGAAATATACATGTATGTACCTAAACCAAATACTTTCCTAACCTTATGCCAAACGGGTATCAAGCCCCACATCATCGGCATCAGGACCTGAGCATCGTTCGCACTTTCGTCGTCAAAATGTTTCGCTGAAATCAGGACAGGTGTAATTTCGGTTGGTGCAATATTATGCGATGGTGCGTATTTTTTGCCTAAATTATATTCGGGTCTCCATTCGATAGTATGCTTCGTAGTTTTCGAGTCTCCATCCGTTTTAGATGTAGTGCAACAGGCACAGATAATGTCTTTCGCCGACAAAGTTCTACAAGTTTACAGGAATTTGTATGACAGTTTGAAAATTTATTGATTGTGTAAAGACTACTTACAAGCATGTCCGGCCACACATTGTTCGCTAATCGCTACACTTAATAATGGAAATACGAGACCGAATTACTTTTTAACGATATCTTTTCTATTGTAAAAGAAGTAAACAAGCGACAATAGAGTTCTGGTTCTGGAGAATTCTGGGTTGCCACACTTTCAAGAAGTTGCTCAATTTTTGCGGTCGTTAAATACCAGCAATTTGTTTTTTTAATAACCATAGGTTTAAAACTATATTTAAAAGTGAAAATCAGATATAATTGCACAATAAAATTCTATTTATCGAAATATGTACACAAGAAAAAATCGCTAATGTAAGCCGCATCATTGAACGCACTTGGACGAATATAAAACACTGAACATACGGCAACCCCTTGTTTGACGTCATAGCTAGCCAGCAGCAGAAGCTGAGTCGAGTGTTCGCCGTCGAGAGAAAGATCAAGTTCCCAGAAAAAGTGTTCTTAACGAGGAACGAAATTTCTCTCGGTACTTTACACCATTTTCCCCAAAATTACTACAAAATTTTCGTGTTTATAATTGCCAAGTTCGTGGCCGCTGTGATTTACGAGTTCGAACATCGTGTGAATACTTCGCTCGAATTTTCCTGGGAAGCTCCGACTGTGAATGTGAACAAAGGTTGTGTGTTTTTTTCTCTTGTGCGAAAACGAGGATTTTTTTTGTTGGGAACGGCGCAGATCATCGGGACACGGAAATTCGATTGCGACAAATTACGAGCGGATAATCTCAGCGAGGAAATAGGCCAAGCGTCCGTATAAAATTCGGGCACAGTGCTTTTTAATTGTCCGGGCTAACGGTGAATTTAAAAAAGAAAAAGAAAAATTTATGAGTGCAAAGCAAAAAGAAGCGAATAAACTGCTGAACAAAATTTCGGGTTTTTCTTGTGGTCGAGTGAAAAAACTTGTCACGACGACTCAGTCCGTTCTGCGGAGTGATCGAATGCAATAAACCGAACTGAACCGAAGAAGAGAAAACACGTAGAAGCAGAATCAAAAATAAAAGGAGGCCGGAACGCAAACCAGTTTTCCTTTCCCAATCGGCGGTCCTTCGATGTTTTCGCCTGCGAACGGCAGCGACGACGATCACCAGAAAAACCGCACCGCAGTGCAAACTTTTTTCAATTTTCCGCCGTCGTAGAATTTTCATCGACCTCGACACCACCCGCAGAAAGCGTGTGTCATAGTGAAAATTGTATTTTGGTGCGGTGTGTTAAAATTTGTGCGATCGAAGAACGAAGGCAACGAGAAAATTGCATAGCAGGTGACGCGACGAATGAATGGGACGTGATTTTCAGGACGCAGTCGAGCCTCAAGTCTAGCAGAAAAGTCGTCGGGATTTCGCCTGTGAGCAGCACTTGCTTGCTTCCATGCTTTGCGATCCGGAAAAAAGGAAATTTTCGCAAGATCTGGTCGAGTTTTTGTTCGCGACTTGGCCTGCTGCTGCCGCCGCCTTCGCCTCAGCTGCTATAAAATTGCACAAATGACATAAATGCAACTTTTTGTGAATCGGCTGCTGTGTGCGAGTCAGACGACACGAAGAGGAAGAATACGAAGAAGAAGAGGAGTAGTAAGAAGAAGACGACGAGAGTACGGTGTGTGGTGATTCGAGCGAGAGATTCGCTAGAAGTGCGCGCCGGAAAGAGACAGACGGCGGGAGAAACGGTCGCCCCGAGCGAGCCGGGAAATTGGATTTTTCCTCGTAGTACGGTTTCGGAACGGATAGGAACGCGTGTGAACGGAGTAGTGAGGCGCTGTTGTGTTGAATAATGAGTCGGCATGAAGGTAATTTTTGCGTGTCAATTTGATCCAGAAAACAGAGCTTTTCGTTATTTTCTTTGTGGGTAGTTTGCGTGTTGCGTGACCTGTTCGACGCTGATTCGGAAAAAGTTTGAAATTTCGCTTGCGTTGGTCGATTTTGAGAGTGAAAAGTGTTTTTTGTATGTTTTTTCAGTTTTTTCGTTGGTTGTGCAATACGTGTGATGTGAAGAATGGTTTGAGGTGTGTGCGTGTGGGATTCAACGAGCAAGCGAATGAAGGTGGAAAAGCCGAAGGTGTGAGCAGGACAGATGCGATAATCAATTTTAGTTTTTGTCGCGCGACGTACTGTTGTGTTTTGTTTTTTCGGTCGTTTTGGTTTGAGCATGCGCTAGATCCAGAGAAGTGCCCACTGATCACGGCCGCTTTTCCCCATAAGTCGAGGCCCGAACTGGCTGGTTCCTTCGGTTTTCTATTTTGTGCGCCTCCTCGATTTGACAGCAAAAATAATTTTAATATTTTTGTGCGATGTTTGCTTTGTTAGTTCACAGAGAGAAATTCGTGCAATTCATTGAAAGATAGACCAATCGTCACTCTGTCGATTTGGGCACAGAAGCAGCTATGATTACCTCACGCTGCAAAAATTTCGGGCATGTATTTCTGATGTAAAAAAATAAGCCAGGATGGATTTCAAAATTCTAAATAATGAAGCAGTAACGAGTGAAAGATTTCAAGTAACTCCTTTACCTTTACTAATCGTAAAACCCTGGACTAGTGTCGTTTAAAACTGAATATAGAAATCCGATCTAAACTATTAAGGAAAACATTGAACGAATATCCTTAAGAACTTTTAGGTTGTGTTTTGAAGAAAACCAACCAAACTGATGATATTGATCCCTGCCTTATCTACTTTCATTGAGAGTATGATAGTTGAAAAACACCTTTACTGGAAAGATCAGTTTGGAAACAGTTTGGTTTTGGAAATCTTCGGCAATAGAATAATGTGCTCAAGAGCCTTATATCTGTACCGCTTGAACTATTTCAGGTATATTGAAAACTACTTTCCAGAATAGTGACACTCCTAAAAATCCTGGAAATTAGAGCAATCTTTAGTTCTCTAAACAAAATTATTGAAAAAATATAAAATTCGTTCCATCAATAGGAGGTTTTGACCAGCACCAGTATTTTTTTGAACAGAAAAGCTATATAATAAGAGATGTAATGCATCATATAAATTTAGATTTAGATTGTCGGGGCTGAGGAAGGGTGGTCAGACAGGGCACCAAACACCAAAGCCGCACAAATCATAGCTTCTCTTACAACCTATGGGGAAATATTCCCCAAATTTTCATACCCGAAGTACGGCTGAATGAATAATTTTTGTTGTCCAGTCCTAGGGTTAATGGCAATACGATCGATCTATTTACCCAAGAAAGCTTCAAGTAGGGGTCATTTATGAACTGAACAGAGACAGAAGAGGGAAGCTTCGTGCACATGCAACATAAAAGTTTTGAATGTATGAAAGAAGTCCATAAAATTGTAATATCATTTGAATATCACCGAACTTGTGTTTATTGTTTCATCGAAGAAACCTTTTTCATCCCATGAAATATCCATCAAATATGTAACATTAAAAAAGAAAGATTTACATTTATTCTACTCTTGATTTAGGTGTAAGCTGCGATTCGTGTCTAAAAAGCAACTTCAATGGCAAGCGTTACAAATGTCTTATTTGCTACGACTATGATTTGTGTGCCGATTGTTACGAAGAAGGGGCAACCAGCACGCGACATTCAAGTGATCATCCGATGCAGTGTCTTCTAACAAGGAATGATATGGATCTTTATTATGGCGGTGAAATGTTAAATTCGGATCAGCCACAAAGTTTTACCTGTCCCTATTGCAAAAAAATGGGTTTCAGTGATGCAACACTTTTGGAGCATGTAGGCGCCGAACATACAGACACTGGCTTAGAAGTTGTTTGTCCAGTTTGCGCTGGTCTACCCGGCGGCGAACCAAATCTAGTCACAGATGATTTTGCTGGTCACTTAACGCTGGAACATCGGACGGGCCCGCGAGATCTCATTTCATTTTTGATATCCTTTTTGAAAACAAGCTTTTTTTTTATATATATATATTTATTTATTTTTATTTTAGCTTATTTGATTTTCCTTAACATATTTTATACGATGAGCCTTCAGCAATCCGTCATGGCGGTGTACGACGAATTCCAGGTCGTGCTCTAGGTGGTTCACGGTCAAGACGATCAAATATGCACTTCAGTTCATCGGCATTGTCGCCTTCAGGACGGGAATCTGTCGATCCGATTGCTGAACTCTTATCGCAATTATCGGGTGTGAGACGTGGAGCACCACAACCGTCACAGCTTCAACAATTGCAAATGCAAATTCAACTTGAAAGGCAGCAGGTTTCGGTAAGTGTTTTGTTTTGATTACAACTCTGTTTTTTTTAATTTGACGTACATAAATTATAGAATCCTTCGAACAAAAAATAGTTTTTAAATTGTCCTTATCAAGTCTCGAGTGTTCAGTGGCTAGCACGCTACGTTCGAAGCGCACTTAGTTATTGGCTTATTACCAGTGATCTAAAAATTGATATTAGAAGCATTAACAGGGCCGCATATGCTTCAGTACGAGTCACATAGATACTGAAGGTTCAGGGGCCTATAGGGAAACTCGACTCGACCAAAAAACTCACATTCGGCAATTATGAAACTTATCCGAGTGTCTACTTGTCGACTTTCATTCTACTTTGAGTCGATAAAAAGTGTGAGTAAAAAGAACTGCATATAACGACTGTCGATCGAGTGAGTAAATATTTACTCGAAAGAACTCAAATTCACTTGACTACTGGAAATAAAGTGACTTTCCACGGGTCGAGTTTCATAATACGAAATCTCTTAATTGCTGGCAAATAAGATAACTATGTTTTGTTGATGACCAAATCATTAAAAATCAGTAAAGTTCTTATCCCATCTAAATTCAATTGCTTTTTCGCTATACGACATGTATGCTAGGGGAGGATTGGATTTCCAATTACGAAATTCAAAAAAAAGCAGGCCTTGTCTTTTATTAATTTTCTGTCATCAAGAATACGTAATTTGGAGAAATTTCATCACATATCAATCATGTGACAGAATTCCGGCAAAATGCCATCCGTTTCCAGTTATTACAAAAAGAATATCTTCTACGAAATTGAACTTTCTTGTTCGCAGTTGTTCTATAGATTTTACACGCGTGTACTTATCCATTTCATTTGCACCCAAACAAGTTAATATGGACTACATTTTGTACCGTTTTCAGGCAACTCGTCAACAGCTAGAACGTTTACCAAGGCGTCAAGCCCATCCTGTTGTCTCATCATCAAACTCAAATGTACCCATGCAAGAAGCCATGACATCGGGTTCAGGAGGAATTAGCAACGGTGGCGGTATAAACGCTGGTGTTGGTCTCGTATCGTCGTCATCTGCCCAACAGCCACAATCTAGTATTGCCGTAACATCGATTAATACACGTGAAGGTTCGATTAATTCTTCAACGTTGCCATTGGCCGTAACATCGATTGTTTTTTCTGGCGCACAAGGAAATTTGAGTGACGCACCGTCACAATTTCTTTTGTCAAAATTTATGTCGCCCACCTTAGACGAAAATGAGATGGCGCAATTAGAACGAGATCGTGCCGATCGGTTAGTATTAGCAATTTATAAATCTCTTGAAGCGTATTATATTCTCTTGGGGGTTGGTTATTTTTTAGGTCTCAATACGTGCAAGCTTTAATGCTTTCAACTTTATCGAGAATTCAACAAAGGAACAAATGTGACTCACAGGAACGAGGAGAGTCCCAGGAAACGAACAGTGATAATGTAAATAGTGAAACGAATAACGAAAGCGGTGATGATACATCAAATAAGGACGAGAAAAATTCAAAAAGTGAAAATTGTTTCGGTGCAACTGGACATGTAAATGAATCAAATGCACCAGCAACACTTGAAGAAGAATTCGTAGAGGAATATTCGCTACAACAGCAACAACATTCGCAAAATTTTAATAGTTCTGTTATTAAGAAGAAAATAGGATCTGCTGTGGCCGGTAAATCGACGACAAATACGTCACAAGATCGTCGTGGCGGACGTCTGACTGCAACATCCGGAGTAGTTGGTGGCGGCGTTGCGCAACAGCCTCAAGGTCAACAACAGGCCAAACTAACACGTGAAATTAAATCAACTTCGATGTCATCTAAAGAGATTCCCGATTCTAGGTAGTGCTGTTTTTCATTTTCTCTTTAAACAACTTATACATAATAAAAAAAAAACAATTATTAATATTATAATAATAAATAAATAATAAATAATATGTATATTATTAAATTATCGCTATCCTGCTAATCCTAGAGTTGGATCTTTTCATTTAACTTTAATGATTTGTACATTCTCTTTGGTGCGATCTTTTTTTATTGAGAGTCTAACTCCGGCCTTCGACTCTGATCCACCTGAAAAATAAAAGTATTGAATCTGGCATTTAAGTCAGCGAAATCTTACTCTTAGGACTAATATGATTGGGTTTGCAAGGAAAAAAACCAAACTCGAGTCGAGTGATTAACTCGACTCACATTTGAACTCGACTTGAGCAGAAGTTGGTATTATGAAACTCGACAATTGGAAAGTCACTTCATTTCCAGCAGTCCCGTGAATTTGACATTTCTTTCAAGTAAATACTCACTCAATCGGCTGTCATAATGCGCAGTTCTTTTTACTCACGCTTTTTTTTGACTCAAAAGTCGAGTGAAACTCGACAAGTGGGCACTCGTCCGAGTTTCATAATTGCAGAATGTCAGTTTTTTGGTCGAGTCGAGTTTCATAATAGGCCCGCAAATTATAAAAAATTATCTTCTGAAACTACAGTAGGAAACTAAAAGCCTTCACAAGTATAGTGACATTGTTATTGTGAGGACGCGCTACACCCTTTATATAAACAGCCCTTTCGGCGACAAACAGGGCCCCTATCATAGAACACGAAACGAAATTTCGAGCAGCAATTTTCGTATAGTAGGCATCACAGAACTCGAAACATGAGACACTTCGATCCGTTTTTTCGTATATTTTCTCGTCAACATATCAGTTTTCGAATTCAAATAGTAGGCAATACTTTCCATACGTTTCGTTCGTATTCAGTGATACATCGAAGGAAATTTTTCGTACATCACTTTCGAGTTGTACGAAATTTCATTTCGTGTTCTATGATAGGGGTCCTGATCAGGTATAATTTGTCTGTCATACGAAAATCGTCACTCGAAAGTACGCTTTTCGGTATGTACTGATAACTAGGATAAGTCTCGTACGTGCTTGTATGGCAGGTTTTGATGGATTACCTTACATACAGCATAATGTCGATCCTTGTACTCTTCAGGGTCCGTCACAGAACAACCAGAGATTAAATGGTCAATGGTTTCTGAAGTGTGACCACAGATTCTGGATCCTCGTTCCTTAAGGATATATTTCCTGTAGTCACATTGTCCTGACACATAAATCCCCAAGTTTTAGAGTACAAACTTTCTGCACACATCCATCTGTCGGATAAGTGAAGATCAATGTGAGATCAAAGAAATTTAACGTGTTTATTGTTCACCATGCAACTCCTGCTTTCACTTTCACCAATCGATCTTTGCCTGATCTGTCCTCAGGACGATCGATCCCTCAGATTGAGTAGTTTAAAACGATTGTCGACCTTGCAAACAGCTGGTTGCACAAAATTTGTAGCCTCTTTTCGGTAGAAATGTGTGCGTAGTAGATCAACATGTCGGATTAAGATTGGTTAACTCACCTTCGATTTAACGCGTCATTGTAACACGTTCCACTGCTGATTTCGGGTTATGCATTCGGAATTATATCATGGTTTTGCAGACCAAACGGTTACTAGATTCGAAATCGGTATCTGACCATTCTACCACTCCAAATGCATATACCAGAGTCAGAACTACATAGGTTTTAATCGCACATATTTCATTCTTCCTTGAAAGATTAATCTTCAGAACCAGCTTGAGTCATAACAAAAACTTAAAAGTTCGTCACGTAAGTCTCTGGCACGAGTTCTATTTCCCTGCAAAGCTCTAGGTTTAGGTTTAGGTAAGGTGGGTGGTCGCTTCGCGACCAAGCACATAGACCGCCAATGGGTCCGTTGTGATCCCACATGCACGGGAAAAAGGTACCCGTGTGCCCAAGACAACATTTTAAGTAAACCACCCCGCCAGCCTGACAAACTGCAGCAGCTTGTTCAGCTTGATGCTTGCGAATTCGCCCAAGTCTATGGCGAAGCGCGTACCTAAAGTACGCTCGCGCCTCCAGGCCAGACCCGGGCATTCGCAAAACAAGTGGAAAATACTTTCCTCAGCGTCAGGTTCACCACAGCTGCGGCACAGATCTGTAACGTCCGCAACACCTAGTCTTCTGGCGTGCCGGCCGATCAGGCAATGGCCCGTCAGTACACCAATTAGGATACGAAGAGTATTCCTATCTCCAAGTAGGATAAACTTTGTCCTGCTCGCATTTAGGGTCGGCCAAAGCTGCCTGGCCACGAGACACGATGTGAGGCCTGACCATCTTGTGTTAGCCTCTGATATGGCCGTCACGTCGATAGCATGTTTAATGTCCTCTATGGGCCTCATCACTGGAAGAGCTAGCGCTTGATTCAGCGCCGAACCTCTCCTTGCGAGTTCGTCCGCAGCCTCGTTACCCGGAATCCCGCTGTGACCCGGAACCCAACAAATTGTAACGTTCCAGAGGGTGCATAGAGCACTAATTTTATCCCTGCATAGCCTCACGAGGCGGGATCTGATCAAGTGTGAGTCAAGCGCCTTGATCGCCGCTTGACTATCTGTTAGGATGACGACGGATTTGTTCTGCATCGCACAAGCCTCTAGCAGATTGCAAGCCTGAACGATTCCCATTCTGCAAAGCTCTAAGGCTTATACTGATCTGTCTCGTCTATAGCTGCGATGTGAATACCGCTCAAGCTATGTCCGATATGCGGCTGGTGAATAATTCTACGAATAGTTCGAATTCGACATTTTTCCAAACCGAAGTTCATCCGGATATACCGGCTAAAGGAGCATGCAATTTCCTTTAAGATGTTGGTCGTTTCTATTTTTACGTTTTGTTTATTTGCAAATCGCAAGCCGACCTACCGCTAATGGGTGAACGAGAGGAGATCCAAACGGAGACACAGAAAATGGTGCTGGGCACAACACCCGGGCCTTGGTAAATTTAAATTCGATGTTCCATTTTTAATATCTGTGTAACAGTCCTAACAAACCATTAATAGTAAAAATTAAAAGACAATTGTTTCACGTAAACCGTTACAAAATACTAAAGAAAAAAACGAAGATTTGTATTATCGATAAATGTCGATAATGTAATCCGTCCTTGAGGCGAATGGCGAACCTAATCCGTGCAGTTGCAGGTGCAGGTAGTATTGCAGTTCTGAAGTTCGGCGAAAATAAACAAACTTAACCTAATATTGATCAATTTTTTTCGTTCGGTAAAACAAAGTAAATATCGCGGAAGGAAAAAGTAAGAAAAACGTGCAAGTGCCAAGAGTAGTATTTTAATGTCGCGGGTTTAAAGTAGCTAAACAAAATGGATTGTAAGTAATTTGTCTTCACAAAAGTTTTCACCAAGGCAATCGATAATTTCGGAGTATTGTATACTCTTGCTCGGATCATTCCGTTAGTTCTATTTTCTCTTTTATGAAAGCTCAACATGCAGTTATTGTTGATGTCCTTTTTTAGATTTTTCGCTTGTAGATAAGCAAAACACCTCGGGAACATTTTTTACAAATGAATTCATAAAAACTCTAGCTGAATTAAACTCACGCTGCATTACTAAGTTAATTTTATTGACGCAGTAGTTTGTCACTCTCGCTATAAAATTGGACTTGTGCGTCCTTCAGAAGTGTCCTTAACATAGACCCATTTCTGTTATTTATGTAACAATCTCTCCGTACTATTTCCCTTTCTGGAGTGCGTAATACCGTTTTCAATTTGTGTGTGAAACTTTGCTCCTTCGCCTTTATGTGACCTGTTCGATACCACGTTTTCTTTTTTGTTGTCTATCTACTACATGTCTTCCTTGTGAATTCCAATCCAGAGATGTTTCAAGATATTTTGCTTCGGCTTCCTCAAGGTATTACCGATCTATTGGGCACTTTTCTCTGTAAATGACTATCTTGGAATGCCAAGTTCTCCTCTAATAGTTTTTCTGAATTCATTTCTATCGAATAGGTTTGTTTTCATCCATTGATTTGTTGGCGGTAATTATTTCTTCAATATTATGTGAAGATCGTCTGTACTACAGCAAGCCTCTGCAGTTACATAAGACGACGAGTTGCAAAGCCGTTTCATAGTCTTTCATCACGGACAGTCATACTCGTTATACAAATATTCAATCACCGTGTAAATCGAGGAGAAATTTTTTGTTGGTCAGTCCTAGGTCTAAAGGTCTAGTTCTCCGACCAACGAACTTCCCCATAACCGCAGCTAGCAAATCCCCCCAGCTGGAGTTCCAACCTGAACGGAAGTAGAAGGAACTGGTGCACTGAATCCACTAACTTGTCGCTTCCCTCGGTTATTTCCACTTTTCTGAGTTAAAATAATCTCTTCGGCCTACGTCCAAAACAAGTTAAATATTATAATAATGACTGCTTCGTCAGCGGATATCACATGAGCGGAAATCTCTATTAAACGGATATGCCTTAAGGAACCAAACCGATTTTTATGACAAAACCCGTGGTCCATCGGTATCCGCATAGGGGAGCTTTCACACTAATCATACTCAGAGGCTTTGTAAAAATCCTCTTTAAAGAAATATCTTCAGTACATTGGAGAACTATTCGTTCCGTCGTCACGTTGCTGATATTTCTCACCACGTGATCGGTGGCAGTCACGTGCGGGTTTTGAGGGATTGGGTCACGACGTGGTAAATCAAGGGGTTACATTGCAAAAACATTTTTATGCAGTTTAACTTCTAACTGTAATTGCATGTCTACAAAATCGTCATAATAGGTGTTCTTCTCTAATACCACGTCTGAGTCATGATTCAACCCTTTGTAGGATGGAGGGATTTATATTTGCCGTCGTAACACGAGCCGGAACGATAGCCAGAAAGAAAGTGAATGACAGACTGCACGCAGTTCAAGCACTTCTTTGGTAGACGATGAGGGTTATCTTCATTTTCCAATTTCAGTTAAGAAATGGTTTTTTTAGCGTTGGTTGATTCCCACTTGGAATTCAGCATGCGCACTTCTCCGCAAATGGAAGGTAGATTTCTTTTCGTGTAGGATTGTGTTATATTCTCGCTGTTTAGTGATCCACTTCTACGTTTCGCTTGCGGTCTTTTCCGAATAGATTTTATGCTACTTAGCTGCATAAGAAAAGAGTTGGATTGAAAATAACGGAATTCCAAGTAAGCGTTTCGTCGAATTAAACATTTTTTTTATTATCCACTTCTAGAAATTTGACAACACCACTATACTGCAATGGAACAATTAAAAATTCCTAAAATACACTCAGGTGATGAAAGTTCCTCATCAGGACTAACAGAGTCAGTTGAACACGATGATGGGATCCATATAGATCGCGATTCTAATCGTCTCACGACTTTCGTTCGTATTCTTAAATCCTTTTAATTTCGTATTTTTGATAATATACTTTAAATTTTATACCATTCACAGGTCCGTTCGGAATATTATTCGTTCTTGATGAAGGTCATCGATGAGAATTATAAGGAATGGTCAGAAACGCAGCATTCGAACAGCGGAAAATCGATTCCAAAAGACGAGATAACCAAATGTGCAATGAAGTTGGAGGAACGAGCGGTGAAATGCAGTATAGTCGTACCGCTATATCGAAGGGCTATGTTACGAATTGTAAGTGTCCATGTGATTCATTCTTCAGTTTCTGTGTTATCCTCATTCCCGCTATTGTTGAGGTATTCCTTTAGCTTGAAGTATATTAATTATTTTATGGTAATATGAACCAGTTGCCTCTGAATTGATTTGATTAGTACTCTTAGCAAAAGATCCTTTTTAACGCATAAAAGTTTCAGTGTCTTACTTTTTGATATTGTGTTGAGTTGTCAATAGACAACTCGACCATTTCCTGCTGGGCGATTGCGATCAAAATTCAGCTACGATGAATTTTGATCGCAACCGACAACTGCCACTAACTTAGCAGTGCAACGGTTTTGTTTTGGAAAAGAACCGCTGATCGGCAGATGCCGGAAGCGCGATAGCGGTCGAACACGAGACGAGTGATCTGCAAAAAGATCCAAAAAATTGAGGAGTGCTTGTTCGACGACGGAGCGAAATGAGGATGAAGTTATAATTCAAGAATGGACAGAACGAGAAAAGTTAAAAGGGTGGTAAAGTGTTTTGGTGGTTGTGACTCGGTCGTCCTCCTAGAAAGTGTTGAAAATCGAAAGATCGAAAAAAAAAGGGAAAAAGAAAGAAAAAGTGTGCAAGTGCAATCAATTGAATGGTGAAGTTGTCGATACGCTCCATTGAAAACGTTTCGAACGCGTAAATAATTTGCGAGCGGGATTGAATCGTGCGATTTTTAGATTCGAACGTAGTTTTGTGTGTGCGCTGCGGAAAAGTTGCGGCCCATGGCGGGATTCGACTTAAATGTCGACAGTTTGATACAGGTCCTTCCCTTAGCGCGGCGACTCGAAAAAATTTTTTTTTAAATAAACCAAATCGAAGGGTTTGCATAAAATGGAGAGTGTTTTAAGCGAGTTTTTTGTTTTCCCAAATCTTTCTCCCCCCCAACGTAATGAAATTATTTAATAAAATCAAAATCAGTGAAACATAAATTAAAGCATTAATCATATATGATCTCAACTGAAAATCCAGTGGAAAAAGCTAGTTCTTGTGCCTGTTCCAATTCGGAAAAAAAATAGCAGAGCAATCCGTGTTCGCCGGATAATGTGGTCTTTTCTTTCTACGATTCTCAAACCAAGATATAATTTCATTCGGTTGTGTTGTGCAGTGCAATCGTATTAGAAATTGCGAAATCCTTGAAAATTCAAGTGAACGAATTTCCGCGGTTCCACAATTTTTATACGCAGCCTAGCAATGGTCGAACGTATTTTGGAAGAATGTTCATCTGACGCGAATTTAAAATTTAAAGTAAAAATCCCCAAAAATTGAATTAAAATTAAAATGATAACATGAATAATTAACATGATAAAATTAGTAAATTAAATTAAAATCAAGAAAAAAAAAAACCGACTTAAATTACAAAACTAAAAATAAAATAAAATAAAAATTAAAATAGCTAAATAAAATGAATTAATAAAATAACAAAAAAATATAAAAAAAAAAAAAAAATGAATTTAAAATAATTAGTAATTAAAATAATTGAATTAAAAAAAAAAAATTTTAAAAAAATGAATAAAAAAATTAAAATGAAAAATAATATAAAATAAAACAAAATATGACTGACAGGACAGGACGGACAAAAAAAATAAAGAAATTAAATAAAGCAAAGATTTTAATAAATAGTAAAACGGAGAAAAACAGAAACTAGAATAAATGTAAATAGGGGTGAGTCTTTTTTTTTTTATTATATTTTTTTTGGTTATGGTTTTTTTTTTACTTTTGCAGATTTTTTTTTTGTCTTTTAATTCTGGTGCTGTTATGAGCATATATTTTTGTAAAGATGTTTAAAGGCTAAAAAGAGCCAAATCCAAATGAACCCAATCGTCTAAGCCCCAATCCCTGAACCTCAATAAGGGGCCATGATAGATGTTGTTTTTGGACAGTCATGGCTGAGGTAGGGTGGGCAGGCAGGGCGCTATGACACCTAAGCGCCCTGACAAATCGTGAAGTCGCGCACTCCACCGCTTCTTGGTCTTTCACGACCTATTGGGAAGATAGTCCCATTTTAAATCCCTGGAGTAAGCCGACACGAAATTTTTTGTTGTACAGGCCAAGGGTTAATGGACTGAAATCTGGGCAAGAACCCCCCCCACAACTGCCGTAGCTAGTCCCGGCCGCCAGCAAGCGTGTCGCTTCCGCTCGGATTTCAGCCACCAATTCAGATGTAGGAATTGGCCCACTCTTTCCTGAACCTTCCTTTCCTTCGAATATTTTGACTTTTTTAAGTCGAAATATTCACTCCAAGGCCTCCGTTCACAACAAAATGGCGCCCAACGTGGGGCTAGCCACAGCTACGCTTGGTGCACAAAGCGTAGCTCATCAACACGCGCGAGTTCCGAAAAATTCCGTGCAAAAAGTTGATGGGCAAAAAGGACTTAAATTTCGTCGTTCTGCGACAGTATTTTCGCCTGAACGGCATCAACAGTCCAAGTGTACAGCTTTTCTGATTTTTCCACAGCAAACCATCTCATCGGTCTTGTATGGAGACATTGTAGAACTGACCTATTGACGAACCGTTTTGGCAACCTTTAGGCGCCAACTCGGTTCCATAGGAAAGGGAAACATTGTCTGTATGCGAGATTGATGTGATGTAAGTTGGGTCAGAATTTATTTTCTTGACTCATTCCACCTTTGGTTCGTAAGTACCCAATTGAGAGCTGGGCATGCCTTGTCTTGGCGGGCATGTCGTCAGACAATTGGGCACAATACTTGCGAAACATCAGTGAGTTTGGTGATAGAAAATATCGTCGAAATTTCGAAAAGTCCCCTATTTCCTTATCCTTCCTTTTAGAGTTCCTTTATAAAGTAAAATATTTTTTTTTAAAAATAACGTAGTATATTTTTTTGGTAAAATTAAATTTTTTTGGTAAGTCTTCGGACGAAATTTGACTTAGATTTTTTTTTGCTTGCTGATTTTGATTTTTCTTGTTGCTATTTTTTCTTCCCAATTTTTTTTATGTTGCATTTTTTTCTCGCGATCCGGATTTTCCCGATAAGTCGAGAAAGACAGAGATCGACTTCGCGATTTGCTGCATATGAGGGGAGGGGAAAGGAGCGACGACGTGAGGGTTCATTTGTTTTTTTTGATTTAGTAATTTTTTTCATTCATTCATTTATTCAATCATTCGTGCGTTGATTCACTCGTGCATTCAATCGTTCGAATATTAAATTTTTTTTGGACATTCACTCACTCGTTCAGTATTGTTCAATCGCTCAAGTAATTTTTTTATTATTCAGAGACTCACTCGTTCATTCATTCATGATTGATTCATTCATTTGGCAATCATTCATCCACTTGAATATCTAATTTTAGTCCATTTTATCCATACAATCATACATTCACACGTTCACTCATTCATACAGTCGTTCAATCATCCACGCAATTAATCAATCAATTGTTCGTTCATTCATTTACTCAATATTCGTTTAATCATTCAGTCGTTCAATTGGTTAATTTTTATTCACTCGTTCATTTATTCGATCTAATTTCAATCAATCATTTTTTTTTAGGAACTAAATTTTTTTTTTCAACAACTCACTCGTCATACTCACTCGTTCAATCAATCATTTTTTTTTAACTAAATTTTTTTTCAATAACACACTCGTCCAATCGCTCGTTCAAATTTTTTTTTCTCGCTTTATCAGTCGTTCAAATATTAACTCGTTCATTTAGACATTCATTCGCGATTTATTTAATTGTATTCAATCATTCACTCGATAATAGCTCACTCGTACAATAATTCACTCATTCATTAATTCAATCGTAAATACTCACTCGTTCAGAGACTCATTCGTTCATCACTCATTCGTTCACTCATTCATACATTCGTTCAATCAGCCACGCATTTGTTCAATCACGCGTTCATTTTTTTGCTGAATCATGCCACTGGCGCGTTCACCATCGAAGGCGACGGATTCAGTTTGCACGACGTGTCAGGAGGTCGTGGAACTGAACCGTGAAGCCAGGACCAAGTGTGGCCATATTTTCCACCTGGAATGCTTAGAATCGTGGGTTCGGAGCCACAATAACTGCCCCAATTGCAGGCAGTACCTTGGGCCGCAGGACTATTGGTCGGTTCGGGGCGTGGAGGGCGCAACTGCCAGAACCGGAGCTGTAACACGCAGTAGACAAAAGTTGGCAGCTCCCAAGTCTCCGACAGGCGGAATTTCACCTAGTAGGTTAAATGTAGATTTTCCGCCGGAGACAGTCGGCGGTCGTGTCCTTTACGCCCCTGACGGATCAATGGTGCAGGAACAAGGGGCTGATCAACTCGCGATTCCAAGCACCAAATCGCCAGAAAGGGAAGTGGGCGAACGGCCACGTTGGTCAGACGTACATGACGCGTTCATTCCGGCTACGATAAATCCAAGTCCGCCTGTGATCCGGACTGAACTCGGAGTAGAACAGTTGGTACAATTGATTAGGACGGTTATGCGAGAGGAGCGGGCAGCACAAGAGCCAGTGGGGGCCCACTATTCGGCAGCAGATCGAAACTCGCGTGCCATGACAGGGAGGGCAGTTCAGCGGATCGAAGCGGCCGCTGGGGCCAGCGATCGCGTTAGCCACGACCCTAATTATCGCCAACGCAATTCCTGCAGCCCATTAAGGCATTGGCGTCTTCGCTTCAACGGAGATCGCCAATCCCTACGCGCAGAGGAGATGATTTTTAGGGCCGAGACTCTCGCGATGAGCGACTTACGCGGCAACTTGGATCTGCTGACGCAGGGTTTCCATCTGCTGCTGGATGGTCGGCCCAACAAATGGTACTGGTTGTGGCGACGGTCTAACCCCAATGCATCATGGGGTACCCTGAAGGATGCATTCTTGCAGGTCTGGGGAGAGCGAAGCACGGATTGGGAGGTGCGCAAGCAGATGCTTGGCAGACGGCAAGCGCCAAATGAGCCCTTCATGTCTTACGAACAAGACATGACGGAGCTTCGCACATTGCTGCGCACTCCCATGATGGAGTCCGAATTCGTGGATCTGGTGCGTGGAAATCTGGTGGCCAGCACACAGCAACAAATGTGCTTCCACTCAGTCCCAACTATGGACGAATTACGTCGGCTAGTGGGACAAGTGGAAGACGTGCGTAAGGCTACCAGACCATCCCCCTGGAACCAAACCAGAATCCACGAAATACAGGAGCAAATCGACGAAGGGAATCCGGATACGCCTCCTTCAGTCGACGTGGCCGGACTATCGAACCCCCTGACTTGTTGGAACTGCGGGAAGGAGGGGCATGGGTATCGTGAATGTGGGGAAGCTACCAAAGGCATCTTCTGCTTTGGATGTGGGCGGGCTGACGTGCTAAAGCCCAACTGCATCCATTGCAAGGCGGGAAACGGCCGAAGGGACGGCAGGACAACGGGTTCCTACCGTCCGAGCACTGCAACCCGACCGCAGTAAGAAATAAATTTCAAAACCCCGATCCTAACTCCCAATTTAATTTAGAACTCCCTAATAAAAAAACTTTAAGCCATTTTTCAACCCCTTCAAACAACCCTCCAAATTTTACTACCCTTACCTCAACATTTTCTGAACCTAACTCCCATCCTTTTAGCGTAAAATCATCCCAACCTAACTCCTCGTCACCTAACACTCCGCACGTCACGATACTAGGAAGACAAAGCGATAAGACGGAGGCGGCTGTTTCTCGGCTTGAAGATGACCTTAAGGATGGTCATCCGAGACGTCATTCCCTCCATCCTCACAAGCCTTACCATCTACGGCTGAAGGAATATATGGAGGCTCGAGAGCGAATTTTTTCATCTACTCCAGTCGCGAGTGGTGATCAAGTATCATCACTAATGAGTGGAGCGGGTCGCAGAAAGTCAATCTTGCGCCTTCGTATATTCTGGAGGATGGTGCGTGAAAAAAAGAAAGCAATTTTATCGACGATCATTACCGAGCCGTTTGACGTACGTCCGTACGCTGTGGTATCCCTGTACGGAGTGGACGTTAAAGGACTCCTCGATAGTGGGGCGAGCATCAGTTGCCTGGGGGCAAACTCCCTACAACGCCTCCAAGATGCACAGGTGAAATATCGACCAGTCTGTCAAGAGGTGAAGACAGCTGATGGTGCTGCACAAAAAGTATTGGGCACAGTGGATGCTGAAATTACCTTTCGAGGTAAAAGCAAGCCCATTACACTGTACATCGTGCCGAGCCTGTCGCAGGATCTATACCTTGGTGTAGATTTCTGGCGATCCTTCCAGCTAGCTCCCAGCATCATCAGCGCGGTCGATACTCCCGATACTGCATCGCAACTGATAGCTCCGGATGCCCACCATTTAACGCCCACAGATGTAGAGAGGTTGGAAATGGCAAAGTCCAAATTTCCATCATACGAAGTTCAAGGACTGGGTGTGACCAACGTCGTCGAACATAGTATAGACGTTGGCGATGCTAGTCCCATCAAACAGCGGCACTATCCCGTGTCTCCTGCGATCCAAAAACTCTTGTATGACGAGATCGATCGCATGAGAGCACTTGGCGTGATAGAGACCAGCCAGAGTGCGTGGAGCTCGCCTGTGGTTCTCGTGAGGAAACCAGGCAAGGTCAGGTTATGTTTGGACTCGCGCAAAGTCAATAGTGTGACGAAGAAGGATGCTTATCCATTACCACACATTGACGGTATCTTAAGTCGTTTGCCGCGAGCCAACTTTATCACCAGCCTTGACCTGAAAGACGCCTTCTGGCAGATTCCTCTCGAGAACAAATCCAGAGAGTACACTGCATTCACAATCCCTGGCCGGCCTCTATACCACTACACTCGCATGCCTTTTGGGTTATGCAACGCGCCGCAAAGGATGTGTCGTTTGATGGACAAAGTCATCCCACCCGAGTTGAAGGAACAGGTGTTCGTATATTTGGACGATCTGCTGTTGATTTCTGAGGATTTCGACTCACATTTGATTTTATTGGCTGAAGTCGCAGATTGTTTGCGAAAGGCTGGCTTGACTATAAACGTCAACAAGAGCAAGTTTTGTCTGAGAGAGGTGAAGTATCTCGGATACATCGTTGGAGACGGAGGCTTGAAGACAGATCCGAACAAAGTCTCAGCCATCGTCGATTACCCTTCGCCAAAGTCCGCACGTCAAGTACGACGCTTCCTTGGCATGGCAGGCTGGTATCGACGATTCGTCCCCAACTTTGCCGCTACCGTGTCACCGATCTCAGACACTCTAAAGAAGTCCAACCAGTTTGCTTGGACTACAGAGGCACAAACTTCCTTCCTACTAGTGAAAGACTTGTTGACGAAAGCCCCCTTACTGATAAATCCAGATTTTAAGAGGCCTTTCGTAATACAATGCGATGCCAGTAAATCAGGTGTGGGTAGCGTTCTCTATCAGGAAAACGACGACGGATCGGAATCTCCTGTGGCGTATATGTCACAGAAGCTCACTTCCGCGCAACGCAACTACAGCGTAACCGAACTCGAGTGTTACGCAGCTGTGTTGAGCGTGAAAAAATTTCGAGCCTATGTAGAAGGGACGGCGTTCAAAGTCGTTACGGACCACGCAAGTCTCAAATGGCTAATGTCGCAGAAAGACCTGCAAGGACGGTTGGCAAGGTGGAGCCTAAAACTCCAAGGTTACGACTTCACAATCGAGCACCGACGAGGGAGCCTGAACGTTGTACCCGATGCTCTCTCTCGCGTATACGAAGAGGGATTAAATGCGCTGATCGACGTGGCACCGATGGTGGACATGGATTCTCCAGAGTTCTCTGGCAAGGAATATAAAGAATTAGTGTCCACTGTCGATGCGAACGACGATCGGCTTCCTGACGTATGCGTGAGGGATGGTTTCGTGTACAAGCGCACAGAGCCTCACAACGGTGACCCGATTGCTGAAGACAGGGCCTGGAAGTTGTGGATTCCATCGAGCCTTACGTCAACTGCGATTGCTCAGGCGCACGAGGCAGACACCACGGCCCATGGTGGTTATGCCAAAACGCTAGAGCGAGTCAGGCGATTTTTGTACTGGCCCGGGATGGCTACACAAGTACGCACCTACGTTCTGGCGTGCGACACTTGTAAAGAGACAAAGTCCCCGAACAGACCTCTACGAGCGCCTATGGGAGAACCGTTCCAGACGGATCAGCCATTCCAGCACCTTTACATCGACGTACTGGGACCATATCCGCGTACCAAACGGGGTAAAATAGCTATCTTGATCGTCTTGGACCACTTCACAAAATTCCCCCTGTTACATCCTTTGGGGCGAATCACTGCCGAAGAGATTACCAACTATTTGGAGGGGCAGGTCTTCCATACGTTTGGAATACCCGAAACGATCCTCTCCGATAATGGCTCTCAATTTAGGTCGAATGTGTTTAACTCCATGCTGAACAAATACGGAGTTCAACACCTGTACACCCCGAGCTACTCACCGCAAGCGAATGCTTCAGAACGTGTCAATCAGTCCATCCTGGCCGGTATTCGAGCATTCATCACTGATGACCAAACACGATGGGATGAGAGTCTAAGCAAAATTGGATGTGCACTTCGGAGCTCACTCCACCAAGCCACTGGATTTTCTCCCTATCAGGTTCTGTTTGGAAATCACATGATGTTGCACGGGAAGGACTACGAACTGCTGAAGCGATTGCGAGCGTTGGGAGAGTCAAATGTGCAGCTTCGACCTCGAGAGGGAATTCCTATCGTGAGGCAACTGGCGCAGACGAAAATAAGGGTCGCACATGAGGACAGTAGCAAGCGTTATAATCTGCGTGCTGCTAAAACACAATTTTGTGTAGGACAAGAGGTTTACAGAAGAAATTTTTCCCTGTCCACAGCCGCGCAGAATTATAACGCCAAGCTGGCGAAGAAGTTCCTCAAGTGCAGGATTCGTCGTGTGCTAGGCAACTCACGATACGAATTGGAGGATTTAGGAGGCAAGCGTGTGGGGATCTATCACTCCAAAGATCTGCGGCAGTGATTCGAGAGGTTAGGACCATAATTGCCCGGCTCTCAGCGTGAGCATGAGGTTGTTGAGTTGTCAATAGACAACTCGACCATTTCCTGCTGGGCGATTGCGATCAAAATTCAGCTACGATGAATTTTGATCGCAACCGACAACTGCCACTAACTTAGCAGTGCAACGGTTTTGTTTTGGAAAAGAACCGCTGATCGGCAGATGCCGGAAGCGCGATAGCGGTCGAACACGAGACGAGTGATCTGCAAAAAGATCCAAAAAATTGAGGAGTGCTTGTTCGACGACGGAGCGAAATGAGGATGAAGTTATAATTCAAGAATGGACAGAACGAGAAAAGTTAAAAGGGTGGTAAAGTGTTTTGGTGGTTGTGACTCGGTCGTCCTCCTAGAAAGTGTTGAAAATCGAAAGATCGAAAAAAAAAGGGAAAAAGAAAGAAAAAGTGTGCAAGTGCAATCAATTGAATGGTGAAGTTGTCGATACGCTCCATTGAAAACGTTTCGAACGCGTAAATAATTTGCGAGCGGGATTGAATCGTGCGATTTTTAGATTCGAACGTAGTTTTGTGTGTGCGCTGCGGAAAAGTTGCGGCCCATGGCGGGATTCGACTTAAATGTCGACAGTTTGATACAGGTCCTTCCCTTAGCGCGGCGACTCGAAAAAATTTTTTTTTAAATAAACCAAATCGAAGGGTTTGCATAAAATGGAGAGTGTTTTAAGCGAGTTTTTTGTTTTCCCAAATCTTTCTCCCCCCCAACGTAATGAAATTATTTAATAAAATCAAAATCAGTGAAACATAAATTAAAGCATTAATCATATATGATCTCAACTGAAAATCCAGTGGAAAAAGCTAGTTCTTGTGCCTGTTCCAATTCGGAAAAAAAATAGCAGAGCAATCCGTGTTCGCCGGATAATGTGGTCTTTTCTTTCTACGATTCTCAAACCAAGATATAATTTCATTCGGTTGTGTTGTGCAGTGCAATCGTATTAGAAATTGCGAAATCCTTGAAAATTCAAGTGAACGAATTTCCGCGGTTCCACAATTTTTATACGCAGCCTAGCAATGGTCGAACGTATTTTGGAAGAATGTTCATCTGACGCGAATTTAAAATTTAAAGTAAAAATCCCCAAAAATTGAATTAAAATTAAAATGATAACATGAATAATTAACATGATAAAATTAGTAAATTAAATTAAAATCAAGAAAAAAAAAAACCGACTTAAATTACAAAACTAAAAATAAAATAAAATAAAAATTAAAATAGCTAAATAAAATGAATTAATAAAATAAC
Organism: Beris morrisii; assembly: GCA_951812415.1. Lineage (NCBI taxonomy): Eukaryota > Metazoa > Arthropoda > Insecta > Diptera > Stratiomyidae > Beris > Beris morrisii. The sequence goes on along the minus strand of OX638312.1, from coordinate 142,956,276 downwards.
AAAAAAATATAAAAAAAAAAAAAAAATGAATTTAAAATAATTAGTAATTAAAATAATTGAATTAAAAAAAAAAAATTTTAAAAAAATGAATAAAAAAATTAAAATGAAAAATAATATAAAATAAAACAAAATATGACTGACAGGACAGGACGGACAAAAAAAATAAAGAAATTAAATAAAGCAAAGATTTTAATAAATAGTAAAACGGAGAAAAACAGAAACTAGAATAAATGTAAATAGGGGTGAGTCTTTTTTTTTTTATTATATTTTTTTTGGTTATGGTTTTTTTTTTACTTTTGCAGATTTTTTTTTTGTCTTTTAATTCTGGTGCTGTTATGAGCATATATTTTTGTAAAGATGTTTAAAGGCTAAAAAGAGCCAAATCCAAATGAACCCAATCGTCTAAGCCCCAATCCCTGAACCTCAATAAGGGGCCATGATAGATGTTGTTTTTGGACAGTCATGGCTGAGGTAGGGTGGGCAGGCAGGGCGCTATGACACCTAAGCGCCCTGACAAATCGTGAAGTCGCGCACTCCACCGCTTCTTGGTCTTTCACGACCTATTGGGAAGATAGTCCCATTTTAAATCCCTGGAGTAAGCCGACACGAAATTTTTTGTTGTACAGGCCAAGGGTTAATGGACTGAAATCTGGGCAAGAACCCCCCCCACAACTGCCGTAGCTAGTCCCGGCCGCCAGCAAGCGTGTCGCTTCCGCTCGGATTTCAGCCACCAATTCAGATGTAGGAATTGGCCCACTCTTTCCTGAACCTTCCTTTCCTTCGAATATTTTGACTTTTTTAAGTCGAAATATTCACTCCAAGGCCTCCGTTCACAACAATTGTTAGAAATTTATAATTTAGTAACTGCGGTGAGATCTCTTCGGGAATGCACAGCGTATCTCAGCCAGCTAATGACAGAAACATAAAAACCGAATATAAACACATCTATGCAGAAACTTATGCAATAAAAAACTTAGTGTAATGACCAGGAGCGCCGGCAGGGACTGAAAGAACGGCACTTGTCCTTGTTGACTAGTGAACCCTAGTATCATTAAAACAAGCTTTCATGCAAAACGATTCAGTGTAGTGAGTAAGTTGCAAAATCTAGTGAATGTAGTATGTTGATTCGGTTGAGTCGGAAGTGTGTAGACGAGTCGTACCGAAGTTAGTTCTCGATAGGCGAAAAAGTGTTGAACTTTTTCATGGCCTTTTAGCATTTACCTGTCGCCAGAACTTTTTCACACGTTAGATTTCCTTCTCTGTTCGTGTTTCATGAAAGACTTCACTATGCCTTCCTTACGGATTCTATTCCACAGCCTGTTGGAGATGTCTCGCTCTGGCTTCTTCCATTGTAGCAGAAGTATTGTTTGAAGACATTCTCTATTCCGTCAGAGCTCTAAATTTTCTCTGCTGAAGGCAGACTTAGTTCGCTGACTTAATTAACGTATATATGGATGTATTATATCTAACTCCTTTGATAAGACTCCGATGAATCCATGAGATAACGTGTTTTCGAATTTATGTTAACACTTTCTCACGCTAAATAGGCAAAATTATAACATGAAGGGGTTAGGCCACTCTAGAGGCTGAAAAAATAGGCCTTTTTGGGAATTTTTTCAGAAAAACTATAAAATAAATCGATATTACAAAAATGGGTGTTTATAATACATATTAGGTGCGTTTTAATGCTCTCCAGAGTAGGATAGGATAGCATAAAAAATTTATATACAAAATAACAAAAACATTGCTGTTTTTACGATTCTTTATAACTTTTTTCCATAGATAGTAGGCTACATTAGAGAATTTATCGCGCATAGTTCCCCCAGTGAGCTCACTGGGGGAACTATTCCGGTTAAAATCTATATTCTAGCCTACTATCTATGGAAAAAAGTAATAAAGAATCGTAAAAACAGCAATGTTGTTGTTATTTTGTATATAAATTTTCTATGCTATCCTATCCTACTCTAGAGAGCATTAAAACGCACCTATTATTGACTATGTACAGTAATATTTTTGAAGCGATTAAATTCAAAATGGCGGCTGTTCAGCGTTTTTGCGATGACGTCTCCGTTTTTCCAGGGTCCGCGGGCGGACGCACAGCGCCGGTAATTTTTGAATTATGATAAGCCAATGCATTTTTTTCGATTATATATAACACCGCTACAAGAGTACATAGGATTTTTTCGATATATTGATTTTTGGCCAAATGGCGCACTTCTAAAGTGAAAAGTGTAAAATTTTCCTAAAAAATCGTCAGAAAATTGTCAATAACAAATGAACTATGCAATATAAAAAAAATCCTACGTACTCTGATGGTCAATATAGTTTTAAAGATATATTCAAAATTTCAAGTGAATTGGTTGAAAATTGTCTCGAGTTATGTTTCCGGCCAGCTTGAAAAATGTAGTTTTGAGATAAACGCGTTTGAAATTTTGAGTAGTAGAAAATCATGAATAATTTTGCAGGCGGCCTTGTACTAAAATTCGAAAACCGAGTCCTTAGAGACTTTTTTCGGCCATAATCTTTTGGGACATCATTTTTGAAGTCCTAAGAGACCATTTAAAATAAAAAAAATCGATTTTTCGAAAACTCTAGAGTGGCCCTAACCACTTAACTCAAAAAAAACAACAAATATTCTAATAGAAAACATCTGAAGCAGAAAGACTCATCCTATAGCTACATAGCTGCCTAGCTGTTATAGAAAGCAGTTCGACGTCACAGTGTGCTCTTTTCTTATTTAACTGTCTATACACAAACACAAATTTCTACTATGTATTCAAGATATGTCTTTGCAGATATCTGAAGTTCGAAGAGACACAACTTGTGGGAAACTAATATCGAAACTGAAACAGAAACATAATCAATTTAAGGATTTCAAAAAGGGGCAAATTAATAAATCTAACCAGCAACACGAACAGATCGCCGCCATGAACGATAAATTACAGCAATGTCGGTCTCCTTTAGGACACGTTCAATTGAATGATAATCTAGATCATGTAGTCGGTAGCTATACTCCAACGTTTAAGCCTGATTTGTCATATACGCTTTCGCCTAATAATGAAATAACGCCAAAAGACGAGAGCAGATTACCACTGAATATTATCCCTCTCACAGAGAGTAATGTGTCTATATTTGACCAAAGAATGAATAGGAATAATGTAAATAAAAAGAAATTTAAACAATATCAGAATCCGCATGGTGATTTTGTAGCAAATGATCAAATATCTCGTAAAGCTGTCAATGAAATTGCAGAATATTCAATAAAAGAGCAAACTTATTCCGTTGACTTGAGATTAGACGAAGTGTCTAATATAAATATTCAGAATACACATTTAAACGGCGGTCTAGAAGCAATACTGCAAAATGACTTTAATATTGCAATGCAAGATGAACATCCCTTGGATGATTCTTATTCGAACGATTTATTTTCTCAGCGGACTTGTGAAGACAGCAAGCGAATATTTTCATATACAAGTGAAGCATTGCCAAACAAATCTCAAGATAACAACAATTTATACAAATCTCAAGTTCCTACTGCAGACAATAGTTTAAATGAATATAAACATGGGGATGATATGATGGACCAGGAAATATCACAACAATGTGATGTAACAAATTCAAGCCTCGATTCAAATGCAGTTCATATAAGAAATGAAGTTGAAAATGAACAGGCCAAACTTACAACTGACCCGAGTTTGACAGAAAAGCGATACGAGTTTATGTCGCTGCAAGGAAAAATTAAGCATTTCGAAGATATGCTTAACGAAGAAAAAACAAAACAAATGGGACAAAAACGAAAGCGATCTCCAGTCATGATTCGAACTAATCATCGAAAATTGTCCAGTCCAATACCGATATCGCCAGCTTCTTTAACGTCTTCCGACGATGAGCTAAACACAAGCAAAGATAGCATTACAAAAGACTTGGAGAATCTTTTCGGAGAAGAAGACAACAACGAATTCGATGATATTTTCGGTGATGGCTCTTATAATCCGCAAATAGAAATAATTTTGCGCGAAATCGAAAAATCCGATCTACCAGGCAGTGAGAAGAATTCGTCGAAAAAAAACCTATCGAAATCAAAAACCAAAGAGAAAAAAACAATGAGCTACAAATTGGAACCGATAGTTTCCGATATGCGCGATAGTTTATGGCCCTGTGAACTTAACATGTGGAAGCAAAGATTACGCGAAACTCTTGGACAGATTGTTGAAGTTGATATACGACAACATGAACATGTTAGAGAACGTTTTCGCGAACTATTTGGTGAAGACAGTGAAGATGAGTTCGAACCCTATAGTCCCACACTGGAACTTGACGAAATCATGATTTCGAGTTGTATGAAGCGTATTGCACCGACAATTGTCAAGCATCTTATGGTGCCGTTAAAGAGGGGATTGATTGCAGATCGATACTTATTTAAAAAATTGGCAAAGCGTCTAGCATACAATATTGTACAGGACAATCAGTACGCAGGTAACTGATAGGCGTGCTCTTGAACACATGGCGTTTTTTTTAATCAATATTCTTTTCAGACGACGAATATATCAAAGAACGAGTCGAAATAGTTTTTGCGTTGAATCGGAAGATACGAAGTATTGCTGATTTAGAAGTTACATAGAAGCTTGATATAGTTTCCTAGCTAGAGGCAAAACGTTATGTTGTAGAAATATATTTTTTTTTAATTTTTCATCAAATAAATTGAAATCTCAAGATTTATTTAATTTCACAAAATGGTTTTTTTATTACTAACAAATTGGAATTTAGAAAGTATTTATCGCTGAATATTTTCGAACGGGAACTCAGACATCTCCTACAGCTTGGGTTGATCTAATTTCATTCTATTCTATTTATTAAACAGTTAGATAATAAAATCTTCTTTGTGTTCCTTCTACTGCTAAAATACCATAATTAATTTAAGGGGGTCAATACAAGAATATTGAAAAAAACTCGATTTTTTTTTATTTCATTTTCTGAAACCAGACTTATTTACGAACAAAATGATACTATTCTCACATTTTTATTCGCACTATAAGGGCTAAGGGGTCGAAATTCGTCTCCAAAGTGAGGAATGACCAGGTGGGACTGCGTGACTATTTTCAGTTTTTTCGCTCCTGAAAAGTATCATTTTTTTGTTTATATTCCTTTTTCTCTAGTCCTATAAGAGATATCAAGTTTATTTTTTTTTTGTTCGTGGCAACCTTGATATCAGCTGGTGATAAGCGGAAATTTTAAACAGTAACCGAAATCAAGTTTTAGTCTTTCAAGCAGATCTTGTTTTTTTTTTAAAATGCTATAAAATCAGTTTCAATAAATATTTTTTCATAAAATTATCACCAACTCTTTAGATTAGCTACCTCCTCTAAATCCTGCAAAATTGCAAGTCAATCGGACCAACGGTTTCTGAGTAAAAGGAACACGAAAATTGATTTTGTATGTAAAACGGTCGCTGTAGTGGTAGTAAGGTTGGTAAGTAGAAGAGCAAAAAAAAACTGAATTTATCACAAATAAAAATATATACATTAAAGATAAGTAAGCATATCCCAACAAATATTTTGGTGAACGATCATCAAATGAATGTTGTGAAAAACAGAGCGTTTGTAAGGACGGAAATATTTTATAATTTAATAATCAACGTACTAAATAAGTTCATTAATAAATATTATGTAACTAGCCGCGTCCCGCGGCTACGTTCACGTTTGTATGGTGATATCCTATCGAAACTGCAAAGCCAGCGGTTTCCAATCTTGCTTCCCGTTTGTTTCTCCGTTGCTTGCGGTTCTCCCGTTGCGTCCGTTGCTCGATTTTGTCAAGACGTACACAGCGAAAACACACGAACTATAGCTAAACTATATGAAACACACTCATTTGTTTGTGTCGCACGCCACCTATTGTAGAATAGTTTTACTAATACAAAAAGCTTCGCGGGCGTGCGCTCAACATATCAACAAAGTTTCATCGCAATCGGATGAATGTTATAGGAAGGCATACGGGATAAACAAACAAAGAATTAGAGCACCAGGGTACTAAAATCGCGAAAAAATTGGAAAAATGTCGGAAAAAACAATTGTTTTTGATTCGATCGGTACCAAACTTCACAGGAACCATCCCGGGACTATTCTACATGTTCCCTGAAAATTTGATCAAAATTGGTTGAGCGGTTTAGGAGTCTATAGGGAACATCCATACATACACACGTCCTCTTATATATATATACAAGCCGCGTACCGCGGCTACGCTCACGTTGTTCTATCGCCCCTGTTATTCCATCCTGCATCCTCCATCCACCATCCTCTATCCACCATCCTCCTATCCACCATCCTCCATCTACCATCCCCCAAACTCCATCATCCATCCTCCATTCTCTATCCACCATCCTCCATCTTCCATCCTCCATATTCCATCTTCCATCCACTATCCTCTTATACCATTTAGTAATAGGAATAGGCATAACTAATACACCAAAAACGAACTGCCGCTAAATCATATGAAAAACACTCAAATGTTGAAATAACTCGCGAACCACCAACTGTTAAATAATTTTGTTAACGCAGAAACCATCGAGGGCGTACCCTCAACAAATCACCAAAGTTTCATCGCAATTGGATGAGTGGTTTAGGAGCCTATACAGGACAAACAGACAGACAAACATTCATTTTTATATATAGAGATATATATAGATAGAATTATGTAATATATAAAAAATAATCGACTAATATTTTGTCATCAAATCCAAACAAAATGCACATGCGAGTGTGTTGTAAAAAAAAGAATAATTAGTCGGCCTGTAGCTTTGTTGAAAGCAAGTGCAAATTTAAAAAAAATTAAATACAGCGCATTGTGTATATTCGTTTTTGTGAGGATTAGGTGCATAATTTCTTAATCGGAATAAAGTTTTATAAGTGGATGTGTATTACGTACCGCTAAAATCAATTTGAAGTCGATTCATGCGCTTTGGTGATTCAGTTTCGAATCGTTTTCTGGGTCCTAAGTACACAGGTGTGTGGCATACGAAACTGAATTAAGTACTTGCTTTGTTCTATATTCAATAGAAATTTTTTTTAAGAAATTCTGCTAAGGGGGGCGATACATGTAAAATTTTCAAAAATTCGAGTTTCTTTTTTTTGCATAAATAGTTAAATTAACATCTAAAAAATATGTTTGTAAAGTTTTAGAATGAAATTCGCATTATTTATCGATTAAAAACTCATTTAAGTGCTCCGCCTCAACTTGACGCTCGAGCGCTATTGAGTCCGTACTGGAGCGCTCGACTCTCGCTACCTGCTTCTCGGATGTATGACCTTGGGGGCTTTTGTATTGAAGACCCTGGTAAGCATGTCAAGAAGAGCTGAGAAAAAAAAACGAGTACTATGAAGGTACTGAAGGACTTCTGTATGGGCATCATAGAGTTTCTGTGTGTCAAAACTTTAAACGCGTTTTTCTTGAGACGACTTTTTTTAAATTGGCGTGCAAGATAACTCAAAAAGTTCTCAACCGATTCTTATGAAACTTGGCACACGTTTTCTCTATAGTATAAGCTTCTAGTTGAACCTCAAAAATGCCAAAAAAAAATTCCAAAATTTAGCGTTTTTGACCCAAAAACTGTCGAAAAAAAGGGTCAAAAATCGTACTTTTTTTTATGAGGCGTGCTAATTCACGATTTTTGGTTTTTTTTTTTTTTTCTTGGTTCAACTAGAAGATACATGTTTAATAAACACACTCCAACCCATTTTCCTTTCGCCGCGAGGGTCTCAGGAGATTGGTTACTACGGCGGCCATTTTAAAAAAAAAAAATTGAATAAAATCAGATTATTGTATTTTAATATGTAATGAATAAACATGATCACTTTCAAAACGATTCATTTATTCCTTCTATTTTAAATAAGCCTCTGAAAAACGGTCTGAATTCAGGCGTTTACATGTATCGCCCCCCTTAAGGGGGTAAACCTTGGAAAAATTAAAAAAAAATTGTTTTTTTCATTTTTTTTAAACTAGAGTATATTTTGCACCGAACGCAAAAATTTGTACATTTGTCCGACCTCTAGAAGTGATCGAAATTTCGCCCCAAACTTGAAGGGTCCACATTAAAAACAATCAAATCACAAAACAAAACTTATTAGAAAAATCATTATTTGCTTTTGTAAAATTTTCCGAAGATAAGGTCTAAATTTTTCATATTTTTGTAAGACCTTTGGTTTCAGAGTCTGCAGGCCTAAAAAAGGTCTTAAAAAATCTCCATATCACTGTTTGCCAGTCGCTCGTTAAAGATCAGCCTAATATGTAGTTGGTGCTCACGACATGCAGTTGCAGTAATCCTATTTTTTTCACGGAGCTATTGTTTGAACAATGTCTTGTAGTAGATATACTCGTATTTATTAAATAAAAAAATAAAATAAAATTTAAGTTGTAGGAGTGGTCCGGTCGACGGCTGACGATAAAAAGAGGACGATATCACTTTGTGCTTCGCGATTGTGAATATTTACGAAGTTGCCATCGCAAATGATGATACCAAACGACGCTTTACGTTCGAATTGTTCAATTTCTCACTAGCGTACTATTTTAGCATACGTGGACAATTTTATTTTTACTGTATGCCATGTATCCGTACAGTCAAAATGGCACTAAAGAATGTACTATTTGGGATTGCTATGAATAAGATATGCAGTAAATTTTTTTAAATTATTTTCCTTTTTTTATTAAATTTTTACAGTTTTTTTTCACTTTGAATAATGTTTTGAAGGCACTTTATGCACCTGGTACAATTATAATTTTATTTTATAATAAATTGTTGCTTTTTTTATTAATATTAATTTGTGAAAACCTAACTTAGAGCAATTCATTTTTTATTTACATGTTTTTCGTTAACAATTTAATTTTTTATATAAGAATCTAAAATATATATCGGCAAGTATAATTATCTCTCTTCATCCTGTTTAGCACCAAAATTATGAATGCGGATTAATTTTGAAAATGCAAAACTAGGCAATCTGAAGCGGAGTGCACACTAATTTATGGCCTTTCTTTTCTCTGTTAATTTAGTTCTAAGTTCATAAGAATAGCTGCCATTTCGTTGAATGATTTATTTGTAAATTAGGCTTTATTAGGCTGTCACGTCGAAATAATAAACAGAAATTTATGCATTGACATGGTTTAATTTAAAACAATTAAGAAATATGTAAAGATCTGTTTTTATATGTTGAGGAATTTAATTTAAAAATTTCTTATCCGAATCGAAACGCATACTTCTTTCAGTTCCGCAAGAAGTTTATATTATTTTGATAAATCGTTAAGCCCTTACAAATTTGTTAAGCCTTTACTAAGAGAAAGATAAGCTCAAGATTTAATTTCACCTTGTCCATACTAGAGGCAGAAAAAAAAGTAGCTGTCCTGTACCGAAATCAATTTTTCTGAATAAAATACAATTTGTAAACATATCGACTTTAATAATTAATCGCACTGCGTTGATTCTGTCGCCAAATTAAAATAAACGAATCATTCGATTTGGGCCGAAGTCTTACACATGATTCATGCGCATACATACATTAAAAATTCAAAAGCATTAAGAATGATTAGACCGCTGATAAAATAGTTGTGTCCATTAACTGCACTAATATATAAAATTCCGAAATGAAATATGTGCGAATTTGAATTTTAATGTTCTATTTTCATTACTTTAATATTTTGAGAAGAAGGCCGCTGTTCAAAAATTCATTCAGATAGTCTTTCTTGGTCTTTGCAGTGCAGAATGAAATCGTGTAGTCCCCACGTTTTTTAACTCTACGCATTCAGTTACTTCGTGTGAACGCTTAAAGCTACAGGAGCTGAAACAAATCACTAATACTGCAGAAATAAAACCTAGCTGCTATAAATATATTGAAATTGATTGAAATATAAAAATTTTGATAAACAGTTTTCATTAACTAATAAATTTGGGGAATGGTAACTGACTATGCTCCTTCCGAGACTAGAAAGTTCAGTTATTTAGTATCAAGACCAGTAAGGTTTCAAGGTTGAAGGCGATAGTTTTAGCGCAAATTAATGAGCACACAATTAGTGTAGAGTACGAGTACATTACAAAAAATTTGTTAAAATCTTTTGAGTGCAACTGGTTCGATTAAACCAATAATTAAAATCAACAGATCCCCCCGTTTCGTGCGACCTTTCATAATTTGCTCATTATAAACCGATTTAGTCTCCAACACGTACAACGAACACGTAATAGTTTCTATGCTAGAACTGACTGAAGAACACGGCCAACTTTGATGACTACCCACAGAAATATTTCGCGAAACTTAAATCGTATAAATTTCATTTTTAGTTTTTTTCATTTTTTAGATTGGTTAATTATATTATTCCTATTAATTTCTTTTGTTTTATTGCGTTTTATTTACTCTTTTTCCTTAATAATTTTAACAAATATTTTAATTAGTATTTTTTCCGATTTTCATCATGTTAATAAAAGAAAGAAGAAAGAAAAAGGTAGAGTGAAACTTAAAGAAAAATGAAATTTACATTTATTATTATTTAATTATATTAAATCGCTATACTAGTTAAAATCTAATCGGATGGCTTGACGAGACCGCTAACTTTACCTTTAAATAAAGGCAATATATCTGAGTCATTCACAATTTCCTCTTGAATAACTGGGCTTTCGGGGTCTTCACAATGTGTTTTGAAGAAATATCTGCAATTTGTAAGACAATCGGGAGTTAAGTTAAGCGTAGATTCGAATTGAACAGTTTTTTACCTAAAATTTCCCTTTTTCGGTAAGTAATCCTTGAACTGTTTCAGCGTTGGTTGACTACCCGGTATCTTAGTCCGATATGGGAATTCCTCATCACAGAATGTGAATACAACGGTCGTCGTTTCGTGAGGTGGCGGCGGTTGTTGTGTACTGCTACTGCCACTACTACTACTGCTTATTGATTGCATTGGCAATGGCAATGGCGGCGGCGGGTGTTGTGAAATACGACGAGAACGTCGAGTTTCATCTTCCAGTCTTCGTTTTGCCTCTTCCAATTGAGCGGCAGTACTTGATCCAGATCGAGAACTAAAATGAAAATCCAAAATGTATTTCGCTTACGAGAAAAAATAATTTCGTTGAAAAATTACCTGGAATCTTTGTATTTCATAAGAGTATCGGCTGAAAATAAACTAATTCCGCTATCTGTGTTCATGGAAGGCCATTTGTTGGTCAACCTCCGTGATGAGGAACTATGTTCGGGCATTGATTTCGAATGCCTCATTGAATGTGCACCTATTCAAATTTTATGATTGATATTAAGTTTTGTGTGGACGTGCGAGAGATCAAATTCAAACTTACCTATACTAATTGCACCGTCGCTAAACATACCAGAGTCATGCGTAGTTGTCCGTCTTCTGGTTGGAAGGGGCGGACAAGGTGACATTGTACCGGGAGATCGATGAGGTGTTAAATCTTTCCATACTCTAGACACATGCTGATCCAAAATATCTTGGTCGTTGTCATCATCAGAGGTTAATTTTTCTCGTATGGCATCGGCTAACGCCCGATCTTTCACTTTATCCGTTGCCGCATTTAATCTTTCCGCTGGTGAGTTTTGATCGTCCTGCAATCGCTAAAAGTGAATGTTACGTGAAAATAAAACCAACGTGCGACAAATGTAACAAGTAGTGTACTGAAAAATTAGTGATCAGTTCGGGCCATAGTTGTTGCGATGGTAACTTAGTAAACAAAATAGAAGTATATATATTCTCAAAGGTTGAAAGGACGATGAGTCCTTTCCTTTAATAAGGTTGATAGCAAAAGTTCTTGAACATTACGTCTGTTTTCAAGTGACTGCATTGGCAGTAGTTGAACACGTTCGTGATAGGGAGGAAATTGTAGAGCGTCTGACGAGGGAAGGTTTCTTAGAGCGAAATATTTTTTACATCGACTTGACCCTGTTCTTATTAGAGGTGAATGAAAAAACGGAAAGCGCTTCCAAATAGCTGATTTTCTTATGCAACTTTTCGTTGCCAATTTACTTCTCGTTGCCACTTTTCTTCTCGGTGACTCCTTTCTTCTCGTTGCCGTTGCAATGACGCGTTCGTCTAAGCGCTTTTCGATCTGTTTTCCGCTTTCAAATAACGTTTTGATCGTCGCGTTTCACGTTTTGTTCTTTTGTTTCTGCTCTTCGTTACCACCCGTCGCGTCGGCAGCATAGCTGCTGGCGCTGAGCATTAAAAAAGAGCCAACAAAAAAGTACTGTGTTGTGTTTGTTTTGCCGGGCGAGTAGTGTGACGTAGGGATGTTAATATCGGAAAAAAATATCGATATATCGATATTGAAAAAAATATCAATATCGGCTGACGATATATCGGAGAAAAATATCGATATATCGAATATTTTTTCCAATGAAAAATAAACTCCAATGCTGCATCAAAATTAACATTAATAAAAAAATACGGCGCACGCGGCTTTTAGCAAACCGAAAGCTAATAAATAAATGACATTTGATTTCGTTGCCTTCGGTCACAGTTGCCAAATTTAGCTATTTTTAGAGTCTGAAATTCAATTTCAATTTTATCATTGCAATTTCAATATCTGAGAGTTTTTTGATTGAACTATTGGAAATGTTGGTGAAAAGCGGAAAATTCTTCTCTGTTGACTTATGAAATCAAAATAATGCCTTTTTTGATCGAAATAAAGTTTCCGGATAGAAATAATGTTATTTCTTAACTATATTATTTTTAAGAAATAAGGATAAAAGGGGCAAAATCGAAAAAAGTATTAAGAGCAAACTTGATTTTAATTATTTATTAATGAAATATTATATATTGACATATTTTTAAAATATAAGCTTATGAGAACCAGTACTTTTCTGGGACAGAATACTCGCTCCTTAATATGCTCTCCAGTAAGCCGACTGCGATTATTTGGCACCACAATATTTATTGCCGACGCAACTCTTTCGGATGACAACGATGAGGCAGGGACAATCAGGTATTTCTGATAGTTGCCTGGTTGCCTCGTCGTACATATATTTGTATTGGCGCCTAAAGTGAAGATTTGCGTGCATGTGCCCGTATATATCACGTGCCTTGAACCTAGTTTCGCAGATATGGTTTCCATGATCGAAATTTTTTTTTCTACTTTCAACGTTTCTGGCATCCCTCATAAATAATCAGAAATGCAGATTAAATGCAAAAAACCCGTTCGATTTCTAAAATATGCTATACTTAAAAAAAATATCGAGTCCGATAGTCGGATTTCAATATCGATATATCGCTTTTTACAATATCGGCCGATATTATCGATATATCGTTCAAAAAATATCGCAATTTCGATATATCGAAATTTTTTTAACATCCCTAGTGTGACGGTGGGTATACGGCGTATTTCCGCCGTCATACTAACACTCGCCCGGTAACACGCAAATGCAGGTGCGTTTTCATCTCCGCCGTTTGGCGTTGCCGACGCGGGAGTCTTTGGATATTTGCATTAACTTAGCGCCGAAAACAGTTTAAGTTGAGTCAATTCCCGACGATCAGAGCTCGCATATTATGTACGCAGAATCTTGTCAGCGACACATAATTTGTTGTCGATTTTTCGTAATGCTCAGCAGCATAGCCAGCTGATGCCACGGTTGGTAACGAGAAGCAGAATGAAACGCGACGATCAACGCGGTATTTAAAAGCGGAAAGCTGATCGAAAAGCGGAAAGCAGATAAAAAGGCTTTTAAAAGAAAATCATGCGCTATTGAAAAGCGGCAAAGTGTGTAAATTGTTGTTCAATCACTTATGCGGATTTGGATTAAACTGATTTAACCGTGTATATATATCGTCTAACAATTTAAACCGTTTACTAACGAGGAAAAGTAGTGAACCCTTCGAGTGATACAATACCCGAAAGATTATTAACCATTTCGCTCAGTTTTCAATTTTGACGAGTCATCTCGCATCATATTACTACTGAACTGTAGCTTGTCCAGTATGGACACCACCCATCGATCACGAAGTTCGACAAAATACGCAGTCAAAATTGTTGTCTTCAGACATACTATGTATTTACTTTGTAGACAATAAAAGTATTGTCATTTGTAAGCTCGTCAAATATAGTATTAGCCATATCAAATCGAGATGTGTTTAAAAGTGAAAGAATATATGATAAGGCTGGATTGCAGCACATTCTGCACCACTGGTAAGTCTGATCGCGACAAGAGATCATAATTTCACGAATTAATCTAATGAAAATAAAAACAAATTATTTACCTCAGATCTTGACCACTCTTCTTCCAAGTCCTGTTTTCGTTTGACCTTTTCTAATTTCGGAATTAATATTTTTAGTAACTCGTGTTCCTTGAGCGGTCGATATTCGTTCGAATGTAATCGAAGAGTTCGTGGTATTTGCTTTATAAAAGAGAATAAGAAGATTATGAAATCGACGAGACGAGAAAAATTTTGAAATGTCTACATACCTGCAAGTCATTTATTTCTTTATTTGCCAGGGCATTTTGTCTCATTATTTTGCTATCGTTTGCGTTTTGTCTCTCCTGTACATAAGGTCGACCGTCCCTAATGAGATAAAAGTCAGTACACTCATTCAAAATATTTCATTTCTGGTTGATTTCAAGGGTTTTCAAAAAATGCTGATTTCCAAAATATTACAAAAAATAAAAAAATTTGATTTTTACTTACTTGCTCTTTGACATTGAATCAGAATTAGATCGTCCACCCGAACTACAACTCTGTCGTTCGGAATCAACTCGAGAATTTGGATTGTATGAAGTTGTAGCGGTGTACACATACCCATGGGCTCTACATGCAGGAACGGTGTTTTCAAGAAAAAAAGGACAGTAGTGGGAATTTGTTGGAAATATTTAGTGGGCAAAAGAGGGTCGGTGAAGGGAATATACAGCCATCGCATGCATTTTTTTATAAACGGAAAGCAAATTATTCCAAATAAGTTATGGTGGCAAATGCCGTGTGCAGGGATAACATAATTTTCGAAGGGGAAAAAAATAAAAGAAAGAAAAGGTAAAAAAAATTAATTATTTAAACAAAAAATTAATAACGATAAAAAACAAATGTATCAAGAAAATTGTAAAACGACAAGCTTTGGATAATAAAAAAATAAATTGAACGAAAAATCTTACCCGGCTGGTCGTATTTCGAGTCGTCGTTTTTGTGTCGCCAGCAATAAATCATGAGTAAGTCTCATTGGCATTTCAGATGTCATTCGGCTGCCTGCTGCGGATACACGTAAATTTTCAAATTCGTTACCAATGGCCAGTTCGGTATCTTCGTGCAGCGTTGGCAATGTTGAACTTCGCGGAAGCGTATCCGTAGCACTACCCGAACCGCTCGAACTGGCAGAAGCCGAAGGTCCATAGAGTGCACCAGCACTACTTGTTCCGAATATCATTGTATTATCGTTCGGTAATAATACTAGTCCGGACGGTCCACTGCCCATAAATCGTTCTTGATGTCCCGACATTTGCTGGACATATTGAATGTACATATCCGAACCCAAGAAATCCGGATAAATTTTTTCGCGGATTGTATTTTCAGTGCTTTGTTGCAACGAATCGTAGATATTCGAGCTAAGTGGTAATTCATTCTTAAGGCCAGCCTTTATTGTCCGACGAAGATCTTCTGAGATTGTTAACGAAGTTTTCCGCAGGAATCTAATAATTGGGAATAGTTTAAAATTGCAATAATTCTATGTACATATATTTGAACAAGCACTGTTAACTTACCTGTAAATAGCTACAATTATTTGTTTAATTTTCTCAGGATCGTTTTGCTGCTTTAG
Source organism: Beris morrisii (assembly GCA_951812415.1). Classification (NCBI taxonomy): domain Eukaryota; kingdom Metazoa; phylum Arthropoda; class Insecta; order Diptera; family Stratiomyidae; genus Beris; species Beris morrisii. Next base: position 142,940,501 of record OX638312.1, on the reverse strand, counting down.
ACCTTCGCAGGCAAAATAAAAGTTCAAGTGATCATTGTAAATGGGAACTTCTTCCTCGACGTATTTTTTGAATAATTCGACACCGTCTCGATCTTCAAGAAGATTGCTAAGTGTTATCGCCCAATTTAGGTAAGACGGTTGAGAATTTTTTGGACATTCCGGGACGCCCTCAGTCATCTGATGAAGTAAAGGTTTCTAATTACATCGTATATTTTTCTTTTCTTGCTATATCTGAACAGACCTTCTTAACGCGACTTTCTTCACCTGGAACTGGTGGCCTAGGTCCACTACACTCATTATCGTCAGTATATTTACGTCTAGGAGTATGGCTCATGCCAACTATCTTCTGTTGTGTTTGTTTTTAATAATTTATCTACCGACGGAATAGTCTCTAGTTGATTGATTTGCTTTGTTCTTTTTATTTTCTTTCACTTCTGGACAGATATTATATTATGGAATTTTTAATTTAAATTCTATTTTTCTAAATGCTCAACACGAAGCATTAACGTTTTTTATACTACTATTACTGGAGAATACAACTAAACGAAATCATTTCCGCTATGATTTTCTTCGATTAATAATTTATTAAACACAAATTATTATGGACGTTTGTATTTTTAATATAACTATTATACACAAATATGACCCACAAAATGACTAGTATGGGACCATGGAAGAGACATTTAAATCATCGAAAGGCATGTGACAAGGCCTGAAAATAAATAAAACAAAAATTTTCATTAATTTCTTACAACAATTTGTCAAGGATTGTGTGGAATGCGTTATGACAGAAGACATCACTGCAGATATTTATAGTATGTAATAGGATAGTCTTTGGTAATAGTCCCTGAATTTACTGGTGAAATATTTTGATGGACTAAATACGCCAGGCGAATTTTAGGTCTCTATCGGTGTAAACAGTTGGCGGTTGAACCTACTTTAGGTCACGATATAAATCAGGCGGCGATTAGGTCGCTGGTTGTAAACTTGCTCACAGTGTTGATATTTAAAGTCAAAAGACAGGCTAAGCTTTTGCTATGATATCCATGCACCAATAAATTTTTCAGATACTCATTTCACTGTCGAAACTCTGAAACATTCAACCGCTGCGGTTGGATATTTGCCCTTATTCTGGAACCCGTCGGCGGGAAAGTGAATTGCGATTTCTCCAATTTTAGATTATTGAAAACGCGTTCACATTCACAAATAGTCGCGTTTTAAAAGTTTTTTTCAGAAAGTAATTGGCATTCAATAAAGAGAAATTTGAGATGGTCCATCTCTCACATTTACAGTATAATAATTTTGGACATTTTTCTGCACTAAAATATGGTTTCAAAAACCCTGGAAAGACATTTTTAAAGCATATCGCTAAAGCAGCTTCCGAACATTTTCAATGATCGCTTGTGCCGTGAATGGGAATCGAATGTGAACCTCATAGTCGGCGGGAATAACAAATCCGCAGTTTTCCAAAATAAGCGTGACTAACGCTCTTTTCGAAATTGTTGAAAAATAGAATTTTTTCTATATAAATAAAAAACAAACTACTTACGCCATTATCTTAAAAATGGAAGATTTCGATGACTGCGATATTTTGTTAGACGCATCAACTGACCAATCTGAAAATTTTCATGAAAATACCACAATATTTATATCTTAAGAACAGTTTGATCTGCAAAGAACTCTTAAAAATTGGAGTTGTAGTGATAGCATTTGTCAAAAAAATTTTAGGTCACTAGTTGTACACGTAGTAAAGCTATACTTTAGGAATTGGTTTAGCCGTCCGTCATTTAGAAGTGTTTTCAGAAAGGATACTGAATATATATATGCTCCGGCGGAAATATAAGACAGACTCGATTTTAAAATTTTGTTTAAAAACCGGAAAAACCTAACGAATGCCATTTAAAATGATAACTTCACATACATACTCTAATCTAAGTAAACAAAAACATTATTCAACGAACGCCAACATTATTCATCGAACGCCAAAAACAAATACGTTAATATTTAAGAAATAATAAAAGTAAATAATAGTTTTTGAATTTTTGCAATTTAAGTTTGTTTTAAATACTGGTCCTCAGGGATTCTTGTTGGTCAACTATTACAAAGAAAACAAAAATTTTGTGTAATATAAACGGGTCAACATAATACCTTGGAGGTAATAGAAGATTATGTTTAAGAAATATACAGGGTTTATTTCCTACAAAGACAAAGGTACAGTAGAAGCTCAAAAATTAGAATGCGCCGAAATTAGAATCTCTTGGAAATTAGAAACGGTTCATATGTTACACACACTGCTCAGAAATTAGAAAAAAGAATTCTAATTTTCAAGCGTATTTTATACACTCAAAAACTAAAACACCGGAATTTTCCCATGACTTTACATAAAACAAAAGATACCTTCTTAGCTTGTCAGTTGCTTTGCAGAAGTCTATAGCAGTGGTTTAAATTTCTTTTATTTGTCGAAATGGCACCAATTTTAATTAAAAGAAAAAAACATACTCTGTCCCTGAGTACAAAAGCAGTAATCGAAAAAATTAAAGAAGGTTATTCAAATAAAACTCTATCTATGCAGTAGAATGTGACCGCGTCATTTATAACATATCTCAAGAAAAAACAAGCACTAATTATGGATAAAGTGGCAAGTGCATATCTGCCAGTTAAAAAAAACGTTACATTTGACGGAAATAGAAAAAAAACTGTATGACTGGATATTACAGGAACGCCAAAGAGGTTGCACACTGAATGGCCATATTGTTAGAGAAAAGGCCAAGGTAATTTGCTAAAATAAGTCATTCAACGCAAGCGATGGATGGCTGCAAAATTTTAACGGTCGTTTTAGTCTGCGAAATTTAAAAATATGCGGCGAGAAATTGTCCGCCAGCACCGCAGCTATACTGTCATTTAAAAGGAGTTTGGACGAACAAATACGACAAATGGAATTGATTCGCGAGCAAATTTATAACGCAGATGAATCCAGTTTATTTTATAGACTTCTGCCAGATTACACAATCGTGACAATCGATGAAAAAGCTGCACCAGGACTCAAAACTCCCAAGGAACGCGTAACAATTATGTTATGTTGCAATGATTCCGGTAGCCATAAGTTAAGGCCCTTAGTTATAGGAAAGTCGAAAAAACCGAGATGTTTTCAAAATTTTGATAATCCGCTCAATTACGATTCTTCAAAAACGGCTTGGATGACATCTTTCATTTTTAAAAATTGGTTCAAACATTCGTTTATCGTTCAGGTATGCATTTGCTTAGCATTAATTTCAGAGCTACATTAGCATTATTATTGTTTTCTGAAATAGGTGAACGAATTTTTGGAGGAGCAGAATTTACCAAAAGAGGCCCTTCTTTTGGTGGATAATGCGAAGTGTCATGAGCAAATGCAAAGCGATGACGGGAATATTAAAGTCATGTTCCTTCCACCAAATGTCACCTCAATACTGCAGCCTCTGGACCAAAATGCTATTCGGCTAACTAAAATTAACGATCGGAAAAGCTTGTGATCGTCTGTAGTTGGAAGAGAAAATGAAGACATATCCAAAATATTGAAGAAAGTGACGATTAAGGACGCAATTTTATTTCTAAAAAACGCTTGGGATAAAGTTACAAGCGTTCAGTTGGAAAAATGTTGGCATCGTTCAGATGTTGATGACGACCTAGATGATACTGGCTCAGAAGATAGTTTTGATGAAGAAGACATCGTTCCTTTGTCCAGTTTTCTTCCAGATGTCGACGTTCAAGAAACTTTGGAAATGTTAAACATGTTGGGAATCAATATATCACCTGCTGAGTTTGAAGAATGTAATGCCGATAACATTAATTGTGATCCAGATCTCGTAGAAGTCTAGATGAAAACATTCTACATTCGAATGCCGTTAAATTTGCAAACGGATGGGCTATGGGCTAAAAGAAATGACTTGACATGCTCTGAGATTGTCGCAATTCAAAGTGTTCGTGAGAAAGCAGTAAAAATGCTTGTGAAGACACGTCACAAACAATTGCTTGTGACAGATTTTTTCAAATAAGATATACACTGCCAATTACTTTTACAATTTATTACATTGAAATGTAAATTTTTTTATTTTGAAGTGCTGTTTTTATTTTCTTGAAATTATATTGTTAAGTTGCGCATAAAAGACATAAATATATACAAATATATTATAAATTACCATTTTATTTCAACACCTTATAAAACGCTTAAAAATTAGAAAAATTTGAAAATTAGAATTGGGTTAAACTTTTTTTTTCTAATTGTCGAGCTTCTACTGTATATGACGACATACATGTACAGAGTATTACAAAAAAGATTATATATTTTTTTACAATATCATTTTACATATGACATGATAGATTTCTATGACTGTGAGCAATAAGGGGTTACTGACTTCCCGATTTTCCATACAAAATCGTATCTCTTATTCTAGGGATCCGCTCAACCAAAGACAATAGATACTATAAGATCTCTCAAGTCTTTAAAAACGGCCGAAAGAGCTTTTAATTTCAGTTACACAGATCAGCGGCTATTGAAAAAAGCTTTCGCAAACTTCCTAGCTACACTGTTCAAAAAAATCAACAAAACTGCCGATTGCGGTTTGCTTGGAGTCGGTAAAAGGGGAAGCTTATTTGCGTTGTTGCCTTTTTTCACACATTTTCATGTTGATTTGCTGTTGTAGATTGCATTGGGCATTGAATATTTTGCAACTTTAGAAAATACTTAGGGATCATTTTTTTTTATTATTCCGTAAGTTGAAGTAAAAAAATGGTTATTCGACTGACATTGTCAATCAACCCCATAGTTTCACAAAAATATGTTATTCAAAGAACCGCAAATTGATATCTCTATATATAAAAATGAATGTTTGTCTGTCTGTTTGTCCTGTATAGGCTCCTAAGCCACTCATCCAATTGCGATGAAACTTTGGTGACTTGTTGAGGGTACGCCCTCGATGGTTTCTGCGTTAACAAAATTATTTAACAGTTGGTGATACGCGAGTTATTTCAACATTTGAGTGTATTTCATATAGTTTAGCGGCAGTTCGTTCGATTTCGGTATATTAGCTATGCGTTCCTATTACTAAATGGTAAAGTTGGACGATGGATGTTAAATAGGGGATAGTGGAGGATGGTGGATAGCGAATGGAAGATGGAGGATGGTGGATGGAGGACGGTGGATAGAGGATGGTGGATAGAGGATGGAGGATGGGTGGATTGGGGATGGTGGATGGAGGATGGTGGATATAGGATGGAGGATGGAAGATGGAGGATGGTGGATGGAGGATGGTGGGTAGAGGATGGAGAATGGTGGATGGGGGATGGAGGATGGTGGATGGGGGATGGAGTAACGAGAGCAACGGCGCGAAGGGAGAAATGGGGGATGGGGGATGGTGGATAGGGAATGGTGGATGGAGGATAGTGGATGGATGATGGTGGATAGAGGAAGGAGGATTGAAGATGGAGGATGATGGATGGAGGATGGTGGATAGAGGACGGAGGATGGAGGATGGGGGATGGTGGATAGCGAATGGAAAATGGAGGATGGTGGATGGAGGACGGTGGATAGAGGATGGTGGAAAGAGGATGGAGGATTGTGGATGGAGGATGGTGGATGGAGGATGGTGGGTAGAGGATAGAGGATGGTGGATGGGGGATGGAGCATGGTGGATAGAGGATGGAGTAACGGGAGAAACGGCGCGGCGCGAGAAATGGGGGATGGCGGATGGGGGATGGTGGATAGGGGATGGTACATGGAGGATGGTGGATAGAGGATGGAGGATTGAAGATGGAGGATGATGGATGGAGGATGGTGGATAGAGGACGGAGGATGGAGGATGGGGGATGGTGGATAGCGGATGGAAGATGGAGGATGGTGGATGGAGGACGGTGGAAAGAGGATGGTGGATAGAGGATGGAGGATTGTGAATGGAGGATGGTGGGTAGAGGATGGAGGATGGTGGATGGGGGATGGAGCATGGTGGATAGAGGATGGAGTAACGGGAGAAACGGCGCGGCGGGAGAAATGGGGGATGGCGGATGGGGGATGGTGGATAGGGGATGGTAGATGGAGGATGGTGGATGGAGTAACGGGAGCAACAGGAGAAATGGGAGCAACCGGAGTAACGGGAGCAACGATAGTAACAGGAGTATCGGGAGAAACAGGACCAATGAATCAACGGGAGCAACGGGATTAACGGGAGTAACAGGAGCGATGGAACAACGTAAGCGAAGCGAGCGTAGCCGCGGTACGCGGCTAGTATGAAATAATTTACAAACATTCATTACGCAGTACGATTTTTTGTCCGTTGTATGTCATATGTTCAGTTTCAGTATGACTCCCTATGGGCCATAGGGCAGCAGCAGTTCTATTCCAAAAGTCATGTTATCGGCGATTATGATAGCCTTTACCTCTCGCCGGACTTATGTACTCCTCGTATTTTCTTCTGAATTGTTCATCTGCATATGTTTCTTGTACGACCCACTCTACGCCTTCCTTTTGAATTCTAATCCAGAGCCTGTTTGGAGAGGTTTTGCTCAAGAAATGACCGATTCATTGCCTCTTCCGTCTCTGAAAATCAATGCCTATCTTGATCTCACAGTCATCCTCCTTCATATTCGGATAATAGGGTTTAAACATTATATACATATTTGTACTACGGAGTTAATCAGTATTACAAGTTTAATTCAAGCCGAGAAATTTGCAATTCTTGGAAATAGGGAAATTTATTTGCTCCTTTGCAATTCCAAAATGTGCTTTCAACTGCAGAATACCTTTGAACGCTTGACCAAATTCTTGACTGTCTAAACAGCAGAAACGTTTCTGAACGAAACATGTATAAATCTCCTCTTATGCAAAATAATGAAATGGCAATCTTTCTACAAAACATTAAACTTAATGCTTGAGTCACATACAAAGTAGAATGAGGCAGCGCGACGCAGCTTGACGCCGCCAATAAATAAGCAAGTCAGATAACTATTCACTGTCTGCGTCAGTTTGAGTTTTGAGTAAATTTCAAATTTTCCAAAAAGCGTTCGTATTCGGGCATACGAAGCAGCGAACAATTAAAAACGATTTTTAAGCTAATTTTAATTCAGTCCGGTCATATCAAGTAACAATTTGATGTTTTAAAGATAAAAAAGTTACTTGTCGATTTCGAGGTTAACTACAGGCTACGGAAAAGTTCAGAGTTGACGAACATTTTTTGATGGCTGCGTAAGGCTGCCTTCGTCTACGTTCGTTGTGACTACCACAATGGAAATACACCGCGCTCAACTTTTTGACAGCTAGTCTGCCTCGGACTGCGTTGCCGTTGTGACTTAGGGGTAAGAAAAGAAGAAATAATTTTTGCATAAATGGATTGATGCAATCAATACAAGCTATTTTGTTGCTTGTAGAAGAGTTATTTTCTTCTGAAAGAGTTCATTATCTACTAACTTCGCTGTTGAATCAATACCCAATTGAAAACTTATTTTCTCAAATTCGGGCTAAAGGTGGAAATAATAGAAATCCTTCAGTATTTGAATTTAATCACTTGATTGCAAAAATTATGTCAATGCGTATACATATTAAGCTCCTCATTTGGAAAAAACTGTGAGGATGATGAGGATGTGCAATTAGACTGGATCGAAAGTAGTGTTGAGCAGCAAATAGACGCTAATGATATTAACGATACTGTTAATATAGGTAATATTAATTGTCAAGAAACAGACGAACCAAATTCATGGTACTACAAATTCTACAGATTTTCTTCTTGAAAGCACTAGCCGACGTTACTTTGTCGTTACTTTTAAAGACAATAATAAGAAAATTTAATTGTCATTCCTGTGCTAGAAACATGATAAACTCAGGTGAGGTATTTTCTTTGCCGAGTGAATTTTTACTTTTAAACAAAGATTATTCTAATGCGACATTGACTGAACAAATGTATTTGCAAGCACCATCAGATAATTTTTTCAAAATATGTGAGCTCCATTATGATATATTTAAAGAATTTTTCTCTCAACATCTATCAGCACTTAATATAAAAAAAAAAAGTTTTTGGATATGTCTACAAAAAACAAATGAAAATTTTCCTCTCTGGTTTGATAAGTGTAATCCAATATTGAAAATCGAAAATTCGTTCTAGACTTTATGCTACTTGTTCTGTTGCGAAAAAATTGCATTTGGAAAACTATACGGAAGCTGAAGATATGACTAAAAATTCTAGACTGCGAGTGCTAATCAATGATGGAAATGTATGTTATGTACATATATAAGAAAATTTGTCTTTGGTCTCGATCCTTTACGACCGTTAATCTCTTAGAACATTAACTAAAACTGTTTGGATCCCTTTTATAATTATCTATTTAATTAATATTACATGATTTTATTATATAAATTTCCTATTGATTGTGCACAGGTTTGCTTTACCAAAATTTGAGTTCGCAAGTTTACAATCTTAAAGATCGTTTTTCACATATTTTTGAAAGACTGTTTATGAAGACTACTCAAAGGAGTGGATTTTTTATTTTTATTTTTCCTTCCTTATTTTTATTTTTATTTAAGCTTATCATAGAAATCAAATATCACTTTGAAAAATAGCGCTTATGAAACTTTCAATCTGTTCAGTATTATAAGTTTGATTTGGACCAATTGCATGTAATGCATATAACGGAGCCTCAGGCGAATTACGTTATTATTATATATATGTTTAGTGGTCTCAAAAACATAATATATATAACATATTATTGTTATGAATCTTTTCTGGAGTTCCTCTTTTTCATTTTATTCAATTCTGCACATAGTATACGTAGGTTATGTTTAGCGACTATTATTATTTTTAATTTATAGAAAAAACATTACAAGTATTTTCATCTAATTAAATACACATTAAAAACATAATTATAATAAAATACACGTACGTCTTTAACCTACTGAAACAGAAAATTAATTTTAAATTGGCTCAATAAAAGACTCACAATAAAATGTCTTATCCACCTTTTGCCTCTCGCCGTATTCAATCTTTTCGGCATTTTGTGTTTCGAGAATTATTTCCAGTTTTTAATTTTTTTTCGAGATTTTGTCTTTTTGCGAGTTTCAAGATTTTGTTGTGATCCGGTATTCGGTCCGCGAATATCGAGTTTTTTTTTCAAGGTATTACTTTCGAGTATTAGTTGAGTTTATGAGTTCATCACTTCTTGGCTACTAGCGTACATTTCCAGTGCCGGAATACACCAATCAACATACATATGCTCACAAGTTACTTAGATATAAATTTTTTGAACAAGCAAGGATGAAATATGTATAACACCTATACTTATTTGCTTCCAATTTCTTCAGCGATTATGTAAGCCGAGATAACAATAATAATAATGCAATGTAAAAATAAACTAAAAATATAAATTCGCTTCACATTTGTCTGATGGCAATTTAAAGATTTAAGATAAAGCGTTCCCGAATTATCGTGCAATGTGCTGAATCACGAATTTTGTTGACTTTTGTATGTAGGATCCGAATGAATAAGAGATTTTTACCACTAATAAACGTATTCTATTTTTCTGTTCAACAAATCTTGTATTTATCATCCATATCATATTTCCACCCATTGCAAAATTCTCATTGATTTTCAGAGATGAAACAGGCAATGAATCAGCCATTTCTTGAGCAAAACCTCTCCAAACAGGCTTTGGATTGGAATTCAAAAGGAAGGCGTAGAGTGGGTCGTACAAGAAACATATGCATATGAACAATTCAGAAGAAAATACGAGGAGTACATAAGTCCGGCGAGAGGTAAAGGCTATCATAATCGCCGATAACATGACTTTTGGAAGAGAACTGTTGCTGCCCTATGGCCCATAGGGAGTCATACTGAAACTGAACATATGACATACAACGGACAAAAAGTCGTACTGCGTAATGTTTGTAAATTATTTCATATATCAATTTGCGGTTCTTTGAATAACATATTTTTGTGAAACTATCGGGTTGATGTCAGTCGAATAACCATTTTTTTACTTCGACTAACGGAATAATAAAAAAAAGTTCCTTAAAGCCGGGTTGACACGTTACGAGTGTAAGTATAGCAGAATATACTTAAAATATGTTGTTGTATACGTAAATGAAGAATAACTTCAAACTTAAATGAAGTATGGTTAGCTTAAAACAAGTACCTACCTATTACTTTCATTTTAAATCAATAACTCGACCCATACTTAATTGGTGATTGCCATTGAATCCTACGATGCTAGCGGATTATTGTTGGACCTTTTATCAGATATCGATGGTGAAGAATAGCAACCTCCTGTCTGTATGAAGTTCATACAGACCTAGGTGGTTGCTATTCTTCCCCATCGATATGCTTCTGAATTCCAGTATAAGCGAGAAGCAAAAAAATGTTCTTCATAATAAAAACGGTAAAAACAGGTATTTACGTTAATATTTTAATAAATGAACAATAATTGTGAATTATTTTGAAAACAGCAACTAATTTTCAAAGTTGAATGATGCCATCGTGATCAGCATCCCAAAATCCGTATAAGAACATATCAAGGAACTTCGCAAGAAAATTAAAATTTGTTGACTATTGTTATTATTAATTCTGTTGAAGATTAGTTTAGCCTTGGACACACTATCTAATATTTTTACTAATTTCTTGAAACAACGAAACTGAAGAGACTTTTCTAATTCTCTAGAAACTGTTTACTATCTATGCACATACCTATCTGTGCAAAAATTTATCTAAATTTGAATACCACTCTCATTTATTAAGATTCCCAGCATCTCAACTGAAACCCAAGCAAGCCTGTTAGCACAAGCACTATTCAGTTATAATTAGTTATATCATTTATGAAGAACATCATTACATTCCACTTTATACTCTTCAAAAAAGATAAGGGTAAAAATTTCAAGTTCAAAAAGTCGTAATTCCATTCATATCATGAGGAAACTCGAAACCCCTTCAACATCGTATCATCTCTCCGAAAATGTTTTTCCCATTGTGAATTTCGGATCCCAATCCCAATCCCAATATAAAAGAAGCCAGTCCCCAACCGAAAAATCTATTCCCATAGCAAAATAATCAAAGCGGCCATCTTGAAGCTGTTTGTGATTGGTCGGTGCAATCGACCAATACTGTTCACTACGAAGTATACTCGTTGTATGGAGGGGACACTGCACGGATAAGCAGCCATTGTGGCGCACAATTAAAAGCATCTATTGAATGGAGTGGAAAAAAGGGAACATCGTCCTGACGTCCTCGTACTTCCCTCATGTGATTACGTACAACTCGTGCATTATTATAAATGGGTTTTGGTTTCAAGAAATGAGGCAATTCTCTTTTGACGTACGTATAATTGGACCACCCTAATTATTTAGATGGAATTATTAAGAAGTAGAGTTACGTGCACATCCACTATTATAGGGTCATTCCATTAAGAATCGCCAAAAATGACGAAATTTGTGACCTTACTATCGCCGATTCTTTTGAAAATGTATGTACTCGAAAAATTAGTGAAAAAAAAAATATAATTTAAATTTTTTGTTTCTATCTCATTTTTTTGTTGGTTATACCTAGTATGTTAAAGTTTTCACAAAAATGGTGTCCGAGTCCTCTTTGAAAATACATATCTCTGGTAATTTTTATCCTAGAATAATAGAATAGGGCTTATTTTAAAGGGGGAGGTTGTCGCAATATAAGAAAATACGAATAAAAATTATCCTTGAAATTTTTTTTAAAGGATAACGATTTTGTCCTTCATCCTTGAATATCTCAAAATACGTTTTTTTTATTTATTTTTTCTTTTATGGCTTATACTGTTTTACAAAACATACCAAAAAAATTACTTGGGATCTGAATGGGATCGGGGTCAAAAAAATCGAAGAACATCAGTGCTTCTCAATTATGTTATAGAAAAATTATAATTATAACATAATTGAGAAACACTGATGTTCTTCGGTTTTTTTGACCCCGATAGCATTGAGATCCCAAGTTAATTTTTTGGTATGTTTTATAAAACAGTATAACCTACAAAATAGAAAAAAAGTGATTTTGAGATCTTTAAGGACAAAATCGTTATCCTTGAAAAAAAATTTCAAGGATAATTTTTATTCGTATTTTTTTTATATTGCGACATTTTTTAAACAACAGTCTTTAAAATAAGTCCTACTTTATATTCTAGGATAAAAATTACCAGAGATATGAATTTTCAAAGACTCGGACACCATTTTTGCGAAAACTTTAACATACTATAACTAACAAAAAAAAATGAGATAGAAACAAAAAAATTAAATTATATTTTTTTTTCACTAGTTCTTTAAGTACAAAAATTTTCAAAAGAATCGGCGATGGTAAGGTCACAACTTTGGCGATTCTTGATGATGACCCTATAGTTTTCGAGACAGGTTAGACGAAAGTCGTGATATTATATCTTTGCAAAAACACACAAAACAAATGCTAAATTTTTACAGAAGGTCAATATTTTTTTTTACTAATTTTAAAAATATTACGTAGAGGGGCATACATATCGTTCTTTGGGTAAAAAAAAAAACTAATATTTTTTTCATATTCTTATTACTTAATTTTGAGTAAAACTTTTTAAACGAGTGGAGTGAAAAGTGCACTACCGCCCGCGCCGGATACCAAGTGCTCCAGCTCAGATCATAAAGAAAACATAAAATAACCTGGCAAAAAGATAAAAAAAAGTTTCACAAAACTAACGCAATTTGTAAAACGTTTTTTTTTTACAAAAACTTTTTTTAAAAAAGTTGTATTTTTTATATGTTTGACCCATTTTCTCAAAAACTACTCATTCGATTGGTGTGATTTTTTGTTTCAATGATGGCACAGAGTTTAGGGTAATTCAAAATTGTTAAATATTTCATAATGTAATATGGGACTGACTTCTGACTTGAAGTCATCCTTCGGATACAAACGCACCCTTAAACTTTTTTGCTCGTCTGTCAATGTCGAAACGTCAGTCAAGGTTTACATTTTTATCATGGTGAAGTTCACGAACGAGCAACGTCTGTTTTATTTAAATACAAAATTGTTATGTATTAATAGGGTCTTAATATTGAATAACCCTTTATATACTAGAGACGACAAGACACCGCTTTGGAGTCAGGGAAGTGAGATGCAAATAGTGGTCTAGTGTTCCCTGCAAGAAAGCGCTACCCGAAAGTCACAGCAAAATTTTTCTGGTGTTAGAAGTTTCTTCTAGTGGATGTAACTCTTTTTTTATAGTATACTCGAAAAACTGTCATAACAAGTTTGAAAAGACCAATGACTGCGACCCTTAGATTATATATAAAAGGATTGGACATGCCACAATAAAAAAGATCCAAGTTGTTTTATGCGCATGTCGAAGTATGGTAAAAGCTGCATGGGCGTACAAAACTGATTGTTTTAGAGGCAACAATTTTGGCTCGCATTTTAAAAGTTGCTTGCATATATTAAATATATTGCATAAGCACACTGCAGTCACGATCAGCTGCAAGCCACTCGTATGATACTCTAGATGAGGACGATTTTGCCCGTTAACGAACTTAGACTTACAAATTCGCCCAAACATTCAGATTCAAAATTTCAAGATCATAGCGTTCTTGAGTTATCATGCTAACGGACAGACGAACGGGCGGACGGACGTTTTGGCCCCAAATAAGCACAAAATAATATTTAACTTTTTTTGTGTTCTGAGGCTTCGTTCTAAGCGTTACAAACTTTTGGGCTGGATTAAACTTATAATAAATACTCTCTGATTTCATCTAGAGTATAAAACTATCTATCTCTTTGTAATCTATGTATGTACGCTTTACAGATGCATGTTATTTTATTATATATGTATTTACATATTTACTTATGATCTGGTACGAATCTGTAACTGAAATCTCGCCGAAATACCAGAAACGACTAGCTTTTTCAAATGCGTACTTTTTTAATAAACACCAAATTTCGATATTTCGTCAGACTTATTTTTAACAATAATGCAACCATTTTTCTATTACTAATTAAATATGAAGGCTATATTGTTGTGAACTCAAGGGAGACTAGTCATCGAAAAGATTTCTTTCGATGCAAAGCATTTGTACAGAAATAGATATTTTAATAAATATTTCTTTTCTAAGTACAGTTGCATGTTCGAAATGTTCACCTTTGTAACACTTTTGGATAGCCCCAAATATAACGTTATTTTGCTACGCCATTGGATCCAAGATCCAAGCCGTTCAGGTTAACATGACAACCAATAAAAATAAACAACAAAATATTCCTTCATAATTATTTCACGTGTGTTTTAGACAGGCAAGATCCCTTGGCATCCTTGGATCCCATGGTGATGTCAAAATAATTTTGGTATCTATTTTTTTCGTGCTTTTACACCGGGGTGTCCTATCCTTAGTTACCTTATCTAAGATGCGACCTGCGACATTCAAATTTGAACCTTCAAACCAGGGATATGTATGCTTCTTTATAATTTTTTTTAAATTATGCGATTATCACATTAGGCCAACCTGCTACTCGGGTAGCGCTTTCATGCAGGGATGGCGCGTGCTGCTAGTGTTTATTGCATATTGACACATATGCAATAAACATTAGCAGCACGCGCCATCCGACTTACCAAAACTTCTAGTTGTTTTTCTGCGTCGCAAAAATTTCGGTATTGGTTTCCGTATTTTACTAGTTAACTACAGGTTATCGTTAACCAGGAGTATAGAATATTAAAAGAAAGAGGTAGAGAATCACACGCATGTACACCGATACGAAGTATATAAGTTAATTTTGTCCCGAGGCGTATTCGTTTTAACTGAAATATTACCGGTTAATGCTACGCCGGAACTCCGGCGGACTTAACCGGTAAATTTCTTGCTGGGTTGTAGCGTGTTTATAAATGTGAGTGAGATGCTAAAAGTGGTCTAGTGTCAAGTGTTGTTGTTTTGCATGTGAGTGAATGCAAGACATCCGGCTTCAACGCATTCGCTGGTTGTCATCTCCAGTACATATGTGTATATATATATATATATATATATATATATATATATATATATATATATATATATATATATATATATATATAGGCAAATTATTAAGTTAATTAAAAAAAAACGTTTTTGTCGTCCTCCGAAATGAAGACAGAGATAAACCTCGAAATTAGTGCATAAATAGTTAGGAAACGGTTAATGGAAAATAGTTTCGCCCGAATAACTAGTCTCGAAAAATGTTAAGCAATGGTTATAATTTTTCAAGGATCATTCAGCTTCGAGTGGTGTCGACGGAATTAAAAAATGGTGAAATATTCTGTAGACCGATTAAGCCTAGTACGCAACTCGAACAAAATTTTGATTCCCATATGAAATGCATGTAAAAAAAGTGATCAAAATTTTGCTTACTCGATTTTCGCGTTGGTTTTCTGTTTGGTGGTACGGAGTTCGAGTCAAAATTAAGCCACGATTTAACAGTTCGTTCATCGACCAAAAGATGGTGCTGAAACCGTGGAGACCAATTTTCCGCCACCATTTAAGTGCTGCTATTTAATTTTGCATTGTACGATAATTTTGACATCTCCCGATTTGAATTTGAAAATTTTTTTTTCAAACTGACTTTGGTTTTTGTGATATCGAGAAATTTTTTTTAAACCAAAGCGGATTTTAAGATTTTTTATGCCCGTATAAAATTAACCGTGGCCGATATTATTATCCATGACACCTAATTACCATAAAAAACACGCGTATAATAAATTTTATTTTTGAAAATGTAAATGTCAAACAGCTGTTCCCAGCTGTTTACACAACGAATTTTTCACTGTAGAGATGGTAGAGAAATACAGGGTGTTTGGCACTTCGTGTGCCACCTTGTAAGGGGTTATTCCTTGACATATTTGGAGAAAAAAATTGTTTTACAGGGTGGGTCAATTTTCAATATTAGTGGAGATACAGGGTGGTTAAGAAAAGTGTTTTTGGCCGGTACCCTCACTCACTTAAAACGTTATATCTTGAAAACGAATAATCACAAGGCAAAGTGTTATAACTCGTTTTTTAGGCAATCGAATTACCTTTCATATTATCTAAATTGTAACTGCACCCAATCTTGAGATATTTACTCGAAAACACAAATTTTTGCTACGTGACCCCTTAAAATTAAGTGATCAATGTAGTTTTTCTCCGAAAACCCCATTATAAAAATGTCATTTTAATTTTATCTTTTTATGAGCCGTATTATTACCTACAAAAGCTGCATACATATGTATGAGTTACGATTAACATTTTGGAAGTAATAGGTAAAAATACATATCGCATAAAAATTAAATATTTAAAAGTCAGTGCCATAAAGTGGACCACGTTTAAAAACCTGTTTAATTTGTCGGTAGTACTACAGTATTTTTATTGCACATTTATTATTATGGTGAGAAGTTGCGTTTTGCGTTCGAAATTCATAACACAACTCACAGTCTACTTCAATTTTTTTATTAATAAATTTCTTGGGAAATAACAGTTTCAGGAATATTTATAACGGTTGAGCATGTAATACGTTATTTTTGAATTTGGCGCCATACCGATAAGCACATGGTATTATATTCGTACTGCAGTAGCCAATATTACCTGTAAAATTTACACAGCTTATTTGCAATTTTATGAACTCATTTTCTTTCAATACCTTGCATTATTTATCCAAAAAAGTATTTATCAAATTCAAATTATTTGGTAATTTTTCAATTCGAAATTACACCTAAAAATTCGGATTTCATTTTTCATGTTGCCTAATCTGATGGTCCTCTCATTGTTTTCCTTCTCGCCTTAATACATGCATATCGTGCTACTAACTCTTTCCTTCTTAAGATTCAGGTCATCCGTGGCTCAATCCTAATTTGTACCCCGGATAACTTTCGAAGATTCTCTAAACTTAAATTGAATTGAATTTTTGAAAGAAACATAAAGAAATGTTTCAATCAAAAATTATTTTATTTGCATTACCAATTTTAAATCTAATGAATGTTTAAAATCATCAGAATTTTGTTCAACAATGCAGAACCTCGGGTTATCATGGACACCTTTTTCGAAATATTGACATTTTAACAACGTCGGCCATGTGAGATAGCAAATCGAGGTCTCCATTTGTTATATCTCAGTGGCGTAACGGTTTTACAGCTAAGCGTCCCTTTTGTATTTTTTTCATTTTGTTGTGTGTTTAGCTATAAGTACGAACGTCTTACGCGTTGGTCGAGCTAATTCGTTTTATCTACAGATCATTTATCAGTTAGTTTGGTATTGTCACAGGTCATTGTTGCAATAAAGTCAATATTCTACGTGATTAGTGTGTTATTCTTTGCAGAATTTAAAAGTAACGAGATTCTATGAATAATGGCAGGGAATAAATATGGAAAAGAACTAAAATCTAGAATTCTAAGTAATTACAAAAGTGGATTATCACAAAAAGTTATTTGCAAAAAGTACAATTTATTAAAGTGCAGTTTGTAGAATAGTTAAAAGTGGAAAGGTAGAGACAATTCACAAAGGAGGGCGACCTAGAAAAACTACCGAAAGAGATGATTTAAATATTAAAATAAAAATAAAAAAGGATCCTGAAATATCATCCAAACAGTTAAAGATCGAACTGAATTTAAATGTAACCACTAGAACCATTCGAAACAGATCTGTTGAATTGGGGCTTAAGAGCTACCGACCAGCGAAGAAGCCATTGATTTCTAAGAAAAATTTGAAGGCCAGACTAGAATTTGCTAGAAATCATATCGATTGGGATATGATTTCGGGAGTTTTGGCTACACTACAGAAAGTCCTAAGACACGTGTTCAAGGTTACTTTCCGATAGTCTTTGAACGATTCAATCTAGGAATATAATGTTTTGTACAACATTGTATGTTACAACAATGAATATACTAGAAATTGAGTGAGTGCTTGCTGCACCTCCCATGTGAAAGTCCCTGGAAAGGGAAAATTTTGCTTTCGGTGACTCATTGAGAGCCAGATATGAATTGAACACTGATGATATTGTCCTTTAGTTTCGAGTAGTATTTAATGCAGGACAAACTATTATACATGCACGTTGTTTATTCTACTTTATCCCCATTTACAATATAAATCGAAGTTCAGTATTTCATCTAGAGTATCATACGATTGGCTTGCAGCTGATCGTGACTGCATAATGTTTATGCAATATATTTAATATACCTATGCAAAAAGCTTTTAAAATGCGCGCCAAAATTTTTGCCCCTAAAATAATCAGTTTTGTACGCCCATGCAGCTTTTACTTTGACATGCGCATAAAACAACTTGGCTCTTTTTTATTGTGGCATGGCCAATCCTTTTAGGTATATAATCTAAGATTATTTCACGTGTTTTTGACAAGCAAGGACCCTTGGAAAGAACATTTTTTGAAAACTGTCAAATTAATTTTGGTATCCTAAAAATTTGTGCTCTTACACAAGATCAGAAGATATGAATATCAACGTTTTATTGGCCCCAAAAAATTATGACGCGTTAGAAATTTTCGTTACAGTTTCAATGTATTTCAATACCGAACTATTATTTAATATTCATCAGAAGTCTATGCTTTTCGGATTATTTAAAAGATATTGAATCCACTTGCAATAATTTTTATATATTGTTACGTGTAAGCCTGGCAACCGCGCAACTCGATCGATTACGAATAAGGGAAACAGCAACAACCGAATAGCTAGTTGCAAAGTTACCCAATCAAGATTCTGTACAAGAATAGCGTAGAAGATCAAAATTGAAAGATCTCAAGCTCACTAGAACCCACTACACACACCACCGAACGAAGATTCAAGAACAGTCTCGACTACAGCCAAGTAGTATAAAAGCAGGCGAAGCTTGCAGCGAGGGACATAGTAATTTTTATTACGTCGACTGTGACAGCCATGCGGAAAGCGATCGATTGCGTGTGTTCGAATCAAGCGATATAGATAAGCGGGCGGTATTGCCATATAGTGCGAACAGAATTAAATTGCGAATTAATAAATTGTTACTTATTTTGATTTTAAACGAATTGTGTTTTACTTGAAATCCCGGCGAACCCCTAGCTCGCAACAATATTTTAACAGTAATTCTCCGATCAGAAAGATTAAATGGTTGTTTATGCAGAAAGAAACCATTCGTAAACGAGTGAAATAGAATAAAACGATTAAACTTTGCTAAGTCTATAATATGTATATTGGAAAAATTTTATATTTCTTAACTATACCAAGTTTAACAATTTTGGGAGTGGGAGGAAAACGAGTTTATGAAAAACACAACCATATTTACATTTTCCCCTTAGCATTTAAGCCCAACAGTAAAACATGGTCGTGGTAGTGTTATAATTTGGGCCTGTATGTCCAACCACGGTATTGGAAAACTGCATTTTATTGATTTGGCAAAAATGTTTATTTAGACATATTGAAAAAAAATTTACATGGAAGTGTAGAAAAAATGAAAATTAAGGACAAGTATTGCTTATCAGTAAAGGTTGTGGAGATTGATATCAATAACCACTTATAGTTAGTATACAGCCTACTTGGGTGAGTAGGCACCACGAGGATAGGAATCGGGAGTTGGGGTTATGAAATGAGAAGACGTCCACCTCGGACGGTGTCTGTTTTAAAAGAGACAAGTTTTATTCTACGTACCTTACGACTAACCTAATTCTACCGTTAAAACTAGTTTGTTAATATAATTCATTATGTACATTAAATGATGCTGCAAACGAAGTGAGATGGCTTGTGCATTATGTACTCTGTACCTACTGCGATAGTTGGTATGGATTTACATTCGCTACAAGGTATTGCAATAGATAAATTACATTAAAATCAAAGTTGCCTTTTTTTAAATTTAATGTTTTGCAGGAATATTACATTCGTGGCAACCCTTTTTGGAGACGATTTTCTTCTATTAAAATCAATAAATCTTTTATGGATTACTTACAAAATTAAAAACGATTTCAACGTTACCATTGCCATCATTAAAATATTAAAATTAAATCCTATTTAATGGTTCAATTGCAACATACAGGAAATATTATCGTTATGCCTTAACGTTTGGGACTGAATGTATATTATAGATACGTCTTTCTTACATAGGTATGCACAAGTATTTCAGTGAAAAAATGAACAACTCTGATTTTTACATGCAGTTTTATCTGAACTCCTTTCAGGAGTTCGCAAAATTAAAGAGGAAGGACTTCCACAACTTTCTTTCGTAGTTGTCAGGACATTCGATGGTAACGTGCCTCCTGATGAGTACAACTGCTATTTCAGAACAAAACTGCTGACTTTCGGACTAGGAAAAATTTATAGAAGTGACTAACATTATCGATTATCGTTATCTCTGCTCTACATCTGCTCTTACATTGAGCAAAGAAATACATACAACGAATTCAAAATTTCTTATTATTAAAATGTATAAAAAGGAGTTCTGAGAGAAAAGAATATAAATGAAATAAATTTCCAGAGAATGAAAATTTAAGAGACGCCCAACTGTGTTGACCATTATGACGAAGTCTATTGTTTCTGTTCTTATTGATTGCATAATACAAAATACACACAAATTAAAAATGTATATTTCAGGATACATCTATTCCTTTAGAAAATACTAGGTGAAGTATCATACAATTCCAGGTGTGCCTAAAAGTATAGTTCGAGCATATGGTTTCGCGTTGCTCACAATACAACTCGGGGATTATAGTTCGTAGTACTCGTAGTCATGCCCTTCAGCATTTCTCAAAGTACATAAAACTTATCGCACAAATAAACTACCTTAATAATCCATCAAAAAGTTATGATTGCCCTTACCTTGATGCGTACAGACGGTCGAGTAAAATATGAAACACGATCTTCTCTATTGTTCCAGTGTTTATTTGAGCTATGTCTATCTTCACAAAAGATAGCCTAACTTAAAAATACACAAATGCACTTCACAATACCGAAAAGCAGTGAGTATAAATTTTACGGTTCAATTCGAATTCTCTATTATCCTGACTACCGCACAAAAAATAACTAAGGTATTAGACCCGACCAGAACAGGATAATATTCGAAATACGGTAGTAATCCTGTTTAAGGCGGTCCTTATACGCAAAAAATACGTTAAGACGATCTCAAGCGTCGAATGCGAGTCAATCACCTAACTGTGGCTTTGAAGGCGGCTAAACGACAAATGAACACTTTGTCAACACAAGATGTCAACTAAGCCGGTGTCTGGGACGAACAATTATCCACACTAGGACGACAGGTTGTCTGCCTGGCACTGACTCGCCTTCAAATATGACTCACATTCCGAGGAGATCCTTATTATATAAATTTTTTTTATGTATGGTAAAACGACGCCGCCGTACATTTAGGGTGTTCCTTCCGAAATCTGTACGAGTATATGCAAAATACGGTGGTAGCTCTGTTATAATGAGGGGACAGACGAAGGAGCATTACATCCCATTTTATTGCTGGTCCTTTAATGGAAGAGAGAGAAAAAGCTTTAACGCAGCGCAAGTGCATTGATAAAAGGGGACGTAAGAGGATTGAAAGCATTGTGTCTTGATGGGATGGTGAGTGGCGTATAATGGCGATAAGAAAGGGTCCTTTTGGTCGCCATTTTTAGAATTCTCAATTCACTAAGAATATCGCGAAACACACAGAAAAATCATGCAAGCAAACATGCTTCTTGCGGTGCAGAACAAAGAGAACAAAATGTATTAAAAACTAAATGTAGTCAAGTTCAAGACAGACAACATGTTTTTTTTTAATTTTAAACCAGTAAGGTTCCTTGTATCTACAAATTTTAAACAAGTAAGGTTTGTTGTATCTACAGAAGATTCTTAACAGTGATTCATTCGAAATGTATAGATTTAATCTGTTATTAAGATGGTTTAAGTTCTATTATTTCTCGGTGTATTTACTTGCAGCAATCAGTGGTGTTCAAGACATGGAATATGAAGTGTACTCTTAAGGCAGGCGTCCACTAGAGGCGGGCCGCATCGCAACGGTGCGGCGAGCATTTTTTTTTCTACGTAGTTCGTTCCGTTGCGAGTGTCGTTCAGTGGACGCACTTCCATAACAATGTATGGCAGGCGGATTTTTGCGATGCGGCCCGTCCGCCCTAGTGGACGCTTGCCTTTAAGGTAAGCGTCCACTAGAGGCGGGCCGCATCGCAACGCTGCCGCGAGCATTTTTTTCTACGAACTGCGCGTTTCGTCGCGGGCCTCGTTCAGTGGACGCACTTCCATAACAATGTATGGCAGGTGGATTTTTGCGATGCGGCCCGGCCGGCTTAGTGGACGTGTACCTTTATGAAACTGTAAAACAAATCGTACTGTTAAGCGCCTAAGATCAAAATCAAACAGTAAGCAATCATACCTACTTACTTTAAAAAACCTGGAAAGCGCCTTATACTCGTAGTTGCACTGTAAATATAGACCATGTTCTGATAGAAAACATAACGCAGCCACGATCGGCTGCAAGCCAATCGTATAATACTCTAGATGAAATACTGAACTCCGATTTATATTTTAGTTGGGAATATATCAAAAGAATGAGGAGTACACATACAATTATTGCATGACCTTTTTTTTACAGGTAGAAACTATTGTAAAGTGGCTACTCGATGGTTAAACGATTTCTTGAGTTATAGTGAATTCCATAAATTAAGTTAGGACATTTTTACATATTTTTGTATGGCAACTACATGAAGGACTTCTTGGATATTTTTCATATTAATACTTTCAGCTGCGACTATTATAAAATCAACGTATACAAAATTTCAAAGTCGTAACTTAGAACGTTCTAAAATTACCGTTCAATATTGGTGAACACGTGTTTTAAGGACTTTTGTATGACAGCTACCCGAAGGAGTCGACGAATGGCGCTAATTAATGAACTCTGTCTTGCTTTTGATATAAAACTAATTCTTGTAGAATTTTGAATCTCTGCTTCAACTCGTACTAGAGATTGCAAATTCGCATACTTGATGTAACTGTTAAATTTTCCATTTTTGATAATTTAACGCAACAGCTGAATATAATTTGAACCTGTTTCAAATTAACTGTTTGTGTGTGCCTGTTATTTTGTCTTTTGTCGACAAAGTGGCGCTATTGACCACAGAACCTGAAAAAATAGATGATCCAAACAACACGATAGATTTCACAAATATTTTTAAAATAATAGTCACACTACTCCTTAAAATATTTTTTTAGGTTATGTACTCTGTTAAGAAGATATGCGACCACAAAATTGGTATCGCAAAATCCCAAGTGATTCGGTATTGGCCTCTCGGAGACTGGACAGTGTAGCCTAGTATTGTCACTTCTTTTTTTTCTCCCTGAACCTTATGCCTCCATCTTGTTGGATCAGGTTGAGATTCCACAGAAATGTCCACTTGGGCGAACAGCGGATCCGTCTCTTATCTACTATTTTATTGGTCTCTATACCCTCATGACCGGTATCCAGTATTACGAACGTATCCAATATTTAGTCCGCCTCCCCTAGTGGCTTTTTCAGAATCTTGTACAATTTTTATTTATTAAAAGGCCTTGAGCCACATGTTCTCTTTATCAGATAAAGATAAAATTTAAAACATATTTTACTTTATTATTTTTAAATAATAAAGTATTTTTTCATTACTTGGAATCATTAATTAAAATCATTTCAAATATATTATATATTCCTATCTATATAAAGCTTATATACATTTTATGTTAGTATAATCTTATACACTTAATAAAAAAAATTAATGGAATCTGCATTAATTATTTTATTATCCTATTTTCTTCATCAAATTTAATAAAAAAAAATAATATCATCTCTATATATCCTGGCTTACAACCAAAAATTCCACCAAATTGGTTGAAATATTTGATGATCTAATATTAGGTGATCTTCAGCGCCACCTTCTTTTAGTATAGGGTTGCGATGGCGGAAATTTAGCTAAGTTTATAAGTCTCGGATCGTAAATTTGATTTCGAGTGCTATATAGAAATTATGCTCAGCAATTCCACCAGCTGTAAGGGTGTTTCGGATAGTAGGCATGATACACCCTCCGACGAGTCTATGCCCTCCGATGACGAAACAGCTCCTTCGGACCTAGTCCAACACAATCTTATAAAGACTGGCGTATTCCAGTGAAGTGTTTTCCAACTGTCATGTCCTCAAGGACAGCGATTAATCAGCAGTCGAGGATTTCGTGTTGGGGTTTCACACCAGAAACCCTACTGACGCCGGAAAACAACCAACATTTAATCAAAAATAATATCGTTAATAATATGCAACAACAATGTTGTTTTATATGATAGAACACCTAGGTCGGAAATAGGCTAATGTGCGGTCGGTATAAGGAAATAGTTGTTTATGTGGTCGGAATTAGGAAGATTGCCATCATTATGAAATTAATTATTTCCCACCATGTTTTATATCAATATATAAATATATCAAACCAAAATTGAATTAATTGAGTATCGGTAGAATGTTATGAATCCGTAAAAAAAATGTTTAAGAAGAAACATATAATTGTTTGCTTTATATGAATAAAAAATATTTGCATTGTCTTAGGTGGTCGGAAATAGGTCATTTTACGTTATGCAAAATTTCAAACTTTTCGGGCTGGATTAAACTTATAATACTCTATGATTTCATCCAGAGTATGAAAAGGTATGCCATGACACTAGTATCACATGCGTATGAGCTCTATGCAAAGTGAACTGTGTTGTGTTGAGACGTATTGTGGACTGTCATTCTAAAATTAGACAGGCTCCAAAATTTAATGCGGAAAAATTATAACACAACTGTGGCTGAATATGCGATCGAATGTGGACTCAAACATACATATCTTAGAGAAAACAAAAATGTCACAGAAGTAGCACAGTTCCAGAATACAATGCGGGTACTATAGATTGAGCAGGAGGCAACAGCACAATTACCAGCAGCCACGCATCACGAAAAATTTAACAAAGGTTTAGAATAGAAGGAAAACATCATAAGAAAAGTTCTTCATTTTTGATTATTATCCTCCATTCTAATAGAAATTTTAACTGACGAAAAAACACTTGATAATCGGCGATAAAGCATTATGTATACATGTCCAATACGTAAGAAAGAAGATAAACTGTGATATGAAATTCGCAGAGGCGTTGTGTATCTCCTATAAATTACTGACGATAATGAATGATCAAACAATGACCAAAACCTCAAAGACGGACAAAAACCATGGAATAATACCAAGATGACTGGGAGTTAGACATCTACGTGCACCTGTTTTTTAGTGGATTTTAAATAAGCGCACTATAATATTGAGTGATATAAAAATTTACTACAGTAAAACATTCCTTCACACCTTCTTTATACGGACACAATACGTATGACGCGACGCGCACGAGTTTTGCGATGTAACGCGGTGATAGCTGATTAGAATGAATGTAAGTGAATGCAGCCAGTTTGATATCGCATCGCTTCAATCTCACCGCTATGTAATCTATTTTCTAAATTCGTCGTGCGAGTAATGTGATTTTGAAACTTGTTTCAGTTGTATTTAGATTTTTTCACAACAATAAGGCAAACGTCAAATAATAATCGGAAAATTAATGCCTAATTGCCTACTATGAGAAAAATATCTGGTAAAATATTAAGGAGGAGGGGTAAGTTGCAAAATTTCATTGAAAACTACCCAACTTTCGGTACACGTTTCTCCTCATTCTGTTGACTTATCTAGATCTAGTTTTTTTTGTTTGTTTTGGTATATAATTAGCTCTATTTTGATCGTTTATTTATTAGACAACGCAATTTATATAATGTCTATGGCTTTTCAAAAAAAAAACATTTTTTTCATTACTTAAACATTTTATACCACGTGGAGTAAAACGATCAAACTGTGCAGGATTTCTTCAGGAATAAAACAAAAGAAATATTCAATTCCGTTTAGTAAGTAGATCCGGAGTAATATGTACCGAACTCGAAAAAAACATAATTTTACAGGAAAGCGTATAAATCACGTGTGAACAACAAAATAAAAAAAAATTAATATTCAACAATCTTCAGATTTCTTTTTAAATTTTTGAAAATAAGTTTGGAACCCAATTAATTTTTAAAAATACTACATTCGATTTAATATGTATTTTCCTTTTAACCATCAACGTTTTTATAATAAGATTTTCGCATAAATATTAAGTAAATAAATAGATAGATAGAGATTAAATTCAATAGTTGACTAAATTTCTAAACAAAGTAATAAGTGTACAGGTGCATGAAGGGATTAAATCTATTATTATTATTAAAGTTTGATTAAAATGGGTTGAGCGGATCGCGAGAAAATTAGTGTCTTTAAAAGAAATTATGTTTATGACACGTATATTCTTCATAATTGATTAATTTAAATTCACTTTAATCAATGTTTTAAAGTAAAACACTTAAATAATTCGATCGCTCTCTCAATTGTGTTTGAAAACAACGTTCAACTGCCAGTTTCTGTATATATTGGAGGGATCCAAAATTTGCCGACAGAGCACCCGGTATATTTATCAATTACATCTTGAAATTAACAAGATATACGTCTTGTTTTAAATAGATTTCTCCTTATTAGCAAATTGAGAACCTCTTTTATTAGATACGGTTAAAAATAAATTTAAAACAGATATACATACACATGCTAGAAAAAGTCTGCGTTCACCTGCTGTCAATCAGTTTGTAACTTTAAAAAATCAAAAACAAACAAATATTTTCCAGATTTGGTTTCATATATTTATTAAGTACTTCTTAAGTAGTCGACACATGTAAGTTCATTTATTTCGCTTTTACTGTTTTTGAGTTAACGGCTCTTTTCAGAGGCAGAAAAAATCTGCGTTCACATGTAATAAAAATAATAAAATAGAAAATAAAAGTTTCTTTGGTAATTTTTATCCTAGAATAATAAAATAGGGCTTATTTTAAAGGGGGAGGTTGTCGCAATATAAAAAATACGAATAAAAATTATCCTTGAAATTTGTTTTCAAGGATAACGATTTTGTCCTTTATCCTTGAATATCTCATCATTTTTTTTTTTTTTTATTTTTCATTTTTTTATATTTTGTGGGTTATACTATCTTTCAAAACATGTCAAAAAAATTAATTGATAAGTACTAACTAGCCTTAATTATATTAAGAACCACTGATCTTCTTAGATGCCCTATTTTATTGTTCTAGGATAAAAATTACCAGCGATATGAGTTTTCAAAGAGGACTCGGACACCATTTTTGCGAAAACTTGAACATACTATACCATACATACTATACTTCATCGCATTTACTTGCACACAAAACAATAACAATTGACATAACGAACCTGTTTTGTCTCACTCACTCTCACGCTAAAACAACAACAACGACCCTGTTTTGTCTCACTGCTCATCGTGTTTTTGGCTTCAAAGCGCTTTATACAAAACCGGTGGCTTGTCGTCTCCAGTAGCTCTATGACTATAACTAACAAAAAATTGAATTTCAATAATTTTTTTCACTAGTTCTTCAAGTACAAAAATTTTCTAAAGAATCGGAGATGGTAAGGTCACAAATTTCTTAATTTTTGGATACTCTTGATGGAATGACCATATTACGAGAATGTTCAGATTGGCAAAGTGTAAGTAAAAATTAATTCGCATTTTTTCAAATAAATAATAATAATTTACAGGAAAATAAATTCGTAGTTGGAAGAAAACAAAAGGAAAAAAAATTGTGAATATTATTTTTCGTTTTTTTTTCAAGGTTCGGTAAGACCTTTACTCTGGCTCATGTTTGGGCTTGATCAGGCTCAAGTCCGGGCCAAGTCCGGCCCAGAATTAGGCTAAATCAGGCTTACGTCAGGCGCCATGTCAGGCCCATATTCGCCAGAGCGTTACACCCTGATCAGGCCCACATTGGGTCGCCTGATCTGGGCAGGATTTATTTTAAGGCACGCCTGATCTGGGCCGGACTTGGGCCGGATAAAATTTCGAATCGGGTAGTTCTTCGCCAGCAAGCGACCAAAGAAGGTCTGCTCAATAAAAAACAAAACATAAGCAAAAATATCATCTTTTCATCCAAATTAAACTGATCTAGAGATAATTCTTCTTCGGTAGGTTCGACGAAATAAGGCACAGACATACGCCTTACTAAGCCTTACAAACTTAGTAAAACTTTTCCGTGCGCGGTCAAGTTGTTATTTCGGACAAACCCCAACACAAGCCCACAGATGAGTGAAACGATACCTCTGCATCCAGAAAAGGGTCTGTTTGGTGCTGTTTGTGGACCGGCGGCATCATATTCAAAAATAAAATTCACAGGCGATGTTGTCAGTCATTGGAGAGCGATATTAAGCGATGATAAGGGACTTTTTTTGACGGGAATTTGAGAATATGGATCCGGATAAGATGTGGTTCCAACAGGATGGCGCTCCATGCCACTTTGCGACTACAAAAACCGACTTATTGAAAGAGAAGTTCGATGATCATAAAATTTAACCCCTCTGGATTCTTTTCTTTTTACATCAATAAACCACAGACTATTGACGCCTTAAAAACCAACATTGAATGCACCATTCGAGAAATCCAGCCAGACCTATTGGAAAGAATAGTCCGAAATTGGACCAATTGGATGCGCTCTGCAAACGCCGCAGAGGCGGTTATTTGAACGATATAATTATCCAAACATAATCCCACCAATTTAAATCAATCTTAAAACAATTTGAAGAGACTTGTTGGAATCTCGTAAAATTCCAAAAATCTAACTACAGTGGATGCCGCTTATTGTAATCACTTTGG
The DNA here is from genome assembly GCA_951812415.1 of Beris morrisii. Lineage (NCBI taxonomy): Eukaryota > Metazoa > Arthropoda > Insecta > Diptera > Stratiomyidae > Beris > Beris morrisii. The sequence goes on along the minus strand of OX638312.1, from coordinate 142,911,770 downwards.
GACCAGCCAAAAACAATAACAATTACCGGGTGATAACAATAAACGAAGAAAAAAATAAGCGATGAATTCTGTTTGTGGAAAATGGAAACCAACTGTTTTGATAACAAAATGCGGCTTATAACATTATCCGCGATTACAATAAGCGGCATCCACTGTAATTGGAAAAATTCAAAAATCTTGTGTAATTAAGATTCATCGTGGGATTTAAGGATACCATTCCTTCAACATTCCAGAAAAAATTAAATATGAATAGTATGGTAACGCTACCTCCATTGAATCGGAATGTTTACGAAATGCATTTTTCAGAACTCTTTTTTTTTCCGCTGGGGTAGTGTCTTCGCATAGGCGATAGAGGAAACGCTATATTCGTGCTCAATGCACATCCCTTTGATGTGCGTCCAAACACCGCCATCGACGCAAATGTACGCGATTCTCGACTTGAGATGCAAATTAACGCGAATGTGCCGTTTCCACCTACGCATACGCGCTAGTTCGCATCATCCAATGCACATGAAGGCGATAATGGAAACGCATCATATTGAATAGTATATAAAAAAATCCAAAACGAAACCTATGCAAGTTTCAAAATCGAGTTAAGCGCGCGATGAAATTAGAAAATTGTCAATCTAAGCGATGAAATATCACTATAACTGGTTACACTCACTACCATGTATTCTAGTCAGCTGTCATCGCGTTGTATCACTTAAAACGCGCGTGTCGCGTTCACTATAACCTATTAAGTTGCTGTTCGTAATATTTTTGTCGTGGGGCGATCTGACCCCGGCTTTGTCTATGCATGCATTCCTCGTATCGGTTATTGTGTTCATTGGTCGGACACCTGTGCCTGACGGTCAGGAAGAAAAACGCGACATCGGCTATCGATCACCTAAAATCCAACTTGAGAGTTGATCGATGGTCTATGCAAATCAGCAATTATCGACTCGGTGAACATTAACTGATTAAACGATAATTGCTCATCGAGATTCCCAAGTTCGGAAAACAACGAATAGTGTCGCGATCTTACGAGTAAGAGTATCAAGTTGAATGGTCGCCGCCATTCAAACCGGTAGGAAACAATACAAGTTAAAAAACTAAAAGAAATATTACTGTAAACGGATTGAAATGTTTTATTAATTGTTTTGAAGCTTGTGAAGCATTGCAAACTATGCAATTTTAAAACTAAAAGAAAAAGGAGTACATGTTCGAAGACACGGTGTTTGTGTTTACGAGGGACTTTTCGTCACGACATTTTAAACTTATTCCGTAGAAGTCCCGCCAGCAAAATCTTGCTTTAGAATAATTTCACTATCTTTGTTATATTCCGAAAGGAAAACGGAATATAAGTCCATTCGTATGACCGTTTCTCTTTTTTCTCCAAACCGTGCAAAATATTGCATTTAATAAAAGGGCTCGAGTGAGTTAAAGAATTGGTTTTTGAAGATATTACAGTACTTCTTGTTTGTACTAGTTTTAAAAAGTTCTATAAATGCACCTTAAATGAAGATTTAAGCCAAATATCAATCGATAAAATCCACATTATTTCATGTTACCAATTTGGCAAATATTAGTGCTTACATCTGTGATTCAATTTAATCCATTCGATTCACAACATCCTGATAAAAAAAAAAAATAAGCCATTCAATTTTGTATTCTCGACAAAATGCCAAGGAGTGCATTCTTTACAGAAATTCGAATTTCACTCTTTTCAGACAAAGAAATCATTCGTGCGTAAATTATGACGACATATTGATAATAGGATCTCTGTACACGGGTATATCGTGGTTTTATGGTTGAACGTACATATCTATTCCCTTTATTCGTAAGATATTTCGAAATTCTGGGATATAGAATCGAGAATCTTGGCATTAAAGACATGAGTATCTGTACTACTCTCTACAATACTTACAATTGAAGTCCATAAAGTTCTTCAAGATTTTTGAGATTGTTAAAAAGAAAATTACTTGAATGCATCCAAATCAATCTTCTGCATCATGAATCTTCTGCATTGTATTTGTACTGGCAGTGCGTCCTCGTCGTTGTAAACAAAAGTATTCAGAGTCCAACTTCATTTAGGTGTGAACGTTGATTAGATTGAGATATTAAACTATTTTTCCCAAATGCTTTATCATACATAGCACGGTGTTCCTGTTGTTCTGGATCGAGTTCCGAAAGCGAATAATTCTCACAAAAAAAGAGAACGCGTTTGAAGGACTTTTTGAAACGTTTGTTTTTGTAATCTTCAGCACAAAAATAACCATATACTTGCCGACGAAACTAAATTCCTATCATTTACTGTTAAGGGCAGTCGTCCACTAGAGGCGGCCCGCATCGCAACGGTGCGGCGAGCATTTTTTTTCTACGTACTTCGTTCCGTCGCGAGTCTCGTTCAGTGGACGCACTTCCATAACAATGTATGGCAGGCGAATTTTTGCGATGCGACCCGGCCCGGCCCGTCCGCCCCAGTGGACGCCTGCCTTAATAAGATACGCTCAAGAACCGATTTCTAAAAAAATTTCAATTGTATATCTTGGAACTCTCATAAAATTATGGTGCAGCGACCCTAATATGCACAACTTTCTCTCTAACTATTTTTTTGGTTCAAGCTCAACACGCTACGGCAAATTGAAAAACATAATTGCTTAAATTACTTTTCTACATATATTATTAAAAAGTTGCAACTTTCTAGCGTAAACCCTGGAATTGGAAAAACACCACCCTCCACCTCTCCCGTATTATGTTACCGCTATCTCTAGATATACAACTCAGAATGATTTTCTTCCTCCCTCACCACGTCTACCCTAAAATGCATAAAAGGGATCCATTGGGCCTACCTGCTATATAAATTCCAAGATTCTGTATGAAAAAGTTCTTGAGTTATAAAACTCGACTTTTTCGATGAATTTTCTGTATTTTATTCTTATAAATAATATTTGTATTTTAGGTAATACAAGCGTACATGAAGCAGTTTTCCTTATTATAGATTTATCCTTATCTAAAATCCAAAAGAGTTACGTTAATGGAAAAGTTACTCACCATAATTTTGAAGAAAAGATACACGCCGAAAATATTACAATAAATAAATTTCGTGGATTAACGTTGGTTCATTTTCGATCATTTTGTTAATTAATTTTTTTAACACTTCGTATTATTTATAAAAAAAACAGGAAAGTAATAACGAGAACAAAAGTAATGTTATGGCGGACGTCTAGTGATTTCACCGTTCAAATTTACTTCTATTATAAAAAATTATTTTAAAAAACTTGAAAAACATTTAACAAGGAGACTGTAACGTTAAAAAAATTATGTTTCCAAACAGCTCGTAAAATTTATATTTTTTTCTTTTTTATCGTGTTATTGCCTTTTTTTAAACTATTTTTATCATTAACAATTTGCATATGAAAATTCGCTTTGAAATTAATTTATTTAATTCATTGTTCGTTGTCACGATGTAGTTTTAATCGTACACGTATTCGCATAATTATTTGTGATTCTGTAAATGAGAATAGAAAAAGGAAGTGTAGAATCAGTTTTTCTTTATTTTTTTTATATGGTTATAGTGCTATAAGTGAGTGTATATTAAAATTAGATGTGTGAGAAGAAACAATTTTATCTTTTGTCATTTCGTAATTACTTCTATAATTGAAATGAGAAAACCTAAGGAGTTTTTACGACGGAATTAAAAGCTCTTTTATAATTGAACTGCAGACTGTTGGATGTAATGGGGATACAATTTAGATTGCAGTGATGGGTCATACTTTAAACAATATTTTTAAAATAGATACTGTGATAAAAGTTTAAAATTTTCTTTAGAAAAAAACTATCCGAAATTATCGATTGCGGCCTAAGCATGAAACGATAGTGGAAACAGGAAAAGTGCCTCCGAAACGAAAGAATTCAAAAATTAAGGATAACGAATATGATCAAACAATTACAGACAAGGAAAATAAGTATTGTTCGATGTAAAGTGGAGCGCTATAGCATCCGCAGATGCAATTTCATTGGTGTGCTACATTTCTCCGTATTGAGTTTTTCTCCTGCAAATATTCATCTTCCCAATGACTGCAAATTGAAAAGGCCGTAACACAATAAAAGCAGAAAGCAGAGGAAGGAGCAGAATTTTTTTTAGAAAGCACAGGATCATATGGCGCCTGTTTAAATGAAAGCAGCGACAGAAGCAGAGACGAAAACAGTGCTGCTTTTTCGTTCTAAATTCTAAAATTCTGCTTCTGCTTCAGTACTGCCAACGTAAATCCCTTAAGAATTGGGAATGTTGTCAGCAATGGAAATGTTAAAGGTGTCAAAATTGTTTGCATATACTCGTATTTAATGATCATTTTAAACTAAAAGCTCTGAAAAATCAACGGAAACAAAATATTTTCGTCCGCTCAAGCAAGAGATTTAAATACTTGTGATTGTTGACAGTTAGCATTGACACATTTTTTCCTGCTTCTACTTTCGGTGGCAGTTAGCATGGACACATTCTTCTCTGCTTCTGCTTTTATTTAAATTCATTAAGCAGAGCAAAAAGTAGCTCTGTCGACGCTGCTGTCGCTACCGCTGCTTTCTGCTTTTATTGTGTCACGGTAGAATCGATAACAAGCCAACTGATTTGACGGATCGGCGAGAGTAGTAAATACTGCAGACAGGGAAAGAATAATAAAAACGACAATGCGCAGAAATATCGAATGCAGGACGGAAATCGATCGTATCCCTTAGAGATACGTACTTAATGCAATAAAAATATCAAAATTTGGGACTACACTGACAGCCTAACCATTTGTCCACTTATAGTGATGTTAGGTTACGAAGAGAACGAAACAAAAAAATTGATTTCATTCAGTTTTTTTGTTCAAGGGAAAATACCGTATAATGGAGATGTCCGTAAAGGATGATGATTTCTTCATAGGTGCATGCGTTTTTCATCCATTATTTACAAAACCCGTTTTCGGCCCAGTCTTGAATATAATTTGTTCTATTAAAAATTATACGAAGTGCAAAGATCATTAAAGTTTGTGACGATTCTGTCAATGCTACTATCAACTTCTTAGAACATAGTTGTAATTATTGGATATCTTATTCTTCTTTACAGATATTTTCACGACTATTCTCTTCAATTCGCTAGTGTAGTCTCTCCACGGTTTCAGTTCCTCGTAATACTGCAATTGATGAGTATATTCCAAAACCCCGTTCGATCATACACTGAAGTACTGCCAGGTTTAATGGTATCTGCTCAATAACATCTAAGTGTTAAAAGGCGATAGCTGGAATATCATGAGGATATCACATGTAAGATTATATTCAATTATGTTGGCTGGATATGTAAAATATTCATGATCAAGAAAGGCAACGTAGGATAGAACGAGATCGTTTAGAAAGTTTTTAATGAAAAAATACAACATTATTAAATATTCTGTAATAAGCTTTGATTTATTTTATTCACCAAATTCCTGTCGATTAAAATTCCGTTTAGTGACGGGCTATTTTTACATTTACATATACTCCATCCAACAGACAGAGCGGTAACCACTTCTACTTCTTTCTTTACTGAATCTTAACGTTTACGGCTCTTGAGATAAATTATGTACTTTTACATAAAATGTGCTTCTAGTTAGCCCTAGAGGTCCATTTCACTACTCCACAGAAAACGTGGGACATCAACCGGTAGTCCCTATATACCAACATCATTTAGGTTCGGGATCCACTCATCCAATCCGTACGAGGATGAAAGTCACTCAACCCTCCAGCGCGTCTTCCAAAGAAGCAGTGCTTTGTAAGCACTTCGAGAAGGGGCACTTGCCCCCCCCCCCCCTCCCCCCTGCATTTGACCATCGCTAAAAGTTGCGAAAAATTGTATTTTATAGACCAAATGTAGTTGCATCTATTTTTGCCATTCACTTTTTGCTATTCACAATTATTGTTCACATTTTTCATGCCTGGACTTTAGTTCTTAGTAATGACACTAAAATGAAAATCAAATCAAGCTATAGAAATAGATAATTAGCCTTTTTCCGGCATTTACCAAGGCCGCGTACTGAAGAAGAATCAGATCAGGCACGACACAGCAGACTGTAGTGTATTTCCAAATCGAACGACCAAGCGTGTGTTTTATAAGATTTTTCGTTACGATTTACGAATAGTTGAATTGCTAGTTTTTCTTGACATATTTATTTATTAATGTAAATATTCGGCTGGATTGAAACTGACAAGCATACAGATCCATGTAAGTGAAGAGTTTTCTTATTTATACTTTAAAGAATGGTATAAGTTATTGTATTTTACAATTTCGTTATTATCAAATATATTTTTTATCTTTGATGTAATTTTTTTCAAACATAATTTTTCCGTCATATTTTTGAATTTCAATGCTATTGTATTTACATATTACTGTGATCAATTAGCCATCTCTCAGGTATTGGTCCGAGTTATTTTTCTTGAATTTTTTTGTGTTTAAAAATATTATTGTATTCAGTTAGGCTTTTCATATAAAGCTTATGCTTCATGACATACAGTAGGGGAAGGTGCTGTACCTTGGAATGGTTGTACCTTGGAACGTTGTTAATTTTGTGCTTAAAAAGAGCATTCTGGTGTGTGAATCAAGAACTACATGTACAACAGCTGATATCAAGACAACCTGTTTTGTTATCACTTTACTTTGTCGGTTATTTTGCGTTTTTGTTAATATTTTTGTTTTGAGGTTAGTGTGAGTAATTTTTTTAACAAAGTTTGTTTAATAATTAAACTATTGTGTTGTAGTGGTATACAATCGTTTTATGCAGGATTATTATCAATAAGGTGTGTATTATCTCTTTTCTATAACATCTGATTGTAAGATAATTAGGAGGTTTAAAAAAATATCTTTTATTCAATTAATGGACCATGTTGTACCTTGGAACGTCACACGTGTTGTACCTTGGAATGGCATAAAATAGCAATCCTCATACAAAACTAACGTGTTTTGACTGACAAAAGTGTTTTTTTTTGCAGAAAATGCCTCGCAGTAAGAATGGGATTTGTAAGGCTCCCATCGATGCTAAAAATATGTTTTAATTTTCCATTCTATAAATTCAATGTTAAATAAATTACTTATGTACTACATAGTTATCCATTTTAACATATTTTATATTATTTTACCATTTTATGATGAATTTTTTTAATTATGTTTAATAAATATCTCTTTTAGCACGAAACGTTGTACCTTGGAACAAATTTTTTTGAAATTTAAATTTTTTTTCTTTCAAATTTGGAATGATATTGTTCGCTGAAAAAAAAATGTATTATAAGTAAGTGGGTCATTGTTATCCCCTCAAATTTTCATCGCGTTACATGTAGTACATTTTGCATAAAAAAATAAAAAGTGATTTTCGTTCCAAGGTACAGCACTCTCCCCTACCAAATAAAAATACGTCCCTGAAGTTAGCGCACACTTTTTGGCGGAATCGGTTAAATTCTTCACCATCATTTATTGCTAATTTATTGCTCATTTAGTGCGAAGAGCTCAAATTTATTGCTCCAGGATTGTGATTTTTACGATGGCTATATTTCATACGGCCACTGTGCCAATGGACTGCTAACATTTTGGAACGCAGCTTGTAGTAATTCGGATAAACGTCATTACAAATGCTCGTCTGGCACTATATAATATGTAAGTCGTGATTGATCACGGCTCGCTTTGATTACGCAAAAGTCTATTGAACCAAAAGTCACATAAAATTGTCGCATATGAAAACACACCTTCACAAATCGGCATTTTTATACTCTAGATGAAATCAGAGAGTATTACAAGTTTAATCCAGTCCAAAAGTTTGTAACGCATAGAACCATATTATTATATATTATTTTGTGTTTATTTGTGGCCAAAAACTCCAAATCCGTCCGTCTGCCTGTCCGTTAGCACGATAACTCAAGAACGCCTTCACCTAGGATCTTGAAATTTTGAATCTGGATGTTTGGTTGAATTTGTAAGGCTAAGTTCGTTTACGGGCAAAAACGTCCTACTCCTTCGGGTAGCTGCCATACAAAATGTCCTTAAAACACGTGTTCAAGAATATTGGCCGATAACTTCAGGCGAGTTTAAGCTACGACTTTGAAATTTTGTATATTTTCCAAAAGTTGGAGCTAAGTGTATGATAATGAAAAAAATCCTATTAGTCCTTCGTGTAGCTGCCATACAAATATCCTGTCAAAATGTCTTCACTTAATTTACGGAACTCACTATTATACCCTGTACAGACTATGCGTTTTAAACGCATTTAAGTAGGTAAATTTAACATGTTAAAAAAGTAGTGTTCAGACTAGGCAACTCGTTTTATTTTGATACATGATAGCTTGATGTGATTTGTTTTGACAAGTAGATATTCAGCTGTGTTTCATTGGCAAATTTATGCTTTCTAAATTGTTTGAAAGTAATGAAAAGGGAATTTATTAGCTAATGCAGTCGTTGCGCTAGCACAAAATTGAGTTTCTGCAGCATTAAATAGTTTCTTCAAAAGTTTACTTCGATTTCCGTGAGGGTCGCAGTACATGTTTTCGGTTAAACGCGTAGTAGCTACGTGTTTTCGTAAACGCGTCCGGGGAATATTTTCAGCGCATTTAACTCGATTTAAACGCGTTAATCTCGTAGTCTGAACATAGTATAAGTCAAGTAATCGTTTAGCTATGAATTCGGAATTTTGTACAAATTAGTTTTGAGTAAAAACGAAGTTCGAGTTTACTAATCAGCGAAATCCTTTTACTCCTTCTGGTACCTTCCATACAAAAAATCCTTAAGACACAATATTTTCCGATAACTTTTGAACGCTTCAAGCTACGAATTTGAAATTTTGTACACATTAATTTTTAAATGGTTCCAAGGAAAAGGATAAATATGTAAGAAATCGAGTGAGTCCTTTCTGCACCTCCCATGTAAACGTCCTTCAAAAAGGAAAATTTTTTTTTTCGGTGACTCACCCAGTTCAAGATATGAAATTAAACACTGCCGATATTGTCTTTTAGTTTCAAGTAGCAACCGAATGGGGGGCTTTAATAAAGGAGATACAACATGCACACACGTAATTCTTATTTATCCCCATTTTTCCCATTTTTTGATTTTCAATATATCAATATATAATATACCTGGAACTGTTAAAAAATTAACGTATACGAAATTTCAAATTCCTATCTAAAAGCATTCTGAAGTCATAGGCCATAACTCATGGACATGTGTTTTAAGGACTTTTGTATGAGTGTTACCCGAACGAGTGTAAGGATTTGTCAAAACTAATTCCTCTAAAATTATGACTTCCTAGCTCGACAATTTGTCTTAATTACAGTGAATGAATGGACACATTTTTCAAGGCAGTTTATATAGCACCTAATCGAAAGACTTACTTGATTTATTTCATACTAATTCCTTTTAGCAATTGAAATATTAAGTTGTGAAAAATTTTAAATTCCATGTTACAGAGTTCTGAAGTTATCGGAACTTTATTTATGGGAGGTTTCCGCAGGAGGAGAGGAATTTCGCTGATTAACAAACCCGAACTTCATTTTAAAACAAATTTAATTCGTATACAATTCCTACTTCATGTTTTTTTGAGTTATTGTAAAATGAGTTCCGTAAATTGAGGGAAGACAGTTTTACAGGTTTTTTGTATGCCAGCTACATGAAGGACTCAAAGATTTTCTGCAATTGTTAGAAAATGAATGTTTACAAAATCCTTACGACTGGGATTCGAGCCATTTAAGCGTTCTGAAGTTATCGGCTAGTATTCTTGAACGCATGTTTCAAGGACTTTGTATGGACCCGAAGGAGTAGAACGATTGTGCCCGTTAACGAACGTAGCGTTAAAATTTCAACCAAACATTCAGATTGCACCCCTGGAAAAAGTTGTATGGGCACCCTTGGGAAAAAAGAGTTATTGATATTGAACAATTGAATATGTTTGACCATCTATTGACAGTCCTCTGCAATCATCGTGAGTTGACAGACAATTTTAAGAGATCCGAAGGTGATTTCTACCTACAGATCTTGTCGTAACGAGCTTTGGCTAAAGCCAGCTCAGCTGTCAGTTTGTCAGCTCGCTCGTTACCCTGGATTTCACAGTGACTTTAACTATGGTTAAACTTAGTCAAGATTACCACCACATAGTCTAACTAAGTTTGGATCTTGTACTGTGCGAACTAAGGACCCTGATGGTTGCTTGACTGTCAGTGCAAATAGTGATGTCTTTCGTTTCAACCAACTTTGCTCCTATATTGTGCACACCTGGAGTTTGGCAAACGATTGCTTGAAATACACTGCGTTTCTGTGAGAATACTACCGCTCAGTACCAGAAATTATTCTGCCTGATAAACTGTGATATATTCCCCTTCCTCCAGGCAAAAAGAGAGGGAGATATCGCCGACTATAGTCTCGTCCATGATTGATATATCGTCTCTTATTTGATCTTCGGTAAGGTGCTTTGAATGGATAACCAAACCATTTGAGCAGTTATTTCTCTTTATGATCATAATATGTACTTGGCGTTCTTAAGCAAGCTGTCCTTCCACTGGCTTTCCTTAAGCTTTGCGAAGTCTTGACAGTTGGTTCTGGCTTTGTTGAGATAACGTGAACCTTGTCTTTGGCAAATGGTTTGATTTTGGGAGCCTGAACCGGTTCCTTGACTGCAGCAGACTTCTCAATTCTCTGCATCTTTTTGATGGCTTTCTGGTGTGCTAACATCAGATCTGCCTTTTTTGCCAGTATGTTTTGACACCATGCAATTTGCGTTGAGCCACAAGTTTTCTGACTTGTCTCCGCTCTTCTTTCGAATCCACTTCATTGGCAATTTTAGCATTAATACGTCTCTTAGAGGCTCCAGAGAGTATTCGGATTACCTCTCTCATTCGACTTGCGGTAGATCTACCAAAATTTCATCTACATTTGGGACCGAGGACCGTTAGCTCCTGAACGCTGATCTCCTTCGTGGTTGCTACCGTTTCTCAACACAGAGTTGGGATAAACAGATTCCCCTCTACATCCATCTCGTCAACAGCGGTCCCGGCAAGTTCTACGTCAACTGAGGTGCTAATTTCAAAAAATGATGTCTGTTTTAGGTATTTTTAGGTAAGTTTTGTTCGCACGAGTATTGCGAGGAAAGCAGGTCCCCCCTCGCAGAGCTTCCAGTAGAGATGTTAGGCTGAATTACAAAGTGTTTTCGCACATACACCTGGTATCGTGCACACTTCGGCAAAAATACTTATACATTTTGGCTTGAAAGTGGATCCTTTTTGTTTACCGTTGACGGCAAAAAAGGGGACAGAAATGATAGCCAGGTACAGGAGAACAGGACAAACCATACATTCTCCAAGTTCAAAGAGTTTAACTTGGCTCCTAGTCATTTAGGAGTATTAATTTTTTATATTAGAAAATTTGTCCATATAAATCTGAGAGTAAGAAAATTTCTCTTCGTTCTTGCTTTACTGCCGCTGTCAAACAAAACCTTCCATTGGGCAAAATAGTCACAGAAATGCCATCTTACGCTTTCTCCGTCCTTGTCAAAACTCTAAACAACATCGTTTTCAAATTGCTATCTCCACTTTTCCAGAACGAAACAATAACCAGAATTTCAAAAATAAGAAAGAAAGGACGGCTGTGCTAGCGCCAGCCTGTCATGAACATAAAAAACTCACGACTTTCATGTTTTTATTTTCGGCTTCCCGAAACGTCAACAAAGTAAATTACAAAATGTCCCGGATTTTTCCACTAACAAGACAGCAACTTTTTCTTTACTTTTAATCGCCGATCATCGAATTTCCCGTTTTAGCATGGCAATGGAAACGTCTCCGCTCCAGACACCTCCCACAATCGGAAGTCGGCTCAAGAAAAGACAACAAAAATCGCTCGGGTGGTAATGGTCACCGCAAAACTTACCTTTGTGATTCCCGTTGCAGCATTTTTTTGAACGGCAGTCAATAAACTGCAATCGGGCTGGTTTTTGCTGCCGCGAAGGTTCCAAACTGATGACAGGACGGCTCGAAACAAACTCGATTTCATTTTTTTGCTTTTTTCCGCCTTGCTTCCTTGCCACTCACACTCACACCGAATATGCACGCATTTTTTTCATTTTACCTTTTGATTTTACGAACGGCCGAAAAAAAAACGCGAATGAAAAAAAAAGAGTTGTATGTTGTGAATAATTAACAAACGAAATTAAATCTATTTACTGCGCACGAATTAACATTAAATTGGACGTTTTCGTGGGATATGCATTGAGTTGATGGCGGGGACGATATTTCGCGTGTAAAATAATTTACAAAGCACAAAATGCGACACCAGAATATTTTTTTTCCTACATTCGGACTTTTTGAGGTTATAATTTTGATTTTTAGTCGAACAAACCACTGAGAAGTTGGCTGTAGTTGATTTGATTTTGGATTGGATTTTGTTTGAGGTTACAACGAGGTGCTAGTAGATGGCGTATAGGACACTTTTCGTTTAAATTCACGAAACTGCAACTTTACATTTATCAAATCAAATCCTTTTAGGATCAACTTCCCTAAGCAGGAAGACAAAGAGCTACCGTTAATAGTCAATAAAAATAATACCATCCTTTGAGCTAACCCAATTATTTGAAAATCCTTTGCGCTAAAGGTAGTGGAGAGACTCACGGAGTTTATGTGAGGACACGCTGCAGTCTAAGGAACAACTTACTTACCTAAAGTTCAGTTTCCAGTTCTGTTAAGCTATCAGTTAAACTGAATCGGTCGGTGTACTTATGTACATGATCAGTTTAGTTTCCATTTATCAAAGCAAAATGAACGAGGAAGTGCTTCTTGGAGAAAAGAGGTAAGTGTGCAAACAATTATAATGTTAAAGGTCATATTTATTCAGATGTAAACTTGCTAAAGGAGCTTCAATTTTGAACCTTGTGTCTGTAAAAACTAATTGCGAATAAGATTAGTGACACCATTAATTCAAAAAGAAGATATTAATATGAGAGCTGCAATATCGCCGCATGTGAACTTAGTATGACGTGCAATATGAAACATTTGCCAATGTATCTGATTTACAACGGCAATATAAACTCCTTCATTAAGTCTCAGTGAAGAAGCAACTATAAAAGTTTTAAAGGATCATCAAAGAGAGTACATAATGTAAACGTCAATGTTCTTTACACCCATCTTTTTTTAAAAAAAAAGGTATTTTCAATATTATTTCAATAATACTTTTATTTCAACAACTCCAATATTTAATAAATAAAAAAATATTTAAGTTATTGGTTGTTTCTCGGGCGTCAGAGGAGGTTCTTGTATGAAACACCAACACGGAAATCTCGACTGGGATCGATCGCTGCTCTCGAGGACATGACAATTGAAAAACCTCCATATATACTTTACAGGGTTTGTATATTTTTATAACAATCTTTATTTTTATAATAAGATACACAACAAGTAGAAGAAAGTATATACAAAAAACTTAATTTCGAACTGAAATATTCACTGACATAACTTGCCTTGAAGAGTGTGTTAGTATTTATATATTATTTTCGATTAACAGGTACAGCTGGATCAAAACCGAAATTCATTTTGATAACATCGCAGCACATTGTTAGAACTACAAGTCCAAGGACAACGTGATTTAAATGATCAGCAGCTGCACGATGTGCTGATCCTTTGTGTAGACTCATCAATGACAGGCAAACTAGTGCAATGCCCGTAATCACCTTAAAATAATTGGTTAATAAAGTCGATACAGATAAAACTTTGATAAAAAAAAATGTTAATGTATAACTTTGAAAGTTGACTGCATGACTAAGACGGGCATTGAGAATAAAAAAAAATAGTAGCAACAGTTCAGCATGCAAATATCCAGGATTTGGTTTTGGCGAAGAGGGGGGGGGGGGGGGGGGGGTAGAATGGGTAATGTTACAATAATGAATGTTATAATAATACGAAGTGCACTCTTAAATGGAGACAATAAAGCTTGTACCACCAGTATTCCACCAATCCGAAAACTAGTTCATACTATGAAAAGATTTCCTAGTAAAAATTCGGTTCGACGGACCAACAATTGTTCAATTATTGTAGAAAAGGCCCCAAGGAAGCTTTAAGCTGAAGTGATATTTTCCTTCAATCATTCTAAAAGTGAAGATTTAGTAGGTACACTGTCAGCTTTATATTATGAAATCTAGTAGTAAGCAGAAGTTGAAGAGCATAGATTCTATCTAAAGTTTTAAAACACAGAGTTTTTAGAATATACTCTAAGCACACGTTTATTATAATTTTTATATTTACAGTTTAGAATCTTGCATTAAAATTAATGGCTGGCTTGAATATTCCATACCGAAACCAGAAATGATAACATTTACCATCGAGATAATGAAAATTGTCACCAAGATGATATCGTTAAGATAAATTGCGGCCGTTTGATCCTTTTTTCTGTTGATATTTAGACTTCCAATTACAACAAAAAGTACTCCAACGAGCATCTGTGTGATGATAATAACAACAATAAAAAATTTATGAATATATAAATATTTTGTATTCGGTTCTTTTGCTTTACAGAGGACGAAAGAAATTCAGTTTATTTTTTTTTTGATTTGTTGGAGCTTCGGTAGGAAGGGTAGAATTTTGGAAAAGAAAACCTTAGGAATCGGAAAAGGCAGTTCCTAAACTTTACAATTTCTCGTTTTTTGAATTATCATATGGGTCTCTCCTCCTGTTCAGGAAGATGTGTACATACGTGTAGAAGAGGGCTCTGAGGAATGTGTTAGCAACATGTAACATAACATAAGTTCCTCAGCTTGTTTTACTTAATGATTTAAGCGTCTTCTCCAGTCGGTAGTGGGCGAATGTAGGAAGTAGATGAGGTCTTTTTGGGATTTCTCTAAGAGTCTAGCCAAAGCAAAAATTTTTTGTAAAGTGCTTAACTTTTACTCAAGAGTCACTTAAAAATAGACGAAGGGACGCAAAATTTTAAATATTTCGAAAGTTAATTTTTGAGGTATAGTATAAGCTTAAAAAGCTTGAGCATACAAGTTGGGTGAAGGAAGAATAGTTCGTTTGTATGTGAAGTAAACTAAACTAAGTACATAAGGTAATGTTTCTTGAAATATCTGTTAATTTTTGATTTTCTTATAAAAAAAATAAAAGCTTTAGTTTCAACTTGTACAGAAAAATAAATTGACAATCGTTTAGAAAATAAATGATTTATTCCAATAGCAACAAACACCAAAAAATCAATATATCAATCAAAGTTTTATTGGGCTTAGCTCCACGAGCTTAGTCTTGTATCAAATGCTGATATAAACAAATTTACAATAGTTGTAAAGAAAGCAAGTCCTGTTCTTAAATGATTCATTAAATTTGCCGAACGATGATATTCAGGTAAGTGAAGTCGACAGTCACGTAAGAGACTCAACGAAAGACTTAAAACGCCCGAGAAAACCTATACAGACTCATACAGATCCTTTGTATTTAAAAATTCATAAAATTTCATTTACCTGTAGAACAATCGATAAACTGATTAAGGTCAACATTAATTTGTAGAATTCATGACGTTCGCCAACTTGAAGAATATATTTTAATTGTGATGCGTTCGCTGTTAGCAGTGCAATGTCGAGCATTCCTTGAGCGATGGTTTTTTTGGTCGCATAACGATTTGCATCCATCGATTTCATCTGAAATAAAGTACATATTAAATTATAATATATTAAAAAATTGTTGAGTAAATTTCTTTCTTTCCTATCCTAATTGATGCTTTAAGTGCGAAATTTTGGAGCATTTTCAAAACTATTACATCACAAAAATAATATCTTACTTTTGCAAATAGAATTGTGGCATTCATTCAAATGAGATCGACGTTTCCAGAGAAAGCTTTACACACTTCTCGCATGTTATACACAATTCCTGCATGTTCTACTCACAACTGAACGTGCACGAAATCTATAGAGCATACACATTCGTAGTAGAACTTGTACACGAGGATCACTTCTAGTGAGACCAAGCGACATTAATTGCATAAAGCGATTTGTGTTTTTATTAATTTAATCGAAATATGTTTTTACTGGAAATCCCGGAGAAACTCTAGTTCGCAACGACAGTAATAGAATTTCTCACAATTTCATGCATGACCACAACCACAATTAACTTCTATTTTCAGTCATAATAAAGATTTCTTAATCTGACTAAGAATTCCACAATCTTAATCGCAGGAGATCCGGCGTTACGTGAGTAAAGAAAAGATGACCTGATGATCAAAATCAGAATGGAATCTACCTAGTGTATAAGAGATCTATCGATCAGGTAGTTGGCTATTTTACGATCGACAGGAGTTTCCATTGCCTTAACATCGAAGTAATGCCTACGAGACGATGGTTGGACTCACTTTGCTTCATTTCCTAGAAATCAGCTATGGAGTAAAAAGGAATTTGACCAAGGGCACCCGTGCAACCTTCAAGCTGTGGCAAATAACAAATTCTAAGGGGAAGAGTAGCTCTGTTGGGAGCAAGTCTTCCTTTTTGACACCTTCTGAGGGGCATTCTTGGATCTTATCTAAGAACGGAAGAGATTGGAAGTAGTTAGGAATTAACGCAATCGTTTTAACTTCCATTTTTCAGATGACTTATTTCGCTATTGGCAAACTTAATCTAGGTTCGCTGTTGTAGTACATGTGGACTTTACGAAGGGGAAGTGGCAGGATACGAGCTATACAAAGACCTGTCTCTCCTAATGATTCCGTAGCTTTTCGACTCTTTTTGGCGATGAAAGAAAAGGGCAATTATAATATCATAAAATCTAGCGGTCATAACTATAATGAATTGGAAAATGAAATCACTCTCATCATTCAATCTCTTCTTCTATACCGAAACAATCACCACTCTACAATGAATACTACATACGAGTAGATTTCGATTCCATATCTTACATGAGGGTAGCGATAGAAATCTTTCATCAGTTTCAGTACATTTGATAGACAATGAAATGTAGAGCTCACACATGCGTGACATTCAAGAAGCATTGCTCACGAATGTATCACTTAGGTAAATGTGTAGTATGTCAATCAGATCAATAACATTAACCATTGTTAAAAATGAAGATACATTGATCCAATTTAAATCGAACTTTAATCGGTAGGGAAACGTACTGAAACGAATTCTGCTCAACGTTCACTGTACTGAAGCACATTACTCTTTATCGAATCACTTATTATATTTTTACACGTACGTAATGTCCTTGTCAATAAAATCATACTGAGTATAGAGTATTGATTTACATCCACCTAAATAAGGACATGGAGGAAGGTGGTCTTGGATACTAGCACATAGTTTTCAAAATTAAACTACTTAGGCTTTTTACCTCTGTTGGCTCCGGACTTTCGTTTGAATTATTTAAAATCGAAGTCATCTTTAAGCTTGAAGTCATCCGAAATGAAATAAAAACTCTTAACAAAATTTTCCGTATAAAAGGACCCGTTCACAGCGCAAGTTAACGACCAAGCAACCACTTCCGTACTGACTTCAAGTTATGTTGGAATATCGATTGGGCAGTTAATCGACGATTGCGAGCAACCACCTTTGAACGTATGCTTGCATCGCGCACTACCTGTACTGTAATTTAAGCTCGAGCGTTTTATTGTCTACATATGATTCACTTTTGTAGTTTACTCTAGTGCTCTCACTACACCTGCTCTAACAGGTAGTCCCACACTACAAGTGAATATATGGATGACGTTATATCATTAATTTTGCAGATTCTTCATGAACTCATTCGAATTTGTGTGGATTATTTAAAATTGTTTCTTTTATTAAGCCAAGTTTGTTTAAAATTTTGTGAAAATCAAGTCAGCCGTGAAAATTGTTGCAATGGTCTAGCATAGAAAAAAGAGGCCAGATTCATGCATCGCGAGTCGAAAATTTTAACAGAGGTCATTCTGCACGCATATATTAAATTTATGAAGTAAAATATTGTAAAACAAAACAAGTTTTCACCTTAGTTCACCAGTTGTGTTAATTTTTCGGTATTCAAATTTCTTCAATAATTTAAAAACATATTTTTTAATGAACTCGTTTTTATTTACTATCCGATATACCCAATTGGATTAAAATTCAGATAATTTCTTTTGTTTTATATTTTACTGAATAATCCGGTAGGAAGTACTTTAAAATAAAAAGCTGTTCGGGCCGGGCAATCTCGGAAGAGGTTAACACAACAACATACAACAAATTTTTGAAAGGATTAAATACGATCCTTCTTCATATTTATACTGTTGAAAAAATGAAAAACATCCACAATCTGTAAATCCGTATGCAATTTGGTTGGCATGATCACAATGACTCCAGTATTTTTCTTGAGTAACTTAAATCATTGGGATAAAGGAACTATACTTCTTTAACGCTTCTACTCCCACTCACCAAACAACGTGAAACGAGGAAGATATAATAATGATTTACCTTTTTTCTTCCATCTTGTAACAATAAAGGACAGTTTGAATAAACGTGAGATTTTACAATAGTCAAACATGAAGGTTCACACGAAAAACTAGACTCTATACTATTATACGACTGTGAAACATGGATATTAATAACAGCCATCGAAGAGTAGGAAAGATCAAACATAATAATGCCGTTCAATAATGAGTGAGTCCTTGTAGTTCTTGCGTAACGATTCCAAAATTGCAATAGGATATGGCCACGTCGAGCGATGGGCTACATAAGAATTACTAGACACGTTTTAAATTACAAAGTACGTGATAACCGAGCAACGTGAAAACCACACAAACAAGGAAAGGACTCAATCGACGCTGAAATCAAATCGCTGCTAAGTTTTTCCAATTGGTGGACACAATCGCCGAATTCAGATGAAGTCAAACGCTTAATATTGGTTCTACAATATTATTTTCATCAGACTGGGTTTTTTGTTTTGAATTTCTGGAAAGGTACCAGTATTTGTATAAAATAGCAACGCCGAACAGACAACGAAAAAGCGGAGCAAAAACCTCCAATCATATGAAGGTTGAACTTTTTAATCGAAATATCGTTTAAACTAGAAAAATTCATAAATAGTTTCAATTATTTTTATTCCATAATAAATACTCAAATCATTGTCTTTTCTCTTCTAAATAAAAAAATTAAAAAAATACATTAAAAAAATGTTTACGCTTCCAATTCTTGATTACACAAAACCTCATTGCAGGTTGTTTCGAGGTACTTTAATCCACAATTTATAAAATCTAAAGCTGTCATAAATAATAGTTCAACTATTATGAAAATTATGATTAAAAAGATAAAACAAGAGCTTTGTGCTTTTTGAGTTTTTTCTATAAATTTAATTCACGTTGTTACGTTTATACTTTAAAAAAATGCAAATTTCTTTCTGAGGTTGGAATTTTCTCACGCAAATCAAAAAAATTAAATAATTTACGCAATTTTCTGCAGATTTCCACGATTATATCAATCGAATACAGTCATTTGTGTTGTCGGAAAATTGATGTGAAATGAAAGCAAATTAAGCAAAAATGTTTTATGTATATAAAAAAAACTTGATATTTATTCTACTAAATTGTTGTTATTAAGTATTTTATGAGTTTTTCTTCTTTTATAGTTCTTATCAATTAAAACGTTTTACGATGTATCGCTCGTTGTCCTTCTTCATCGTATTCTCGTTTTGAGATCCACATTTTCTTAAATGTATCCAACGATGCTAAAATTGAACCGCCCATCCAAGTTGAATATAATCGTTCTTGAGGTGCTGCAATCTGCGAAGTGAGAAGAATTTAGATTGCATTTGTTTTTAACTTCGCTATCGAAAAAATCGGCAAAATTTCAATAACCAAAATAAATTCGTACTTTAATTTTCATATCTTTAGCTACGTGTTTTTTTATTTCGGACAACAATCGGTCGCCGAAGCCTTTGAATAATGTTGAACCACCCGACAACACTATATTTTGGAATAACATTTTACGCAGATCCATATCCGATTTTTGTATAGCATATGTAAGAACTTCATGGATTCCTTCGCATTCTTCGCCAATAAGATCTGGACGAAATAAAACTTCGGGAGCACGAAATCTTGCCGGTCCAATCTGTTAATAAGAAAAATTATCCAAGAGAAGTAAGATTTATTAACAAGTTCCTTTTCAAAAAAAAATTATGCTTACATCCAGTGTGTTGCCATCCGGTAGTGTGTAGGGAAATTTCTCAGTTTCAATGTTTTCCTCTTTTAATGGATTGCTTGCTAAGTAACACACTTTCTCTTTGATGGAGCGAACAATTTCAAATTCAGCCGTTGTGCGAAAATTAAACCCTTCTTTTCGTATAAGTGCCCTGTTTAGATGATAAAACATTTTTGTTTTCATTGTGATACTATGATAGAAAAATATGTGATTGGGATGTTTTGAACGGGACGGTTTTATTAGAAATTTTTTTTCCAAGTTTCCGGCTATGATTGCTAAGCTAAACTAATCTACTGAACGATGCTCTCTTTTATCCAAAGCGTGACTCCTAGCATAATCACAAGATTCCCTTCTGATTTCAACAACGATATTTCTTCTACGTAAAACCTTTATATATATGCAATCATTCTTAAGGCTGTCCTTTTTCCAAGTCAACGAACATCCAGCAGTATAAATAAAAGTTGATTTCTATTAAACGAACCTTTCTTTCGTAAATAATCGCAGTCGCGTCAGTATACTACCTCTACTGCGTCGCTTAAACCAATTTCCATTTATTTCAGTATGTATGTCAAAGCACGAAAACGTTCTTACAGATAGCTTGACTAATCGTAAATAAGAGAAAGAGATAAAACTCACTCACCTGAGATATCTAGTAACATCTCGACCAGCAATATCAACCCGCATAATACTATGTGGCATTGCAAAACCTTCGTAAATAGGTACAGCATGAGTGACACCGTCTCCTGCATCCAATACGACACCAGTTACTCGACCTGTAGCATACCTATAACGTTAAAATGCCCAGTTATATTTTCATGTAAAATAGAAACTCCTTAACAAAATCACTTACAAGCTAAGTACGGCCTGCATTGAAACAAATAGTGCGGGTACATTGAAAGTTTCAAAAAATATTTCAGCGGCTTTTTCTCGATTTCTTCGAGGATTCAAAGGTGCTTCAGTCAAAAGTACTGGGTGCTCTTCGGAAAAGGTTGATAGTTGATGCTGTTATGATAATTCAATCAAACAATGTCAATTAATTGCAACCGTTTAGCTCAATTTAAGTGCAAACTAGCGAACACTTACTTTACTATAAATATAATTCCAAATTCGTTCCATATCATTCCAGTCTGTAACAATCCCGTGCTCCATTGGATATCGAATGCTTAACAGACCGCGATGTTCCTCTGCTTTCGGTCCGACAAAAAGATCTCCCTCGAGTGCCCCGGCCATAACACGAACATGTTTTGGCCTGCCAATGCTACAAAATAGAGTTAATTAGTCTTCATTCACATCGTAAAATAATCACTGTGTATCTTACTAATTCGGAAATCGGCACTTTGGTATATGATCACCAGCAAAGCCTGCTTTGATAACTCCGGATCCCTAGAAAATACAATTTTTCAAATCATTTGTGTACACAAAACGTAACGAACAATAGTTTATCCTTTTGTATATTCATATTTTTCTGGAGTATTCGAAAATTTTATAAAATTAATGAGAAATGAAAACTGAACTTTTACCAGAAGTCGATGCATTGCTGATAGCGCGAAATGCTAGAAAATATCGCAGTGTATTGAGTGGCTTTGTGCCGAAAATTGGCTTATCAATTATCGACTATGAGCGGGTAGCATCAATTGACAGATTTTATAGAGCGAGTCAATGCCATCGAGATTACTACAAGGATCCAACTGGAAAACTACGACGAGTTCCAGGCTTTGACTTTAAAAGGAAGAAATTTGCATCGGCACCGGATCCGACTTCTGTTTATATGATGCAGCCATTACGCTATGTTCGTAATTCAAGGTCGAGCGATATTCCATTGAAACACGTACGCAACAAAGTTCAATGCATTGGACGCACCAATGATCAATTTATACCACCATGCTAAACTTAAAGCCATTAAAATTTACGTAAAATAAAATATTAGAATGCATTTGAAGTTTAATGTAGTTTCAGGAGCCTTTCTTCGTGTGGTCTGGAGACGTTTCATTTGTCTTCGGACTGAAGAGCATGGATTGAAAAAATTGGCGGTTACGTAGTTTTCCACTAGAGCGATTTTCATAGATCTAACGAAAAGTAGTACCGATTCCTCTAAATAATAATAAAAATCGAGCGAATCCTTAGTGCATAAAATCTCTTTCGAGTTGCACCTAAACAACGTATTTCAACGTATTTCAAATTTTGCACTATAATCTCCATTTGAAAGTACCGGAATAAAAACAATATATTCGTGCTAATCGTTCAAAAATAACCACTGATATAAGGAGTTTTCTAAAGGAGTTACCAGAAGGGGTGAACTGATTAAGTTAACTCGTGTTTCGTGTGCGATTAACAAGTGAAAAATAAAGCGCAAAAAATGTTTTTAAATCAATGCAATTCAGTGATTGAAAATCATAGAAAAACCAAATATATATATATGAAAAGTTTTTGTAAAGAGGGAGAAAATTTCAAGTGGTGAGCCGCGATTTTTTTTCACTTGTGTGAATTCTTTGATATGTTTTTGCACAGCGCCGAGCTCGGTAGCGTCAGCAGCAGCGCCTCGTTACCGATCCGTCTGTTGCAAGGCCGTAGCCAGGGTGGGGGAGGATCGACAGGGTTCCGACCACCCCCGAAATTCCCAAAGTATTCAAAGTACTGAAAATCAAGCTACTTCTTTTTGTCAATTGTGAGAAACACACTATATAATAATAAGAAATCCATATTATGTATCATTTATTACCTATCTACATTTACATTTTCTACGATTGCGATTGAAATCGATCAAGTTCGATGGGAAAGTGAATCAAAGACCGAATTAATTCTTCATTTGTTGTTTTTATAATTGTCAAAAAAGACAAATGTTTTGATTTAAACTGCTAAACTAAAACAATACATTAAGTAAAAAAAAGTAATAAAAATACCGGTATGCACATATGTGTACTTATTTGTTGTGTAGTTTGCTTGTTTTGGGGTTCCGTAGATAAAAAAATCGTGATATATACTTACATGCTTTTTTAATTTCTTGTATCGTATACGTTTAGTGTGCGTATACTGGCTACTAATCAGAGTATCCGGTACATGAGTGGCAACATTTTAAGGGGTGATTTCTTGTTGTGTTTTGAGAAAAAAAAATGTTTACAAAAAATTTCAAGTATCTATTGGCGTACGGAAGGGGGGCAAATTATAAAAGAAAATAGAATACATATATTTTCACGAATTTCGTCATATCTCATAGGTCTTCCTAAAAATATTAAATTAATGTTTATTCTACGGATTCCTCACATAAATGCCTAGAAAGAGTTTTCAAGATTTTTTGAAATTCGACCCCTAAGGAGGTGTAAAGGGGTTGTATACATTTTGATGAATTTTTCGATATCCCTCAGGTCTGATTAGATATCAAATATCTTTTCACTTTCACTCGCCTGCCTAATAATCGCCTAAAACTTGTTTTTAAGTATTATCCTTTTTCAATCCCTAAGAGGGTATAAAAGGGTTTAACACGTTTTCACGAATTCCGTTATATCTTTTAGAAGTTATAAGAAATTGAATTGGTTTTTATCTATTAACTCCTTTCAGGATTTTTGGACATTCGACCTCCAAATGGGTGTAAGGAGGTTGCATATGTTTTCACAAATTCCTGCATATTGCTTAGATCTGATGAGATATTGAATTAATTTGTATTTCCTAAGGCTTCCTATATAATTGCCAAAAAGTAAATTTTACTATTTTTAGATATTCAATCCCAAGGGGGTGTAAGGGGGCTGTATACTTTTCACAGCTTCGACATATTTCTTAGGTTTGATGAGATATTATAGACCGCTTTTCAATTCCACAGACTTTTTATATAATCGCAGACAAACCCATTTCTCAATTTTTGAATATTCAACCCCCAAGGGTTTGCATATGTTTCACAATTTTTGCCATCCATTAGTTCTGATGAGATCTAAAATTCCACGAATTTTCAAATTCAAAAACCACAAATTTTTAAAATGCTTCTTATGAAATCAGCTAAAAACCTGTTTCACAATTTTTTCGAAATTCAACCACCAAGTGGATGTAATGGGTTATACGTTTTAACAATTCGTCACATCTCTTAAGTCTGATAAGGCAGTCAATTCGTTTTTACTTCTTCTATGGGCTTCGAATAGTCTACACGGCCTTTTTCAATGTTTAATCGACTAAAACTATCTATTATTTTAAATATATTTATTTTAGGAACAAAATTATTAACTTTCCAAAAAACCCCATTATCTTGATGATCGACTTTGAGCGCGTCCCGGAGTATGACCCAATTATATGCTTTTTAACCGCTTCCCCAACTTTGACCCGAAAAATAATAAAGTTTCGCCCAGACCATTGGCATATATAAAATACCCATAACTTTTATTTTGCTGGTAGCTGCTAAAAGCCTGTCTCACTCACGTTAGGGTTTGTATCGCTTATAGCGTTTCCTAGATATCTCCGTTTTTCAAGGGAGATAACAAAATTTTCATAAACCTCCCTCCCGAAACTTCTTTCTGGCTACGGCCTTCTTGGTGAGTTGCCTTATATTTCAGATTGGAAAGTAACAAAACGAATCGGAAAAATTCAAATGAAATGCGATCGGGCGAATTTTAATATCGTGCTAAAAAGTTCGTATGACCTTTCCAAGTCAAAATAGTCACTCCATGACAGAATAGTGAACTGATTATAAATAAAATAAGCCTTTTAAGAATTCTGGCTAGCTGTTTTCAACTTCCTATCAATGCTTCACAAAATTTTCGGACTAATTAAAACTTATAATTTCACCTGAGTATAAAAAATAGAAACTTTTTCTGTATGAGTATACCCTCGAGAAAAAATTTTGAGTTTCCGTTCCGAACAGTTGATACTTTTATACAGCTTTGTTGTTAAGGTTTAGTCTTACGTCCCGAATGTCAAAAATTTTTATTAACCGAATCCTACATCAAAGTTTCATTTAGACCTTAAATGTTATGAAAAATTTCATTTATCATTTTCCGTGTTAAATCATAAAGGTAAATTTTACCAAAAAAACTAACCAGCTTTGCACATTAACTTGAAATTTCAACCAAAAAAATAATTTAAATAAAAAAACAATGGAGTTTTGCACTGTGTGGTTATGATGATGGCTGGCAAAAAATGGTTTTTTGGGTTGAATAAATTTTATTTGGTGCGCACTCTGAATATCAAAGCAGCATTATCACAACACTTTTTTAGATCAGAGTTTTTGAAAATTAATTTTATTCTCGATCCATCGACAGGGAAAGCTTCAAGACTGTCTGGTGAGGTGAGTCGTGAATATGTGGCAGATAGAGTCCCGAACACATTTTTTGTTTTTCCTTTTCTTAAGCTTTATAAGCCCCCGGGCATTACTATAAAAACGTTATAAACATGATTTAGTATAATTGAATCTACCGCGCTTATTTGGATTTCCTTACAAGAAAAAGGATTTTTTCAATAAAATCGCGCGACAGCCGGGTGATGTCATTTTTTCACGTACACAAAAAAAACCCCTCCCAAGTTCTCAGCCAGGATTCGAACGAAACTTCACCACTTACATTATCAATAACAACGGGTTGATTTACTATTACATCGTACGGTTCCATTTCGTTGCGGGATTTCTCTCTAAGTTCAAAGAAAATACACAAAACTTTTGAAAAGAAAAATTTTCTTCTACTATCCCGTCAATCGGTAATACTTTGTAACACGACGGATGACAGCCGACGAACGACTCCGATCCGAACCATTCAGTATACAGTGCTACTCCAACTGTAAAACAGTTCACCGGCGTCCGATCGAATCTAGGGGGTGCCCGATGATTTTAGAAAAACTTAGACAGGGGGGGGGAATGGTGGTAACAGGGAGTGGGAAAGCGATAATCGAACACGCAGCAGGTGTGAATTATCAAAATAAAAATTTCTTTCGGTTTCTGCCGGTATTTTTCGAATTCAAATTTCCTGGCAGAGGCCAGTGGCCATCTCCAAAAGATTTATAAATTTTAAATGTGCCACTCATTGGTACAATTTTCATTCAATTGGCGTGGATATGGAGATATTTATTACGGGTTCTTATCAAAAAATTCTGAAATTAGTTTTTTGGCGATAAGCATATACTATACATATATATTATATCATCATTCTTTCGTCTCGGAACGGAGATTCAAGTACACAAGTTCCCCGCTCGCCGCACCGGAACCAATCAACCCTCTTGGATAGATAGTAGAAAGAGCGAATGAAACTGATCATGTAAACAAACAGCAAAACAGTATACGTATTACACTGAAAGTGTAAGCTACACTAATGGTATAAACACAATTGCGACGAAATTCGCCAGCGGCGGCGAAGTTCGCTGTCAAAATTTTAAAATTGTACCGCAACACACGTTCTTACGCAGAATTAAGACGGCGAGCGGTTGGGCGAACTTTCCGTTGCCGCTGGATTAAATGTAATTTCTAGTTTTGCCGTCGCCGTCACAGTTGGCAGTGTTTTTTATTTCACTTGACAGTGAAAATTAGACACAACAACTTTTTGCGACACATATTTTGGCGAAAAGTGCATTTTGTGTGTTTTTTTTTAATCTATTGGTAAGTAAAAAGCATAAAATTATAAATAAATAAGCATAAAATCGACGGCGAAGTTCGCCCGCATTGTGTTTCTCCATTAACGAAGGCGAATTTTTTCGACGAATTTCGCTCGCCGCTTGCGAAGTTCGTCAGAATTGTGTTTATACCATAAAGTGTTAACTTAACCTGGCAAAAAGGAACTTAAACCTACTGAAAGTGTAGGGTGTAGATCGCGCAAAAAGAACGGGTTAGTGTAGAAAAGGGACAGCTAAAATTCCGAACTTTTTTATTTGCTTTATTCTTTCACTTCTATCAATGCAAATTTATTGCCATTCAATATTCTTGCATGTATTCATTCAAAACAGTAGTTTCACAAATTCAAAAAGTCAATTTTATCTGCATACAGCCATCAATTTTGACAGATGGTAAAGAAGAAGAACTTACACCTGCTCCCGACCCAGTGTAGGAAAGTGTACACTGAGTACACCACACTCGACAAAAATAACAGCCACCTCTGACGTCACACCGACAAAAAGAAGAGCATTAAAGAGCCGTACAGAATGAACGCAATCGCAGTCAGATTGCAATGTCAAAATGTCGCAACAAGATGCAATGAAACGCTGTAAACCGCAAGTAAACGCTGCATGAACACAATGACCGGACTGAGTTCGCAGTTGTATCAGTGTCAATAATCAAAGGGAAATTGATATGGACACGAAAATCAGTGAATTATTTTTAATGCTCATCGAAATCTCTTTCATTTTCCATTTTATTATTTTCTTCTTTAAATAATATAGTGCGTTTTAGGTTATGATATTGTCATATTTGACATTTCAATGCGTTCACTTGCGATCATTTTAAATATTACGAACTTACTTGCGACTATCTGCGACCCATAGCGTTCATTCTGTTTAGCTACATACAATCACATGCATTTAAAACTCGTTTTTTCCCCTCCTCTTTAGGGTAGAAAGTGTAACCTAGTGTAGAAAGTGTATGCAAAAAGAACAGACTTAGTATGTTTAGTCAAAAACGTTTTTGCCTAAAACTGTTTTTGCTCTTTCAGTGTGCGGCCAGCCTAAGCCTGGCCTCAAATAGGTAGGTGATTGACGGGATTGATTTCGTTCGGAAGCTAATTGTATAATGCAAGCCAATTGTATAATACTATAGATTAAATACTGAATTCCGATTTATATTGTAGTTAACTCATGAAGGACTCATTCGATTTGCATTATATTGGAAATATTCGAAACATTGAAAAGTTTATTTATGCAAAATTTGAAGTTCCTACCTTGAAGCATTCAACCTATAATCGTGAATACGTGTTTTAAGGACTCTTGTAAGGGAAGTACCCGAAGGAGTGAAAGGATATCGCCCATTAACAAACTTAGTGTTACTTTTTCCATTTTATAGGTTGTGACATAAATTCCGGACGAAATTATACATTTCAGGAATATGCTAGTCAAAATTTCATCAAGATTGTTTGAGTGCTACGAATAAGTATATAAGGAAATGAAATGGGCTGAGAGAAATGAAGCAGAAACGAAACTGCTTTTGACAAAGTGGATTTGCTGTTTGTTTACATAAAAAACACAAATTCGGTTTGTCATGTTTAGTCAAAAACGTTTTTGACTAAAACAGGTTTGCTCTTTCAGTGTGCGGCCAGCCTAAGAGGGAATTGGCAAAGCACATGCAGCGCCTCTAGTGTAAGCCGATTCAAACATCGAAGTAAACTTCGTGATACTACTATAAGATATGTACAAATACAGTGGATGCCGCTTATTGTAATCACTTTGGGACCAGCCAAAAACAATAATATTAACCGGGTGATAACAATAAACGAAGAAAAAAATAAGCGATGAATTCTGTTTGTGGAAAATGGAACCAATGAACCTTTTGATAACAAAATTCGGATTATATATAACATTATCCGCGATTACAATAAGCGGCATCCACTGTACAATGAATGGTTCAGTGAAGTTGCTAACAAAGTTAAAAATCCGAACAGTGAACAGAACAAAAAGTAGACAAGTTTTTGGACGGAAGAACTTTATTTATTAAAAACGTCTTCGTGAGTATAAAAGTATCGCTTTCTATTGTCTTATATTTCTAAAAAAAATTAGGCACTGGTTTTCATGTTACCATCGAAATATTTATGCGGCTTATCGATTATAATTCGTAAATTTTTGTCGGGAAAATCGAATTCCTCACGGCCGGTTACGTCGCTACCTAACCGACTAAACTCGTTCATCATGGGTGATATTAGATCGTCTTGAATCATAATTTGCACCCAGTAGCCGATCACACCGTACGGAAACTCCTTGCTGACTGCGCATCCGGTCACTGTCTCGCCGACAAACGTCACGGCCAGATTTTGTGCCTTGAACGTGAAATGCCGGCCGTGACGAATCCGATCTTTGATCGCCAACAGTAAGAACTTGGCTGCGTACGGAGCGAAAATCAACTCAATTCCGTCCAACGGGATCATGTTGGCCGGAACCGGCTGATAATTATCCGAGTATGATTTCTGCAACGAATTACTGACGGACATCGAAGCGAGAAAATTCTGCGATGCCGACTTATTTTCATCCATTTCACACTTTTCGTTCAGCACATCCGAATCAATTTCAGTCTTGAACTTTCTACTGTGCAGCTCCTTGAAGGTGAATTCGGCATTGACGCCGGCAAGATCGGAACCTTCACGTTCCAGGTCGTCATCAAGTTTACGCAACGTGTCTGGAAACAATTCGAAAACGCTCTGAGATCGTAGCACGTCAGTTATGAGCTGGCTACCGCCGGTGACGATTTCACGTTTCAGAATATTCAGCACTCCATTTCCGTTCCACCGGGACGCCTGCTCCAATTCCTCCTCAGTGACACCGACAATTTGACAAAAATCAACCCAACCGAAGGGAGTCTTTGTGCGGGCAAGTTGGGCATCATCTGCTATTAGCAAATGTTGAATTTTTGAGATGGAACCATCCAAAGATTTGCGCCACGGTACATTGTCGCCCGCATACAACCGGTTTCCAGTCTGAAAGCAGTATCGTGCGAGTGCTTGAAGCAAGTTTGCCGGCCAAGTTGGTGGTTTTCCTGACTGTGCGCTGTTCGGTTCTTTCGAAATTAACCTGAAATAAAGTTCCAATTAGAAGTATTTTAACCGGTGCGACAGGAATTTACCTAAAAGTCAACTCGAATCCCATGCCAGATACAGGATCGACGTTATTGCCAGTATCGGCCAGATGAACTCGACCATCGCCATGCAGATCGCTCAGTCCAAAACTTACGTAATGCCAGTGCGGCGGGACTCCCTTCTCTATATCGCCCTTATTCCAGTACATACTAATGTAGTCCAAGGGGTCCAAGCCGCCCAGCCAATACTTGACTACTGTGGTCACTTGCAGAGGATTCGTTTGGTCCGGGTAGATGGCCTGGCA
Source organism: Beris morrisii (assembly GCA_951812415.1). Taxonomy (NCBI): domain Eukaryota; kingdom Metazoa; phylum Arthropoda; class Insecta; order Diptera; family Stratiomyidae; genus Beris; species Beris morrisii. Next base: position 142,881,660 of record OX638312.1, on the reverse strand, counting down.
TTGGTCAATTAAAGACCGTAATCCGGGCGGTATTACCGGAAATTTAACGACATCTGGCTGTGATGACATGTCGCGATTTCAAAATATCACATTCAAATCAGAAAATAGTTTAAAATCGGCGATTACAAACAGCGTCTGCGCGTAAACAAAACTGAACGCAAACAAATCAGTGTCAGACTTTACCTCCAGTGAAATTGCCCACTGAACGTAAATTGTAATTAATGAATGGCGTTTTCAAATTAAGAGCCGTACAGGGCTCTGTTCATGATTTCTGCACGAATATCCATGTGCTCTGGCGGCAAATTTCGGAACCTTATAAGATAGACAAAAACTGGCAGTTGCATGTGATTTTCATACAAAACTGAGATTGAGCTCGAATAAAAGTTTTTTTACTCCAAAATATCGTTTAAAGTGAGTTTAAATGAACCTCATAATTAAATAAGAAGGACAAACGTATCATAACATATCAAAAACAAAATTTATTTGTTTCAGAAACCAACTTCATGCACCAAAAAGAAAGAAAAATGTAACGAAAAAACGATTTATGTTGCTTTTCAATAATTTAAAAATTAGTCCATATTTCTGTTTTCCGGAATATTAAACATTTGTGAAGTTATTTCGAAGTTTATACTGCCCGTTCATAAAGAAAAATTGTTCATTTTCTAACTTCGTTGTGCGAGTTTGAGTCGTAACATTTTCGGAATGTAGAACTGGAAATGAATACCTTACTATCAACCGCACCGATCGTCATCAATATTTATTATGTCTTTTATAATGAAATTAAGAAGGAACCGAAAACTTCCCGAGCTCCAAATCACAAAATTACACACGAACCGCCATATAACAGTCAGCTGACAAAAATTTTTCTGTGAATATCATCCCTTTTTGTTGGACCCGACACCTTTTTTTTACATTTTTTAAAATGTTATTTTTTATATATCACGACTTTTTGTTGTATCTATCTTACACCGATCTTGAGATATGAGACGTGATTTTTTAAAAAAAATTTACCCTCTCCACTCCCATGCTCCACCTTCCCCTTAAAAAATTTTACTTTCAGCAAACTTTGTTTATCGACCTTTATACAGAAACCGAATTTTATTTCTCTAGTGCAATTGCTTCGTGAGCTATCGTAATCTAAAGTTTTTCACCCCCCACCCCTTTACGTCACTGCCCCCTCTCAAAAATTTGTTTCCGGTCTATTCTCCTAGTATACCTATAGATGATCATTAAGTTGTAATTTCGTGACATTAACCGTTTAGGAGATATGGATTTTAGAATGTCTCGATCTCGCCTTTTGAACGTGTCGGACGCATTATTTTCCCCCACTCCCACACCACCAGTATCAACAATATTTTTGCAAATGGGTCCACTATCGATGCTCTATATAAATTTCAAGTTTCAGCCTCCTAAATAAGCGGTTGCTGAGATCTAGAAACCAAAATTTTTCATCTAAAATCTATCTTACACCGTTCTTGAGATAAAGACGCGATTTTTTAAGGGGGTCGGTGTAAAAAAAATGAAAAAAAATGATTTTCTTTTTATATGTATTATTATCTTATTATTCTACACTCATTTCTGCACATCACACAAAAACCTTACCTCTTTCGGATAACGGGAAGTGACTCAAATTTTACTCTGAAGTGTGTTTTTTTTCAATTGGATCAGATCACAATTGGAAAAAATGATGTGGATCATCCCAAAAGCTAATTTAGCAAGCTTAACAATCCTGTTGGTAAATACCTCGGATAAACTGTCTGCTGCCCTGGAGGCTAACTATACTATACGACGAAACGGCACTGTACAAAGGTCATATAAACAAAGCCTTTTTCAATAATTTTGTACATTCTGTCTCTATGTTACACATGGACTTGCATTTCCGTACAATATGTATTGAGTTTTCACGACTTTTCGACGAGCATTTTCTGCCTGTAAGGTGCAAATACCTGCTACAAATTGAATTTACTGGTCATTACTGCTGAATCGCGTGGCGCCATCTGTGAAAATGCTAAAATAGTGGACATAAGCGCAAAACTGATCCAACTATGATCCCATTATGATTTTGGATCATATTTTTGTTGTTGTTTTCAATGTAAAACGGATGATTATGATCTTGATTCAGTTGAAAAAAACCCAGCTTATGTCACTGCATGTACTTTTTTTGTTTTTAGGCTCTCCTGAAAAGTAGTGCTTTTTCAACTTTCGGTACACGTTTCTCAGTAACCACACACAGTAGCGTCTTAATTTTTTTTTTAATTTTTTTGTGGTAATATTGACTAGCTTCATACATGAGTAAATTAAAATATCTCATGAAAAACTATCATTTTTTCAAATATGAAAGTAGAAAAACAGTAAAAAATTTTATTCATTCCCTTTTTCTTAAATATCTCGACTTTTAGTGAGCATTTTTTAATTTACTCATGTACTAAGCTTTTAAATACACTAAGCAATAAGTGTGCAAAAGCTGACTGTTGTGAGTTAAGTGGAAGCTGACATTCAGGTACCGAAACATAACGCGTTTCGCCATACAAAATGTATGGGAGCTAGAAATTCGCAACGACCCCCTTAAAAAAATTCTTACCCTCTCCACTCCCATGCTCCACCTTCCCCTTCAAAAATTTTACTTTCAGCAAACTTTGTTTATCGACCTTTATTTATCGACCTTTATACAGAAACCGTATTTTATTTCTCTACTGCAATTGCTTCGTGAGCTATCGTAATCTAAAGTTTAGCATATACACATTAGCAAATACACACTTTAATCGCGTGTACTGCCATCTGGTGGTATTCATTTTCAACGGAGATCTGTTCGCATAGTGACGTCATCGACGTCTGACTTCAAAATGATCAATGAAATTATAAATTCATCTGAGCTTATACCAGTTTTCACGCATCCACATGCGTGAAATGTATGGCGAGTATCTAGAAAGCTCTCATGTACACAGCATACAGATAAAGCCGCCGTGTACATGTGAGTTCTTTGCAGTAAAGAACGTCCGATCGGTGCTTGGGGTTTTGAACCCGACAAGCACATTCGACCGAACGTCCTGATGCCGGTTTTCTACCAAGCAGACAAGTTAAGTTTTTGTTTTGTTCATGTTTTTGAAATCACGGAAAACAAAATCTCGAACTCGAACAAATCTAAAACACTGTTTCAACCAAACCGACAGTGCTCTATCGCAGATTTAATTTCTATATCTCTCAGTAAGAAAATACACCGAAACCTTTTGAAGTTACCGCTTCTGGTCGGGACACGAAAAACAGAACAGAAATAGTCGCAAAAAGCTCGAGTTTGTAAAAAAAATGATGAAAAGTCAAAGGTTTGTTTTTTTCGACACGAGCTTTTGCTGAGTTTTTGTTTTGTCCGTTTGGTGGAAAACCGGCATTACTGAGACCGCTTCGTGGAGATACTGAAAACAAAACTGCGATAGAGCACTGTCGGTTTGGTTGAAACAGTGTTTTAGATTTGTTCGAGTTCGAGTTTTTGTTTTCCGTGATTTCAAAAACATGTGTGTGTGTTTGAAAAAAATTTTAGAGTTCTGTTTGCCCCCCAAATAGTTCTATAGTTCTAAACCATTCTCGGAAATAGTTCCGTTAATTAAAGCAGTAAAATATCGTAAGAAAGTTAGGGGGGCAAACTTCGCAAATGTGAAATTTCAAAGCGCAAACGGAACTCTAACCTAAAACACCCCAACCCTTACGGGGAAAAAGTTTTTTTTCACTGACTCGAAAAATTTGTAATTTCAAAGCGCCATAACTTCTTTCCCTTAAGCGTTAGAGAAAATGTTCATAAGGTATCATCGATAGACCTCTTTGGGGGGCAAACGGAACTCTAACTTAAAATACCCCAACCCTTACGGGGAAAAGTTTTTTTTCACTGACTCGAAAAATTTTCAAAGCGCCATAACTTCTTTCCCTTAAGCGTTAGAGAAAATGTTCATAAGGTGTCATCGATAGAACTCTTTGGGGGGCAAACGGAACTCTAACTTAAAACACCCTAACCCTTAGGGGGAAAAAGTTTTTTTTCACTGACTCGAAAAATTTGTAATTTCAAAGCGCCATAACTTCTTTCCCTTAAGCGTTAGAGAAAATGTTCATAAGGAGTCATCGATAGAACTCTTTGGGGGGCAAACGGAACTCTAACTAAAAACACCCCAACCCTTACGGGGAAAGAGTTTTTTTTCACTGACTCGAAAAATTTTCAAAGCGCCATAACTTCTTTCCCTTAAGCGTTAGAGAAAATGTTCATAAGGAGTCATCGATAGAACTCTTTGGGGGGCAAATGGAACTCTAACTTAAAACACCCCAACCCTTAGGGTGAAAAAGTTTTTTTTTCACTGACTCGAAAAATTTGTAATTTCAAAGCGCCATAACTTCTTTCCCTTAAGCGTTAGAGAAAATGTTCATAAGGAGTTGTCGATAGAACTCTTTGGGGGGCAAACGGAACTCTAACTTAAAACACCCCAACCCTTTTGGGGAAAAAGTTTTTTTTAACTGACTCGAAAAATTTGTAATTTCTAAGCGCTATAACTTCTTTCCCTTAAGCGTTAGAGAAAATGTTCATAAGGAGTCATCGATAGAACTCTTTGGGGGGCAAACGGAACTCTAACTTCAAACACCCCAACCCTTTTGGGGAAAAAGTTTTTTTTCACTGACTCGAAAAATTTGTAATTTCTAAGCGCTATAACTTCTTTCCCTTAAGCGTTAGAGAAAATGTTCATAAGGAGTCATCGATAGAACTCTTTGGGGGGCAAACGGAACTCTAACTTAAAACACCCCAACCCTTACGGGGAAAAAGTTTTTTTTCACTGACTTGAAAAATTTGTAATTTCAAAGCGGTATAGCTTCTTTCCCTTAAGCGTTAGAGATGTTGATAAGGAGTCATCGATAAAACTCTTTGGGGGTATTATACACTAAACCCAAAAAGGCTTGCGATACAATATTTCAATGCACGCTTACTGGCTTTTCTTTAGATATAGCCCACAAAAAGAAGCGACAGTTACGTGGTCTTTTACGTGAAAAAATAGCCAACGACCTTTTAGATGGTACGAAGAGTGCAAATGTGTGGCGGAATGAAGAAGCCAGACGACTAATGGATTTTGGCGATGACGTTCGGCCAGTCTTATATGATGGGGTAGTACTACGAAAAGCCAAACAGACAGAATTGGACAAACGTTTGGAATTGAATAGTTCTGATCATGTAAAAAATATCCAAAATGCTAAATATACTAAATATCCTCGCGCCATCCATAATATATGAACAGAAGAACAGCGGCTTATGTATAAAAAAAAAATCTGATAACAGTCTGGGCGTAACTTTATTATTTTATGGATAGAAGTCCGAAACGTGTTTAATGATGAGATGCGGTGTAGGTTACTATGCGACTGACCACCTAATAAATAACGTTCCAAATAGCCTCCTGGTTATTTCTTAGGTTGTCAGTCTCATAGTAACCTACACCGCATCTCATCATTAAACACGTTTCGGACTTTTACCCATAAAATAATGAAGTTGCGCCCAGACTGTTGGCAGATTTTTTTTATTTACTTACGTATTTTTTTTATCAAGAGAATAATTCATAGTATTAAAAGCGAATTCGATCACATTAAACCTAAGAGATTTTCGGAATCAGTGAAATCTTGAACAATACCCCCAGGGGGTTTAATTGAGAAAAATACTTAAATCGGTTTTTCCCCGACTACGTTTAAAGCTTATAGAAGTAAAAGTGAATTCCAAATCTCAATATACCTTAGAAATATATCAGAATTCGTGAATATGTACACAACCACTTTACATCCCCTTAGGGGTTGGATATCAAAAAATTTTGAAGATCGTTACTAGGCGCTTATATAAATAGCCCGCAGAAGTAAAATTGCTTTGATAGCTCAACATGTCTAAAAGTTTTAACGAAGTTTGTGAAAATGTGGATTCACGGACATTTTTTTTACTCAACCTCTGAACGCCAATAAAAATCTGAACTTTTTTTTTGCTTTAATTACTTTAATAGTACATCTACATATACGTACTAAGTTTCAACTTTCTAGCATAAGCCGTTTCTGAGATATAAAAAACCACCCCTCTCCCCCGTACCTTAATTTCCCTATCAAAAATTTTATTTTTCTAGGATGTCTCCATAGTGGCTCTATATAATCCTAAATTGTTAGCTTTCTATTCATTATGGTTTTTGAGAAATAAAAATCAGAATGTTTTCCTTTCTACCCCCTTTCACCATCACCCCAACACCCACACCACCAACATTTTTTTCCCTACTAGAAGTTTACCGATCCCAACTCCTGTAAAATTTTCAAGATCATATCTAATACGGTTTCTGAGATATAAAAATTAAATTTTTTGAAAAATTGCTGCCCTTTCGTGTTCCACCTCCCCCCTCAAAAAATTTAGTTTAGGTAGGCTGCTCTTGTGATCCCATATAGAGAAACTAAATTTTATCTTCCTGGTGTAATTGGTTCGGAAGATATTGTAATCCAAAGTTTTTCACCCCTCACCCCCACACCACACCACCCCTCTTAAAAATGTTAGCCCTTATCTAATCTTGAAGTATCCCTAAGGAAAACAACAAAGTTTCAATCTTCTGACATCAATTGTTCAAGAGATATCGATTTTAGAATGTTTCAATCCCGTCTTTCATGCGTTAAAGACTCATTGTTGTCCCCCCCACTTCCACACCCCTTAACCAATATTGACCATTTTTTTGCAATTGAGTCCATTATCATAGTACTACATATGTTTTAAGTTTCAGCCTCCTAGCATAAGTGGTTCCTGAGATCTAGAAACCAAAATTTTTCGTCTAAAACGCTCCCCTCTCCTCTCCCCTCATACCCCCATCCCTCGAAAATATACCAGTCGTAGGGGTTCACCCATTCTACCCACTATAAAAATTTCAATTTAATATCTCAACATGTTTGGGAGCTACGCGCGTTCAAACGATTTTGACGGCGGACAGACGGACATTTTTTTTTGCTTTTTTGGGGTTTACTAGTTATTATTAAAAAATAATAAAGTAAAAATCGCACAAGCAGGACAGAAATTGCTTCTTTGCGATAGATGCTACTGGAAGCATTGGAAAAAAATTAGCTTTACCGAATGGTTGCAAATCACCACATATATTTTGATATGAAATCGTTTGTATATCGAATGTGGGTAGCTTCCCAGTGTTCCAGATGGTATCTACAAAGCAAGATGCGTCTTCAATAAGTTATTTCTTATCCGATCTGATTAGAGATGGGGCTCCAGTACCTCGGATGGATGTTTCTGATTTTGGAAAGGCTATTCTCAATGCAGTTGCACGAGTATTTGCTAGATGCTCCCATCTGAGCCAATATTTAGAAATATGTTATGACTATATTACTTGTAAATATACTCGTCAGACATATACTCTTCTCCCATGCTATATCAGACTAGACGTTAGTCATTTTATTTCAATGATAGCTAAATAGGATTGTCTCAGGGGTAAACCAATTAAAGTAAGACAGTTTTTCCTAAGAAGTTTAGGTTTCATAAAAAAATTGATAACGTCGATTTTAGTAGTTGCTCTGAGCGAAGATATCGGATTGAATGATGGCAATAATTTGCTGCAATCAGAAGTTCACCTCAGATTTATCAATAACATAATCAAAGGTGAAAATATTGAAGAACCAGAGGTTGAACCTGAGAACAGCAATGCTGATGAAGAACTGATGGACGAAGAAACGAGTTGGACTAGTTGGGCTGATCAAGTTTTTAACGAAGCACTGCATATTGCAAGTATATCATGCAGCGGTAGTGTAGTAAATGCTTTCAATAATATTGAAATTGCTAAAAAAATAAAAAGTCTCTTGTCATATTTACCGCTATGGACAGGCATCATGAGGTCATATTTTGAAAACAGCAAGGAAATTGCGACATCATCCTATGTAGAGGCTGAATTTGCGGAGCTAAAAACTCGTGTTTTCAAAAACATGCTGCCGATGAGAGTTGATAAATTTGTGCTTTGCCACATTGAATATTTAGACGGTAGATTTAAATTGGCGTGCGGTGCATATAAGCAAAAAGTAGTTCCCGCAACAACTCAAACAGGCACATCTTATTCTTTGCTAACCAGGGACGTCATTTGTGAATTATGTATTTTTATAGATTATATATAACATATGTATATTTATATATGAAAATATATATAAACATAACATCTTGCCCCCCCTAGAAAAAGCTGAAATGACGTCCCTGTTGCTAACTAAGGCTGATGATTATTGCGATGGTTTAAACCAAATAGAAAATTGGCGGTTCAAAATGGAAGAATTTGTACCAAAAGATCTTACTCGTAGGACAAACTACTTGACGCCATGCACAGATTGGGATTTTATCGAATCAGAGAAAGCGATAAGTGTACCACTTATGAAGAACGGCAGTTTATGTAAGGCAGCAATTGTGAATAGAGAACACATTGCCGTGGTGGAAACTTGTGCCTTTGATTCAATCCTCCATGTCATAGCCAGTGGTGCTGGCTTAAGATATAACTATAAAGAAAGCGTTAATAGGCTGATGTTTAAAAACCTTTTTTTTAAACTGGTATTAGATGTTCTTAAGCATGGCAAAATAAGTTCAAAGGATTATACTGCAAAAGCAAATATTTTGAGCAAAATTAACTGGAAGTTATGCGCTCGTTGCATTTCTTCATTAAATACAAATTGTAATGCAGCTCATCTTGCAGAATATTTATTTCAAGAAGGTCCTAGCTGTACTATTACTTTAATTGTGGCCATAATTATACAAAATGATCTGCAATATGCAACATTAATGTTGAAATAATTTTAAAAAACGGTCTAGTCTCTATCCAAGATGCTGTAAATAACGTTATAAAAAATAGTATAGTATGTAGTGCATGTAAAAGGAATACCAGCTGTATTCACTCTTATGGCTTTCATTTAGTTTTTG